>OX104032.1:33101672-34351672 GCA_944470205.2 Schistosoma margrebowiei | reverse complement strand
AATGAATTGTACGTGTGATGATTGCACCATGTCACTATCTTAATAAATATTATGTTTTCTGGGGGTTTTGATCATTGTACTGATGCAATATTGGGGCTAAAACACAATTCTGAGGAAAATCGTGTTTAGACATTAATTCAAACTGATATATGTTATAGACCTCTTAGAATTCTAGCTGTATAGTGAATTATAATTCGTTCTATCCGGGCCCTGATGACTGTACTATCTCCCTTCATAGTCGTTATAAATCATTTTGTCCTTCGTTATTCATTTCGCTCTTTTATCAAAGGTTTTGCCCCCAAATGCCCTAGTTTGGCAGAGGGTGAGGAGAGTCAGATCTCCTACTCCAAATGCTCTCACACTGCCACGTGTATATATCCACTGATAGGGAAGTTCCACTTACTACCTTCTCACGGCATTACTGTTGTTTATGAAATTGAGAGGACGAAAAGCGAATGCTCAGCGCCTTAACCGACTTGATGAATAAAGAGGATCCAGCTAGGGGGGTTGGAAAATCCTGATTCCAAACAAATAGTGCACATGGACTCTAGGATCCTTGAAGCAACAAATGGCGTATGAACCAATCGTTGATCACTGGCTACTCTAGGACTGCATCTCCTAACATTGATCCATTGCTTTGTGGATCAGACATTTAGGTCGAAGGTTCCGGGTGTGTCTCCTTAAGAAAACCATCCGCTTCGGTTTGTGCACCCCGGGGGAGTATCACATTCCATACACAAATCAAGTGACTTGTGTAATGCATATGTATTCGGCACTTCTTTGTACTAATATTTATGTGTTCAAATAATAATAATTAAACGCTTAATGTTCAAATTGAAAACATGGTTATTTAATGATAAAAGTGAAAACCTTTCCAAAGATTACAGATATTTTCATCATAAATTCTTTCTTTGTTAAAATATTCCATTGCTTAAATCAATTTTTTTTCAAGTTTTAAAACTTCACATTATCATTAATCTCTTTTTATCAAACTAATTAAGACTTGCCCTAAAAGGTGAAAAAGAAAGTCGAAATATTTTAAGAAACATATCAGTGATCTTCAGTTTGTTTTTGTTTTTTTTTAATTTTAATAGTCTCATCAATAGTTTTCTTTCTGATAAATAATAAATTTTTTTTTATTTTCTAAGAAAATTTTTTATTTTGGATTGAAAGAAAACAGTCAGTTTCTATGGGATAAACATAATTCATTATGTTACTTTATTTTGATTTCATTGCAGTTATGGCAACCTAAATTAATATATAAATGCACTCAATCAGAGATTATATGTGGAGATGTTTGGGGTAAGATAATCATACATATATATATATCGGTTTGTACTTTCTGTCCATTTGTGCTTATTGAGAATTTATGTTATCTTCATTGTTGATCACTGTTGAAGAAGAAAATGTATGTCAATACTTTAATCTAAGACTTTTATTTTATTTTTAATAATCATTTTCATGATTTAATAATGAATATCATTTTCTATACTTGAAGCAAGCCCATTCAACTACTGTAATTCAGACGCTTAATTCACTATGTTAATTTCTGTATGTGTATGATTGAGCGCGTGTCTGCACATTAACCTTAATCGATTCTCCTATTGGTTGTAACAATAATTTATCCACACTCAAAAATACATATGAATTTTTAACACACACACACAGTGTGCTTGTTTGCTGTACGCTTGCGGATTTTATTTATCTTTAACAAAATATCTCTACAATTGGTGTTTAGGCATCTGAATAATCTCAAATAAATTCATAATTCTACTAGGAGATTTAGCCTACTTTAAATGAGCAGTTAACGGGATATCGTTTATTGGAGTCAGATTTAGAGGAAACTAGTCTCAACATACTTCTATATGAAAACAAACATTACTCAAATTTATTTTATTAATAACTTGAAAAGAATCATAACAACACAGTGATATACTTAAGCAAAATTGGATGTGTATAAATGATGACAGAGTTTTTCAAATATGATATCTTTATTATAACCATAGGATTCAAATGGTCCGATTATCCTTTAAAATATTATAAGGCAATAAAAATTCAGGAATATTAGTTTTTAATAAAATGCAATAGTTTCTTAATACTTTTTATCCAATCCAAATACTCACCATTAACTCATTATTACACAAATCTGTAGGGTAATAACGATACTTGGGTCGAAATGACCGCCTATACTATTGATAATAATGATGATATTAAAATATTTATCACCAAATATCTAATATTAGAAGGTACCTTAACTATTTGCTTTAACTTCTAATTAATCCAAATAATATCGTTCCAAAATGATACCAAACAAAGAACCTTTTCAAACTGGGCATCACTGAAAAACTGTTTCATTCTAGTTTGAAACGCATAACAGTGAAGTTAATCATAATATAAATAAGGCTATCATTAGACCAAGATTACGTTATATCACAAAATGACTCAGTTTAAGAGTAAGAGTCAATGAATCTTAACATAGTGTATTAAAAAGACTTTGATTTATTTAGAATTAAGATTATATATTGTTCATAACCCTGAAACTATGATGAAACAACAACTCAAATCTCTTTTGTTTTTAATAACCATTCACCGGATATCGAATTGTGACGGAAACTATTTTCACAAAATGACGATAAATAATCTGAAATTATGGTAATGTTAGTTGACCCTCCTGTAAAAGTAAATAAATAATAATTAAACGTATTGATATAAACATTGAAAAAAAAACATTAAATGAGACTGATCAAACTATTGATTCGACAACAATTTTGTTTTAATCATTTTTATAAATTTTAATACTGCACCTATTTCAAATGTCTTCAACAGGTGATCAACTAATTGTGAGTACTGAACAAGGAACGTTTGGTTTTAAAGGTAAATTATAAGTAATTTATCATGACAACTTGAATGTTACGCATATGAACATTTTTCCTTATACATAAAGATATTATCTACTATGATCTTTCATAATTTGGAAATAACTTATTTCAGCTGAACAATACCTGTATAGCTAGAAACACACAATAGGTAACTGGTTTTTGTCTTAAAACTCATCGATAGTGTGTATCTTTTATCCGATACGTGGCTTCAACAGGGGATATTAGAAAGTAGATATTTACATTTAAAATACTTTGAGAATTCAAAATCAGACTGATTATATTTCGTGAATTACATATGAAACGCTTAAACCTTTTTTTCTGGGTTTCATAATTGAATTCGTTGATTATATGCATTTACTATTGTTCATGAAAAAGGATTAGTGAAGCTTAATTTGTTAGTTAATCCGTCAACTTTAATTTCATACATTACTAACAAACACAATCAAGCATCACTAATCTTCCGATGAGAATTTTATCAATGAAAAGATAACTTAGAAATAGGCTTACAGACATTATTTAGTAAAAGTATACTTCTTGTTTTTCCCCGATACAGAGGACTCTTTCATAAAGTTCGTCTCCAAAACATAATAGTTATGTGACTGAAATTCATTTTGAAATACATATAGCATTTTGTCACAATTATGACTGTAATAATCCATTACTAAAATGTTCATATTTTATCAATATGTTCTATTTTCTGATAATTATAATTAGCTAGCCCTTAAGACTTGACTGCTGAACTGAAGAACCTGTTCGATGACCTCAGTTATTTCACCATCTTCATGTTATTTAATTCTTATAGATAAGCCAATTCGCAAACCCTCTAGTTAATTTTCCATAGCATACCGACACTTACAAACGATTGTTGATGAACATGAAATCCTTCAGAACACTCTATGTAAATTGCTCCGTTGACTCATATAAACAAAAAATAAGATAACGTAGTTCTATCATGTGACCTACTTATAATTTTCATCAGCATGTTTTAACCCATAGAAAAGCACCATTCTTATCTTCATTAAATATTCCTTTCATGAATTTATATCATTCATTCCTTTGAAGCTTACCTTTATCACTTCATCTGGATTTAGTGAAATAATTGTATCTGTGGACGAAATTATCCAAATTTTTTCATCAAGGTATCTTAATCGATCTAGCCAAATTCTAATATATTAGTATTAGACCAAGAAAAGTTATTTCAGTTCATACAGTACACCCATATATTTCATTTATTTATATGCATTGAATGTAGCTTGAATACTAAGAGCTATTTCTTTCTTATTTTCCATGTTTGAATGAGTATATATATATATACATGACGTCCCTGCCTAATCATTGTTCGAATCAGTTTTAAATGTAATAGTTAGTGACTATGTAACCACTTTATTTGACCTTTTTTAAATAATGTAGATCGTGAACCGCCTGTTTTATTAATTGATAAAAATGTGGAAGTGAAACAATTAGAAGTAGCTCAATTCGAACTACTGATTATTCGTTATGATAAAGGTATGATGATCTATAATTTGATTTTACAGATATTATAAACTTTGTTTAACATAAATTATTATCATAGTTTGAATAAACTATGATTTTTTTTCTATGTTATAGTGATCTGCAAATTTCTTCAGCTGATTTTATTTTTATCAATTAATAGATTCATCTTGAACTGAGAAATATGCACATGAAGATACAGTTCGAATGAAAGTGTTAAGTTTTTGAGCATCAATGCTATAGTTGGACTTGATAGTATCACATAAATTGAGCATTGGGTAGAAAGTTAATAATAAACATACTACTTTAATATTCTAATCAGTAGAAAACTGTATACCTTTTTACGTTTCGTGACTTGATGTATGTCACTTCTTCAGCGTCAACATGTAGTCAAACTAAAATCAATACAAGTTAAAATAGTAGATGGGAAACAAATTAGGATATTTTTCAACACAATCAAAATCATTATAGATCTGAACATGTCAATATCAAATTATTTTAGTCAAAAGGATTTTGCATGAGATACCATTATATTTGTGTGTATGAAGGTGGGTATGAAAAATGTACAGTTTGTAATATGATGTAGTAGGGCTTTGACTTAAAATAAATGCAATGATATCTCATACAAAATCCCTTTGATCAAAATAATATGACATTGAAGTGTTCAGATCTGTAATTATTTTGATTGTTTTAAAAATTATCCTAATTTGTTTCCCATCTACTACTTTAACTCGTATTGATTTTAGTTCGACTACATATTGACGCTGAAGAAGTGATATACATCAAGTCACGAAACGTAAAAAAATATAATTTTCTACTTATTGCGATACTACAGTGGTTTTTTGACATTTTATACCTAACTAGAGATGCAATATGCAGTTTTTTTAAAGTTGAATCGGAACTAAATAAAAATAAGAGATCATCGATTTCATCCACCACTCATTTTAGACATTCCGATCGCATTATTCTTTAGTTTGATTTACTTAGAATGTAAATATGGCTTTAAAAATTCTTCCAAATGAATTCATTAGTGCTCATCATTTGAAATCATAAACTACAATAGCATAATAATGTTATATATATCCACATTTTCAATGATTGTTTTCGAATATAAATAGATCTTTCAACGGTTGAGATCATGAATCAATTAAAGCTAGACCACCATGGAAAACCTGGAACAACTGGATAGCCCTTTTGTCCTAGTATGGGACTCCCCAGCAAAGCGTATCCATGATCCCGCCTCGTGAGATTCGAACCCAAGCCTTATCAGTCTCGAGCGCGTGTGCTTAACCATTAGACCACTAAGCTGGCCGGCATCCAACGGCGTTAATGTCTAACTTCGATTAAGTGACACATCGATCATTGTCTTCAGTGAGTTACTATCTCACAACAGATCAGGTTTTTCATTATGGTCTAGCTTAAATTGACTCATCATCTCAACTATTAAAATTAATATTAAATAATGAGTTAGTGTTTAATAAAATAATTCGAAAAAACAATAAACTACTAACAATCAAATCAATGAAAATGTTTTTCCATTAAAAAAGTTCACTTAATGAAGTAAATAAATAGATAGATAAATAAATAAATCAACAATGAAATTGACTAATTATGATTTATCTCCTGATTTGCAAATGAATTACACATGAAATTGGTATTTCTAAGATGAATAAGGAATATATATACATTTATACATTGATAAGCAGAATAAATGAAACATAACAAAAAGTAATTGAAAATGGAACTAAATAATAAATTTAATTGAATAGTGAAATGAAAACAAAATGAAAAAGTTTAGTCGATCAAACTAATGAAAAAAAACGTGATATTATCAATATGTCTTAGTGATATAAATAAACAACATTCTATTTATTATTCAAGGTGGTCTAGCTTCAATTGACTCATGATTTCAACCATTGAAATTACTATAATATCCACACAAAAAACCCTTCTGATATGAATCAACATATACTGAGTAGTGACTGGCTTCAAGAGGTATTTCCTAGAATTCTAATGAGAAGCAGTGACCAGTTGATTTCAACCTGGTCTGTTTTGAGATAGTAACTCACTGAAGACAATGATGGATGTGTCGCTTAATTTTGTGGATTAATTGAAGTTAGAATTTAACACGCTGGATGCCGGCCAGCTCAGTAGTCTAATGGTTAGGCGCAGGCGCTCGAGACTGATAGGTCCTGGGTTCGAATCTCGCGAGGCGGGATCATGGATATGCTTTTCTGAGGAGTCCCATAATAGGACGAAATGGTCATCCAGTTGTTGAAGGTTTTCCATGGTAGTCTAGCTTCTATTGACTCATGATCTTAACTATTAAAATTACTAAAATTACCACAAAACCCCTTCTGATATTTAATATTAGTTAAGAAATAATGAATATAATAGTTAAACAATAAATAAATAAATCATACACAAACAGAAACTAGAAAGTATTGATGAACATGTTGAATACAGATAACTCTAAGACTGTGTAAATATCTGTATATAAATGCGAATTTAAAATATCAGATTTAATCTCTGTCATTTATTGTTTGTATTAATTAGTGTTTATATGCTTTTACCTTATGACGATAAATTTATGGTAGATTATTTATTACTATTTGTAAGCAGTGTAAATGTTATTTCTTGTACTTAATTTACCTGCTCAAATGTCATTAGCGAAATATTTTGTATTAAATAAACTATTCTATGCAATATTTAACATAGAAAATGTATTAAACTATTTCAGTAACAGCTAATCTAATCTAAATTACAATCGATAATTATTCGTGTTATATCACATTGACGATCATGTAATAAAGTATGCTTTAGTTAAAAAACATGTCAAAATCTTTCATATATTTCAGTTACACTTTCTTTCTATTATATCCATTTACAACAAATACGATTTAGATAACAATATTCAATTTATTTTAGTTAGATAACCATAAAGCTTTATATGACTGTTTTATCCTAATATTAGGGCTTCTTAGTAGTGAGTATCTACAAACCTCACCACACACACACACACACAAGCATACCTTGTAAGTATAAAATCACTTCTAATTTTAGGGTAATAATAAATCCTTTGAAATAACATTTTTAATCATTAAAATATTAGCAAATCATTATGCTCATTATTTGATTATTAAATGGAAATAAATAAGCTAATCATTAACGAATATTTTAAAAAAAAAAAGGAAACATTAACTTTTACTCATATTCAATCTTCATTTCTGTTTAGTCTAATGAAATTTTACATAGTTTAAGGACATTTACATAAACTTAATAATAAATATCTTTATTTTACGAAAAGAACCAAACTTCTTTCTATTTGCTCTTTTATTGTTTTCCCAGGTCGTGAAGGAAAAATTGCAGTGATACAATTAAATTGTTTAACGTCAACTAAACCAATTGATCGATCACAAGCTAAAAAACTCAGTTTAGAAAAAACAAAAGGTATTATTTGATTATATTTTATATTATAAATGTTTATTCATTATTATTATTATCAATTGCTTACTTACGCCTGTTACTCCTGGTGAAGGAGCATAGGCCGCTTACCAGCATTCATTAATATTATGCGATATCAGAATGGGTTTGTGGAGAGTTTATACAAATTTCATAGGTTGAAATCATGAGTGGATTGAAGCTAGACCACCATGGAAAATCTGGAAGCAGTGGATGGCCGTTTCACTCTAGTATGGAACTCCTCAGCAGTGCGCATCCACGATCTTGCAACACGCGGGGTTCGAACCCAGGACCTACTTGCTTCGCGTGCGGGCACTTAACCACTAGACCATTGAAACCATTAGGTCCTGGGTTCAAACCCCGCGTGGTACGTGATCGTGGATGCGCACTGCTGAGTCCCACACTAGGGCAAAATGGCCGTCCAGTGCTCCCAGGTTTTCCATGGTGGTCTAGCTTCAATCGACTCATGATTTCAACCTATGAAATTATGCAGTATGATAGCTTAATGAGTCAACAGAAATTAAAAAGTATTAAGATGATCATTACTATAATGTTTACAATTATACTTATAGTCTGAAACAAGTGTAATCTAGATGACATAATGAAAAGCATTTTGGATTTTTATTAAAACTGTTAAAATGTCTTAATTTAATGTAGAATTATTCTAGTTAGTCGATTTTTCTTAAAATATTAATTACAATGTAAAATTACAGTTATTAGAGACTATGATGTTTGGTTACTACAAGTTATGGTCTTAATTTACAGAAATTGTAAAAAAAGAAAAACTTGAATGCTTTGATGGTAATTTTTGTGACTTTAGGAAGGTTAAAAAGAGATAATATTGATATAAGCGGAGATAAATGGTGGTTATTGTTGGAATCCCTTTGGGACTCGTCAGGAGGATGTACCCAGAGTTGACATTCACTCTGTGATTCAAACACAGTACTGTCCACTTCAAACGCCATCACGCTAAACACTTAGCCACGGAGTAAAGACCATCTGTACAGGATGAATATATGACAATAAGAGAGTGACCAATTGAAGTCTTACACATCAATGGAAAGATTCAAACAAGCAATCTGAAAGAATACAATATAATGTTATATAAATTAATAAGAAACAATATGTTACATTACTTGAATAAGATGATATTCTTTCTTTTACTAAATGACTTCGTCTATTAACATTGATCTACTAAGAAGTGGTCATTTGATGATATTGTAAAATGCAATATTATTTTAAGACTAATGGAGAAAGATTAATTTTCGTATTCTATTCATTGAGTCTTCAATTAGAAGAAATAGAAATTTATTAGCTGAAAATAATTCACAACACTAGAATTGCTAAAAATTATAACATACATTTGTATAAGTATCTTTATACGGTTGTGAATATATTGGATTCTACATTTCCTTTAACAAAACACAGTATAACTTTGTATAACACATAATAAATAGTATATCGTGGATACGAGCTCCTTTTGAAGACACCAATTTAATTATTAAGTTAAACATCTTAAAAGGCAACAACATTATTAAGAATTTTTTCAATAATAAATATATTTTTGTGGTATCCTAATGAGTACAAAATTATCTTTCTGACGTTTCGTAACCTAATGTAAGTCATTTCTTCAAAACGAACAAAATAAAATTAACACATTTTTTTTCATTTCAAGGTGCTCAATTATTCGCTGTTAGTAAAAGTCCTAGTCAACCATTAAGACTAGCAGCGGCTGTAAATCGAAAAATTGTAATTTTTCAATGGCATTTATTTACTGGTCGTTCTTTATCCTCATGGAATCAATTAGCACAACCAGATCCTGTTGAAAATTTTCAAATAATTAGAGTAGGTTTTATGAAGTTATTTATTTTTATTTGACAAATTATACACAACACTACTAAATAAAGATAAATATCAAAAGAAAACATATCAGTACACTATTATGGTTGTTCGCTGTGATTACGTTATATTGTCATATTTAATAGATGCTGTTTACATTACAATCATTAAAATTAACGAACTAACTTTGCTGTATGTTGTATATAATGTTGTGTGGTTTTTTTAAAATGCTGTGAACCGAGGTTCCGTACTTTTACACACTTATCAGCATGGTGATTTTATCATCTCCAGATGGTAAAATTTCTAATTCTTATCTCTGAACGTTGATAACTATCATTTTTAATGTATTGAAAAACTCATTTATGAGGTTTCTATATAATATTCAAGTTTACTTATTGTAAATGTAATAATCAGTACAACCTTTTTCAACAAAGATAATTTATCCAGCATTTTATTCTGAACGTATTTTTATTTATTATAGGAAGTTCATATGATCGATTCAATACAAACTTTAAGTTTTGTCGAAGGTATTCCCGGTGGGAAACTATGTGTAGGATATAGAAATCAATTTATTTTATTAGATGAACGAAGTAAAGAAACAACACAATTATTTCGTACTGAAGGTAGTCGAAATCAAGTTGTTTCTGCATTGGAATTATGGGCAGATGATGAACATGAATTGTTACTTTGCTTCACAAGTAAATAAATTATATTATTTTGTTTAAAGAAAGTTTTCATTTGCAAACCATAAAAAATTTTACGATTAAAATACTACTACAAATGAATTCACTTGGTACTATTTACTTGAATCTTCTTATTGATGTTTAGGACTACAACTGATAAGTATCCTATTGGCATATGTGAGTACCGTGTATATTGCCTCGATATTGTTTTAATTCACGAGAATTCAAAGGAAAAATGGGTAGTGGCTAGTAGTGGAATCCAGTTTGATGCACGTTTCTTCCTATTTGTGACTCGTCAACTGGATGTACCTGCATCTCAGAGTTGATGTTTACTATCAAACTCGAACCCAGTACCAATCAATTTAAGCGCCATTGCGTTATCCACATAGCTACTGAGTCCTGATAACCATCTGCTTGTCCACCAAATTGCACAAGCAGATGGTTATCAGGACTCAGTAGCTATGTGGATAACGCAATGGCGCTTAAATTGATTGATACTGGGTTCGAGTTTCATAGTAAACATCAACTCTGAGATGCAGGTACATCCAGTTGACGAGTCACAAATAGGAAGAAACGTGCATCAAATTGGATTCCACTATTAGCCACTAATCATCTTTGCTTATAAGCTATTTTTATTTGTGTGTGTTCAGATTTTCCGTCTGCTGATGTTAAGATATGTAATTAATCAGTCTTGGTTGGTATATATACATAATGTGTAGAATGTCTCGATAGTGCTATTTAGTCGTAATTTTCTTATTATGGTTAGTGTCTAAGGATGACACACGATATTTACTTCATCGTATTTAAGACTCGATAGTTGGATGTAACTGTATCCCACTATTTATATTCATGATGTAACTTAATCACAGTGTCTTTTGTTTCAAACGATCAACGCGTCATGTACTGACCTACTGAACTCAGAACTTGTTCTAAGATAGTTTGTATCATTGGTTTTAGAGTTAACTGATGTTGAATTTTCTTTGCATTTCAAGATTATCTCCCTTAAACGTGTAATTACTAAGTAACAGACAAGGTACAGAAATTATTTGATGGCTTCTAAAGAAATACCAACATTCATAAAAAGCTATACATACATTACAAATTAAAAGTTGCTGGTTATCTGGTCAGTAGATAACGCATTAGCTTTTTAAGTGGGATATACTTAATTACAGTTTGAGTATTTACATCAACACGGAGATGCAGATGCATCCAGCTGTTGAGTAATATTTAGGATGAAACGCAAGTTTAGAATTCCACAGTTATCCCCTATCCAAATTTAACTGAAAATCACGTTGTTTTCTTTAATAATTATTGTACTTTACTTTCATCAAATAAAATTCATTATAGGAACATGTCATTTTCAAAAACTTGCCCTAATTACACCTGGTATTGGTAGTTGTCGTCAACCGATTCCTACTAGCTGCCCAACGGATTCAAACTTTAACTGGAGTATGAAGTCATCAATGGAGATAAATACAAATAAATCATTACCGGCATTATCTCAAGTACAAGGATCTAGTTCTATGGAATCCCCTACTTCAACAACAAGTGGATCATCAATAGCTAGAAGTTGTTCTCCTGAACCATCGTTCAATTCCATGAATTTAAATTTACCATGTGAAGAAAAGGTGAAAACAAGTGATTGTGATTTTGCATGGACATTCGAACCACAACAAGTTGGTAAGAAAAAGTTTAATAGTCAGTATTATGTTAAATTTATTATCAATGAAGGTTATTCATCTTTTTGCAATCTCAATATCTTATAGCCGAAAAAGGACAGGCACTCACATTCATTAGGGGGAATCAGTTTAATATTACTGTTTATTGGCTATGTGATAGGAATTAACACTAAATATATATTTTTACTTCAAAGTCTTATAAAATTGAACTTTTCAATTTTAATATTTATCAACTATATTTAAGATTTCAGTACCATAAACCATGCAACAGTGTTCCATTGCTTGAACGCTAATGGATTAAATAATGTATAGATCTCAGTAGCAAACAGAAACAACACATGGAAATATTAAACCCTAATCATTTAGATTCTGGAATGCACTACTAAATGGAATAACTGGTACTGTAGCGTTTTCTGACCTGGACTGTTTAACTGAGGTTTGAATTTTTCCTGGACAACATCACAAATTTCATTGACGGACAGAGCCCGCGACAAATTTCATAAATAAATCATGTAAGTGTGAGAAATGTTACGGTATACCAGATCGATCTCAAACTTAATTATTTACCACATTAATATTTTTTACTTGTAGATAAGGGAGCTCAGTATAAGCTAATAGTTGAATGTAGTCGATAGTGAGCCCTGGACCTAGGTTTCGTGCTATTTAGCCATCACTAGTGTGGTTTACCTGTAATCTTGTTGTAAATGATGCTTCCTGACAGATTTGATTCCATGTCACCAAACTTGACACTCGGATACAATATCACTCAGCTATCCGGGCTGCGACTGACCTCCTATAGAACTGAGATATATTTACAATTGACTGATCACTGGGTAGTAACAAACGTAATGTATGCCAGGTCTTTTTTAGTCACATAAACTAGTGGTCGCGTTGCAGCATGATCAACAGAATTCAATCAGCACAAAGAAGGACATGACATTGGTCACTACATAGTGATCAGCCAATTGTGAATTCGGTATTTGTTTCTTAGATATTTTTCCACGTTTAATATAAAATTACTAAAAGCCTCGATACTTAGACCACATTGTTGGGTACTTATTTTTGATGCAAACAATAAATTCACTAAATTTAAAACTGCATTCGTCTCATAATTAATCCCTTTTGAATTTTCTTATTTCATCAATCCTCTAGTCAAAGAGCCAAAGTGCCAAACATCTGGTTACAACCACCCTTGATATTTAGGCTCATAACTCATGATTTTAAGTGTAAAAATCAAGGGTAGTTTTACAAACTCTACTCCCAAGTTATTTTTTTGAATATTATCCTTTCAGCTGTATGCTTTCCATACATTTTCGGATTTAATCCATCTGCAATTGAAATACGTTTATTAATTAATGGAAGCTTGGTGCATACAATGCTTGTAACTGATTGTCGGTTAATTACTGTTAAGGTATGTCGAAGTTTTCACTGATAAATTTAAGTTTAAATTCCTTAACATTGATTTGATATTACCTTAACCACCACTGACAATCTGGAAGCACTAGATGAACGTTTCATCGTAGTTTATGACTCCTCAGCAGTGATCATCCACAAGCCTTTATCCAAAAATCAAACTGCTGATGGTTCCGCAATTTCATGAATTGGTTGAAATCAGACATCGTTGGGTAGTAGCTTGATAGTCTAGAGGTTAAGCATTCGTGAGCGTGTCAACTTTCAATTGATTGAAAGTTACGAATATGATCATTGGTACAGTCAAATTTGAAGCAATTAGTCACTTTTATAAATTTTGATAGAGCATTGAGAAGACGGAGATGATCTGAAAAATGTGATGTATTTGCGCTATACATTTCGAACAATCTGGTCACACATATACTTGTCAGGGCATTTTATGTGAAAATTAAAAAAAGTTCAAATCTCTTTGTTTTAAGAGTGAGCACAAAAGAAGATGTACTACAATTAAACTCACAGTGGAATAAATACTTTGCGATAATTGCTCAAGTTTATATTGCCTTTCTTCAACTTTTATTTTTATTGTCCTTAAATAAAATGTTTAAGCCAATCTGTACAGGTTAATTTCTCTCCTTTTGACTTCAATATACGATGTCCCGTTAATTGAGTATATTTAGCAGGCCCATTCTCCTAGTAGCACCATGAATTTACTTGAGAATAGTCAAAAGCCAGAAAACTTTGTTGAGACAGTGTATTGTTAATAATTAATAAAATCCACAAGCCCATAAGAGGCAAAGCACACTTGGAAGTGTGTGTGTGTGTGTGTGAGTTAACAAAAAGTCGAAAACTCTGTACGTATTTGATGAGTATTGATCAATTGTGGCTAATTTATTGATTTTTTTTCAATCAATGGGGGAGAATAGATAGAAAGTAGTGGTGTGCCACAAACTTTCAATCGAGTTCAGATACTTTTACAAAGTGAGTTCGATGTTTATAATACAGCAAGTAGGTAACAGAAAATTCAACGGGCTTACTGTAAACGCAACATAATGTAAACTGTATACTGAAATTCATGAGTAATATTTTTTTCTGAAATAACATTCATATTTTGTTTACTTTCTAAGGGTGACATATATTTTACATCGACTTCAGAAACATTAGATTATACGACGAGTCCAACGATCAATAATACTGCCGTTACAAGTAATACTAGTAATGATAACATTATAAAACAAAATGAGATAAATTCTGTATTACATGCAGTAGATCAATTAAATTTAGATGACAATCACCAAACCAATGGTAAGTAAATATTCCCAAATGTTGAATTATTAAAATAATCATAGCTGTAACACTATTATCTACATAAAATAATCATTCAAAGCTTTAGAATGTAATTTCTTGAGTATTTGTATTACTTCGTTATTTATTTACTTTTAAGATCATGGAGTTTCACTGTTGATGAGTATTAAACTAGAACTAAACAACTGTTGAGTGATTTTGCCTGAAAAATGATGATTTATCATGATAAACATTATTGTATAACTTTATAGAATTCTGTCATACTTAATCATTATGTTTAAATCTCACGAAGTCTCTATGCTTAGATCTATAGTGAGATTCAATACCTAAACTAAATAGTTGCTGAAAGCTTCTACGATGAAATCTTCATTCAAAACATATCTAAGCGAGTCATGTTCTACTGATCAACGGAAAACTATTTTAGTCAATCATAATTCCGAAAAATTGCATAGACATTTCAGTAATTTATAAATTTACTTTTTAACTGATGTTCTTATGTATTAGGATGAATGTCTTTTAATTTTCTGACTGCATCAATAGGGTCAACGAGTACAACTGTTTAAGTGCAGTTCAATTCATCATTTTTTTTAAAAATAAGTCTACAAATATATATTATAGACTATTAAGTAGTTGGAATGATAAATGGTAAATAGCAGTTTTGTTTCTTTGTGTCAGCTTAAGAACTCTTAAGACACTACTCTCTATGTCATATCTATACAATGAACTACCTAATAATGATTACCTGTGAGAAAGTTACTTCCAGGATCAAATATTATACCTACGGATGGAGGGTGAACTTGAAATCCAAATGATGGGGACGCAAGAGCATAAAAGCTCAATAATAAGATATTTTCAACAGAAAAGAAGCCAAACCATTTTATCAAATCATCTAGAGTTATTTCTGACGTCTTCTTACAGTCAATTGAAACGACAGTCACTGTGAAGTCGACGAACACTCAGATGGGGACAACCAATTTATTGTTTAATACAAAATTACAGAACATCTTCGTGAAGTGTGAGAACCATACGTAACATGCTTTATTTGCAAATCTTCCATCAACTGTCCTTCTCATTCTTTATGGTTCTTCCGCTTCACAATTCCTACCTGTTCATATTTCAATTCTCTTCGATTTGATCTTCTAACCGTCTGCTGGCAGGCACTCAACTTCTGGTTAGTGTTACATAATACTTCTGTCTATCGACACAATTAGCATACACGACAAGTTTATCTATGCAGTAAAATATCAATAATTAAAATACCAGTAAAACTTTAACTCCACAACAATTAGATCTCATTATGTTTCTTCATCTTCACAAATAAAAGTTTAATTATCTAGATCTCGACCGAAGCTTTAAAAGTGATCAGAACTTTTACAGTAGAAACCAATGATCTGTATAACCTGATTAAATAAATTATCCTTTTTATTGATAGTAAAATTTCAAGCAGTGCACCCTTAAAAATGAATATAACGATTAGTTAAACTACTATGTCATTGATACTTAGAGCTTAATTCATTTACTTTACTTTTTACTTACGCCTGTTACTCCTTATGGAGCATAGGCCTCAGACCAGAATTTTCCAACCCACTCTGTCCTGGGCCTTCTTTTCTACTTCCATCCAATTCTTGTTCATTTTTCTCATATCTATCTCCATTTCCTGGCGTAATGTGTTCTTTGGTCTTCCTCTTTTCCTTTGGCCTTGAGGATTCCATGTGAGGGCTTGTCTTGTGACGCAGTTGGGTGCTTTCCTCAATGTGTGTCGTATCCATTTCCAGCGCTTCTTCCTGATTTCTTCTTCTGCTGAGATCTGGTTTATTCTTTCCCACAGTTGAGTTTAATTCATAATACACCATTATTGAAATATATACTAGGTACTATTTAGTAATCGGAATGTTTCAATAATCTTTTCTTACCTAGAATAGTTCTGAATGTGATAATGAATGTCACAGACATGAATTCTTTCTCAAAATTATAAAAAATCCCCCTTTTGACAGTTCTTCACAATCACCTAATGATATTATATCTTAGACAGGAAAATGCCTATGATTAATTTAAATTTTATAAGTAAATCAAGTATATTAACGCTTAAAACCTCTTATCAACTGATATCTTCAAACAATAACAAACTTTCATTCTAACCAAAACACTAAATATAAAGATACAATTAAAACTTTAATAAACAATTATGAGTATAATCAGTATTTTAAAATTATATTGAATAATAATAATAATAATAATAAACATTAATTGTAATTGTGTATGTGTTTGTTTTTCTTTCCTTTTTTTCTTTTAAGATTCTTTAATTTATCCTGAAATTTATGATACTCATAAAAATTTACATTCATCATTTGAACATGATCAAACTGAATTACAAACAAATTTATTTTCTACGATACAAACAATTTCATCATCTTCATGTTCTAATATGAATTCACCAACTGGAATAAAAATGTTAACTTTAAATTCAATTAATAATAATAATAATAATACCAATTCATCATCAATTGTATCATCATTCAATTCAACAAATATGGATCTAAATCAATCACAAACAAATTTCATTTATAAAATACCAATTTATAGTTCAAATAAATAAACATTAATAATAATGTAAACCGATCATAAGCATAAAACGTATTTTATAAATAACTACACATAGATATTATTTATTATCCTTAATATGTTTATTATATAACTAAATGGTTTGTGATCATAATGATTGATGAAAAGAGCACATAAACCAATTAGTGATAATCATAAGAAGAAGAAAAAGAAGAATTTAAAGAAGAGAAAAACATGAAAAAAGAAATAGATCAATATTACCGTATATATTCGTTGTAATAAATAAATTATAAAACTTTCTCTTTTTTTGCTATTCTATTTGTTATAAATAATTTTAAATAAACGAATTACAAAACTTTCATGTCTTAAACAACAACAACAACAACGACGACGACGGCGACAACAACAAAAAGGATAGTTGATTTATATTACAATATAAGAAATCAAAATAGAATAAACATTAACACTGAGTTAAATAGATATTATCAATGAAAAATTCTTTGTTTTTTTTCTTATTAATTATGAAAATTATGAAAAGGAAAAGTTAAAAAATTGATTTTTCTTTTGATTAAGAAAGTATCATAAAAACAATATATAGATATAGATATACTCTGAATGAGAATCGACTATATGGTAGTGTAGTCAAACTAGTAGATCATCTAAATGTTTGTGATATACACTTTGTGTGTGTGTGCTTATGTGTAAACAAACATGTACCTTTTTTGCCTATTTATATGATAAGAAAACAATAAAATTCACACACACACACACTAAGCCATTTAAATAATAAACAGATCTATTAAATGTGATATATATATATATATATATGAACCATCTATAAATTGTATTGTTTCACCATTTTTGTGTACTGTATTTTGATCAACTTCGTGTAAAATGTGTTATCTTTAAGTAAATAAAATGTGTTTTTTTTTGGAAATAAACTGTAGTTCATTGTTATTAAATGATGTAATTAGCAATTTTATGACGTTTCATGATTCAATCAAAAAAGTATTATATTCAACAATCTCTTAATACAGATAAATTGTTGAATCTCATCAACTAGTTTAATGTTTAGTCTCACTTATATTAAAAATACAATAGATTATAGTCAAGAATTAAAACATCTGTAAAATGAAAGTTTAAACTATTTAGAACAGTACAATCACATTATTTGATCATATTTTCCAGAAATTGACTAATATGATAATAATCGATTAATGCTTGTCACTAAAACTGTCGTAATGTTTTGGGACAACAAATCATTGGATATTCTAAATTCACTTGGTGTTGTTTTATTTGTATCTTCCCATTGTTGTTTAGGACTGCAATTGATCAGTCTCATGTTAGCATATATGCATCCTGTACGGTTTACCTCGATATAGCCCTAAGTCACAGGCTTTTTAAGCAAAAGTGGATAGTGGCTAGCAGTAGAATCCAGGACGCGTGTTTCGTCCTATTTTGAACTCGTCAACTAGACGTGCCTGCATCTCAGAGTGGATGTTCACTCTTGTTGCATAAGCAGGTGGCTATCAGGACTCAGTAGTTATGTGGATAACGCGATGGCGTTTGAAGCGAACGACATCGGGTTCGAGTCACAGAGTGAACATCAACTCTGAGATGCAGGTACATCCAGTTGACGAGTCCTAAATAGAACGAGACGCTCGTCCTGAATTCCACGACTAGCCACTATCAATCTTTGCTTAAAAAACACTGGATATTCTGTTATGAATTTGTCATTTCATTGTACGATCTTGAAACTGTTTAGTTGTGAAATCGACAATTATAAACTCAAAAGTTTCGAGCGAACAGCGATGATATAAGTACCAAATTCCGGCCAATAAAATAACACAACCCACTTCTTAAATATTTACGCTAAAATGAATCTCGAGGTTAGACTCTTCACCAATTTAATCAAATTCAAAATAGTATTTGTTAGGTTTGAGCATACAGTTTAAAAGTTAATATTAACTACCGCAGTTTGGAAATAATACTAAAAATGAAAACTTTATGATTACGATACGAAAAGAGTTCACTGTATCATCGTAGAGTAAAAATGACAACAAATGGATAAAAGGACATGCAGGATATCATCCGGTTTTGATGGATATTATGTTAACACCATAAATCAATAAGCACTGGTTCTTTCAGCTATTGATCCAATAACGTGATGATTATTACACTAGTTAAATGGCAATTTCGATGCTCACATATTAGGAAATAGTCAGTAGATTATTATTACACAACTACTAATTGTTAACCCGTTAACCAGTGTGCAAGTAAACAATATGAGTATATATAGAAACATTTGTGAAAAAAAGCTATAACTCATTGAAATTTAAAGACGCAAATGGATCCTCTCGGTGAAAATGGAACCTCTGATATCTGAATTTTTGAATTCAATCTCCGTATAATTTATAGATGAAATTAAACAACGCCTTATAAAATTATCTTTAAAATTACAAGGACTAAGATTACGTCTTTATAAATGGAAAGGTATATTTCCTTTTTTAAATGAAATACTACCTTTAAATTTATTTCTCTTAAAAATTATTTGACAACGATCATCAAACAGTGACTATGAGTACGTAGGCTAATATCCAGTACTTTAAAATGCCTTGTGGTTTACATTCATTACAGATATTATCGTTATATTGACTTAAAACATAATGGTGTCACATTTAGTCAATACAAAGAAACGACTGAATAAACAACTTCAGCTTGTGAAGCAAAATTAACAAACATACCTCAAGTCTACAATATATATTGTAAATTACGTCATTACAAATATTTTTAGACACATTCACGGTATTTTGTTCATGAATATATGAATGAAACAAAATCTATGTGCTAGTATGCACTTTCTTTTTTCTCTCACTTGCTTAATCCCTCATTAAATCGTGTTATATACATTACGTGTACAATTTATTCATAGAATTTTAGGACTTACTATTTAATTATCTTAGTCCTTTACATTTTGTCGATTTTAATTGTAGAATTTTTTAGGTAATACAGAAAAGGTGAAAATCACTTTCATTGTATGTATCAAGAGTAAATGTAATTTCTACTTCAATATTTATGAGAAGTATTAGGAGAGACTATAATCTATGAACGAGTCAATCAGACATAAGATAAGAGATCTTGAATTTTTGCGCGAAATTTATTCATCTATTTAGCTAAATAGTGTTTTGGCATTTCAGCTGATGCCAGTTCGTGATGAAAACCCTGAATCTAGTTCCTAACCCCAACCATCAACCGTAAATCATAATTTTAATTTCCCATTTAGTCCTGGTTAGCAGGTGCACCGGATACCATAAGCGACATTCTACTGTGTGAAAGAACAAACCAGATTCCAGCTCAAGACGAAAAGACTCTGGAAGTGGATAAGACACACATTGAAGAAATCACCAAACTGCATCACGAGACATGCTCTAACTTAGAATCCTGAAGGTGAACGGAAAAGAAGTAGACCAAAGAACACACTGCATCGAAAATTGGAAGCAGATATGAAAAGGATGAATAGTAATTAGAAAGGAGTGGAAAAGATTACCCAGAACAGAGTTGGTTGTAGAATGCTGGTGGGCGGCCTATGCTCTTCCACTATGGGTAACAGGCGCAAGTAGTCGTACGTGAACATTCTCAACATCACTTTAGCGTTTCATAAAGGTCATCATAAATTGTAATCTTCCTAAAGTATTATTTTGTATTGAGTAGTACGTATTAACACATCAATAGTTTTCTATATTCAATAGAAAATCTTGAATAAATATTTTTTGGTTGATTCAATGTAATACTTAAATGTTTAATATTTACAACTAGAGTATATTTCCCAATACACATGTAAAACAACTTTGAGTATTTTTTTTTTCTAAAACCATTATATTAATCACTCATTTATGCAAAAATGTTACATTGAGAATTAAGCTTCATTACTTCCAAAATATTGATAATAGAATGGAATGTTTTCATATAAAATCTTTTTACTAGAATTCAATGACAAGTATTGAACTGTATTCTTATTACTATAATCTGGAGACATTGAAATATCATTCATATTGACAATAACATGATTAGAATAAACTAATAAATCATTATAAGTTAATTTGAAATAATTTTGATTTCTTATTAAATTACTTTTAAATTTATTCTTTTCATAATTATCTAATGATAAATTATTCTGTTCTAAATATATGGTATTATTCATTTGAATATCAGTTGTTTCAATATTAAAATTTGAATAATTATCGATGGAACATATGAACTCCTTCATTATTTGATCACATTCAATTGGTTTAAGAAAACTAGGTGAATAACAATCAATCGAATTAATTTTATCATTCTTTATCATTTTCTGACATATATTATCATTAATTATTACATCATTATCAACGTTCATATCAGTATTATTATTATATTGTATATCAAATGTTGTATTATTTGATTTTGTCAATACATTACTTTTCAATGAAATATCTAATTGTTGATATTCTATGAAACTATTATTCAATGAAATGTTATTGGATTCTTTATTATATTTGTCAGATATAGGATTACTTACAGGTATTACTTTGTGAAAATTTGTATTACCATTTATAATTGCATTGGAAAGTTTCTGAAATGAAATAAACAATGTAAAAAAAAACGTTGATATTTACTGATAAACATCAATCAAGAAAATAACTCAGCATTGTTAATGTGTTAAAAATTAGTTTATTCAAGGAACAAATGATTAACATTGAATTATCATGTTATTTTGTTTTATTATTATTTTTTATTATTTCAACACATAAATGTCAGTACAAGAGGGCATCAAATATATATGCGCCACACCATATTTGTGTGTGTGGGCTTTGATACTCCCCGGGTGCCCAGATCGGAGCAGGTGGTTTTCTTAGGGGGCCACACCCCGAGCCTTGAACCTAAAGGTCTGACCCACAATGCAGTCGAACATCATAAAGAGATGCATTCCCATGATAACCGGTGACCAACGATTGGTTCATACGCCATTTTTCCCCGCAGGATACTGGAGCCCATGTGCACCATTGGTTTGTGATCCGGTTAAAGCACCGAACATTCGCTTTTCGTCCTCTCATTTTCGTGAACAACACCCCCGCCACGAGGTGGCAGTGAGTAGGACTTCCCCGGCAGAGACTGTATACGCGTGGCCGTGTGAGAGCATTACGAGAGGGGTGGGCATGCCCACCCCACTCTCATCCATACCAGAGCATTTGGGGGCATCTAATCTAAGTGTATCACCAAAAATAATTTCAAACTAAATGAAACGAAAACAAAAGGCTAAAAAGACAAAACATGGTTCAGTTATCATACTAAATATAAGTGAGGTACAAAAACAGTTTTACTCAGATAATAATCTTTATGATTATGTAATCGAATACTTACCTTTTCACTAGATGGGATCATATTCGGTGTGTGATTAGAATTATTATCCAATTGATAGTCATTTAGTTTGTCTGAATTTTCATTTATTGAACGAGAATGAATTGGTGGTATTTTTCTTTTGTAAACTCTTTTTGGTTTCATTTCATTTGAAATAGTTTGTAATTTCTTTTGATAAAGTCTTGAACTGTTTTTAACTTGACTAGAAATCTACCAGTTAATAGATAATGAATAAAAATAAATGTGAAATGTTTAGTTGAAACAAATAAGGAAAGTGAATAACATTTTATTATTATTGGTTCAGCAATCTCTTGACAGTTAAACATTTAAATTTACATTCCTTAGAACTACATTTTAACTACCTTTTAAAAGATCAGTTACTTATACATTCTATGTATCCGTTTGATAGTGTAATTAGTAATTACTAGCAACTAAACATCACTGAGACTAGAAAACTAAAAGTACAAAGTGAAGGCAAAATATGACAAAGCAATTACGTATGCATAAGAAATAAAGTTAATAAATCTTAATTGTTTACTGGAAATTTCTTCATAAACTAAAATCAGCTAGAAAATAAATAAAGAGTGAAATGAAAATCTTTTGAGCGATTGAACTCTTCAACAATGTCCATACATGATTCAACTAAGGAACTTCGGATCTTGCAACGACCTCATTAGCTTTAGATCAATATGTTATAATCCATTGGTCAATAGTTATAAATATATTAAGTTTATAATACAACATAATCATCCAGTGTTACCGGCAAGTAATTACCTCAATTCAGATATAGCTGAGCACCATTAGTCACGAATTGATATAAATGACTCTTCTACACGATTACAGGATCATATTAAGGAAAAACAAAAGGTGAGTCAAATGCTCACAGAAATGCATTTTATAACTATGAATTTGTATAAAAATATATATTACAAATGTTGTTATACGTAATTCCTATCAAATGGCTATCTATATGATAAGAAAAAAAGGGAAGCACCAGTTATGTATGCAAAACTTTTGATTGTACATTATGTTACTGTTGGAATTCGATGAGAACATTTTTTTAATGTAGATAGTTTATTGAAATCCAGGATTATTCCGTTATAAAACTATACATTTATATATAATTTTAATTAGTCGCAAACAAGTATTTCTAAACATCTAAGAAATGAACGTGTTCACCTTATGTGCTTAATCTCTCAATACTCAATAAGTCATTAAAAGCCTGGAAAATTTTGAGAAACATCTATATAAACTCTTATCATTAACTTTGGTCAAACAATCAAACAAATTCTCAACCTAATAAAACTGCTACAAAACTTATTTTTGAAAATAAATCACAAATTTGATATTATGAGTGAATAGTCTATGAGATAGGTATATTATTACTTCCTTTTTTATTCTTTACATGAAATTTCTGTGTGCTTATTATGTAATATCAGTTGTTATCATTAGACTGCTTTGTGTTATCTATCATTCATCACTGTTAAAATAGAGTCATAACAAACTATTTGAATTAAGAGATGAATATGTAAATTTATCATTATCTGATAATAACCCAATAATAAACGTCTCAAATGCCAATAAACTTATACAATAGCCCAACATCTTCATAGAGTCATATACTTTTCAATCAATTTAGAATACTTTTTTCTAAAGTTGAGACAGAAAAACGTTGTATTCAACTTCTTTTCAATACAAATCTCAATTTACTGAGAAGGTAATAAGGTATTAAAATAAACTTTTGACTTTTATAGAAAGCTTTTCTGATAGATTTATGTGTATTTATTGACACATGAATACAATAAATCACTCAATTAATAAAACTCTATAATTGTGTTTCATAAATAATCCATTTAAGTATTTAATAAAATTGGAGTTGGATGGTGATATTTACACTCTTGACAATAAAAGATGTCGGAATTTAAAAAATCTAAAAATTAAAATCCATTTTAAAATCTTTCATTAGTTTTTCAACTAAATTTTTTCACTGATAAAATATAATAGCGGCATAGTAATCATTATTTATTCATCTATAACTCAAACTTAATTTAAGTGGATAAAGATAAGACTAACCTGTCAAGAATAAAATGAATAAAATAGAAAAGGAATAAATGGTACAGCATTTAATGGTTGATATCAGAGAAATATCATTAAATGAATGGAAACCAAAAGTTATTCTTTATGATCTACCTAAGTTAAACTGATTATATGAATAAATTAGCAAGATAACATTAATCCCCATTGACATTGATAAGTAGTACAATAATGAACATGATTGATTACATGCATATATAAGATCTCTTACCTAGATCAATTTGAAAATAAACAGTTTCTATATTACGTAATAAGTACAATAACTTATTTTACCGAGTACATGTTTAACTAATGCTAACTGTATAAAAGTAAATAAAAAACTATATAATATAAATTTACTGTAACCATAGAATCATACTTATAATAGAAACATATTTTGCTTAGTATAATACAGAATGACCTTTAATTGAGAGAAAACAAAATTGAATGCAAAACAATTAAACAGTAAAAAAAAGTGTGCACAATAGATTATCCTCAATACGCTTTCAATCTGACAGTGTCAGTGTATGGTATTGTAATAATGGGATGATATTTCAAATATATTTTGTCACTTGATCAATAACTAATAATTACCATCTTTTAAAATGCCCATAATCAATAAAATGTTAGTATGTATGTAAATGTTACTGTACATCGTTGTATGAATATGAACTAATACATTAACTCAAATAACAATACAGATGCTAATAGCAACCAATTTATTATTCATAAGCTATGTTATTGAATTACTGGTGAAAAATATTTTAAAAATACTGTTGAGTATGGAACACTAGAACATAAATTAGTATCTTATCGCTAAAATGGAAATTTATGTGTGTTAATTCGTACACAGGTTTATACATAAATGATCTTTGATAAATGTAAAATTTCCAAAAATCCGACCTATTCAGCACCAACTTTACAAAGTGAAAAATGCTTAATTGATAATATACTCAAACATCAAATTGCTAATGTTGTTGTAAATTTTCGTTTGCATGCTTATTATCTTGGCTCTTTTATTTCTTACTTTTTGTATTTGGTCGTCACTGATTGTTATGTCGGAAACGCTTATCATTTATACTCGGAACGAGGGACCTCTGCAATTCCCACGACGCGAAAGTAAGAACACAAAGACTGGTATCAGTGTTGACTTATTAACCCCAAAACACAACGACGACGACTCTAGTAGAACATACACTCATTTATATTTTCATTGTACACCCATTTTGATTAATAATTAGGATGAAATCGCATATATGAAAAATACTTAGAATTATAACAAATCAAAGACTGAGCATAATTCATGTCAATGGAATACAAGAATATCGTATAGTATACAGAATAAAATATCATACGAGAAAAGAGAACAAATACTAGATTGAGTAATCACTACATTGAATCAAAACGGAAGTAATCGTAAACAATAACTCATAATGAGTAAATCAATCAAAAATTGATTTTTCTTTCCATGATATCAAATGTCGACAGTTATTTGTAGGTTTAAATTATCGTCTATGCTTCTGGTATTATATTTGTTAGTTTTAAACAGTTTATATGGTTGTGTTTGTAGGTACCTGAATCATTTTAACCTCAATTTAGCTACATGATAATCTTTGAAGAACTATTTAAGGTAAAAGAAAAAGCGTACTTAATCCTGTATTATTTTGTTCTCCATTTTATTGGCCATTATGTTTTGATAAATTCGAACGGATAACCCTTGTAGTACTGACCACATGATTTGAAGTCATTCCAAGAGTTAATAATGATGTTTTTGAATTAACTTCGCATATGATTTGTAGTACGGTTAGTGTGACAGTTCAAAAAATATTGACACTTATAATTTGTCTACTAATTGACATGAAAAGTAACAAAATATTTGAGTCTAATATTGATAATGACAATGTTAATAACGTTTCATGATTTTGCTTATGACCATAATTACTATGGTATACGTTGTGATATTTCTGTTCCGTTTCTTCTGAAGACAATAGTCATCGATTTTCCAGTAATCACGAGTCGACTGAAGCATGGAGTGTCATTTATTTATTTCATTTAAACACACAAACATTGGTACACGGATGCACCAAATATATGTGCGCCACAGTTCGTCATTCGATTTTTGTAATAATGAGATACTGCCCCGTCACTCAAACAGAAACAGAAGGTTTTCTTAGAAGGTCATACCCTCAGTTTTTGACCTAAAGATCTAATACACAAAGAAGTGGAGCAACCTAAGGAGATGCAATCCCAAGGTGACCAACAATAGGTTCATACGCCTTTTGTTTCCTCAGGATCCTGGAGTCCATGTGCACCCTTGGTTTGGAATCAAGGTTTTCCAACTCTCCTATGTGGACCTTTCGCGTCCAGAAACCGGGTTAAAGTGCCGAACATTCGCTTTTCGTCCTCAATAAAAAAATCACCTTCCCCGCGAAAAGTGAGTTGGACTTCCCTGGTAGTGGCTACATACTCGTGGCTATGTGGGGAAGTTTCGAGGAAGAAAGAGAGCTGAATATCCACACCCTCGGCCGTACCAGGGAATTCAGAAGCAGGCATGGAGTGATATCACATCGTAAGTGACTAGATGTATTTCCTTATATTCTATGATCAAATATTCTGTTCTACAAAAGAACTGAATTTCAAAAGTGACACTGATTTCCTCCATCTATGATATAAATATGTTATATATACTCTTCTCAATAAATTAAATGTTGGCAATTCAAAACACAAAATTATCTGTCTTGATTGAAATAATAATCATGTTAACATTAAGATGAATTCCAGGACAAAGTAAACTAGGGAATCCTTGTCAGTTGCTTATCCCTCACGAAAGATAACATGTGTAAGTACGCAACTAAAAAAACATTTGAAATTAATTGGATTGTGTTGTCTTCATAAATTATGATTTTATACATTTCACTCAATAAAATTGGTTCATTCTTTTTGAATTTATATGTTTGGTTGTTTGGTAGGTCTTTTTTATTAACACTTTTCAGTATTATCTTATACTCCTTACTGAATTACATGGATGAATGGGTTTTTTCTGTATGAATAATAAACTTTGATTTTTTATTCAAAAATTAATTTGATGAATCTTAAACTATTAATTTCACTTAAACTTTAAGAATCAAAAACTTATCTCAACAATCATATTTCTCATTCAACTTAAATAAAAATCAATCCTCACTGGAAACCTTAAGATTATATTATCTGTTTGTTTAGCACCTACGAATCGATACGTAAGAATTGGATAAATGTTATTTATTTACCAGCTACAGATTCATATATTCAACTTTAGATCATACATTATGTGTAAAGGATAATGATATTACTAGACTATACAAATTAAATCCGGTAGAACGCATTTTGAACTTTTCACCTAGTTAACAATAGTCGAATGAAACAATCAATATGCCAATGCTCCAAAACATAAAAAATTAATCAAGTTATAAACTTTTAATAAAAAAATTAATTTTATTCTTATTTAAAAACCTACATGATATTACTTTAACATAATTATTTATTTTAATAATACTACTTAGTTGAGGTCCGCATGACTATCGTAACCAATGGTTGGAGACTCTTAGTGACATGGCTCAGAATCGATCACAATGATTTAGGTGTATATACTTTCTGTCTTCCCTTAAACTAAGAGATTAAAATTGCTTCATATCTTTCTTTCTACGAACTAATTCCTTCTTTCTGTACTATATCCTTATATGGAATCTTTCTTTTATATATTACCACCTCTGAATTAACTACTTTTATGAATCCGGTGTTCATCTTGCTGTGCCAATGCTGTTTGGCAACTTGGACCAATGTACATATGTTTGTTTAATTTTTAAAACTAAAGAAGAAATTGTATTCTTTTCGTTTTTATTTTTTTTATTAGTTTCACGAAATTTCTACGTTTTTGTTTGTTTTATTTGCTTTTTTTTGATAATTTCAAATAGACGTTTTTAGAAATAATGAAATAATTTATCGTTTTAAAGATTGTTAATAATGTTCATCTAATAATTCTATCTATATTGTTTGAATATCGTAAATTCTTTTTTCTTGTTTTACAATCATAATTTTACTCGCTTCTCTATAGATATTGTTAAAGTTAATGTACTAGAAATGAAAACAATGATCTGACTGTTATACACATACAAAAGTGAATGTTTTTTGGGGGGGAAAACAAAAAGAAACAGATACTTTAATATATCATCTCTCTTTTCTATAATAATTCAGTTAAGAATATCTTCAGTAATATAATGAATTGTTTACCAATAACTTTTACTACAATCAATGATAAAACAAGTGGGGACAATGAGATATATATTAACATGATACTGTAGTGAAGGAGAACACAGGTGAGGATAACCGAATGTATCTGAACACGAAATTACAGAATATCTCACTAAAATCTGAGAACCATACAGTAAATCTTGGATTTGAAAAATATCAATCCATCGTCTTAGATTTCATTGTTTCTGCATTTTCATACCAATTGCTTTATGTTCCCGTTCTTTCCTTCCCGATCTTCTACTGAAATGTATTTTATTCCTGACTAACGTTACATACTACTTATGTGTATATAAGTAGTGCACACCATACTCGTCCCCTCTTTAAAGCAGCCGTTCTTGCAGCGGTTCTGCTTGCCGTGCTACTTTCTTCTTCTCTGTAGTCTGTCCTATGCCCTCCGTCAAAATGTCGGGTCTGCGGCGCTCTGAGCTACATAGCTATCGTTATGTACTATTTATGTGTGCATAAGTAGCGTACACCACAATATTACGGAATATCTTGATAAAATTTGAGAACCATACAGTAAATACTTCATTTGCAAAATATTCATCTATTGTCTTAAACTTTATTATTCCTTCGTTTCTATACAAATCAATCCCTGTTCTCGATGTCTTCTCTTCAAATTTTCCCAACCTTCTGGCGCCAAACATTCTACGTTTGATTGGTGACACGTACTATTTATATCTGTTGACATCAATAACACACATCATACTACTACCATAGTTCATTTTCTATAAACTTATTTATTACATTTAAGATAAACTAATTAAAACCTATAAAACGGTTGCTTAAATCGAACTAAATGGAGTCTGATCATAACTTGAAACCTGCTAGTTAATACATGGAGGATGATTTAACTAGTCAATCATCGTAGTATACTCTTATTCATAACGGAATTTTATTGATCGTATTATGTTTTTTAAACACTAAAACAGGAGGAGTACACAAAGATGTAATAATTCGTTGAATAATATAAATCGATTAACGTAAAAATTTGATGTGTATTGTCATGTTATATGAAAATAATAAAAAGATAGGACATATAATAAAAGAAACAATTATTTTGCAGGATATACTATCCTTGTTTCAACAAATATTTCATAAGATATAAGATCACAGGAGCTTAAAATTTTCAGTATAGGGTTTTAGAGTTCGTTAAGTTGTAACTAAGATCATGAACCGAAAGTCCTGAATTCGAATCCTAAGTGCAGAATCATGGATAAGCATTGCTGAAAATTGACATACTAAGATGAAACGGCCATCCAGTGCTTCTAAGTTTTCAATACTGATCTAATATTAATCGGTTCATAATATCAATTACAGCTTGAGATTTATCTAAAATGTTTAGTAACACAATTAATTACAAGTAAATATTTTCTAAAATAATCTACCTTGTAAATTTAACAAATAATAAACTACACTTTAAAACATTTTTAATTAAACTATATGTATAATTGTTTGTTTATTTATTTTATTTGTTTTATTTATTACACATAAATATTGACACAAGAGAGCATCAAATATATATGCACCACACAAAACAATGAGAATGGGGAGAGAAGGGAAAAAAGGTGAGAAGCTTAGAAATGAACTGTAATGAACAGACTAGTGTAATCTGTTTGTTTGTATCGTAACAAATAAATTTTTATTACAATTAATCTTACCTTAACTGGAATATCTTCATATTTATAATGATATCCATATATTGCTATTCTATTCTAAAAAAAAAATTATTCAAAAATCAAGTATTTAACAATAATAAACAATCATTCAATTACAACTTATTTATTTTCTTTAAATGTATATCAAATTAAAGTAAACATTTCTTTAGTATATGGTTGAAAATTATTTGAAGATGATCATTTAGATTATTTAATTTTTATTTATTTAAGAAAAAAAAGTTACTAAAAGAAGTTTAAAATAGAAATAGAAGTTTATTGTCTATCACTATTGTATTCAATTCATCATAGCAACTAAATAACTTAATTTGATCGTGCACTTTTTGGATAAAATAAATATTCAATCATTTAGTGTCTTTATGAGAATATTTATAAAATGCAAATTTTTACATTGATTTAAAACATTTAGTTATCAGTTAAGGAGTTGAATAACAAGTGTTTATATTTACTTGGTATTGAGAAGATACAAACAAACAATACCAAATGAATTGAAGCTTCACCTCATTGCACAAACAAATGGCTATCAGGACTTAGTAGTCAAGTGGATAACACGATAGCGTTTGAAGTGAATGTTACTGTGTTCGATTCCGGGAATGGAAATCAACTCTGAGATACAGGTATATCTATCTGACAATTCCCAAATAGGAGGATTTCATTGCTAACCTCGATCCATCTTTGCTTATAAAACAAGCCTTTATATTTAATTAAAAATTGATGATTCAACTATAGAAATATCTGATCACTAAATATCGCAATCATGGACATTAGAAAGTACATCTTGATAACTATTCAATCAAATAAGTGGAATAGCTTATTTTAGCAGAAATAGAGAAATATTAAAGTCAAATGAATGGGAAAAAAACCGTCCAAATATCATATTATTCAGCTTATCAGAAGATATAAGTCTAAATGATAGGGATTTTCCGTTAAATTATTAGTGTATTAAAAAAGTAAGTAATATGAGTCCAGAAAAGTAATCAGAGTTTACATCGGTTTTCAGTAGCTACTGATTAAAGATAATGAACACCAATAATAGGTTTTTTTATCTGAGTAATCAAGTTAGACAAGAAAATAGACAAATATGTAAACTAATAATCAATATCAAGTATGATAGTCAAAACAATTAAAAGACTTTCCCGTTTTACTTTTACACTCAAAAGTAGAGCATTTTCAGCTTCTTGTCCAGCAGCTTGTAATCTTCTCCAGAATCGTTTAGGCTGGAAAAATGTGAACAGAAATGGAATACAATAGTCACTTCTAATTTCTAAATCTATTTCACTTAAAATATATTCAAAAAGAGGTATTTTTCAGCTTTCGTCATAGAAATAATTCTACATAACTGTTGCACACAAATAAATAGATATTTTTGTATCATTCAATCTTAGTACCATTAGTACTTCTAAGATTTTCGAAGAAACTCACTACAAAACAAAGATAGTAAAATGGGAATTTTTCAATTTAATCAATAGAGAAAACTAGTTTAGATTTGTGTATACTTCACTAAATTGAGAGACTAGAGATTTTATCAAAAAACAGTCAACTGAGGCCGATAAGACATACAAAATAAAAGAACTGATCGCTGTGTTTAACTGCTTCAATTCCAACCACTAATCTAGGTGCTGATACAGGTCAGGCGCGAAAATAAGATTTTCTATTTAGACAGAGAAAAATGAATCCTAAACATCGTTGCGTTGTTATTCATGACGATTAGAAGACTCCTCATTTTTTCACAATCACCTAGTAGGAGAACAATGCTTGAAAATTCAAACAGAGGAGGAGTTATTTCTAAAATAATGTCTACGCATAAATTAAGAAATGGAAACAGAGACCAGTCCGGAAACCACACCTGATACTTTCAGTTTTGGTGAAATATTATCGTAATCTCTGGCTCGGTCAATAATGTTCGATTCGTGTGCTTCAATGGTACGCCATTTTATGTATACTGACGAAAAACCATCCGATCTGCAAAGTCGGATTATACCTTTAACCCAAGAAGTCGGTAATAATGGTATGAGTCTATTGTTCAAAATAGAGAAAAAATCACTAACCTTTCGCCTGTCTTTAAAGGACACAAAAATAATCTTAAGTTACCTAGTATATGGGAAAAATAGATATTCTGTTTATTACTATTACTATTATTAATACTATATATATATATATATATTCAACACATTCAAACCTTTAAAAATTGTGGAATACGAGGGATTCAACAACGAAGTTCTATTTATATATATGGCAATATAAATCCCATTACCCGTAAATTATTCTGAGTTCTTACTAACAATTCTTGGATAGCTATCTTTCAAAAGAAGCGAATTATAAACTTACAATTTTGCTTAAATCCACTTCATTAAATGTGGTGAACTTATATATTCTGTTTGCCGGAACTTTACTCATTGCCAAACGTTTGGGGTTTAAAAACACTACATAGTAATAAGTCACCTCTTTACTACTTGCATCAAATTCAACATATCTTCCCTGACTGTTGTAACAAACCATTGCTGGCCAATCTGGATAGCCTAAAATAAGGTTTGTCAAAGAAACATATTTGCTTACTTATAAGTAGTTAAAAGTATTAAAAAACTAAAGGTCAACTAACATGTTAGCTGATAAGCACGAAAACGTGTATGCAAAAAAATTTAACAGATTGGTACATAACTTAGTTTTGTAAACATAAGTGAAATACGCTTCTAAAATTCTGAAGTATTTTAATTCTCTTGTCATTAATTATCTAAGATGAAGTAGCAGACAGTAATTATTAAAGTCGGATTGTGGCTACCAGTGAAATCGAGGACACTTGTCTTGTCCAATTTAAAACTCTCCATATGTGTGCACCTACTTTTCAGTTTTGAAACCCTTTCTATAAATCAAACCCGGCATCTCTTGCAATCCCTAGCATCAGCAAAAAGCTCTTACAAACAAAATTGATTAAGCTCACTGTTTGTAGGCATAGGCTAACATTTCAAATGCTATGTCGATTCGATAAGACAGAAACTCATCCAACCTTTGTAACAGCTATAAACTATCACCAAAACCCAACAAAAGGTCGTAGATTGTTTGAAAATGAGAATTCATCATTTATTTTCAGGACCAACTCACCTTGAGTTTTAACCCAAACAACTGATCCAACAGAAAAATGTTCAAAAATAAACTGATCTCCCTGTTTACCAGCACTTAGATCTTCGGATTCTTCAAAAGGATTATGCATATATTTTTTGGCTGTTGAATTGGCAGTTAATCTTTTGAAGTATATAGGATTTAAAGTACAAAACCATGAACCATTGAGCTGAGATGGATCATAAACTTTTGGTATGTATCGCCAGTTTGAACAAAATTTACACTCAACCCAAGTACCTAATCAATAGTATCCATATAGTAAAATATCATGAACAAATTAAAAAATGTATCAACTCGAAAATTTAAATTTTTATGCAAACAGTTTGGAACAATTATACCATGGGAGATAAGTTTCCTTTGTAAATTAATCGTGTGAATTTCATTGACCATTGTGCCGTTTAATTTATTTCTACTGATTATAGTAATAAACATAATAATATTAACCAATGCTGGATTTATACATTTTCAAAAAGCTAAAAGCGTACCTGGTAAATCCTGTTCCTCAATAATATTTATGCGTGGACAGTGTGCACTATCAGCGTCTCCAATTACGAGGCCCTTTGAAATTTTGAACGAACGTTTTCTGTTATTTTTAAGGTTGTTTTCATTTGAAATATCTTTCAAATGATTACCACTTGAACATAAAAAATTGAACGTACGACTTGTCGTCTCATTAAATTGAATTTCATTCGTGGTAACTGATTGATTTTCTTCTACTCTTGAGTATTTGAAATAGTTTTTGTATAATATATCTAAAGGGACTGTTGATATCCTATCCAATGTTTCATCAAGAAACTTATCAAAATTTGAAATATTTGGTTCCTATGCAACCAAAAAAATATTCAGATAGTCATCTCAATATAAATGACATACATTCCACTCTTTATAGGAGTGACTAACTCGTTTACTAATATAAATGCTGTGAACGTTTTTTCAAACAAATTTTGAATAAATCAACCGTGAGAGTGCTTCATAAGTAAACAATATGAATTCAGTAAATTTATCAGTGAGATAACTCATTCCATTTGTCAGTGAGCATTCTCTTTAAAGATTTCAGAGAATTGATAGGATATCCTTACTGTGGAAACTGAGAATGAATCGCTGATTGAACCAGTTATTTTTATGGTCACGAGAATACAAGAAAAACAAAATATTGATAACTACAACTACTCTTCTATGTTCCTTAGTCATTAGCACCAGAAATATTGAGTTTCAAAGACAAAACTGTTCAAATAAGTAAACGTTTTCAAAAATATTAACACTATCGGTTACGAGTACTACCTTAAGGGTTCCTGTACTTTTTCACAGATGATAAAACTTTTAGTAAGTTACAGAAGGAAAGAAAGCCGAAGAGATCGAAGACTGAATAAGACTAAAGATAAATAAAGCTTATGATAGATAACAAGAAAAATAAGTAGAATTGCCATGATGATGATCCGAGGACATTCATCCTTTGCTGAGCGTGTGAAGGTGAGTAAAATAAAACGGTTAAGTGATATTTAACTTAGAATTACTTGTTCACAACTGAAGATAAGAAAGGGAAAAACAGAGGAATCTAATTAAACAACTAGGTGGAAAAACAAAAAAGATACGTGTTTGAGACCCTATATATATATATATATATATATATATATATATATATATATATATATATATATATATATATATATATATATATATATATATATATATATATATATATATATATGTTCAATTAAAAGGTTTTGATATATGACAATGGTATGACGGAAAAAGGTATCTAATTGAGCCTAATTTTCTTCTATTCATCATTATGTTTCATGAACAATGGGATTACTAAACGTACTAATCATCTAAAGCTAAAATTGTAATAACTACTATTTAAGTTATCAAGATTCTGTAATAATGTATTTTCTTATCACTGTTACGTCATATAAAACCGGAAAACAACTTTAGCCTTTATGTGCGTCAATTACTTCTCATTTAATAGAAACTAACCATCAAGTATTCATTGTGCCTTTCTGACGGAAAACGTTGATGTTATTGTGTATTTTGCAGACATTACAAATTGACTTAATGTAAAAAATGGTAACTAATGTAAGTCATGGTTAAATATGCGAAAATAAGTATTAAAACAATATATAAAGATTACTTTAGTATAGCTGATTTTTAATAACTTTCGTATAAATTAGGATTTATATTACATTTCTTTACAAAACAGATCACTACATACTACTGTAAATTCAATTCAATTAGAAAATAATGCACAATCCAAATTACACAAATATTAATTGAATTTACTTTTTGTTAGATTTCAGAAAATTATTTTTTTTCATAAAATCAGTCCCCATTAAATCAATCAATTTAATGATGAGATTTTAATTATTTTTTCTGGTTGGCCTATTTTAGCGACTTAGTTTTCTTGGGGATGGGGGTCACTAACCCCATGCCTAACCCTCCTCCTTTATCCGAGCTTGGGGCCGGCAGTAGCCCCAGAGGGGCTCCAGGCTGATGAAGACCCAGGATAGAGAGGGTTGGAGAATGCTGGTCGGCGGTCTATGCTGCGTCGGGAGTAACAGGAGTAAGTAAAAATGAGATAATGAAAATCAAAACATTTTTTCTCAAAATAACTTTTATTCCTAATCTCATAAGACACAAAATCTTTTTCATTAATTTTAAAAATACAGACAAAACTAATTAACAAATTAGATAAATAAAACGATATATTTTTAATTTATTTTTGTATTCTTTCTTTGAAACATCTCATTAATGTTTAGGACTGCAAAAGATCAATCTCTTATTAGCATATGTGCATTCTGTACGGATTGCCTCGATATTGCCTTAAGTCACAGGCATTCACTCTGGGATGCAAGTACATACAGCTGACGAGTCCCAAATAAGATGAAACGCACGTCCTAGGATCCCACTGCTAGCCACCATCCATCTGTTTATAAAACAAGATATATTTCATCTATACAAATGACACTAATATGAATTATGAAGAAAATATTTGAAGAAAGAAAATATTTGTACTTTAAATAATCTTAACTACAAGAAGCTTTCAACCCATAACAAATTTAATTTAACTAGTTGGTTGGTTTTTAGTAACCAACTAATTACTGTTTACTTAAAACTATACTACTCTCTTGGTATTGTTTGGCTTGTATCTTCCCATTGAGGTTTAAGACTGCAATCGATCAGTCTGTTATTGGCATATGTGCACACTGTGCGTATGCCTCGATATTGCCTTAATTCACAAGCTTTTTGTAAGCAGTGATGGATAGTGGCTAGCAGTGGAATCCAGGACGCGCGTTCCGTTCTATTTTGGGACTCGTCAACTGGATGTACCTGCATCTCAGTGTTGATGTTCACTCTAGGACTCGAACCCAGTACCATTAGCTTCAAACGCCATTGTATACTACTCTCTTCTTTTAATTATGTTCCAGAACCAAATCTAGAAAGAAAAAAGAACAAAGAATTGTGAAAATTGTATGTTTAAAGAAAATCAGAAAATTACAATATTATCCTCAATAACAATAATAATAATTCATTCGCCAATGAAAATAATATTTCTATGGATTTATAAAGCTTGAGATTTAAGCAGAATTACTTTGCAAAATTAATTTCAGTTATTTACTTTATTCCGAAAAATTATTCATTAATAATGACATATTTATTCTCTGAAGAAGTGGCTTACACTGAGTCACGAAACGTCAGAAAATTTAATTTTTCTCCTCATTGGGATATTACAAATATATATTGTTTTTATTTATAACAATCTACCCAATGTTTAATTTATTCTAAATTATCAAGTCAAACTTTGGTGATAATCAAATCCAATAAATGTATACACCGTTAGATGCCGGCCAGTTCATTGGTCTAACGGTTAAGTGTTCGCGAATGAGACTGATAGGTTCTGGGTTGGAATTTTGAGAAGCGGGATCGTGGATGCGAACTGCTGAGGAGTCACACAATAGGACGAAACGGTCGTCCAGTTCTTCCAGGTTTTCCATGGTAGTCTAGCTCTAATTGACTCATGATTCCAACCATTGAAATTACTATAATATCCACAAAAGCCCTACTGATACGAAATGTATCGTTTAAATATTATTCATTTTTGTTTTTCTTTTCATTGAATTGAGATTTTGCATGATCTTATTTTTTTAAGTAAGTTTTTTTGTGAAAAGAAAACATGATTTTCAAGCTTATTAAATATATTTGTATATACAAATACACCTTTAAAAAGTATTTTATAAGAAGTAATGCAACAAGTTTTCATGTAGAATAAAATATTATCGCATTACTATACTTAAATAACATCATCATATGTTAACTTTCATAAAAAATGCTAAGACTATAAGTAGTATGATCAGTTTTTGTTGTGAATTATTTTTCTTAAATAAACTAGATATAAATATTTTATAATTATCATCTCCATTATTATAGACTGATATATGCTATTATTCATTAATACAATCTTTTCGTTTAAGTTTAAAAGAACTAGATGAGCAAAATGCAAACAAGAAGTGAAGTTCAAACGATAACATGATCACTACAAAGCGTAAATGATCATTGATCTGATCTTAAGAAATCTTGGGGAGAAGAGGAGTGATTGCCTCTCAGAAGTTTCAAACTTGGATAAAACAAGTGTACAGTTTAGCTTAGTTTTCAAAAATCCTATAAATCAAAAACATTATTAAACCAACTTGTCTATAATTTTTAATCATAGATGTTGACAAATTTAGACTTTCTTCAATCAAGGCTCAATTCACTTTATTTGTTATTAGCCAAGATAAACAACCAAAACCCAACTGAATAGTGTAAGTTTAAATACTTTAACGATTTAGAACATAATTAAAAATGTTAAGTCTACTTTTTTGCTAACCGTCGAATTATGATCTTGTAAAAATTCCACCATACTAATTTGAATACGTCAATTACCTAGTATAAGGACAGTGTTACATATTAGTAATCAATGAATTGTAAACTAAGCGAAACTTGAGTCATAAAGACATATTGCTCTAACATGGAGCTACTTAAAATTTAATTTTGAACCCCAACTATCTTGATCTTTAGTAAAGACAAACTTTTCTCATCTAGACAATTTACAGTTAAGTAAAAAGGCATTCGTGAATTTTATATCACACTAGTCTTACAAAAATTAGCATTCCACGTACTATATTGAAAATGGAGTTACACCGTTTTACTTGATTTTCTTTACATGACTTCAAAAGATTTATGAAATAACAATCGATTTACAAACAGATATACGTAGTTCCTAAAGTATTAACAAATGATAAAATAGTAAGTAAGGTGATTTTCAGAACCTTGAAACCCGATTAAATATGACGGCCTAAAGCAAAATGGAAAGATGCAATAATGTATTTCTGTTTATTCTATCTTCTGACATTAAGTTATGCGTTACGTTTCACCGAGCTTAGCGACATAACTATTTATTTTCGATATTTATGTGTACGTCAAAGTTATAACGCCAACTGAGATTTATAGATGAGTGTTTAGAAAGACTAATAGAAATTCCAACAGGAAAAAAACGACTGTATCCAGAAATCCCAAGTGGATTAATAGTTAAGGCGTCTCACAAGTATGAGCCTAAACAAAAAAATATACACAAGCTTAACACTTTATACGAACATTCGTCAATATTAGAACGAACAGTTTGACAAAAATTGGGAGCCGAGTATAGAGAAGTTATTATATGTGAAAATTATATTTGAAATAATCTCGGCGATTGAAATTTAAAATAGTTCCAACATTTTGTCCAACAAACTTGTTTGGACTTCTTCAGGGTGATAATCAAAATCAAATAATTTCTTTGATGATTTGGTTTTGATTACCACCCTGAAGAAGTCCAAACAAGTTTGCTGGACAAAATGTTGGAATTATTTTAAATTTCAATCGCCGAGATTATTTCAAATATAATTTTCATATATCATTACAAGCTTAACAGTTCATTAGTAACCGACAGCAAACAAATCATGCCATGAAGTTTTTTTTTAAAAACTTGTTCCAATGAACACAGACTTAATTACCACATATTTTCAGCCAACAATATCAAAACTAACAATGGTATAATCAAGATCTGTAGGACTAGCAAGATTTATTGGCCTTCAACATAAACACAGTTCGAGAAAAATAAATAACGAAACAAATAAATTTTTCAAACTCAAATGTTTTAAAGGATATTCAAACCATCTCAGTAATAGTATTCGTCTAAGGCTAACAAACCAGAAGATCGATGGATGCAAACATAAATAATATGAGTGTTATTGAGAAGCCCTACCACGTTATATATTTTTGCAACAATCCAGTAAAGAGAACACTCTCACTTCGTATTTCAAGCGACAGGATTAAATGAATTCCCACTAGGTTAAGAAAACATATCCAAAAAGATTATTAATATATGGCTATTAAATATTTAGGGTCTTTGGAACTCCTAATGTCTTTCTGATATGCCTTCTCAATATTCATGTGTGAAGAAATATGCAGTAACATACAATATGATAATATGATTATCATTAGTCTTAACTGTTTATATTTAAAAATCTACATGTTCAAGCGATTATTAAGTTTCCACTAACAATTAATATAGTGAATTATCTAAGCCTTATTATTTCGGGTATTTTCGGTTTAGTTTTATCCATTGGTTATATATTAAATTTGTCAAACAGATAAACAAAGCAACAACATACTAACGTTCCTTGTTTGAATCAGTGATCGGATAACTGAATGAAGAAAAAATAATTGGTTCAGCCTAATAATGAATTAAATAATTCAGCAATAACTCATAGAGCTCTATAAAAAAGTTACCGTATGAGAAACCATAAGGGTATTCTTTTTGATGGAGTTTTGTTCTCTGAGCTGGATGGTTTGGTCGTGGAGTTTTCATCGTTCTTCTGAACGAGATCATCAGCACAAACTTCAGATAGAAGTGAAGTGGTCGAAATTCTCTAGAGAATTTTTAGAAGCCTGGCACTCAGGTCAATCAGCAATCAACAAGCACATTGAAATCGATTCAATTTATCAACCATCAGGAAAATTATGAACAAATATGGGAACAAAAATCAAACCAATTGGAGACAACCAAAACAAAGGAGTAAACAATGACGAATTTAAGGTCAATGAGAACCAATCAACGTTGAGGTGTACAGAACAAGCTGTGAAACGCATATGGAGAAATTCGAACACTTCACTTCTATCAGAAGTTTGTGTTGATGATGTCGTTCAGAAGAACAATGAAAGCTCCACGACCAAACCATCCACCTCAGAGAACAAAACACCATCAAAATCATCAACCTGAGCTATAAATCCCCACCATCTCAAGGGTATTCTGTTGAGACACTTGCTATACAAAGTTATGTACTGTTTAAATGTAGAGAGAGCTAATGCACTAACATTTAAAAAGAAATAGCTTCTATTTATGACCCAAAATGGAGTGAAATATAATTACTTTAGTAAGTGTCCATACCAAAGCCAGCCGAATTACAATACTACTCAAAAGAGTAACAAGCTCCTCCAAGGAGTATTTGGAACTATCCCGTCATAATCCCTTTACTACTTAATTTTACATTTAAACTTTCTTTTCTTATTCGATATGCTCCAGTCCGACTCAAAACAGAATCAACCAATTTATTAAAATCACCGACACTTTAAGATAAATAGATCGCAGTACTTCTACATGCAGCTATAGTGCTTAGAATTATACTGATAAGTAGTTCTTCAAAAAAATAAGGTACGCTTTGGAATCTTATAAAACCATTTATCTGAAATTCCCGACCGCGATAAACCGAGTAGAAATGTTGATGATCAATTAGTACGACACAAGTGGGCAAAGAACAATTATTACAGAAAGTTTTCCAGTTTTTCGGCAATAGATTTGGTTAAAGCAAACAAACAACCGAGTATTTGCACAATACAGTTGGAAGTACTAGAAAATATTGACTTGTTTGATATTTGGCATTTGATGTAATACCCACACGAACAAATAATGACTACTTATTTCTTACAAAGATGACGATAAACACTTACTATACAATTCTTTGATTTTCATTTGCTTCTTCCGAGTAATTACACAGATAACAAATAAATTAAGTTTATCGACGTAGAAGGGTTAGCGACTAAAACAAAAGTTAGTAGTTGTGTGATCGCTGTTCATAAAAGATACAGATACTTGCCGTTTTAGGAATTAGATTTTTCGTGAAATACTTATAATACAATGAGTGTATCTAACTTCAGTGTAAAAGTGGATAAACCTTAACGCCCTCTTCACATAGCTTGACTAATAAATTTATTTCTACAATCATTACATATAATAAATCCAGCATGTTCCACATTATTATGTACAAACAGAGGCTGGGATAACGCTATTTACCTGGTTACCACTCAGTAAACAAACGATCACTGAAATCAATCAAATATCATTTCACTATAACTGGTCTCCCCTTCACATACACACAATGACTCAACTGCAAGTTATGGTGGTTCACTCAAAACTATTAAAATACTAGTAAAATAATCTTCCATATTTATCATGGTTAGGCGACGTCAACAATCGATCATCAAATTTAAGCCACGGAGTTGTATAACCGACAACAGAAACAAAACATTACCTCCGAATCCCATCCTGATAAATTATTACTCACTTCAGCTGACAATTTTAATTTGTTGTACAACAATGAAGAAATAAGTGTTGAGTTAGAACTTTTCAATCTCGCTACTGCAATTGATTGTTTGGCTTTCCTAAAGACAGAAATCCCAGATCGTTCAACATTCAGATCAGGAGAAATTCCATTGGATATTTTTGCCACTACATAATTTTCATGTGCAGTGATTTCAGACGGAGATATAGTTACGTCCGAAATTACTTCATCTGAACTGTTCAACTGACTCTTCTGTTACATAAATTTCACAACCACTTTCACTTGTGTTGCAAACTTTTTTCGTTTCAATTTCGAATGAAACCAAATATGCTCTAAGGATAATTGAATATTATCAGTAATTCACGGTAATAGCAACAAAATTATAAGAAACCAATATTTATATATTCTCATAAATAAATATTTCAAATAGATTTCTAGAATGACTAATAACCCAGAGAATCCTAATTATTATTTCAAAAGTACTTTACAAAATACACTTCGCAACTTATTAAAGTGATATGAGGTTGAAGCGTTTTGTCCAGAGAATACCTACAACTCGCAGTAAGATAGCCCGAGATGACAGACTTCAATACTACATAGTCCACAATGTGCAGGGAAAACATAATTCGATAACGAATTGAAAAACTTTCGTATATATAGACAAAAGAAAAAGAACAATTCGGAACTCAAAACGACAGAAACATGTTTATAACAAAACAAACAACAGTATGTCACCATCAACAAATGTTCACATAACTCATGTAAAACAGAAATAGTATACAGTGTTCAAACGCAACATAAAACATCTTACTCTTTTCATAAGCATTTTGGTATCTACCAAAGAAAATGAAATCTTTTGTACAACACATTATTGCAAAACAATAATTCAATAAAACATTAGAAAAAATGTACATTTGTATTTACACCAAAAATACCACTTTATAAACAGAAAATGTTTGAAAGAATCAATGTCTAAGAAGAACATTTGTGAAACATGTTAGCTATCAAGAGTTTCTAATATAGCTCCACTGTATGCAAGATCCCAGTAGTGTTCCACATCACGTTTACGAAATTGTTCGCGTGCGTAAAGTTCTGTGGGACATGCTTTGAATTGAATTTTATCGAATGCACGTTGTTTGACTGTACCCTAAAAAATATGAGCAAAATTAAACATCAATACATGTTAGAACTAAAACATAAGACTCTGAAAAGCTCTGATGACATAAAAAAATGCCGAAGCCAAGGAACATATTTTTCGCTTATTGGTCATGTTTTTCCAGTCAAATGAAAACACCTAAATCAATCAAAACATTTTCACCTATTATTCACAAGTTGAGATATAACACAACTAGATGGAACTTCATGGAAAACACTGATTCAGCTGTATAGCCATCTTTATAAATACTGGCACCAAGTGCACGCGTACTTAACCACATGAACACGTAACCCCACACTTAGACTAGGAATCTAATTGCATGACGCTGAGAAATAGGAAGTGAGACTGTTTATGACAAATTTTTGTAATCAGCTTCATAGTAAGTTTTAGGGGCTGGAGATTCGCCTTAAAGAATTTAGATTACGATTGAGGTAATTCACAAATAAATACCATCCATACTGCCAATACCTTTTGAATCACTGGTAGTCACATACCACTTTCACATTGAATCAAAAGACAAAAAATGTTCCGAATCTCTTGACTCAAACAATCTTATCTCATTAAGCTCATCTTCCGTTCATCTAACAAGAACAAGAGTACTTTGAATAAATTAAGACAGCTTCTTCGTAGTATATTTAATCTCACTGAACATGTGGTTGAAGATCCGATATGTCTCGAAATCAATAATAACTAAAAAGACGATCAATGTAGGAAACTATAGTATTGCTGATTAGCATTTATTTAGTGTTTTAATTATGTTCAGGGTCATGATGAAGTTTTACAAAAGCAAATACCAAGAAACAAATACAGCGAAATTTTAAGCGACTAAACATACCTTCCAAATTAAACGACATCCTGTGTCACTGTCAAGTTCAGATGTGGCAGCACGGTCTTCGTGAGCGAAAGAACTCGACGGATTAGCAACTGTCCCACGTTTACCTTCGCGCCATTTTATTCGACAAAGCATGAGACGTTGAAATTTCCGTTGCTGTTTAGGTCCCCCTTCTACAACCACTACATTGCAATCACTGTGTAGTGCGACTAACCCTGTCATGAGTAGCTGGTTGGCATTTGTCTCGACCTTGAATCGATGAGATGGATTCGAAAAATCCTTTACTCTAAAGAAGACAGGTAGTACCAATATAAAACATGTTGACTGATAATATTTGAAAATACATAAATTTAAAGATACACAATAATCCTGAACCATTTTTAAACGGCTACAGTGATCAAAACCGTTTGTTATAGTCTAATTTGCTGACGAATTTCATCAACTCCAGTTTGTGGTAACTAATAAAATAATGATATGAGTTGATAGTTCAAAACACGGATATTTCAAGTGCTTTTTGAGATGGATCAGTATAAGCTTATCATTCACACGATTTTGTCCATGCTAAAGCTTTTTACACTGATGAAACTGGATTCGAAAATATCCATTACGGTCCCCGTTTTACTTTCAACGAGTAACATTCAATGGTTGTTATTGTTATTATTGTTGTCATTGTATATCCATTATACTCAATATCAATAAATAGAGGCTCCAATAAATTCAGAAAAATTTCTGCTTTGTGATTATAAACACGTGGCAATAACCATAGCATTCATACCATGTAATTACTAAGTAGTATGAACTTGATCAACTGCTCTTCTACATAACGATGTGGTGTATCAAAAACTGAATCTGTAAGTAAATGGTACAAATCTAAACAGAAATAAATAAATTACCTGTAAACAGCTACATGAACGGTATGAGTTGTGTCTTCTCGTATTTTCTTAATACGTTTGTAACGAGCTTGCTCTTTTGTTAATTTTCGGGCAGCGTTAGCGGCTTCATGTGCTCGTTTCCGGGATTCCATTTGGGCTCGTACATACGCTTCCACTTTGCTTGGGTCTTGAACAGCATCGGACCCTAGGACTCTCATCAAATTTGCCAGACGGACCTGTGGACAATTAAACGAAATGTAAGGAGAGAGTCTAAAACGAATACCCCGGAAGTCAGAAATAGTAAATGAATGGAATGGTTTTCTAGAATATTGTTGACAGGAGCTATTTTGAGAATGAAACAATGAATATTGTAATCAGCACCATCAGCACGTCCGGATTCCTATGTAAGTTTATAATATCCACAGAACAATCAAATAAACCATATTCACACTATTCATTTAAACCAATCTTTTAAAAATTTAGCCTTTTTACCTTGCTTTAAAGTGGTAATTAAGTGGTTGAGATACTTGACTGAAACACTTCGTTTGAGGTTTTAATTACTCGAAATGTGTTTGTCGATCGACCGACGAATAGGCTAAAGTGGTGGCTTGTCAATACGGTTGTCAAATGTTTTGTTGTAGTTAACATAAGTTGAAAAATCCTGATTCCAAACGAGTGGTGCACATAGGCTCCAGGATTTATTTATTTATTTGAACACATAAATATTGGTACAAGAGAGCGCCAATATATATGCGCCACACAAAACAATGAGAATTCGAAGAGAAAAAAAAGGTAAGGAGCGTAAAAAAAGAGAAATAACGAAGAGATTGGTGTAAGGTAGTGTAGTAATAATGAGGGAACGGAAAGGTACAATGAAAAGAAATCTTTCAGTTAAAGGAGACACAACCACTTTTTATGAAGAAAGTAAAAGAAGGTTACAGCAGGATCGCCACTGGCTTCTATTCTGAGCCATATCTGATAACGTCTCTAGCCACTGTGTTGCACTATCTCTCGGACCCCAACCAGGGAGTCGTGAAGGACCAACACAAGCCAGCCCTTTGCAAATTTCTTTCATGCCACGACACCATGTCCTACACTGACCACATCTCCGCTCCTTCCAACCAGTCCCAGAGTCAGCAAATAATGCACGACGTGGAATTCTCTGGAACGACATTCGGAGAACATGTCCAAGCCACCGAAGTCGGTGTTTCAAGATGGTGACACCAATTGCATTATCTTCTCTGTGCCCGAACACACGATGCCGAACCTATGCATTACTAACATGGTGTTGCCACTGGATGTCAGCAATCCTTCGGAGACAGCAATGATTGAACACAGAGTCGTCTAACGTCCTCAACTCAGAGAGACCAGGTTTCACAAGCATAGAGCAAAACTGCTCTCACTCACGCGTTGTAGATCCGACCTTTTACAACCAGACTAACATCACAAAGGCGCCAAAGGTGGCCCAGATTGGTATAAGCCGCTCAGGTTTTCACTATACGTGCATTGATCTCATCACTCACACCCCCACCAGCACTTATGCAGCTACCCAGATACACGAACTTCTCGACTAAGTCTATCTGATCATCATCCAGGGTCAGTACAGGATTAGAGTCCTGCCAGTCTTGTAGAAGTACTTTGCACTTCGAAGGTGCAAAGCACATACCATACCTACGGACACTGATTGCCAACTGATTAAGTGCGGATTGCATGCCTTGGGCATTATCGCACAGTAAGACAAGATCATCCGCATACTCAAGGTCGAGAAGTCTTTCTCCAGGCAACAGATCCACACCACCACTACTTACATCCATCAGAGCTGTTTCCAGAATGTCATCGATGGCAAAGTTGAAGAGGAATGGTGAGATTGGGCAACCCTGCATAACCCCACTGCTCAAATGGAACAATATAGAAAGATGGTTGTATGCCCTCACTCTGTCTGAAGTGTTTTTATATAGGACTTTTAGGATGTTAATAAACTTTTCAGGCACACTCTTCTTCAATAGACAATCCCAGAGAACAGTCCTATCCAACGAATCGAAGGCAGCTCTGATGTCAAGAAACACTACGATTGTTGGCCTTTGATAAGTATGACGGTGTTCCAACATTTGGCGGAGGGTGAAGGTATGATCAATACATCCTCGACCAGAACGAAAACCAGCCTGCTTCTCGCACGTCAATCTTTCTCGGGTTTTGAACAACCTACGAAGTATGACGGAAGCCAATAGCTTGGACGCAATCGGAAGTAGACTTATCCCCCGATAGTTGTTACAGGAACGACATGAACCCTTTCTAAAGATCGGGACAACTATCGGATCATTCCATGACGTTAATACACTCTCTAGCTCCCAAACCTTTGTAAACAGCGTCGTCAATTCCTTAGTCAAAAAGTCACCACCATCTTTAAAAAGAGCCGGAGGTAAGTCATCTGGGCCAGGTGATTTGTAACGCTTCAAGAGTTGGAGTTCCTTGCGGACTTCTGCTTCATTTGTTGGATCAGTCGTCACCGGCCATGGAGGGCAGGAAAGTCTGACCGATGTTGCCGGAGCAGCAGGCCAGTCGAACTGCCCTTCGAAAAATTCTGCCCATCGTCCAAGACGTCGATGGATGTTAGTGATTGGCATCCCAAGGGAACAAACGGTGTATGGACCAATTATTGGTCACCAGCTACCATGGGACTGTATCTCCTTACGATGCTCCACTGCCTTGTGGATCAGACCTTTAGGTCAAAAGCTCGGTGTATGGCCTTCTAAGAAAACCACCTGCTTCGGTCTGGGCACTCAGGCAGTATCACAGCCCACACACAAATCAAGTGACTTGTATGGCGCATATGCATTTGGTGCCCCTTTGTACCAACATTTGTGTTCAAATAAATGAATAAATAAAACGTTAGTGGCTTTTAAATGAGTTCGAGTGAAATTCACGTCCAGACTTGACAGTTTCTCTTGGTTTAAAGGACGTTTTGTACTACTGAACATAGCAATCAGTAGTAGTTCTAATAAATGAAAGGGGTGAAAAGTCACGACCCAACTGGTGTAAATTTTGAAACAGTACTATCCGTGTACTGTACTGTCTTGTGTCAAACTTTACAAAATGGACTGAATAAACTGAGTCCCACATATTAAATGATGTTACGTGTGAGTTAAAGCTCATGGCAGGACAGCTGAACGTATTCTTGAAGCATCTCGACCATGATACTATAACGAACTGTATTTATCACTTGTAAATCCAACCATCAAACCTTTAAAACATCACTGTGGTGTTACTTAACTAGATCACTTCTGTAAAGGACGTTCACGTGTTTGATCACTCTGAGTCAGTCAGCTACAACGTAGGACCAGGCACATATATGCATCGGTCCAAGTTGCCATACCACATTAGCACAGCAAGATGAACAACAAATTTATAGAAATAGTTAATTCGATGGTAGTCATTTAAGAAAGAAAGATTCCATATAAGCATATAGTACAGAAAGAAAGAATTAGTACGTAGAAAGATATGAAGCGATTTTAATCTCATAGTTTAAAGGAAGACAAAGAGTGTATACACCTACACCATTGTGACCGATTCTGAGCCATGTCACCAAGAGTCTCTAACCATTGGTAACGAAAGTCACGCGGACTCCAACCAAGTAGTCTGCATCTACCAACATGGCTCAGACTAGAAGTTAGTGACTTCAAGCACTGATGCCACGTTCTGGTTTGGCCGTCCCTTACTTTCTGCCAACCATCTCCGACACCGGTTAGCATTGCACGTCGTGGTAATTGGTGTTCAGGCATACGTAACACGTGGCCCAACCATCTCAGTCGATGAAAATTCACAACCTCATCAAATGATTTACCATCATTCCCTAATACCCTGTGTTTGACCTCACTATTACTTACCCGGTGATCCCAGCAGACCCCAGCAATATTTCTAAGACATCTGTGGTCAAATATTAGTAGCTTACGGGTGTCTTCTACTCTTAAAGGCCATGTTTCGCTACCGTAAAGTAAAACAGAACGGACTGCAGCGCAGTATACTCGTCCTTTTATTGATAGACGGATACCTCACCTTCGCCAAAGGTGATGTAAGTTGGCAAAAGCCAAACGAGCTTACCAAATCCGTGCTGAGATTTCGTCCGATACCAACCCATTAGGGCTGATCAGACTTCCAAGATAAGTGAAGTTGTCAACGCGTTCGACTACTTCACTTTCTATCCTTAGTTCAGGTGTTGACGCAGGCCAGTCCTGAAGCAACAACTTGCATTTAGAGGGAGAGAAGCGCATTCCAAACATCCTGGCATTGTTGCTCAGTGCTACCAGAAGACTCTGCATTTTGTCAGCGTCTTCACCAAACAGGACTATGTCATCTGCGTATTCTAAGTCGATAAGTGGACCTCCTGGAAGGAGATCAATACCCGAGAATTCAGCAGACGAGAATGTTATTTCCATCAATAGGTCTATGATGAAGTTAAACAGAAATGGAGAAAGTGGACAGTCTTGACGGACACCACTTGAGGTTGCAAAAGCAGATGGCAGTTCGCCATAAGCTCTGACTCGACTGGTAGTGTTCGAGTAAAGAGCCTTCACAAGGTTTATGTACTTCTGAGGTACGCCTTTCAATGACAGATACTGCCACAGAATCTCGTGGTTTACCGAGTCAAATGCTGCTTTCAAGTCAAGAAAAACCACCATTGTTGGATGCCGAAAGTATGCCTGCATTCTAGAACCTGACGAATGGTGAATATGTGGTCCATGAAGCCAGCCTGACTTTCTCGTGTTTGCAGTACACGAGCTTTAGTTAGGCGACCGATAATTATTGAGGCTAGTATTTTAGGTGCTATGTTAGTCAAACTAATCCCTCTATGGTTGTCACAGGATGATTTTGACCCTCTTGTACATATTGAGACGATCAGTGATTGTGACCAGTCAGATGGGATTACGTCCAACTCCCAGATTTTAGCTAAAATATTCGTCAACCTAAGCGCTAAAATTAGACCACCATCCTTAAAGACCTCTGGAGCCAATCCATCTGGACCAGCTGTCCTTCCTCATTTCAGATTAACTAGCCCCCAAATGCCCTGGTACGGTCGAGAGTGGGGAGAGTCCTCTCTCCCTCTCGAAATGCTCTCACATGGCCACGCGTATATAGCCTCTGTCAGGGAAGTCCTACTCACTGCCTTCTCGTGGCAGGGGTGTTGTTTACGAAAATGAGAGGACGAAAAGCGAATGTCCGGCGCTTTAACCGGATTTCAAACCAATGGTGCACATGGGCTCCAGTATCCTGCGGGAGCAAATGGCGTATGAACCAATTGTTGGTCACCGGCTTCCATGGGACGGCATCCCCTTACGATGCTCCACTGCCTTGTGGATCAGACCCTCAGGTCGAAGGCTCGGGGTGTGGCCCCCTAAGAAAATCACTTGTTTCGGTTTGGGCACCCGGGCAGTATCACAGCCCTCACACATATCAAATGATATTTGTGTGGCGCATATGTATTTGGTGTCTCCTTGTACCAATATCAATGTGTTGAAATAAATAAATAATATCCTTTTGAACTTCAGCTCAAGTTGAGAGACATACTTCAATGTTCCATTCGCACTGTCTGGGAATGGTGGGTAGTTGTAGAGTAGCTGAAGGCCAGCTGAACTGTTCCTTAAAATGTCCCGCCCATCGTTCTAAACGTCTGGACTGGGAGCAGATGAGAGTATCGTCTTTTTCCGAAATAATCTCACTTACACTTGACTTATTAATTCCAGTTTCTTTTATTAGCCGTCTTGTGTTCCCTATAGCCGCCGCCTTTTCTATCTCTTTTGCTTTCGTTACCCACCATGTTTGACGATGTCTATCCTTATGCTTAAAATTTTTGTTTGCTAAAAATAAACGATTGTCTGAGCAGTTGCAGCAGATGACCACCATTATCTGTTCGGTGTGCCGGAATACTAAAATACCCACCTCTTTGACTTAAGCTACCAATCTGGGCATTAAAGTCACCTACGAGTACTATGTCTGAACGTTTAACTTTCTGAAGAAGTTAAGATAGCTTTCTGTAAAATTCATCTTTCACTTTATTCGACCTGCAGCCAGTGGGAGCGTAGGCAGAAACGACAAAAAGGCAACGATGTGTGTCTCTATCTTTCCGAGTTCTTGCGGAGCCGTTTAATAGAACAGCGCATAGATGACTGCCAACGGGGATCCACTCTAATAGTGCTAGTTCTGCCCTCATGCCTACACCTGCTAGTCAACGAGAACTAGCCATCAGGTCGCCAGATACACGAAGGGTGTATCTCGTCAGCTCTCCGTTTTAGCGAGGTGAGGTCAAGTGAATGACCACACTAGGATCCTGTATGCGTTTCGGAGACGCAGCATACATCAATGGTACAAAATTCTAGGGCTTTAGCCAAGGAGGGCTGCTGACCGATTTGACAAAGGGTGCATACGTTGAAGGCTCCAATGTGTAGTTTGGAGCGAGGTTTCAGTAGACCTGGGAGTGTTTTGCGCACTAGAATCGTTGGCTATAGTGACACTTGAGGAGGGAGTCAAAAGAGGAGGTTTAGAGTCGAAAGTTGATGTAGGAGGAATGATAGGAATTGAAAAGGTTGATTATGAATACAGTGGTTTTGAGTGCTGTTAGAGGTGAGGGCGGTTATCACTTCCCGGTTGCCCACACCGTGGAAGGGTTCTTCTGGAGGCACCTGAAAATGAAATTGGATTAGGGGTGGTCTTAGTGACTTGAGCGCGTGACCGCTGTGCCCAAGGAACAACTGCTTGAAGTCGGTCACACACGACTATTTTGTGGGTAACTTCCGTGTTAACTCCGCCGGAGACGGGTATTCATGGGATAATACGAGGTGTGCATTTTTAGGATCGACCTTTTCTAACCCCACCCCTTCTTGAGAGAAGGCATCATCGCTTTTATGCTGGTTATCTGAAGGAAAACCTTACTGTTATCACACCTCTATACAGTCAGCAGTACGACTTCGCCTTCGGATCTTGGGTTTGTTGATTTTAGACCTACCGCTCTTCAACCAGCCTGTCTGGCATGGTAGGACCTTGAGGAACGGTTGTTCCAGCCAGAATAGTTCGGTTGCTTCATCACGATAGGCAAGCCCGACCACCGTGTCAAGCTAGCAACAACGGTCGGGGTCACTCTGAAGTAACTGAATAATATGGAATACATGGAGGAATTCGCGTTATTTTGTGTACATCTTGAAAATAATACTTGAACCCTGAAGGTTTGAACTTATCAAGTTGAAATGTCAAGGATTCAAATACTATAGGGACGGTTTGCATTCACAATTGACGGATCACTGGGTAGCTATCAATGTTATGCGTGTCTAGTCCTCATTAGTGCAAACCGAATGCTATCGATCATGTTGCAATGTGGCCACCAGTCTAGGTGACTCTACACTGCGGGCACTATATATTGCGATTAGGTGGTGGTTGGAGGTAGTCGACAGGGTTTCCCATCGACTACCTCCAACCACCAACTAATCTCAACTGTTTGCATTCTCAAAAAGTCTGTTTTTTTGAAAGACAATGTATACTGAGCAGACGATATACGCGAGTTGTTAGATTCTACTTTAAGTTCCGATTACTGCTTAAGTCGAACAACACATAAAAATGACTCAGAAGGCATTTGACAGAGCGCAAACAGTAAAGAATATGTCATATCAAGTCGGAATGATATTGTCTTCCTGTCACTAAAATTCAGTTTTTTAAGCCTAACTAAACGCACTATGCAGTTAATTGGGGGAAAATATAGTAACTCTGGTATAGCACACAGTTTTCATTCATAAATGAAGGACTGGTTATTCAATATACAAACGACTTTAAACTAACCTTCGGTTCAGGAGGTGGCATTAAACCAAGTCTAACTTTTTCTTGCTTTTCTCTTTGAGCTTCCTGACGGTTTTGACGTCTAAGCTTTTTACGCTCTTTTTTCGTTAGGAGTAATGGTATTTCCGGTGGTTTGGACAGATCAGTTGGAGGCTTCAGCTTAACTGGATGTTCCACCAAACTTGTGATCCAGGCCTTATTAACTGCGGCAGAGACAGGGAGGCCATGGATTGCTAGTTCGTCTAAAGTGGAGTAACTGGGATAGGAAAATAAGACTATAAAGAAACAACCCACCTAGTTACACCCTCCTTCAGAATATAAGCATCCCACCATTCCAGTAATGGTATATCTGTTTCGTCGACGAAACGTTTGGGTTGGATGGTCGACAGTTTGGCTGCACTAGCAATACCCGTTTTTCTGACAGCTTGAGCGACAGATTCCTGTAAGACTTGAAGTTGGAACTTGGTTCGCATGCGCTGAGCCATTTTGACGAACTTTCCAGGTTCATGGAAACTCAATTGCCGCTTTGGACGTGAAGCAGCTTTAACTCTGAGAAAATTACATTACTAAATGATTATACCTTAGCCGAGGATCAAAAAACATGGTTGAAACTGAAGACTTTAGAGGTTTCTTCTGAGTTGTGGTCTGAAGAACCTCTTTGAACTGCTGGGCTCGTTTCGCCCTGAGGTTGGCCTGCAAACATATTTGCTTTAACATTTACATACTTTAAGTGTTGGTGTGTAGTGAGTAAGCTGTATTTCCTCTCCAGTAGAAGCATCGATAGTTTTACCTTGCTCGTCGAATATCACACTAGCCAGATTGTAAGTTGATAGTAATTTACTTACTTGGGAATATCCTTAGACTTCCTAGTGAACAAGGATAAAGACGTATCACTATATTACCTGGAGTCACTGTGCACAGAGTGGCTACTCAGAATTCCTGAGTTCAAGCGAGCGTTTATCTGCGCTTGTAGTTGAGCAGCTCGCCTCATTTTATCAACTGTCTCCGTATCAGGAATGACTCCTGGGGGGAAATTCAACCCATTGGCAGCACCATTCTCCGTCTACAAATAAATAAAGTCCTTCAAAAATGACGAAACCAACCAAGCCAAGCTCAAACTTCCGTTGAGCTATTGCTCTTTGAGCATTAGCCATCATTTCACGGATTTTGCCTGCAGTGAGCTCCACACTTATATTAAATATATATAAGAATATGTCTACATACGGTGCAGCTCCTGTATTTGCTGGCCCAGCGTTAAACGTCGACATCACGAAACCCCTTATAACCTTGAGAGCACGAAAATCCAAAGCTAGTACCTATCACAATATAGCAATTAAAACACCTTCTTGACAAACAGAAACATAAGACGAAATGTCACTGATTTTCTTCATACGAAATAATAATAAACCTCTTTCTTAATATGCATTATCATCAGAACTCGTTGTGTAGTATACGAAAAAATCGTTTGGTCCCGAATTTTATTAAAGTCTGGTTTCTCCTACTCATATCTCATTCTGATGAATATCATAAGTAAATCGGACCTTTATCTGTTAGTCAACCAAACAGCAAACTTTTTGGAACAATGAATTTACTCTCACCAGACAAACGTGTACATATACTCATAACCTTTATGTGAATTTATATGCGCTCAATTTGAAAAGACAGTCTTCTGTAATAAGGATAGGTTGGTGAACCTGTGTTAACCCCGACAGACTGTCGTCCAATGAGGGTCCAGCTTCTCCCTGAAAATGTTTATTATTGGGGCTGATACCACCTGTTCGGGTAAGGCGTTCCAGTCAATGATTACTCGATGGGTAAAACGGGACTCCACTTTAAGTTTATTAGATCGCGGTGGAAGAATAGGTTCCTCAGTCACATACATAGATCTTGTGGCTGGTATCTCGGTGTGATTGGGACAAGTATTTGTAAGAATACATGTAGAGTAGACTTCTCTATAATAGTTTGGGGAAGTCTCAGCTTCTTCCCGATCTGATTCAACTAGTAAATCTGAATTTTTGTGTAGCGGTAACGAGGAAATGCCATCACTACGTTTTGTTCGCCGTTTAACATTCGAAAACAATCATTTCAGATAAGAAGGACTATCGTATGAGGACTTTCGTTCATGGTCTTTTTACATATACTTCAGATTTTTATATTCACATTTAAATGATGCGTGTCCTATCGAAAAGAACAAGTCCCAGAAGTGTTTCCCACACTTCAACAGCTTTCTGGTTTCCTTATTAATCCATTCAGTGCAGTGTGATAGTTTATGTGTTGACCATGGAATAAACGGTGATGTTGCGGACTCGAATGTGACCTTAAACTTATTCTATTCGTCTTCGATCTGTCCATTCGCATCGGCCGACTAGTCATTCAAGTCAGCACAGTCTCTGTTTGCCAAAATATTGGCTCGCCAAATATTGGGACGGGGTGGAGCAGATACAAATTGCATACCATGTGTTCGAAATCTAAAGTACAGCGTGATCACTATTCACTGGTGTGGGAAGGTGCTGAATATCGATGACATCCTCTCAGTGGTGTGTGAAGACAAGGTCCAGCAATGGCAAGTCATGGTCCAAGTCGATGTGTCGGTTTCGCGATACATTGTACAAGAGCATACTGAACAATGGTTGACAGAAGGTCGCTATTGAAACACCTATCTGGAGCTGTAGGCTCTATCCGGTTGATATGTTGTGAGATGAAGTCTCCAATTATGAGGAAACATTCTGTCTTACTCTAAGAAAAGATGTATCTTAAGAGAAATTTGTCAGCAAGACAACACTGGCTACGGTATATTCCCCCTATAGTCACTAACTCGTTCCTAGACTTAATCGTACAACATGCTACCTCACACATACCACTAACATGAGCCTCCAAAATGGTCGACTGTATACGAGAGTACCCCTAACGTATAACATTATGCCCCCTCTTGCGACCTAGAAATCTATCACTTCCAATACAGATGTAGCCTGAAATCATGAGAGAACAGTTTATGTCTACGGTGAGCCAAGATTATGTGACAATAATCACATGGGAACTTAATTCATCTACAATCAAACTTAGCTCGGACGTTTTGTTTTGAAGACTACGTGTGTTCGTGTAGCATCCATTTAAGGTGTTTTGGGGATCATTCGTTTTACCCAAACAGGTCTTGGAAGCATTGGCATCAAAGACGTGACTACCCGAAAACCCTTAGTCGTAAAGTTCTTTTCGCCATTTAACTTTCCAGTTCGTAACTCCGTAAGAGCATTCTCCCGCTTTATTCGATCCTCAAGAGGCCAATCTGGTCGTATACGAATATTTGAATCAGAGCCTTGTGTGTGTTATTCAATATTACATCTCGTTTTTCGAAATTCCAGAGTACCAACTTCAAGATCCTTCTTAGCTGGGTCTCGCCTCCAACATATTTGCCGAGTCCTATTACTTTCGTGTCATGTAACTTTGGAACCTCCTCAGGCAGTACACTTTCGATTACAGATTCCACTAACTGTAGGTCGTGTGTGTCTTTTCGCGAAATCATTGTCTTTTGACGTCTCTAGATTCCAAATAATTAGGCTAGGAACGGGTTTAACCTCTTTGAAAGTCGTATTTACGGCCTTCGGCCGTGATGTCAGATCTTGCCTGTTAACTGCTGGGATCTTACCGTTAGTTACCCTTGTACCCGAGTCGTGGGAGTCGAGCGAATGACTCACAACAATGCTTGATGAGGTCTTACACTGGGACTTTGGCGGAGTAATCTGACACGTAGAATGTGAATCCACTGAGGACCTTTCAACTGAACGGGCGTCACTTTTGGCTGTCTTTCCTACTCTTCATCCATTTTTCACCAGTCGCAACACCCACATCAGAACTACTCGTGACGATAATGGTTCTTTCGAGATCATCAGTCACTACTGTAGCAACTTGACCATCAATATCTAATAGTGCATCACTCATTAGTAGCTTCGAGAAAGCAAGCACTATTGTGTATTACATAATTGGGTGTCTGGCATATACCATGACAGCACCTATGACACCGACGTAATCTTTGCTAGCAGTACCCATGCTACCAGCACAGCCCTTGTCAAACTTTTTATTAGCCAATACCAGAGAGCTAGTTGGTTATTAGATGAGTAATGTTTCCTTCAAACGACAAAACGTACAAAGCCGATGAGGATTAGGCTTTGAGCACCTTTTATAAGCAGTGAGGCTCAAGCGGATACTAATCGTATGGAACCACTTCTTACGCTCATTACATTGCATTCCTTCTTCCACAGGGAATAAAAGACTAAATCTCATTATCGGGATACTCTTAATATTAGTGCCTCAACCCTCGGCAAGTCCGGAAGATTTTCTAAAGAAAAAGCTTGTTACAGAGCCCATAGAATGATAAAAATGCTTACACTCTTACTTAAACTAAAAGACTAAGAGAACAGGTGACATCTCAGCATTATGACAAGACATATCATTCCCAAAATTAAAACAGGACCTGAAGCAAACGTTGAAAATTACCGGCCAATAAACATAACTTCAGTGGTATACAGAGTGATGGAAAAAGTAGTTAAGGCGGCTGTAGTCCAACATCTACTAACTAATAATCTCATCTCGACCTCCCAGCATGGATTTCTTAGGTCCAGATTATGCGATACATGCCTAGTAGACTACCTGAATGATATAACTCTGAAATGAGACAGCGGACTCCTTGTATCAGTCCTATTCCTAGACTTTAAGAAAGCCTTTGATAAGGTCCCACACAAAAGGCTACTCGTCAAACTAAAGTCCTTCGGAATACACAACCCACTGTACTCATGGTTTGCTTCGTTCTTAACAGAACGTAAACAAATGGTAAAATACAATGACTGTCTCTCGTCCCCCAGACCAATCACCAGTAGAGTCATCCAGGGAAGCGTATTAGGTCCACTTTTGTTTCTTATGTATATAAACGATATATGTAACACCATAGAATTTGAGAGACCATACTTATATGCTGATGATCTCAAAATAGTATACAGCTATAAGCCTGAGACACTAAGCGAAAGTGTATCCCAGATCCAAAAGGACCTCAATAACTTAACTATATGGAGTGAAAAATGGCAATTACCATTTAACCTCAACAAATGCGGGATCATGCACTTTGGAAAGCAACCCTATAAACCGCAACTTCACTTAAATGAAAGTAGAGTCCAAACACTCGAATCAGTACGCGATTTAGGAATTAATTACACAGGAAGCCTGAACTTTGAAGAACATGCCTCCTCTATTATTTCTAAATCTAGACGGCTAATTGGCTTTTTAATGAAAAACTTTTCACAACAGAGGGTAAACTTACTCTCTACAAAATATGTGTACGACCCTCCCTTGAATACTGCTCTTTTGTCTTCTTTAATATGAATATCACAGACAAAATAAGAGTAGAAGATGTCCAACGACGTTTCACACGTCAACTATTAGGATGTAACTCGAATCTCGATTACACAGATAGATGTAAGCATCTATCTTTAGAACCTTTATGGCACCATAGGCTAAAGAACAATTTAATATTTCTCTACAAAGCGATATATGGGCTCTCCTATCTAACCTCCTGCCTGACTATCAACCACGACCCAGCCTATAGACTTAGAAACAACGCATATACACTACTTACCTTAAAACACCAAATACAAATGCGTTGTAAGTTCTTTACAGTACGGTACAGTTTATTGTGGAACAGGCTGCCAATGCCTATCCGTAATTGTGATACGTTTATCAGATTCAAAAGGCTAATAACCCTATTTCTAGACTCCAAAGAGCTTCAACATTTCCTTGAACTCCCGCCCACCAATGAGGCACTTTATTACGGACCGCCTAGTATCTAGAAAGAACAAAATTATAACAAGTCCGACTGTTACTAATATGAATATAACCAAATCACAGAACATATGGCTTATCCTTTCCTATTATTCATTGTTTATTAATCATGACTTCATGCTCCTAACCCTATCTTTCAGTTCCCAAATCTCTACAGGTTAAATGTACATTATTCTTCCTAAAAGTCATGCCTTTTTTTATTCCACTGCAAGTAGACAGATAGCTCAATCTTATGAATGCTGATCTACTAAGGCCGACCATTCAAAGCTCGAAATTTGGCCACAACGTCTTGTGAGTTTCTCAATGTTTTATTTGTCTTACCCTGAAATCTTTTTTTTTCTACGATTTTATACCCTCTCATATCTTTTGATTTGCTATTAGTCCTTACTTCTTTAAACCATTAGTTATTTTCATAGCAGTGTGATATACTATGTGGACATCTAACCCATAAAACAGACTTTTCAACTATCTGATTTGCTTGTAACATGGACCTAGTAGAGACAGTGTATTCCAATTATGGGCTTTGATTAAAGCAGTATTCATACTTACCGCAAACGTAAGAGAGCCTAACATCACAAAAGGAGGGAGGGTGGCGTTACTGACCAGCAAACATGAAGGTGAGGAGATAACTTCAATTCACCCATGTCTGTAGGGCAGAACATTTTGTTTAATTACGGCTCCTTATGGTTTAGTGGGATGTCACGAACTTATGGTATAGAAGCTGATTTATCACGCAAAATACCTCTTTAAGTCGTGTTACGAACGTTGAATTGGTTTCACTTCCTACCCAGAAATCCTATTACAAGCAAACTAGACAATTCGCTAATATACGAAGCCTACTCAAGACCCTATAATAACTGTGGGAGGGAATATTTTTATAAGAAAAAAAAAGGGGCTCTAATACCTTCGATAATAAAGGGAAGACAGGCAATTGTATATCACAATACTGTTTCTAGCACCATATTTTATTTTATAATCACACATAATCTTATACTCTCAGCTCTTTTCCGAATCGCCCCCATTTGTCAGTTGTATGTCCACTCACACCTTGTGAACACTTATTTTCTTTAACCTATTAAAATGCTCTTTCTTAACATATGCCTTAAAGGAAAATTAGACTGAGTAATCATACCTTAAACATTCCTTCATGAATATTGGCTACTCTGCTTCTGGTGTTTTCTTTTACTTGCTCTCTCTTTCAGCCCCCTTGAGATATGGAACTGGTGACTTCATCCTGCACCATCCTTAAAGCCTTGGATATCCCAAAGGGACATAAGGTTGCGATTTCTAAAAGCTCATACCTTCAATGGACCTATCCTTGACCATCAGTCGCACATTCGCAACGCAACTTTCATGAAGCGCGTCAACTGTAGTACTGATTAAAACCATCTCGATTCATATCTTATAAATTATCAACCCAGCTATGTAATTTATTACACTGTATATTGTATCATTTGTATCAATTTGATCTTGCCTGTAAACTGGCATGTCTCATGTAACAAACTGTTATTTGAGAATAAATTATTATTATTATTATTATAATACTGCATCACCAGTACAGAACGATTATGGTGTTCCTCAATTACTCACAAATTAATTAAGCACTTCATATACCAAAGAGATGTTCTCTCCTTCAGCCCATTCAAACCCTGTCTTATACACACTGTATACTGTGGCCATTAAAAACTCAATGAGTTCAGTCTGCCTAATAAGCTTAATATAGGCGAATCCATGGTATCCGATGAGTTGCATTCAAGTTACTAAATGAATTAATAAACTTTATGGCAAATCTTTCAAATCTTTTTAGTCTCTTTCTAGTCCAAGGTAGATTACCAAATAACTGAAAGAATGACACAGAATGTCTTGTCTTCAAAACAGGTTTTACACACAAACTTGGAACGATTGACCGTAAGCCTAGTCAGCGTAGTTTTTCAAATTTTAAAAACGATTACTGGAAATTTTTTAAGTATCCAAACAAAAGCTGAATTTTTCTCAAAGCAGCATGGCTTTAAAACAGATTATTCATGTCTCACTAACTTTTTAGTGGACCGTGAGAGTTGGTGAACTCTTAAAAATCAAGAGCTATCCATACATTTAGCTTATATTGACTTCAGTAAGACTTTTGATGAGGTTCCTCACGACCAGCGGTAAAATAAGTAAAGCAACATAAGAAATGAAGGCAACTTGTCAGTATGAATATTGAGATTTCCATTCGTGCGTCGACAAAGAGTACTGATGAACTCGAAGTTGTCCAGCTAAGAGACTGTGCTTCGTGGAGTCCTTTAGGGTACAGTTTTGAGAGATGTGTTATTTCTCCTGTATGCAAGTGACCCTCCTAGTCTCTTATCTTCATTTGCTTCGTTATATGCTGACGATGTCAAGATATGGAGAGCGATAGAAGTAAAGGTGGTAGTTTGTAGTTTCAAAATCATCTGGGGGAAATTATCCGAAGAGTATAGAATTTGGCAATAGCTGATAAATGCTTTTGAGCGCATCACGATACATAGTGGTCATCGAGCTATCTGTTTTCTAGACGCACAGTGACCTATGTGTTATCGTTAACCAAGACTTGAAAACCGCCACGCACTGCAGTGCGATAGTTTTCGAAGGTTTTATGGCCGTATGGTCAACGTTCAGAGCCTTTAGATGTGTCGATGCTAATTTCCCCCCGACTTAATATGTAGTATTCGTTTGTCTTAAACTCGAACACAGCATTCAAGCGGCTAGCCCCCTCCCAAAAAAAGACTATGATCTGTAGGAAAATACTAAAAGAACGGTAAATAAGCTAATTTCTGGAATAGCAAAGCTCCCGTAAGATAATTCACTGGATAAACTAAAACTATTTCCATCGTCATACAGAAGAACCAGAGACGACGTTATAAGAATTTTAAATAACTTGTTCATAAATTTGCATCTGATATGCTCTTATTTTTCTCGTCTTCCAAAACAGACAATTTAAGAGAAAACTAAACATTTTCGCACGCCCAGGACAAATTAATTATCAGCTGAATATCGACTTTCCCATCGAATCGTCGACGGAAGGAATTAATTACCTTAACATGTAGTGCAAGCTCCAACTGTTTATTGAGAGACCGCCACTGACAAGACCAACACAGGCTCCTGTCCCTTGCAACCTGGAGCTGAAAACATATTATGTTTGTTCATCCCCGTTCACCATCTGTTCGCTTACACAAAAATGTCTGGAATAGATTTCCTCAGGATGATTAGTAGTTGGCATTTATTCAATCATTGCTCATTGGAGTAAAACCAAGAATAGGATACGAAATTGGATAATATTTTACAATTGGTTCATTATTGTCGTCATACTGGAACTACAATTATTCCACATATATCTGACGGAATATGTGTATTCGTCAAACGGCCGGAGAACGCAATTATCCAGTAAGTCATGTAAGTCGATAAACAGTTGTGGACAGAATAGTAGAAGCTTAGGCTTGAAGAGCTTCAGTGTCCAATAGTAATCGATCCCGATAACTTCATGTATGTACCTAAGCAAAAACAAATTAAGTATCAGCGAACCTTTATGAGGGTATTTCCCGAGTTCCTAAGGATATATTAACTTTTCTCTTTGAAGTTTATTATATTAATTCGGTTGGCAGATAATTTCAAGATTGTAATGGGTCCCAGTAGATGTTATAAAAACGTTTTTGATTTTACAAAATGGTAGTGATGAAATTGGAAACCTATTTAGCTTCGTATATATTCCCCCGATTGATCCCTCTAAAAAAATTAGATCGAAATTAGAATTTGATCACTATTGAGGATGTTTTTATTTCGTTCACTTAATTTGGCAGTGTTTGGAAATTATCATTTTGTTCATAATCAGTGAATTACGAATGATCCATCTGGTCAATAAACAGGTGTTATAATATACAGTCATATACACTGATAGTCATACACAAATCTAGGAAGAGTATCATAAATGAGTTGCATAATCATGCACACGTAAATAAGTTACTTACTTACTTACACCTGTTACCACTCGTGTAGGATCATAGGCCGACAACCAGCATTCTGTATCTGACTTTGCCCTGGGCAATCTTTTCCAGTTCCTTCAGGTTGCCATACATTTGTTTCATGTCTGCTTCCAATTTTTGACGCAATATGTTCTTTGGCCTTATTCTTTTCCGTTTTCCTCCAGGACTTCATGTGAGAACTTGCCTCGTGATGCAGTTTGTTGAGTTTCTTAATGTAAGTCCTATCCACCCCAGTGTCTTTTCCTAAATACCTCGTCAGCTGGAAGGAGGTTTGTTTTCTCCTACAGCAGGCTGTTGCTCATGGTATCCGGCTGAGTTTTGGTTCCGCACAGTAGAACTGTCCCGACAATCGCATTGAATATTCTCACTATGATATTGATTGACAGTTGTTTTCAGTTCCATATGCTCTTCAACTGTAGGAATACTGCGTTCGCTTTACCAATCCTCGCCTTTACGTCTGCATCAGATCCTGCACATTCATTGATGATGCTACCCAGATGCGTGAAAGATTCCATCTCTTCCATCTGTCTCATTCAAGTGTGACTGGGTCGGTATTTTCTGTGTTGCATGGAAATAAGTACAATATGCTTATAAGTAATAAATATAAAAATACTCAGTTACGTATAAAGTCCCAAAATGCTTGGTAATAGTAAACAGCGAATCAGACGACGCTAGCGAAAATTCAAAGACGAAAGACGATTGTCTATTTAAATCCCGAAATATGTAAAAGTGATACAACATTCCTGTGTGTTCTAATTACGGTCAGATTAGCATTCAGATTTATATGAATTGAACTGAATACTATCTTGCGCCAAATAATTAATAACTCACTGGCTGAACACATATTGACAATTTCATCCAACAAATATTACTAACTTTTAGGATTTATCCAGAGCAGAACAGATTCTAATGCTTCAGTATGACGGAACACAAATCCTTTCAGAAAAGTCTACGTAAACACGACATATGATAAGATCTCAATTTAACAAGCTTAAAGAATCAAATAAGTTGAGCATTGCGTAGAGAGTTATAACAAATATATATTTTTGTGACGTCCTGTTGAGTAAAGAATTCAGACAGTTCAAGATTGCCTCAACATACAAGGCATGTCCCTCCATAAAATCTTTTAATCAAAATTTTTAAAACGTACATTTTTGTTCTACTTTACATCTAAAAATGTGTCTATATACTATATCTCTACTATGATTTTCCTACCACTTCCCTCTATTGAGTTTGCCATCTCTAACAATACTCACTATATCCTCACATTCGTATCAAATATAAGTCTTGATTTCTGAACTACCTTGAGTCCTCTACCTTGACTACAGTGACACTGTTTACATTCAAACACTTGTTCTTCAATTGGTCTACTAGTAATCAAGTTCCAATAATGCCTTAGAAAACTTTGGATGATCCTGTCTCCAGGCATCCAGCCTAAATTACGAAAAGGATGCAGTCTAGCATTAATGTTGACACGATTTTCAACTGTTTTAATGGCTTGTGCTACTCATTTCATCCAGAAACATACAGGTTTATGCCAACTGAAACCGTTTCAAACATATTCACAACTCTCTTAGTAAACACTGATAGCAATCGTCATTGCAATCACGTGAATCATATGAAGTTGCGATTTGACAAGAGCATTCCTAATCTGTTTAAATCTTTTGTCAACCCCAACCCCAGATCAAACAAATAACACCAAAAATTTCTTGAGTTACATTTCTTCAGAGGCATTGGGAAGAATAAGGCGATCCAGAAATTTGATCCTGTTTAATATATTGGACACACATGTTCTAAAGAATAACAGATCTAAGCTGCTTGAATACAGCAATATAACCCATGTAATATGTGTGTTCATGAAACTAAAAAAGTCACTCACCATTCTTGTTCAAATTCGAAAAGTCTGCGAAAGCAAGAAAGTTTGTGACTTTCTTGGATACGATCGGATAAAAACAAATTTTCATGTATATTAAAATTCTTTCAGGTAGAACACGCGACAGCAAATGACAGGGAAACTAAATACAGACCTTCAACATCAAATTTCCAAACGCACTCTAAGCCCGAAAGCCAAAAATTATGTCTGATTTTGAGAGAAAATATGACTTGATAAATATGGTACAACTGACAAACTCTCCCGAAACTCCTAAAATACAAAACTGAAAAGAAAGTAACCCTATCGTAAACAATGTTTTTTTCTTTTAAAAATGCTTATTTAGATCTAACCAAAATTAGTTGTCCTAATAATGACTCGTATAGTACAGTTAACATTTCCCCCAGTGCAACACCCAGTTTTAGTAACTTTGACTCGACCAACGACCAAAATAATGGCAAAAATCACGTAACCGACCATATACTATACATCAATGTATTTGTATCTTGCGAACCATCTAAAGCGTGCTTAGTAACAACTGATACTATGAAATTACAAAAGAGATTAGATGAACCTCAAACCTTGGAAATAATCGTTTAGAACATAACACATTTCCGTCGAGCATAAAAAATACTTAGTCGCATTCGAAGTTCTGATAAACTCCGTGCAGCTTTCGAGATGTCCTGCATGATCTTTTCAGGTGTTAACGTCTACAATAGAGAAAAGGCGTTCTTGCGGGGTTCTGCCGGCATCTCGTCTGGTAATGGTCAGCATCTTACAAGTGATGAAAAGGTTACTGAACTTACTCTCCTCGTGACACAATACTAACAATAACCAGTTTCACGAGTAGTCGAGGAATTACGATTACTATGCTCTATTCTCTAGTTTGCTTCTTGATGATCGCTCTCAGTCTTGAATTCTTCCATTCAATCCCCACTCTCTAGGAAATGAATTACTCTAAAACTCTTTTACTCTTTTTAAATTCAAGCAGTGTGCTTATTATGGAAACAGTGCATATAAACCGTGTCTGGTCACTCATTAAACGCAGATAACTACGTTTTTTTCCTATCCGATAGACGCCAGGCAATAGGTGGCGATATGATTATTTGTGCCCATCTGAACATTCAAGCATCTACATTTGAGAATGAATCTATTGGCACTATATATATATGTTAAATTAGTTACATATTTCACTTTTCTTTTTCTCCTTTTTTCTCTGGGGTAAACACTTTTCTTCTGAATACTACTGGACCTGCTTAATTATATCGAATATCATGTAAATCTTAATAGGAAGTGTGTACGATTGCATTACTGAAGAAATCCGAAATGTATATTGATAATAACAGGCAAGCTTAAAGACTTTATGGGCTAAACCATCATACACTTAACTACAACCAGTGGATGTTTCCAACTGGCCTTACAACTTGGTTTGCACGTTTTTGTATGCTGTGACTTATTATCCCACCCGCCAGCAGTTGCCCACGAAAGAATTTATAAAGTTCTTTGTCATAAATACAGGTCATAGTTGGATGCATTTTCAACTGTTATTTCTATAAAACAACTAAAATTGTTTTTTATATATGCTCATTTGTATCACTACTAATATACCAAATAGCCAGTGTTTTATTATGTTGTAATAATCTTGAGAAAAAAGACTGGTTTCTTAACGCTTTTTTATAGTTATTTCAGCACGATTTCAGGTCTCTGATGAAGTAGGTAGTCTGACGTTAATCTGTGGCGGACCAAACAGATATGAATGCAAAAAGCATAAACGAAGTTATTAAAAATTAATAGTAATATTAATATATATAATTAATTGTTACAGATACAATAAGAATTAGGGACGTTACTTAAATTGATCGGACGTTGCGTGTTATGATTAGGTCCATTAAAGTAAATCCACAATTATAAATGTTTGTTGATTCTGAACAGGTTAGCAAACTCTCTAGCGATATAGTCCAACATAGGATTTGATATATTCAGGTTACAGTCTATAAATATAGATAGAATTTGATTTAGACTTCAGATAGCTCAATTACAAATGAAAGTAGAACGAGGAGTGTGTGAGAAGCGTTGTATTTGTTAGTCAACAGTGGTATATCACGCTATGTAGTATGTACAACAAAAAGTGTGTTCAAGGTCATTTTCTAAAAAAACAGTTGCAGTCATTTAATGTTAAATATACATACAGTGAAAGGTTGACAGAATAAATACAAATAACATTGAAAACTATTTACAAAATAAGCTTATCGGGTCCATCTCCACATAGCTCCCCCCAGAGTGTCCGGAGGTAACACTGGTTATAATAGAAAAAATGTAAGGGTATGATATATACATGTATACAAAATAATATTTACAGTTATAACCAACAAAAATGTGGAGATGAGTATGACCAGTAGTAGAGATGTAGCATGGCATAATAAGCACACACACAAAAAAAGACGACACTGTCATTTAATGTCTTGGTTGGCTGACAATGATAATAATAATGTGCAAAATTGCTAAAGACCCAAAAAAATTGAACTGTTTATGTTTGTGTACGATAAATGAATAACTAAACAGAGTTTACTCGTTTATTATTGGCACAAAAAATTTTTTTTAAACTGATAAAACGAGTAATTGTGGAAAAATGTGATTAGTTATGTACACTGTGAAAAAAAATTAATTATAAATTTTGTTGGAAAAAATCGGATGAATTTAATGGTATAGCACATCGATAATTGCTTGTTTCTATTTCTTTTTTATTCGGCGAAATGTACATAGCGTTTGGGTTTTTTTACAGCTCTGCCTGAACGCGTTAAACAAGTAGGTTCGCTACTCGATTTTTCTTCCATGTCTGCTGTAGTGATGGTTGTTGGACGGGGTTGATTCAGTGAATTAGTATGTTCTTTGTCGTGCTGTGTTTCGTAGAAAGCAGGCTTTATTCTATCGACAGTGATAGTCTGTTTCTTTCCACACTTGTTGATTATGAAGTGTTTGTTCGTTCTTTTAATTACTTGATATGGTCCCTCATAAGGTTGTTTCAATGGGTTTTTAACCGCATCAACTCGAACGAAGACAAACTTGCATGTTTCTGGGTTTTTGTCGAGTTGTATTCGATTGTTATGTTCACGAGGCGGTATAGCTTTGATTCGTTTTATGGTTTGCAGCAGTTGGCTAGCAAAATGACTTGGATCCGTTGGTGTTAAAGTGTTTGGGTCTACTTGTTGACCTGGTAATGTAAGGGTTGTACCATAAACTAGCTCGGCGGCTGTACAACCTATATATTCCTTTATGGTTGAACGTATTCCCAGAAGTACGAGTGGTAATGCGTCACTCCATTGGTAAGCCCGCCGACGACGAACGCAACGCAGCAAGCTACGTCGATGAAGAAACTTCTGCACTCTATACGTTCGGCAAACAAATTCAGCGAAGCCAGGGCAATCTCCAATCCGACGCAACCAGCAACGCCTGTGCAACATGAAATGGACATGCTCAAGTCGTATTATCTTATTGTTACTTTGTCCTCATGTCAATTATCCTCATTGATATAACTGTCGGATTGTTGCATTACGATACAAATTATCACTATATGCTTATTATTACATGATTCTCAATATCATGACCGAATGTGGAATTAATAATCATGTTCATGCTGTCATTAAATTATGACATTTTCGCAATCTTATTGCTCACCGAACAGATTATCATTTTATGAACACTCCACTTTATGACATTCAAAACTCACTGGAATATTTTTACTATTCAAAACATGAAATTTTCCTGCTTTAAGTGAGTTTGTTCCAATTCTTCTATGTCATTTTGGTCCAATATTACATTCATTCACTTAGTCGAGGTCATTATTTTATGTTATCATTTCAAAATCGCCTCCTATTATGTCTGTGGATGCATCTAACTAGCTGATTAGTAACCATTATGTTCATCTTATCTATTCTTCCACATGTATAACCACATGCCGCATCATTAATTACCCAAAAACATTATTCGAGTACTGCAACTACTATTCTATACCCATCGCACGGTATATCAGAACATAGAGTTTAGAGCTAGTTTCTCAAAGATACACTCTTGTTCCTTACATCCAAGTCAGTCTCATACGTCGCCATCGCTAATCATATGTATTGGTATTTTTGTCATGCCTTGGTACGGTTTTGTAACAAGCGAGATCGAGCGCATCTCCCTCAAACCACACAAACCACTCTAGGCTTCATGACCAAAAAGGAATACGACTCTACGTACCTTGTCTACTCAGTCACTATTCTGTTCCTCTGGTCATTCTACTAATACATACTTAACGATAACTCAATGCGTCTGTCATAACGCAGACGACAACGTTCACTGACTTCATATTTTATGATCATTATCAATTGCAGTACAGCAACGAATATCACCCGTCAATGCAGTTATCATTTCACGACTTGCCTATTATTATCCTACGAATGAGGAACTACGTATCTAAATTCGAATTCACTCATCACTAGTCGGTGCTATCTATTCTACTGCGGCTCAACAGAACATATATTTAACATATTTCGCTATTCTGTCGGCATCACAGACTAATTACTATCATATCTTACTCTACTTATTTTGACGATTTATTTCCCTGTCATACCCACAAACAATTTATCACTATTTTCACGATATTTTGAATCGCTCATATGAACGTGTTATTTTATTGTTCAGACAGTCATAGCATTAGTACAAGTTAATATTTTGTACGCTCATTAATTTGCTCATATTCGCATGTTAACGTATCCATTCTTGTCTTCGCCTTTTCAACATTCATGTACTCTTTTACATAAGTATGACATTTTCATATAATACACTCACCCCTCATGTGACACTGTACTGTATCGAGTGTTGTACAATTTTTTCGTTACTTATTGTTAACGTTAACTTCATATCACTTCAGTGTTATTTTCGAAAACAGACATTTTTTAAATGTGCTATTTTCTACAAGGGGGCTATGTAGTGTCAGTTATTATGGCAAGCCCATCTACCTTATTCTAACTTGTGGACATCCTATTTAATTCATTTTACTTGAGTCATAATGTGTGTACACTTTATGTCCCGTGACTCATCACATGTCTGTCGTTTATTTTGTCTGCCTATAATTATTAAGTAATGCCTAGCTTGAAATGGAGTTGGCTTCCCAGCCATCTTCCACGCGCGTCGTTTTGCTCTGTTCTGTTACATTCACTTTACATATGAAATATATGTATTCAAAGGCCATTCTCGTTAATTGACTTATCTAAATTCCGTTATTGACTAACGTGATTTAAGTCGACGATGATATACGAGAATAGGTGATAGCAAACATTCATACACTCTGAATGGAGTCAGATCACGGGCCGTCTCAAATCTACTTCCAATTACAGTTCAACATATTCTCCATACCCATTTCCTTTGATCATCTTCATGGTAATTATCAAAAGACAAATATAAATCGCTATTTTCCAGCCTTGTTGAATCTTAATTAGAATTCTGCCTAAAAATTCAACAATCCTAATAGAGAGAAAGTGAATCAGGTTGCCACAATCATAATGACACATTAGATGAGAGCTCACAAAAGTTGTTGTTCAGAAAACAAGAAAAAGATAAGGCGAAACAGATTTTGATGAATCTCAACGAAAGGTCCAACGGGATGGTGGTAATTTTATTAATTTCGGATGGCAAGTGATATATTTCCTGAGAATTGGGCCCAACTAAAACGTTTATCAGACGAATCAAGTGATATTTCCTATGAAGATGCCACATAGTAACTCCACTGAGACCCTACTACTTGTTAACTGTGCCTCCTTTGATGTAAGACACAGACAATATAGTACCGTACAACTTAAAAATTCCTTCCAGCAACTTACACTATAAATTATTGTCATTTTTACAAACACTGAGAAAGATGTCTCGCATATTCGAGGATTGACAACACTTATCTGCAACACCTTTACGACGGAAAATCCCAAACTCAGTCATACCAGAGGTCAGGAACAAAGGCGTTCGAAGGTGCATTCGGAAGACAATCGAGATGTATACCACCTACGCTGATTAACTGCTGCGCACCTCTCGTAGTATGACGAACCCAGTGGTGATAGAATGTGAGCGCAAAACCAAGCACATTTAGCTAAGATGTTTTTTCAAAATTATATAATATACCCTTGTGGGCCAGGGTAATTTTACATTGGTTTTCAGAAGAACCAGACACCATCCAGACTTTCACGTGGAAATTCAAACAGTACAGCTCAACCCCAGTTAACAAACGAACCATACACCGTACAGGCTTTACCGCTACAATCTGAATAGTACAGCTCAATCCTGTGGCGCAACCACACAGGTACCAAGCAACCTGGTAGACCACAGCTAAGATGTACCTAGTAAAATTAATGAAGTCAGCATCAATGTCGAAGACCGATGGGACTTTTAGTGATAGGGTTTTTACTTGACGCTGTACTACTGAGGAACTATTAAGTAAGTTTTTCGAGACATAATTACACCAGAACCATATATGGAGGCTCAATATAACTGAGACGCACTTAACTCATGCAAACCTAAAATGTAGAGCTGGTCAGCCTAATAATTTTGCTAGTTAAATTCATGAGCACTAAATGTCTGTTTCGTCCTAGTGTAAAACTCCTCAGTAGTGCGCATATACGATACTGCACGCTGGACTCAAAAACTACTGATGTTTATCAGAATAGGGTTGTGAAGATTGTTGAGTTTTATTTACGATCATAAACCGTAGATGCACATTGTTGAGCAGCCCTATACTAGGACAGGATAGCCACTCAATACTTCTAGGTATTCAATGGTTATCTAGATTAGATCGGCTGATGAATCTAACTATCAAAATTACTTCAGTCCCCACAAACCCTCATTTTGATTATCGTTTATTTTGACAATAAAAGTGATTTAAAACAAACAGGAAGTTAAAGTTACCTATAACCTCACTTAAAATGGAGAAACACACGAAACGCTAGTTTGAATAAGAGGCTTCATGTGTGATGATAAAAATATGAACATGCTCCGCGAAGCAACCCCTTGAAAACTGCAAGAGTGAGAACCCAGATACACTCCCACTTTTCTTCACCAAGACTTGCCCGCACTGTGAATGTTATCCCAGCTGAAGTGACCACAGTTGTCTCGGTGGTTAACTGTAACTGGAGACTTGAGAAACACGTACTCACCCACGAATTGTCATCTCTCTCTGGAACCAGCTGTCCCTGATGCATGTCTAAAAATTTACCCATTATTGTCACTGCCGCATTTCGGTAGCTGGTTCACGTGGCGCTTTTTTATCATATCTGCTGTCCCTTTTATTTTAACAGTTTATATAACTAATTGATTAATTAACCTATTTATTTATTTCTTAAAACAGCCGTCTACATTTAGAGCTTGAAATATCACTTTGTTATTTTTCATACTGTAACCAGCCGACATCCTGTTGGATAATGTGATGGCTACCGGAATTCATTAGCCCTTTAACTTTAATGACAAATACAGCTACTCGAGTTACAATATACGCAAATTTCCAAATACCTACTACACTGACTTGAACCATTTCATTCGAGTGACTAGGCTAATACCCATTGCATATTATAAAAGACCTGGCGCAGTAAAATCAATCACTTTATACAAGCTCGTGATAAAGGTATTGGATATTTGGTATTGAACGTGGAAAACAATGCTGCACATATTGCGCGCATGACAAATTATTAACTCTACAGTGTGCATAATGGACGTCACAATGAATAATCCGAAACCTTTTCTCAGTGGAATAACTGGGAAGCAGGTCATTGTTAAACTAAAGTGGGGAATGGAGTACAAAGGATACCTTGTTTCTGTAGACAGATATATGAATTTACAACTCCACAGCACGGATGAGTACATTGACAATTGTCATACTGGAAGTTTGGGAGAGGTTCTGATCCGGTGCAATAATGTATTGTATATCAGAGAGTGCGATGACGATCGATTGGATACTTTGTGATGACTTAAGGCTCAGATGTTGAATAATTGTAAAAATATTGCACTTTTCTATCCGTCCCCTGTAATAAATAATACTAACATTCCTTGTCTTATTTCTCATTCATGCTATCATGTTAATGTCATTTAAATAGTCATATTTGATGACCAGGCAAGGACATCATCTTTGATACTGGATATTTTAGTCATTATGATAGAAATCGATTATAGACCCATGAGTTCTAACTAGGTGTAGTTTAATTGTGACATATCCAATTTCTTGTGTTTAAAAGTGAAGTGTAGTGAGTTAAACTTATCCGGAGGCGAGTAAAACGATGAAATCGAGGGAAGTTAGGGGATTCGTAGCAATAGCTTGCCTTTACCACCTGGATTCTTGTTTGACTGGTCAAAACCCATCTGATAGCCGTTTGACCCAAGGACTCCTGTATTGTCGCTGTTTATTCTTAAACCTTCAAAAAATTACGAAAACCCCTCACCTTAACGTTCGTTGACACGTGTGTTGCTTCAGGCGATTAGATTCCATCCCTCGTAATCCGTGGTCACATTTAAAACCTCACTCATGAAAGGGCTTTGGTGTTGTCACTTGTAAAATCAATTTCATAGCGCCTATTTCACTGTACATGACGTCGTCATGTACTTTTAGCGTCAAGTTTTCTCGGCTTTTGCAGTTGATACTTATCATCGTTACGAACGCTGATGAGTCAGTGTTTTGTATTTTTATGATGCGATCAGTAAAGGAAGAGTGGCCATGAAACAATGTGATTTGATAGTCCACCTGATTACATAGTTATTGGATGTAGGACGTAAAAACTCCTAGCTTGATATCACTAATTTAATGTATATCACGATTGCCCTATTCTTAAATGGTTTTCTGTAGATTCTGCTTCAAAGAATAGTGCTAACAATGGTAAGTTTTAATTTAAAATTGCAAAGGTGCACCAATAATATGGTCGTTAATATAAATAATCGACGTTCCTCATCAATAATAACTGAGTAAACCGGGCGATGATTTGCCTGCACCATAATTTAATAAGAAGTCTCGTTATTATAAACTGCCTCATGCTATACATCGCTATGGTGAAACAACCAGTGATCATCAAACTAGTATGACGGAAACGATCTGTTTATTTCAGATAATGGCAGTTAAATAAGTGATTTAGTCTCTGATTTGTATTCTTGGTATATTACATAGAGTTCCATAGACAGATACTGACCTTAAGCAGGTGCTCGTAGTGGCAGCTAAACAATGGCTTAGTCGTGCTCACTAAATTGTCTGCTGATTAGAAGAAAAGCCCCAAACCCCGACCCTATGGTTTAGGCAACTGGGTAGCATCGTCAGCCCCCACACATTATGATTCATACCTAGGTACTTAGTGAATTTGTTATTGTCGTGGAGAAGTAAATGTACCCAACAACCCTATTCTTCAATGTCGCGATAACTGGTGAAGAGCAATGCTCAACTATCATTCTACACGAAGTTACAATTCGTTCCCTATTACAACGTCTCTAGAATGTTCTCATGGAGTTTTAAGCTGTTGGTATCATATCTTACAGTCGTTTCTAACGAAACAATCGTTAACAACTGACATCTACAGATTCATTGCTTGTCTGAGTAAATCCTTGAAAAGTTGCAGTCCATTTATACAGAAAATGTACTTTAGTGTGTCGTTAGTTGTGGTGGTCACGTGAAAAGCAACTAAGAACTTGCCCTAGAAAGTGAAGTAGCGTAGAACGATTTCCAGGAAACTTATGCTCATTAGACTAGTTATTTCATAACACTGTCATATATATCTTCCCGAAATATATATGATTTGCATTTAAATCACATGAGTTACAAATGTTCTCGCTTATTAATGTGTTCAAGTTTGGGATGCATAAATAAAACAAATACAGCATCTGTTTTTACTTGAGAAACTCTAATTTCTCGGTTATGATAGACAAAGACTGGTTTATTAGGACTATGAATGCGCTTCATGTTGATCTTACTTTTATCGTATATTGGGCCTGACCCGACCTACCACCTACAGGTAGTGTTCTTCGGATTTGATTTCTTTCATTCCGAAAGTTTTCCTTTGTTTACACCGTTTATCCACTTAATTAACAGAAGCTCTCCATGTTTCCTAATTTCTAGTCCGCCTACAAAAACCAATGCAGCTTGATACGTCCTTGTTTCATTGATTTAATTATCACTCTAATTCAGCTCAATATATGATCAATAAACTTGAGAATTCATAGATACATAAGTGTTAAATTTTAGGATCCTGCTGTACAGTTGATATCAGGATAGCGTTCAATAAACTGTAGACAGATTTAAAGACCAAATACTCGACCAGCAATACATTCTGTTAGAAAGGGACAATATTTTCTGCACTTAATGATACAAAACCTTCATATAAGTTGTAAAACCGTTTTCTAGAGTACAGTAAATGTGCACCGTAGATAACATAAATTAAAGAACTGAAAATCATCACAATTATTCCAAACTGATTACGCTCTAACAAATTATTCATAAATAACTATAAGGTACTTTCGATAATAATTCTCTTAATCAGTAATACAGTGATGTTTTCATCTAAAAGTAATTCAGAATAAATACCGTTTTATAAACGATTGCTAATGTACAGTTGAAATTAATTATCATTAAGCTACCGAAGTTCTAGATGTCAAATATAGCATTTTATTATTGCACTCGTTTCTATAAATTAATTAAGAATCTGACCAACAACTTCGTATAATCACTACCATTTTACTTAGAACTGAAGATCTAAACAAAATAAATGTAAATGATCTTAATAATGTATTAGTCATTAGCTTTTACTCGATTTTCTTGGGAATAATTTCGAAGCATTGCTTAATCAATTATATCTCTAAACCAACTTTACACCGAACTAAGTAGTTTATCACTACTTAACGTTGGGAAATAAGAAATTACTTACGCACTAATAATAACGCATCTCACCTAATACATAAGTATTAAATTCAGTGTCTATGATTCCCAGCAGCTAAAGAAAGTTATTTTTCACCTGATGAGTCATCAGTTGACACAGCATAAAATATCAAAATAGGTTTGGTAATTTTATAACATTTCAATTATACTCCAGATATCTTAGTCTTCCACTGATAGATATCAGAATGTGAGAAAGCGAATGTATTGTTTGCTGACAAATGGACATTTCTAATCAGAAGATATTCTGAAACCATTCTCTTTTAAATTAGCGATACGCGCTGTCCAATGTCATTGTTGCAATAAAGATATTACTTGTGAGTAGCAGTAGCTTATCAGATCAAATATTCCAACTGGATTATTGAATCTTAAATGATTTATTCTACCGGAAAGACTTTAATCTTTTTGCAACTTCATCAAGTCAACACTTCATTTTAGTCATCCTACACGTTATTTTACAATCTTAAATTCATATACTATAGCTTTTAAAATGATGTATTCTGCCGTAAGCCTGATCACTTTTTGGATTAATTTGGATATATAGTTGTCGAACCTGTAGAGAATTTATTGAAAAGTATATTCTTCGTATATACACATATGTTTTAATATATTGGGGATATTTCAGCGATTAAAAACTCATTCTATTAAAATTGATACCTTTATTTCAATTGAATTAGACTATTGTGTAAAGCGATATCTCAAATGCATTTCGTCGACAATTGGAGTTAAAAATCAAATAATAATAATAATATCCACCGAAAATATTGCACAGTATATGACAACCATAATGTATGTATACAGACGTATGAAAAAAAAACAATTAGATTAAAATAATAGCCATTGAAAAATAAATAATTCATCAGGTAGAGAAGAGAATAAAATGATCAACAATTTGAAAATATAATTCATACATTGATAATAAATGCACTCTGAATTATTTAAATAAATTATTAAATAGAAAATAGTTATACGCATGTTTACATGAATATGGACGAGTTCAAAATGAAAAGAAAAAAATGGGTTATCCAGTAAACTTTTGGAATAAATGGAAGCAAACTTTTAACCTACGTATGTATACAACAGTAAGTTAAATTGGCCAGATATTTGTTTATATAATTTACAAGGCACAATTTTTTTTAACAGATTCTGAAGAAAAAGACTGATGGGAAAGTCATGGGATTATATATATATATATAACCTTAATAAAATGTTCTCCGCTAAAGCAGTTCAACAGTTTAGAGTAAGAAAACAATCTAAAGGAGACAATTTTGTTAAGGTTATTACTTTGACTTTATTGTTAGTTTAAATCAGATAGGCTTTTATTGTTTACATGATAATGTATTGATTTTGTCCAGCTTTACCACCTGATGCGGTCGCCGCAGCTACAGCAGCTGCTCGACCTACTGTATTTGAATTAGCACGAACTGAACCGCGACAAATAACTAGTCGTTCACGACTACCTGTCAAATGAGTATTAACAACATAAGCTGACAATGTGATAGGAGTAGGAGTAGAAGTTGTGGAATTAGGCAAAACATCAGAAGATAAACCATCAGTCATATTTGATATTAATGTTTGTTCTAAAGGAATAGGTTCTTGTCGGAAATGTTCCAACATCTCTACGATTGAATCAAAAGGTAGGTGTTGAACTCTACAATGACCATCTGGACTCAAAGTCATTCTTAAATGCTATATACAAAAAGGAAGAAATAATTTCGTGAAAAAGGTGATGAAAAAAATTTGCGGATAAAAAAGTGTATTGAGAATATCAAAGATATTTCCCAATAAAGTTTGATTTATTTTGGAGAACTATGTACGCATACAAGAGTGTAACAATTAGAAAATTTCAGTAGCGAACTAAGCGCGAATGTGTGTAACGCACGGCACTTATAATTCGAGAGGGAGAGAAAGTCAATGGGAAATAAATAAAAATACACGAAATGATATTCATAAACCTAAATTATAAGCCAAAATCCTATATCTATAACATGTCACTGACGATGTTTTAATTATTCTTATGCTTAGATAGTCAAAGTATTTTGTGGACCGTTCTACTTTGTATAATAAAGATATGGGAAACTGAATGATGTGGTCCAAAAGGGCCAGTTCAAAGTTTTACTCCAAGTTTCATTTGTTTGCAAGAAACCACAAAGGTTTATCTGAATATTGAACAGAGAGGTGATGAATTCATCAACACACAAAAATAGTTATAGATAAACATTGTACAAAAGAACTGTAATTCAAAAAATCACTTTTACTACACTAAAAGAATGATGAACCCTATGTTCTGTCCACCTTCCGTAAAAACCACCACACCTATGATCCCCAAAACCGGAAAGCAGGTCATTCTGACGTTAGTGGAAATGTTTCAGAAGCTATCACAGTCAGTTGACGTGGGACTTGAGATATGTGTGGACCTGTCAAGTTGTCAAACCACATAGGTATACGGAGATTATGTATATTATTAAACCACATAATAAGAAAAATACCAAGGTAGTCAAAGAACTGGTATCAGTGAAATTGATTAATCTATAAACGTGATATCCACCAACCATGTAATTAGTTAGCATTTAAGCAAGTAATCGGTAGTATAACCTTCATAGATTACGTCAGAGCTATAAAATAATTCATTAATAGTCAGTTAATTGTGTAAACAAATCCACAGTGACTTACTTGAAGAGTTCAACAAGTGATGACTGATCAAGTAATTTACTTTACAAAATCATTATCAAACACCAGGCTATTAGTACGATGTCAATTGTCTTTCTTAATAGGGGACTAATGATTTTAACGTGAAAGAACTTTTTCTACAACACAAATAGATAAAATAATCTAAAACCTATTTAGAGTAGTGCCTTAATTCAAAAATCCAAAGTGTTTTAATTAAATAAATACGTGAACACAAATGTTGTGAACAGACAAGTCGTTCATCATTCAGTCCATAGATAATTATTAGCATACAGTGATATAATCAACAATCAGTCCTTTTTCGTTTATCGACAATTTATAAACAGATTTTATAAGAGTCAGCATATACTGTACAACTATTAAAACCAAATAATAGTATGTATTGAGATTGTAAAACATGAGTTTCAGAGTTATATGAACAAAGTGATATGATTCTGATCAATAAATTATACTTAAAATGCAACACAGACAGATAAACAGTCAAAAGTGATCGACTGTACTGTTTTATTTTAGTGTTGAATAATGACATTACCACATACACTAAACCCTATCGCTTTCCAATATCACGAATTAATGTATTTCGAAAATGATTTCTTGTAGCTCAGGAAACGAAACCACCGATAACAATGATCTTGTGGTTTAACCAATTTAAAGTCAGTTCAACTTTAATCTTATTCGTTGAAAAAGGGAACGAAAATAGATCTATGACTCATGTTGTAGACCGATTCTTAACGTGACTCAGGAACCAAGCATAGAAACGACTTTGAGCTACAGTCTCAGTGTACGAGGCAGTAATACTACCCAACAGCTTAATCCGAAGTTGGTCAGTCAGTCAGCTACAACGTAGGACCAGGCACATATATGCATCGGTCCAGGCTGCCATACCTCATTAGCACAGCAAGATGAACACCGGATTCATAAAAGTAGTTAATTCAGAGGTGGTAATATATAAAAGAAAGATTCCATATAAGGATATAGTACAGAAAGAAGGAATTAGTTCGTAGAAAGAAAGATATGAAGCAATTTTAATCTCTTAGTTTAAGGGAGAACAGAAAGTATATACACCTACATCATTGTGATCGATTCTGAGCCATGTCACTAAGAGTCTCCAACCATTGGTTACGATAGTCATGCGGACCTCAACTAAGTAGTATTATTAAAATAAATAATTATGTTAAAGTAATATCATGTAGGATTTTAAATAAGAATAAAATTAATTTTTTTATTAAAAGTTTATAACTTGGTTAATTTTTTATGTTTTGGAGCATTGGCATATTGATTGTTTCATTCGACTATTGTTAACTAGGTGAAAAGTTCAAAATGCGTTCTACCGGATTTAATTTGTATAGTCTAGTAATATCATTATCCTTTACACATAATGTATGATCTAAAGTTGAATATATGAATCTGTAGCTGGTAAATAAATAACATCTATCCAATTTTTACGTATCGATTCGTAGGTGCTAAACAAACAGATAATATAATCTTAAGGTTTCCAGTGAGGATTGATTTTTATTTTAGTAAAATGAGAAATATGATTGTTGAGATGAGTTTTTGATTCTTAAAGTTTAAGTGAAATTAATAGTTCAAGAATCATCAAATTAATTTTTGAATAAAAAATCAAAGTTTATTATTCATACAGAAAAAACCCATTCATCCATGTAATTCAGTAAGGAGTATAAGATAATACTGAAAATTGTTAATAAAAAAGACCTACCAAACAACCAAACATATAAATTCAAAAAGAATGAACCAATTTTATTGAGTGAAATAGAGAGTGTATACACCGACGTCATTGTGATCGATTCTGAGCCATGTCACCAAGAGTCTCTAACCATTGGTTACGAAAGTCACGCGGACTCCAACCAAGTAGTCTGGATCTACCAACATGGCTCAGACTAGAAGTTAGTGACTTGAAGCACTGATGCCACGTTCTGGTTTGGCCGTCCCTTACTTTCTGCCAACCATCTCCGACACCGGTTTGCATTGCACGTCGTGGTAATTGGTGTTCAGGCATACGTAACACGTAGCCCAACCACCTTAGTCGATGAAAATTCACAACCTCATCAAATGATTTACCATCATTCCCTAATACCCTGTGTTTGACCTCACTATTACTTACCCAGTGATCCCAGCAGACGCCAGCAATATTTCTAAGACATCTGTGGTCAAATATTAGTAGCTTACGGGTGTCTTCTACTCTTAAAGGCTATGTTTCGCTACCGTAAAGTAAAACAGAACGGACTGCAGCGCAGTATACTCGTCCTTTTATTGATAGACGGATATCTCACCTTCGCCAAAGGTGATGTAAGTTGGCAAAAGCCAAACGAGCTTTCCAAATCCGTGCTGAGATTTCGTCCGATACCAACCCATTAGGGCTGATCAGACTTCCAAGATAAGTGAAGTTGTCAACGCGTTCGACTACTTCACTCCCTATCCTTAATTCAGGTGTTGACGCAGGCTAGTCCTGAAGCAACAACTTGCATTTAGAGGGAGAGAAGCGAATTCCAAACATTCTGGCATTGTTGCTTAGTGCTACCAAAAGACTATGCATTTTACCAGCGTCTTCACCAAACAGGACTATGTCATCTGCGTATTCTAAGTCGATAAGTGGACCTCCTGGAAGGAGATCAATACCCGAGAATTCAGCAGACGAGAATGTTATTTCCATCAATAGGTCTATGATGAAGTTAAACAGAAATGGAGAAAGTGGACAGTCTTGACGGACACCACTTGAGGTTGCAAAAGCAGATGGCAGTTCGCCATAAGCTCTGACTCGACTGGTAGTGTTCGAGTAAAGAGCCTTCACAAGGTTTATGTACTTCTGAGGTACGCCTTTCAATGACAGATACTGCCACAGAATCTCGCGGTCTACCTAGTGAAATGCTGCTTTTAAGTCAAGAAAAACCACCATTGTTGGATGCCGAAAGTATGCCTGCATTCTAGAACCTGACGAATGGTGAATATGTGGTCCATGAAGCCAGCCTGACTTTCTCGTGTTTGCAGTACACGAGGACGTTAGACGACTCTCTGTGTTCGATCATCGCTGTCCCCGATGGATTGCTGACATTCATTGGCAACACCATGTCAGTAATGCAGAGGTTCGGCATCGTGTGTTCGGGCTTAGAGATGATAATTCAATTGGTGTCACCATCTTGAAACACCGACTTCGGTGGCTTGGACATGTTCTCCGAATGTCGTCCCAGAGAATTCCACGTGGTGCATTATTTGCCGACTCTGGGACTGGTTGGAAAAAGAGGAGAGGTGGTCAGTGCATGACATGGTGTCGTGGCATGAAAGAAAGCTGCAAAGGACTGGCTTCTGTTGGTCCTTCACGATTCCCTGGTTGAGGTCTGAGAGATGGTGCTACACAATGGCTAGAGACGTTATCAGATATGGCTCAGAATAGAAGCCAGTGGCGATCCTGCTGTAACCTTCTTTTACTTTCTTCATAAAAAGTGGTTGTGTCTCCTTTAACTGAAAGATTTCTTCTGATTGTACCTTTCCGTTCCCTCGTTACTGCCACACTACCTTACACTAATCTCTTCGTAATCGTTCTCTTTTTCTTTTGCGCTCCTTAGTTTTTTTTCTATCTCTCTTCGAATTTTCGTTGTTTTGTGTGGCGCATAAATATTGGCGCTCTCTTGTACCAATATTTATGTGTTCAAATAAATAAATAGTACACGAGCTTTAATTAGGCGACCGATAATTATTGAGGCTAGTATTTTAGGTGCTATGTTAGTCAAACTAATCCCTCTATGGTTGTCACATGATGATTTTGACCCTCTTGTACATATTGAGACGATCAGTGATTGTGACCAGTCAGATGGGATTACGTCCAACTCCCAGATTTTAGCTAAAATATTCGTCAACCTAAGCGCTAAAATTAGACCACCATCCTTAAAAACATCTGCAGCCAATCCATCTGGACCAGCTGTCCTTTCTCATTTCAGACTAACTATATCCTTTTGAACTTCAGCTCAAGTTGAGAGACCTACTACCATTCGCACTGTCTGGGAATGGTGGGTAGTTGTAGAGTAGCTGAAGGCCAGCTGAACTGTTCCTTAAAATGTCCCGCCCATCGTTCTAAACGTCTGGACTGGGAGCAGATGAGAGTATCGTCTTTTTCCAAAATAATCTCACTTACACTTGACTTATTAATTCCAGTCTATTTTATTAGCCGTCTTGTGTTCCCTATAGCCGCAGCCTTTTCTATCTCTTTTGCTTTCGTTACCCACCACTGCTCACGGTTACTTCTTAGACTTTTGCTTAACCTAGATCTGATTTGTTTACGCTCTTCATCGTGTTTAGAACCTGATGGGATGAGTTTGCGAGAATCCATCAGTGCAATAGGCCTTGAAGAAATCCATTCGTTCTTTGTAACCCTGTGGTTTAAATCACTATAGATGTCACTGCTGTTTCCACAGCTGATGTTGAATTATGGTTAAAACTTATGATCGAGTGGTTGAAATTTGAGTGCTTTAGCAAAGAAGCTTTGCTTTCTAAGGATTTAATAAACTAATTTACTTATTTAAGGAATAAATACTTCACTAGAACAACATAATTTATGAGGTCGCCGTGCCACAAACAAAAACATTTAGGTGACATCAGTAACGAAGAGGTAGTAGTCCCCTAAGGAAATCACCTCTGTTGGTTTGGGCACACGGAAAGTATTCCCGCTCTCACACAAATCAAATGATCTGTGGCTCAAATATATTTAGTGACTCCATGTATCAATGTTTATGTGTTTAAATAAATATAAATAAATAAATGAAGTTTAAAAAACAGACATTTAAAATAACCTGTAATTACACAATCCAGAAGTGACTACAAAGTGTATACTCACCTTAGGTTTACCATGACAACTAAATGTTAGGACGAATTCACCCTGTTTTGTTTCACTTTGACGCACAAGAAATACACCATCTGTAGTTGGCAAAGCAGGTGGCATATTCGATAAGTCAGTAGTATTTTGTTCAGAGTTAAAACTTATTCCAGAAGCTTCAGGACAAGTTAGATGCTGTTGTGCAGTACCGTGTTCAAACTCCGAAAGTTGACCCAATACATAACTAGCGGCTCGAACTCGTGAAAGCGTTCCATGATACCATGGGTAAATAGAAAGCTGGTGACCAATTACATCTTCAAAACCAGAAGTCAGTGAGGGAATACGTGACAGGTTGTTTGAAGAATTAAAAACAGAAAACGCTCCACTTCGAAAACTATCGACTCTTGACTGATTTGTATTAGGTGAATTAATTTGTTCTAGTAAAGTATTGTTTGTCAAACTGCATAGCCTATTGCTTTTATCTGGTCTGCTAATCGAGTGTAATGAAACGGGATGAGAGGAAGGCGATGTATGCCGAAATCCTGAGGCGAAGGTAGGTCGCGATGGAGTAGGACAGAGAACTGGAAAAAATGTAATACAAATAGTAGTGATTACTTGGGATTAAAAAGTTAGAAGGAAATGAATCACTTTTACACAAATAGGTTACAGTCCCAATCTCAAAAAGTAATGAGGAAAACAGCTAATTCATATATGAATATGTAAAAACTCAGTATTTACAATTTATTTATTGATATATGCAAAAACAACTAACATGATGTGGTAACCAAGTAGAGCTTTGTACACTTGATTTGAATCACACTTAACCGAGCACTAGACAGTTTTACTTGGATTCTAGGTGGGATTCGGTACTAAGAGATATTGAGGGATAATAAACCAAATAATACATGAGAGGACTATGAAGATATAAGATTTACCAGATATGAAGTGCACAATACGTTAGTTATTCCTTGTCATTAGCACAGGAAACAAATAAACCGATTTAAAGCGATTGCTACTGACTTAATGAGGTAGGCGACTGCTTCTTTACGCATAGATATATACATTATATCGGTTATCATAAACGAAAAATCGAACTACACCATTAATATATCGCTCATAAACTGATCACTTTAGATCTTAATTCACAAATATCCTGCACCATTTTGTAGAAAGAATGACAACTAAGGATTATCATTTGATGATAAATCAATTAGAACTTATACTGAAATCTCATAAAAACTTGAATTTTCGATGGAAAATGCCCCGACATCTAGCATATTTGATAGCATAATTAAAATATGAGTTTGAGAGGGGTTTCCATTCTGAACAGTATTGTTGTTATTATTAACTAATGATGGAACTTATTGGAGGGGAAGTAGGAAAATTTGTTGATGAAGTCCTGCAACAATGTGAAGTTTGTTTAAAATATTATCAGGTAAAATTTAAAAGCAAAAACACTGATTATTTTATTCAAGTTTAGCTTGTATTCAGGCAAACTTTTAACTCAAACATTTTATTACTATTTATTTCTATCAATACACCTAACATTTACTTGAATCGTAATAAAATTTTCATCGGATTTAGCCTGATGGTGTTTCATGGTTTTAATAATTAAACAAATAACACACTATAGTCAGTTAGATATCATATAATAGAGAGGATACAAGAGTAGGCAGTGTGAATAGACAAACAATAATGAGAGAGAAAGAAGAATCAAACATACCATTAGCAGAAGGTTTTATAAATCCATGAGAAGATATAGTATTATTCGCTGTAGTAGTGCATCCATCTGATTGGCTAAGATTCATACTACAGTGGTAGCCAACAAAATAAAATATTCAAGTTACAAAATCTATAAAACTAACATTTATATTGTTGATTAACTTTAGACATTTAAATTAGTTGTTTCCACTGCAAAACATTTGCCAAAGAAAATGACATTGTAAACAAAAAATCAATCCTAGAAGAACGGATTTTGATCAAATATCGTTAACTTCCGTTTCGTAGCCAAGACTAATTTCAATCCTGCTTTTCACGTAGTGACGAAGGTTGGTAAAGAAATAAAATAGAGGAATGGATAAATTTCACACTCAGCTATAAGAACGCATCTTAACCCACAAATATACTTAGAATATGATGAATGAACAGTATATGTACAGATGAGTTTAACTAAATGACATGTTTTCCCTGAATACCACCCAGATTGTGCCACCTTAATTCTAGATCAGAGCGATCGTGACAAAATTGGTGACAGAAAACAGAGAATATAAAACCGTTTCACATTTTATCTATTGAATACTAACTTTGAAGTCAAAATGAGAAAGGCCACTGGTAATATGAAATAATTACAGCAGTGGGACTATACTGCACAGACGACCTTGAGCGGTTCTAAAAGCACCCTTGCAAACCAGAAAGTAAGTGATGTGAAGGGATAGTATTTTACAGAGAACGAAAGAACTAGAAAAGAGTAAAAACCTTTTATACAACCCAAGAACTGGAAATATTTCGAAATCACTTTTACTTTTTTTTACTTACTCCTGTTATCCCGAAATTTGGAATCACAGATGTAATTCAAACATTCGACCACATAGCTTGAAAACATATTACTCCTAGAGTCATAAAATTATATTTCTTCAGTCGTCACAATATCGCCCAAACGTTATTCGTGTAGACACTTATTAAGGTGTCCACAGTGTCACATATGCGCCACAATGTGATGAATGTAACCAAATCTCGATAGACACTTGTAAGCTTTCCAATCATGGGTCCGTGGTTGGATGTACGCCCTGATGATAACATGAAGGTTAGAGTCCATCGATTAATCACGTATTGAAAACGCCTCTCTTGAAGAATTCTACCATAAATTCCAGAAATCTGCTGGTGGAATTTATGGAACTATTCAATAGCCTAAATTCGGAAATATAATGAATACGTGTTTCCCCTCTTAGACCTTTATTAGGATTCGAAACCTTATCTAACGATAGTTTTAATGTTCCTTTATTGTGCAGTTAATTGTAATAACTTAAAATGATGCACATTTTCAAAATATCTTGAAGTAACACTTCCAAACGAAAATGCAATTATCAGTGTGCAATTGTGGAGAATGTTAAGCTTTTTATTGAAATCATGAACTGATGAATGTTAGACCACCATCGAAAACTTGGAAGCACTGGAAGGCTAATCCGTGTCAGGTAGAGACAAGTATCTGCGTCAGACAATAGAAGACGGTCGCGCAATTTCGTGGATTGGTTGAAGTTAGACATTGACATCTCTAGATGCAGACACAGTGGTCTAGAGGTTAGGCGTTTGCGCGCGAAACCGAAGGTCCTGGGTTCGAATCCCGCGTGCGGGATCGTGGATGTGCACTGCTGGGGAGTCTCATACTGGGACGAAACGGCCATCCAGTGCTTCTAGGTTTTCAATGGTGGTCTAAAATTCATCGATTCATGATCCCAATCGAAAATGCAATTGGTAATCTCAACTAACGCTATCAACAAAATTGTTTAATTGTACTAGAATACTGACCGATTAAGAATCAACTTTAATTTAGGAGGCGAGTTTAATTAATTAAATATATTTAGAAAAATGGTTTTTTAGTTTACAGTGTTTGATAAAGAACTACTCTTGGTTGCTTAAGACTGTTAGTTCACTTATAGTTAGTAAACTGAATACATAAAAGTAAACAGTGTCTGTTGTGAAAATTTTGTAAAAATGGTTTACCTATGATTTGTAATGGGACGATCAGATTTAGTGGAGGCAGACCAAACATCCGGTACACTAGTGACATGGCTACAAACACATGCAAATGTTGATATTGGAGTGGAGTTTGCTGAGTTATCTGTACATAGTAGTTTGGAATTTGTAGAATGAAATACTGATGTGTCATGAACCTTTTTATGGTCAGATCCAATGCATAATTCATTTGTATCAGTTTTGTTTGGTGGTAAAGGGACTGAGGACAGTATATCAGAGGGTGATTTTGAACTAGAATCCAGAATCGCATCACAGTTAGTGCATCGTTCAGATCGAACAAAAGCTACTATACGACTAGGGTCAATGTCACATTTAGAAGAAACAGGATTCCTGCGCAATGGTGGCAAACCACTACGTATAGCAGTGATCCATTCGTTGGCATCGATTTCATCCGATGACTGAAAAATCTTTTGGTCTCCGAATTCGGTCTGCAAGTGAAACGGTGAAGATATTACACATGACAATATCAATAATCTCAAAAATTTTTAAAGTAAGGAAAATAATTTACACATATTAAGGAAGATTAGCAAAGAGACGAAATATGTTGTAGAGACTAATGTCTTTGTATTATACACCGGGTGTAAGACTTAATGATATTAAATGTACTAACCGGATGATTTCAATCACTCATTAATTTATCTAGGCTCTTAGGCAGCAGGTCTTAAAAGAGAACCCTGTCGTACCTACTTCACTCTGTGCAGTCAGTTAGCGACCTGCTTGAGCATCTGGGCTACCTGTTCCTGCCATCTAGATATTTCAACAAGTTATCTATTTTTGTTTGTTTTAATATCTTATTATGTTTATTAATCTCATAACCTATTCTGCTGCGTTTCTGAAAAGTGTACAAACTTTCGTTGACAAAGTTACAAAAAACTCAATAACAGACAATGTGGTTGCTGGCAATATACAGCGAAAAGAATGCACATTATTCAGATGTTCATTTAGTGAACTGCTAACATCTAACTGGTGATCACTCAATATTTATCGCCAAGACCGACCAAGAAGAAAGAAACGGAAACTTGTTGAAATACTTTACGCTGAGAATTAAATATTGTATCAAAAATAGCGAGTTAGTTTTTTACGGGATGGGGATGCTAACCCCATGCCCAACCCTTCTCCTTTATCCGGGCTTGGGACCGGCAGTAGCCCCCGGAGCGACTCCAGGCGGAGTTTGCTGGAGAGGTCAAATCAATCTTTGTTAAACGATATACAAATTAGTCTTGCAATTCATTGTTCAAATCAGTAGCAACTAAGTACAAGTGATCATTTGAATTTTACAACGATTTTAAATTTACATTTTATTGAGACTAAATAACTATTAAAAATGTATGAAAACGTGAACTAAATTCTCTGAAGCTTTAAAGTTCGAATTCTACTGGTTTGATAAACATCAATACTACTGAATGAATCATTCCGAAAAAACATGAGCTGATATTTACAGGGATTTATTCAGATAATGGGAAAGTTTATATTAAATTTGTTGTTAAACTGATTTCTTTCTTTTAGTTTTGACGTTTCTCAAAAATACTGCAAAATAATACTATATTTAATTATTAAGCCAGAGGGTAATACAGATACTGAATTTCTGTTCACGTTAAATTAGAATGCATAATCTGGCACAAGCCCCTAAATGGTACGGCCGAGTGGGGAGTCCGCTCTCCACGAAATGCTCTCACATGACCACGCGCATATAGCTTCTGCCAGGGAATTTCTACTCACTGCATTCTCATGGCGGGGGTGTTGTTTACGGAATTGGGAGGACGAAAAGCGAATGTCCGGTGCTTGAACGGGGTTGGTGGACACTGAGTCCACCTAGGGGATTTGGAAAATCCGGATTCCAAACCAATGGTGTACATGGGCTCCAGTATCCTGAGGGAATAAATGGTGTATGGACCAACTGTTGGTCACCGGCTACCATGGGATTGCATCTCCTTACGATGCTCCACTGCCTTGTGTATCAGACCTTTAGGTCGAAGAGATTTGTGTGGTGCATATGTATCTGGTGCCCCCTTATACCAATATTTATATGTTCAAATAAATAAATAATCTAGCACAATGCATTTATTGAAATCATGTGTTAGCGACAGATTTTAAACCTATCTTGACCTGACAACTTTTGAGAATTTTCAAATCAATTCTTTATTAATGATGCCAAAGTATATTCGTCTGTAATCTATAAACTTTTAAAGATTTACGTAACTTCGAGATGAAATCATCTATTATACGTTTTCTCATTATGAAAGTTATCGTTTTCACCAGTAAGATATCTTTTTATATCATCAACACAATTGAGATACCTTCATGATTGTGTTATTTCTGAAAAATGAAAATATTCCTTAAAAAATGAGACGCTTTATGATAAAAAAAAGATGAACGTTGAATATTAAAGTACACTCCTAATTTTTTTAAGCTTTATTAACAATGTTTTGTTTCACTTCAATAGTACTAACAACAAAATTGATAATTAAACAGCTTAAAGTTGATGCCTTTAATTTAACTTTCCATGCCAAATTCTTATATTACAAATTCGATGGCTCAATAACTCAATGTCACTAGAATTATGAGTAACTATTTTATGAGCATTTAGAAATTTCCCAAAAAAGTCACTCAGTTATTCTTCAGTATTAATCTGGTATGATGACTACCAGAAGTAAAACACCTGTGGATCTGTATGAAGTCTCATTGTTATTCGATCGTAAACTGTTGTAGATGGAAATCTCAATATTGGTATCTTGCACAAATGATTATACGAGGTATTAAAATCTCTTTTGGCGTTAGTTATTCAAAGGATATTAGTAACAGTTAAACGATATCATGATGACTGTCAAAGAATCAGATGATTTAAAAAAGCTTGAAACAACAGTGAAATGTGATATTATATAACGTATTTGTGTTTCTTAACTCATGAAATCAGGTTTACTTAGATTATACCAATAATTCCTGTTGTTTTCTGTATTGGGGTGGTACCGGATGCAGCCCAAAGCCATAGTTAGCAAAGATTGTGCCAAGGCTTTTTTGTGTGTTTTAGATTTAAATTAAGGCAATCCAATTTCAATTATTCGCAACCAACTAAAATATCAATAACGTTCAGAGCACTTGAGATGTGTTATTTTAAATCACAGAATAAATGAATTTCTGAGTAATATTTCTTGCTGAGGGAATTATTACGACTGGCAAGATACTACTACTAGGAGGGCGAATTCGATGGAATTAAATACACTGAGTAGCTCGATCAATTGTGAGCAACATAGAGCCTGGGATATGTGCACCGGTGTAAGTTCCTATACGATTTCATCCCAGTGTGGTGAAATTGCCAAGACAAGCACAGATAGGTAGAAGTAATAACAGTATCAATGTTAGTAAGAAAGACTAAGTGTAGACATGATCCGATAAGCATTGAGTGATTATGAGTAATGGCAGCACAAAGATGACACAACCACATGAGTCAGTACTCTACACACTTACCCTACCCTAGACCGTAAACAGGGTCTCAAATTCAGACTTAGAACCATTTGAACTATTCCCAAAAAGAATGACAGATTGAAAAGCCTGGCAAAAATATGTGTCAACACTAATAAGATAGTATGCACTAACCAACATTGGTCATTCTGATAGTTAACGACTTTGAGACTGAACCTGTGTCTTGGTTTGTCCACCCTTAGTTTTCTTCCAGTTTGATCCTGCTCTTGTCAACACTGTGCGCTGAGGTAGCCGGTGGTTGGTCATACGTAATACATGTTCCACCACCTCAGTCTCAGCAATTGTCGGTAGCAAACTGCACAGTTCCATACTAATAAGTGCTTGATCGACTGAATACTTAGACAAGAAAACAGTTTGAGGATAAATATGGTTAGTGACACGAAAACATATGCCGCTACCATGACACTCATTGTTCTACACCCATTTTAATCACATCGATTTTCTTGATGTAATAGTGTGGTTGGAAAATAACAGTTACGATACCAACATAAAAGTGACAGATTTTAGAATTTACTTAATCTAATTGGATTGGGTGCTGAAAAAACGACAAATCTAAGGACTAGACTTTTTACGAGTAAAACTCACTTTAACAAGTAAAACGTTGTTCCGAGGGTCTGTAAGTTCATCAGGACAGACCAATCGAACGTCGAAAATAAGACCACAGCACAGACCATACTGGGACTGTTCAGCCTAATTTTGACGTTAAAAAATTACAGATTACATATATTTTAGATGAAGAGAATAGATTTAAAGTGAAACCGAAACAGAACAATCATATTACTTAAGTATAACTAAGCAATAAAGTCCACAACCATAGAATCTACAACATTCATTCAAAAAATAGTCCACTCAATCATCAGAATCAAAGCTAAATTTGTAATTAACTCCACTAAACCATTTAACCTAATAAATTGTATAACCAGATTTTCGGGTTACTTATTATGCAACCATGTAACAATTCTGCTGAATCTCGCTATTTCATATGATCGAATGTGGCAAATGTGAACGTAAATCGCACGACTCACTTAAAAGAAATCCACGATATATCGTGATGTTAAATACCAGGAGATCCAACAGGAAGCACCACAGTAATTAGTATATTTTCCTTCTTATCTTTTCTTTGGAGATACAGGGGAAAGAATGACATAGAATAAGTATATTTTGCAGTGCGAAAGTGATCAAAAAATTTTACGGTTGAAGATGGATGGCTGATAAACACTGTTGAAATACCTTTTAATATATTATTTGAACACTTCCAAATGAGATATGTGTTAAGGTGGAATTTATAGCAATATCCTGCATTTTGAGTTAACGATTCCTGATTATACCTGAACAAATTAAGCAACAGCACGCTTATGGTGGAAATTCTGTTCGATCTAAGCGATATCAAGTCACTGAATGGTCGAAAATTGAATGCTACCACTGAATACGAATACTGAAAGTTTTTCTGAAACCACGTGCGCCATTCAAACTGACTTACTTCAACTTCTCCACACTAATGCAGATCGGACAACAGATAGGGCTGGCTATGTCCTTAGAAAGTCTTCCCATTCTCATTGTTATTGCGTGGAGCATATATATCTGGTGCCTCCTTGTATTAATATTTATGTATTCAAATAAAATAAAAACCGCTAATTTGTAAGATCTCGAAGACGACCATTCGGAATTTTTCAGTTCCCTATACAATCTAGACAATATCCTGCTAGCTTCATGGATAAATACCATACACTGGCTTTTGAAAATTTGGAACATGTTCTTACACTGGTTAACAACTCATGATCGGAGTAGCTCAATATGTACAGTATGTTTTTCAAGTCTGAGCTCGTGCATGTTCATAAATACACCAACTGAACAGGATGGTTACTATGAATACAGGGGGAAAAGACGACAAAATCTATGAAGATAACTAATTGCAAACGAGGACATCAGGTGGATTTGATTTATCACCTGTGGAATATCAATAACCATAGATCTAACTTCAATATGACCAACTCAACGGCTCCAACCCATAACTCAGTGGTGCTTAAGAGAAAATGGCAACCATATCGCTTAATTTTAAACATCAATGTGAATATTTGAGGTATTATAGCAGCCACTTTAGTTTTACAAGTTTTTAAACCCCAACAATGACATCACCAGGTTTGATTCAAAGAACCTCCAATCTACCAAAGTAAAAAGTTAGAATAAAAGGTTTTAATCAATCTGGTTTGAAATTAAATGAAAATCACATAAACCCGTTAACGATTCATGAGACTCATCATATTATCAAGTATTTTTGATTTATCTAACAAAAACTGTTGCTGAATGACAATTATCATGTGAAATATATCAGCAATAAAATTCGACGGTGTAGGTAAAAAGTCCATTTAATCTACACGATCATACAACCTATCTATCCGCACACAATAAGAACATGAGTAGCTCGACATACAAACATAATATCTGCTAATAAACGTAAATCACACGAAAAGAAGCCTAGTCATAGACTTACTGGGAGCAATCAAATTACTTCTTAATAACATCCATTTATGAAAATGATCAAGAACAAATTTATAAGGATGATAAATAAATAAGAATTACTTGGATATATTATTTTAAACATATAAACAATAAAAATATCGTAAGATCATCACTTACATCAGGAGGAGTAAATATTTCTAAAATAAGGCCTGCACTTGTACTACATAAACAAAGACGAGACTGAGCCCACTGTGTGGTTTTCTTCTCAATTCCAGCTTCAGGATTATTCATCTTTTCACAATCAATACGAGGACGATGTGAATCAAAGTGTGGACCAAGCCACTGCATCACAATACCTTCACGAACTAGTTCAGCATTTAAACTTACAGCAGTCCCAGGAGAACGAGGATAAGGACTGATATATGTTCGATTGAAAACAGAAAAAAATAACGTCCAAGTAGCCGATAAGAATTAGGCAATACGACAATAAATCTCGTGATTCACCTACTCTATATTTGTAAATTGTGAAAAAAATTAAGCTATATTATCGGTGACATTAGTACATGAGGAGATGCCGATAAAGTGCCGTCTTTTACAGGGTTAATGGAAAGCTTTAAACTACTTTACAAACGCGTAACATTACGATATTAAAGAATAGGTGATTTGGAACGTATCATCGCTAATACATGACCTTCACTTATTTGTTATCTGTGTTGTGCAGCTTAGAAAATCGATCGCTGACATGTGTTGAAATAAAAGGTTTGATTAACAATTGTTAGCTCGTTTCTTGTTGCAGAAACAAACTACCAGTTCATTTACCATAATGACGGGACAGATAACAGAAACGCGTTTTATTATTAACCAGTTGAGAGCTGATTTAGGTAAATATCAATCAGTTTTGGTTGTCAACATAATGACACCGCCCCACAGCTATCAGTGTGAGACGAAACCAACTAGTACAACTTGGTTGTGAACATGTATAGATCACAATTATTGAAGTTGTAGGTGCTAATGTGCAATCGATTCCTACCCCAACGTTTGTGGTTAGCCAGAGCAAAAATACTAAGATCGCTAAAATGACCAATTTACTAATAGTGACAATCACAATACAGTGCAACACATTTACTACACGCAAAACGTTATGTGGTAGGGCTACACAGTCAGATGAATTTTAAAGGTTAACTGTAATGTTTAAGTGTTTAAAACTAAGTAAGTGGAAGGATTCATAAATTGAAGACCACTGGGTTATGTAACAAGCTTAGAACTTGTTCATTATTCGTAAGATAAAAATCATACAAAAACACTCCACCAGTACGAAGCAAAACCGATAACGATAGCATTAATGTAGTGATCCGATCTTGCTTGAATAGCTGATCACCCTATGATTATAAATACACTCTAGCTTAAATCTCTAAATTTGCTTTCATTTTCTGAGTGTGCAGATTCTTTAAATGAATTGGCAAGTTGAACTAGTCCTAATGGGCTGAATGGATGAAAAAGGTTGATTTGAAAACTAAAAATCTATACTAAAGACATGCAAGATTCAATAATACTCTTTACGGGAAGAGTAATCCATTTAATTAATGATTAAACAAAAAGATTCTCACCCCCCATATTTCCCTCCAGAACTGTCTACACTAAGAGGTGATCTACGACGCCAAGCGATTGTAAAACTACGTCGAAGCCAGAGGGAACTCAGGCGCCAACTAGGTTTGACTTCCGAAACACCTTGGTTTATTGACGAATCTGTGTGGAATCTTGTTTGTTGCTCTCCTAACCAGTGGTGTTTTTGATGAAAATCTTGCTGGTTAACCGAAGGCTGCCGACTAGAATTTTTGTTGGGAGCACTTCTTGAATGTCGAGTTCTTGAAAAGATATTCTTTGAGGCTTTATCTGAAGGTATATCACAGCTCTTGCCACGAGGTGAAGTGTTGCGAACCCCTGAGGCAGCCACAGCCTTGGACCGTGCGGCCGCTACTACAGCACTGGCATTAGCATATGCAATGTGGGAAAAATTTTCACTCAATTCTGTGGAGGAAGAGTTTATAGATAGGTTTTCTTCTTTGAAAGACAAACGTTCATTCGTATTTTTGAGATCAGTACCTAGTGATATGAATGGAAAATTTGATGACTAACTTCAGGAATAAACTTTGAAATGCAACAAAAACAAGTGACACCACATAACTACCACATTAAAATCATTTACTAATTTTTAACCTTGGGGCAAGTTACTTTGACAAAATACACTATCTTTTATAATTACCTTATTACATGCAATTGAAAGCATCATGTATTTATAGAAACAGGCATCTCTAAAGCTAAAAATATGTAATGAAGATAAAACAGCAAGGTTAGTGAAAAGTATGTAAACATTTAGATGTGAAGAATGAACCACGTCTGGTTAAGAGATCAGCTTTTAGCCGGAAGTCAACTATGGTACCACCATGACTGTCACGGCTAGTAGCTTTATTAACTTTCCCCGGTTTCGAATAGAAAGTTACCACTAAGAGTGAAATAATATTCTGTAAGCATTCATACCGAAGTATATGGAAAAGTCAACCATAACAGACCTCAAAAATATACGATGAAATCTGTTCATATCTTTACATAATCCTGACATGTTACGGATTTGTTGACTTGACAGTCTTGGTAGTTTTCACCATACTTACAATACTGTTTACCTATAGTAAGAAAATGAATCTCTAATTTTTTAATATTGCACATAACCGTAATTCATGTCAATATAATGAGGGAACAAAGCAAGAAATAAGATGAATTAGGCTGGAACTTTAAGACAATCTCCACAGTAAGGTGAATATCTGAAATTGGGCTTGATTAAGACATTAAAATTTAATCTATAGTGAAAATATCCTTTCATTTACTAACATGTGGTTACTTGCTTACAACCATAGTTTGACAATTATGAGTGTTAGGGTAACAGTAAAAGTACCTGACAACCTCACGACAATAAATCTAGACGAGAGCAAACGACTGGTTCGTTATACATTGTCTAACACAGTAGTTGAAATAAAAAAACCCTTAAAAGACTGTACATCTAACTAATAAGTATTTCAACAAGTAAAATAAGCGAAGAAATATATTTTGGTAAATTAAATCAGTGAATAAATAATCTTCAATAAACGTAGGCTCTGTTTACGACTATGACAAAAAAACACTAATCACATAAAACGCGACCAAGTACCTGTTTTTGATGGCTGTATTTCGGTAGGCTTATTTTCCCGCACAAAATAGCAAGGAGATAGAGATGTTTCAAATTTGCGACGCATTTTTTTAAATATAATTTCCAAAAACTCCAAAGCACAACCAGGTTTGTCATCATGACGATTATCATTTAAATAGGCCTTGAACAGCTGAAGTGCTTCAATAGACAGTCTGACGCTAGCGACCGAACAAAACTCACTCCATGTCTCCTCACGAGTCATAACAGAGGATGAAGTCCGCACCTCACCAGACAACCTAATCTGTCCGGAATATGGAACGGAGTACGAAGTATCGCAAGCAAACGATAGAGTTGCGAAAACACTAGCACGTGGTCCAATATCCAATGATTTCAAATGGTTCAGATGGTTCAAATGGTTGTGGACGGAATAGAGGAAGCTTTGGCTTAACAGGCTTCTGTGTCTAGTAGCAGGGGATCATCAAATCCTTCAGGCAGGAACCTAGGTATGTTAACAATAAAAGAGGAAAAGAAATTAGTAAATCATAGTGTGATACTATCCTTAGTCCTTAAGAATAAATAAAGTTGCCTCTTAAAGGACTCTTAGGAAGTCGCTTGGACTAGCTCAGCGGGCAGCGAATTCCAGCACTTGACAGCTCTTAAAGAATAGAAGTTGTATCTACAGTCCGTTCTGCCAAGTTGTGTCTCCAGTTTTTGGGTGTTACCTCTTAGATTAGTATTGGAATTAAGCTTAAGTAGGTGTTTGAGAGGATGTCCAGAAGTGTTAAGGATACTATAAGCCATCAGAAGGTCACCTCTAAGACGTCTATACTCTAATGGGTAAAGGTTAAGTGAATGGGGGCGCACTTCGTAAGGTTTAAATTTGAGTCCTCGAACTGAATTCGTGGCTCTCCGTTGGATACGCTTCAGGGTGTACTTATCCTTTTGGAGTGAGGGGGAAATACTATTTTTCCGTACTCTAAATGGGGACGGATAAAACTATTGGAGATTATATGGAAAGTTCTTCCGTCAAACTGTCCAAAAATGCGCTTCAATGTTACCAGTGCAAGGTTTGCTCGGGAGGCATTTTTGTTACATTTGGCATAAGACTTTAAATCGTAGGGCACCAGGACTCCTAAATCTTTTTGGACTTGGGATACTACTAGATAGGAGTTTCCTAAGTTACAACTGTAGTCTGCGACATGTCGAAGATGGACAACTTTACACTTTGAACTGTTAAAGGTTAGTCCGTTATCATCTGCCCAACTATGAAGTCTAGTCAGATCCTCCTTAAGTGCCTGCATATCGTCTTGGTTGCGTATCTCTCTCCAAGGTTTCACGTCATCGGCGAAAAGTATTAAGTCTGACATTACCTGTTGAGGACGATCATTTATGTAGATCAAGAATAGAAGAGATCCTAGTACTGAGCTCTGGGGACCCCACTAGGACATTCCATAGTCTGAGATAAAATGAAATTAACCCTGACCTTAAAATGTCGATTTTTCAGGTATGTAGTTAGCCAATCGATTAGAAGTGGTCTGATACCCAATCGTTTGAGCTTGTTGATAAGACATGTATGGTTAACTTTATCAAAAGCTTTTGAGAAATCTAGGTAGATGATATCAACCTTCCCTTAGTGATATAGGATGCTTGTTATTAAAAAATATTTTCACTTGATCATTTCTAACGAACATAGTTAATCGATTTAGGACGGAAGTTCAGTAATATTAATTCCCTTCAAAGCTTTCTCACTTAAACCCTGAACATTGTAGAGCAAAAGTAGTTAACTAATAATCCTTCAGCGATTGTGTCTTGATTATAGGGAATGGATCTTAGAAATAGAATGATGACACCCTTATCTTGATCCTTCAGAAATTCAAAAGAAATAAAAAATAAACAGGCATTTGGATTGTAAGAAGTGCTTGAAAAACGCGAGTGCATGTGACAATTTCGTGTGGACGTTTAACCCAAACTTAATTAGTTGATGTGAGTCTAGTAGTGACAACTGAACAACCGGAAAAGCTTCATCAAAGTACTCGGCTTTAGTCCTTTGTGAGGTGCTTAACCAAGTGTTTGTAACAGTGATGATATAGGGGCAGATAAATCCTAAAAACAAATAGTTCTGTATGTCTTCCAATTAGATACTGACCTCATTAGTTTTAGTGGACACAACCTGGCAGACAGAGCTCGATCATGCCACCTCACCAGATCACCAGTGAATACGTCGTGTTATGCATCCCTTGCAGCCAGCTTAGAACAAATATTTCTCGATATGTCTATAGTTTTCCACATATATTTCTGAGCCTCATCATTTCTGACTTCTAACTTGAGTGCGCTGCTATACTTCGATTATAAAGGTGTTACATGTAAAGGCATTGTCAAACTCCGAATGCCTGTGGCATCTTTAGTGTTGAACCCTGAGTGATCTGATACTTCGAACAATGAACTGTGAGTCTGTTCCTTGTTGTAGAATTATATATATAGCATATTATGATATTATTTCTGTTTTCAGATTCTTACCCATGTTTATCTATTTTTTATATCCTAACACATACTCAAGCCTTCAGGAGTCAAAATTCTTACACCTCCTATCCTTCTATTCAAGCCATTCTGGCCTAACAACATCGAAGCCTGGTTCTGATGTAAGGAAGCTAAGTTTCATGAGCATAAATCCACGTGAGTGTAGTAGCATTAAGCCCTAACCACACAATCATTAAGGGTGAACGTGAGACAATTCGGGAAATAGATATTCAACATTTAATGTGGAGAAAAACCCAACGATGGTGAAGGCGGGAACAAGGAATTGAATGGATTCGAATTGATCGGATGGCATGGCTTGGCCTCGCAGGTGTGGTCCTTGTTGAATGTTATCTTATATATTTTACTCATATTCAATATTTTGTTCTATCTCCAACCTGAATGTGTTCTCCACCATATATTGGTAATTGGTACGATACGATGAGTTTGTGTATACGATGATGTGACCTCCACGTAAGGTGTTATAGGCTAGGCAATTACATCATGACAAATCTACGATTTTAGGAGCAGTACTAATATCATAGTATACCATAGATCTACAAGTAGTTCCTTTCAGTAGTAAAAGCATGACCACGCGAAGTTAATAGGTTTGTCACCCTAAGCATGTTTACCTGTGATGTTTCTGAACCTTATGGAACTTTAAAGGAGATAATTGTTTAACGTTAGGACATAACTGATCGGCGAAAATTAGAACACCGATTTCACATTATCGGATAGCTACACAGCTTGACAACATATGTATTGCTATGTTCGTGGAAGTCACTGGTCGGCGAACTTTACCGATTGCATCCCTAAGCAATTCGTCTTATCTAAGCTTCTAACATTGGCACAAACGTTTGAAAAATAACGCCAGAGGTGAAATGGCTACATGTATCGGTCACATACTGGAGGACACCAGAAACACCGGCATCAGGGATTGTCCTGTTAAAGGAAGGCCTCGGTTGACGCAAGACAAAATGACAAACCTCATTAGTATTTTTGTTCGCTTACCACTCAGTATGATCGCAGACAGTACAAAGCTCTCAAAAGATGCCCATCTAGAAAACGATCTGCTTCTAGACCACGAGAACCAGATGATACTGATTGTGGTTTGTACTGCAACAATATGCCGTTTGTTTGTTGGGATCCATCACGTGGTCTTTCTCATCTTGAAAAATTCGTTGAAGTACTAGAAGCAAGCAGTTAGACATAGATTGTAAATAAACCCATCAGAGAAACCGGCCTACTAGAATTAACTTCCATACTAAATGCCCCAAAATTTACTAATATACTAGCCTTGAGTTTCAAAGCAGTGATCACAAAGTTGTAGCCTGTAATCTCTTTGTACGAAAGTACTCCCTTACTTCTGCTGGAAAAACGTTCTTGTTGATCATATCAGAAATGCTGCAAACACCGAATGGTCATAAACCTGGCATCAAAAAATGCGTGAGGGAGCGAGCACGCTTCTGTGTAGGCTGCCAGAAATCTAAGGTGATTACACATAACAAATGTACTTTAGGCTCGTTCAAAGCTTCGGACGCTGGTTTCGACCATTTTCATCTGAATTTGGTGGGATCTTTACGAGATTCAAATGTATACTATTATCTATTAACTTGTGTAAACTGTTTCACTCGACGGGTGGGTATCGAACCTCGGCTGCCAATCAACCATCTCTACAGACCGTGGACGCCGGTTCGAATACGAACTTTTCCGTTGCCTGACTACACCAACGATTCATAACAACCACCTAGGACCCACACACAAACGTTTCATAGTGGACCAACGCCCTTCCATTCGTCTTACTTGGTATTCGGAATGCAGTGAAAGCCGACATTGGATGTGCTGCAGCTCAACTCGTTTATGGAACGACACTTTAACTTCCAGGAAACTTCGTGGATCATTCATCTTTTTCAATGAATATGGATCTAAATTATTACAAGAAAAGTCTTACAAACGTAATACCTTCAATTAATCCTGTTTCCACACAACTGCAGTCAACTGATTTTTTCTTTCAACCTGCCTTACGATACAGTACACACACCTTTGTATGTCACTACTCACTCCGAAGACCTCTCGAAACAACATACAACGGACCCTTCAAAGTTCTTCAGCGTGATCCTAAGTACTATGTAGTCGAAAGAACGGGACTAACGATACCGTCAGCATCGATCGCATCGAAGCAGCTATTTAAAAGAAATGAAACATTGATGGTATCTGACAGCAAACTCAAAAGAGAGCGTTTTGGAAGAAAAGTAAGATTTCTAGAGCACCTAAACGACTACTGCTCTGATCAAAATTTTTTTCTTTCCATTTTTCTTTGTATTACTCTTAAAAACAATCCATTGTGGAGATGGACCCGACAAGCTTATTTTGTAAATAGTTTTCAATGTTATTTGTATTTGTCTTGTCAGCCTTTCACTGTATGTACATTTAACATTAAATGACTGCAACTGTTGTTTTAGTAAATGACCTTGAACACACTTTCCGTTGTGCTACTACATAGCGTGACATACCGCTGTTGGCTAACAAATACAATGCTTCTCACACACTCCTCGTTCTATTTTCATTTGTGATTGAGCTAACTGGAGTCTAACTCAAATAGTATCTTCATTTATAGACTGTAATCGGAGTATATCACATCCTATGTTGGACTATATCACTAGAGAGTTCGCCAACCTGCTCAGAATCAACAAACATTTATAATTGTGGATTTACTTCACTGGACCTAATCATAACACGCAACGTCTGATCAATTTAAGTAACGTCCCTAATTTTTATTGTATTTGTAACAATTAATTATATATATTAATATTACTATTAATTTTTAATAACTTCGTTTATACGTTTTGCATTCATATCTGTTTGGTCCACCACACCATCTTTAATGTGCATATATATGTATTTATATATTTCAAAAAGACAATCTTTTGTTCGCGGGTATGCTCGCTTATATATATTTTTAACTTTTAAAAAACACTAGTGTGTCAGTCGGCAAAAATTGTTTTTACGCTATTGCATATATATATATATATATATATATATATATATATATATCACATATTGTGACGGAAAGAGAACGATGAAAATCCCTACGCAGCTTTTTTGTTGGACACTACTGTCATTCACCTGTTTCTTCTCCCTGTCGTGTTTGACTAAGCTCAAGGTCACGGTGTGGTTCGGTGTGTGACTGTTAACCTCCTGACTATCTGCTTGGGAGGATTGCTGGAATACCTGAAGATAGATATTTGATCCCATTTTGATAGGAATATTTGTATTGATTCTCAGGTATCAAATCCTTTGATATAATTTGTTTCTTTTATTGTTTAGCGCGCCACTTTGCGTTAGAGAAACTTCTGGCTGTATAATACAGGCTGTACCGTTTGGGGTATTTTTGATGTAATTTGTTCTGTTTTATAAATAAGAACATTTATATTGATCACAGAGTTTGTGTTTTTATATAATATAACACAAGTATCTCAAAGACGCGTTGTGAGCTATACAGGGGAACGTGGTTTGGTTTATTCGAATAAATTTTGAGTTTGTCAGTCTGTTTTCCCACCTGAATATTGATTGTTCGGTCGCTACATATATATTCGAGTTTCTTTCATTTTTTGTCCTCACGCACGTACGAGTTTGATTCGACGTACACTTAGATATCCTTTCTCTTTTCTTTCCAGAACAGATGGAAAAGACGAAGGAGACAATGAAGTGCATGATGAATCGAACTTTTTACTTTACCCTTTTCTCCATTACTACAGTGTACCAAACTGCCCCTTATAGTAAGGAAGGGCGACTAGACGCTGTTGGACACTGCGAGCTATCAGAAGTGTTTACCAACGACAAGCGCGTTGGGCTTAAACTTCAGGTTGACAACATCTTAGGGTCACCACTATCCCATTAGCGAGTAATGATTTGTAGAAGTAAATAAATCAACAAATAAAATAGCTCCGTAAGTCTTCGACATTGGATGCTGACCACATTAGTTTTAATGGAATCATCTGGCTGAAGGCTATCGGTTAGTCGTCTGAACCAGGTCACGAGTTAGAACACTGTGCACAACTTTTCCTACAACCGTTAGTCAGTTTAGATCGGCCACTTCTCGATATATTGATAACCTATCAAACATATATTTGAACCTCTTCGCTTCTGACTTTTGATTTCATTGGGTGGCACGTCTCGATTATAGAAGGTGTCATTGGTTAAGGTGTCGTCGAACTCCAAATACTTATTCAGTACCCCCTTATGTCTGTCGCATTAAAAGTTCTTGTTGACTATATAGAAAAGTTGGCAAATATCAACTAGTCGTACTCCGAAAATACACAATCTGGCCTTCGTTAATGTTGAGTTGGCTTCCGAAAACCGAAACTGAGACTTCAGAGGCCCTAAAGGAGCCGAGGAGTTTCAGCCAATCAGAGCATGAAGGAGATTTCTAGAATATTGACGTGGTATGCTACTATTGGTCAGTAGTATGATATATCTCTTAGCGGATTGTCCAAAATATAATGTTGATTTGACGAATGTTAATAATCTATAAATACCCATGTTTTTCAGTACAAAAAAGAGCCTTCGGAGTAAAGTGCTTTTCGCTCAATTTGCGCCTTTTCTCTCGTGTTCAAATCGCTGTCTAGTTCGAGCTTGCAGGTTACCAAAATAGCTTAGGAACCGAATAAAGCGTTCAAAACTAGCAAGACTTTTCAATTTGGATGAGCTTGTTTGTTCTAGTCATGTTCACACTACACTACATTTTCTTTACTTTGATCTCTAAACTTGTCTGTGCCTAATCGCTACAATGATAAAAAGAACCAAATATCTCTTATTGAAATTATATTTCTACCAGATTCAGATTTGAGAAAAAGGTTCTTTTTTCAAAATGATTTCTCAGCTATTCTCAACATCCATTTAGTATGTAGCAATAATAAAAGCTCCCGACGGACAAATGAATTAGAAACTGAACGCTCATGCTCCACGTCGCGCTTGGAAATTTTGATCAAATTACCCAGAGAAGAGATGTTGGTAAGTCAGTGATAATCATGTATTTCGATTTTAGTAAGGCCGTCGACAGTGTCTCACACAAACTTATCCTTCTAGAACTTTCTTCATGTGGCATACGGAATCCTCTTTTATCCTGGTTCAAATCTTTTATTAGCAGAACGAAGCCAAATCGTTTGCTTTGGATTTGGCTCATCCAAGCCCATGAATGTAACCAGTAGGAAGTGTGATTGGCCTATTACTCTTTCTCCTTTTCATTAATGACGTGTGCTCACTCTTCCAACAAGGTGAAGCTTTCCTCGTCTCATACCGAAGAAAACTATATCCCAGCGGTAATACGTGTAGACGTAAAGAAGTTATACGAATGGACCGTGCCGTAGAATCTGTCACTGAATGACGACAGAAGCGGATTTATTCACATTGGCCGCTACCAAAACCTAAATTTAGAAATACAAAAACGTACATTGAAACCTCTCAACACTGTTCGTGACCTGGGCTTAAGCAACATTTTGAAATTTTCGGATCACATCGCATCTCAAGTATTCAGAGCAAGAAAGCTCACCGGATTCATAATGATAAATTTCAGTAATATCGGATCGAAACTATTACTATGCGAAAATGTATCTTACTCATTCTTGAATATGAAAATTCAAGTTTATAGTAATCTCAGGCATAATGTCTTGTTCAAATAAGATTCACTAAAGCCCTGTTGGAAGTATTTTGACAACGAAGATTGCCACTAAAGATGTCAACAACTGAATTTGGGACCTCTCCGGATCAGGTGCAATTAATCGAAATTTGTCTTTACCTACCAGTTTTTAAATGACATTTCATACTCCTCATCACCCACCCCTTCAAACTCTATCATATCAACCCACAACGTGAGCAATAAAGGGAATATTCGACCGATTCCGCCAATCTACACAAAATTACGCCAGGATTTGTTCTTTGCTCGTTATTCATCCATGTCAAACAGACTCTCAGTAAAGCTCTGTCGCAGGGAAACTACAACGCATTTTAAAAGTCTCCTTGACGACCTTGTTTCCGATAGTGGTTTGTTTCGCTGTGATATTTGCATGAACCAATGATTTTTTTGTACTTGTTAATTGATTGATTTCAAATTCCAAATATAATACGTTTGCTCGTGCTCCTTTAATACTACATGCTTGAATTGCTTTATTTCTGGGATCCTTAGTATGCACTATAACTCAAACTTTCCTAATTATCACAGTCACCTATGCAAACATTAATGTGATCACCAACGGTTTGTATAAACAAGGTTCGATATTTATCTGATTGAACGTAAAGTAGAACCGTTGAAACTGTGTGCGTCTACTTTATTATATTTTCTTTATTTTCACCTAAACATCAGGAGTATGCTTATATTCGTATTTATTATTACTTTTGTTAGTATCAATATTGTGACGGAAAGAAAACGCGGAAAACCCCTTCACAGCTTTTCGCTAGACAATACTATCATTTACTTGTTTTTTCTCCCTGTTGTGTATTTTAACATGTATTCATATTTCATTTACCACACGCTGTACTTCATGCTTCCTCAACTGGATATTTATTAAGTGACTTTGATTAAGGACTTACCGTTTGTTACTTAATCTTTCTGTTGCATGTTGCCAGGCTGTTGACAATAAGGTCGTACCCGACTAACCTCAAGACCATGGCGTGGTTCAGTATGTGACTGTTAACTTTTGACTGTCTACCTGGAAGGACTGCTGGAATCCCAGCAGATAGATATGTGATCTCATCTTGTCGGGTATATTTTCATTCATTCTCAGGTATTGGATTCATGTGTTATAACTATTTCTTTTGTTGATTAGCACGCTAATTTGCGTTAGAGGATCTCTTGACCGCATAGCACAGGTTGTGCCATCTGATGTATTTTGTATTTTTGATATAATCTGTTCTCTTTCTTAAATTAGAACAGTTCAAATTGAGCACAGAGTTTGTGTTTTGATATAATTTAGTACGAGTAACTCAAAAACGCTTTGTTCCATAGACCGGTAGAAAACTGAGAATGTACGATGCCATTTAACAAAACGTCTCACACCTGACCTATCATATAAAGATATATTTGAAGCATCAAAACTGGGTCCATTATGATTACGACGAATTAAAGTTAACCTTAGATTACTTTTCGAAATTTTAAATGATGAAACTACATTAAACTGTGACACTTAAAATTTTACCGAGGGTGGTAATTATAACCTTCAAAATCAGGATTTTATACTCAAGGTATCAAGAACGTCAATCAAATTAGAGTCAACTTTCTTTGTCACAAGCTATGCAAGCCTTCAAACCAGGTTGTTAGTAAACAACCTGTGCCTTTGCATCTACGGTGCCCGTAACCTGTCAACCTATTAGGATAGCTCAAATGTGCTCACATGCAAACCATGATCACACTTTCAGTCTCATTAGATTTATCTAAGGACAACAATACACGTCTCCATCCCGAAAATCACTCCAAGCCACATGAATCTTAGGGCGACATACAAGGTGTAGAGTAGTACAGCCAGTCGGATTGAAAACGATTTGATCATATAACAACTACGATATTTAGAACAATATTTTGCGCGTTTTATTAATCAATCATACAGACAGGAATTTTAAAGCAAGATACAAATTGTTGGAATAGCTATACAATTGCGAAATCCCACATACAATAAGCAGTCTCAAAGTACAGTCCTCAGTTATAAACATGACTTTTTCAAAACCCATGATAAATTGTGCTAAAGAAGTCCAGTTTATCCTCATACATTTGAAATGGTATAGCTAGTATATAATGTTCAAACATTCGACGACTATCCGACGAGAAAAATGCGATCCCACGATGACGATGTGGCGGTTAATAAGTCCCCGAAATCAATAGCTCTGTAATTCTTTGATATTTGATGCTGACCTCGTTAGTTTGAATAAACGCACCTATCTGAAAGCATTCAGTCACGCCTCTACACTAGATCACCGGTGAGCACACCGTGCTACACATCCCTCACAACAACTCGCCAGCTTAAATTGATCAAATTTATTAAATGTATCCTCGAACCTCTTCACTTCTGATTTTTGATTTCACTAGGTTGGCATATTTCGACTATAGAATGCGTTACGGATTAAGGCATTGTCAAACTCCCATTGCTTGTGACACTTTTAGTGGTGAGCCCGACGTATTCTGGCACACCAATTCGTAAACTGTGAGTCTGTGTTCCCGTGGAGCTTCATATCGATTTTTTTATTTTTTTTACACATTTTGATACTCTTTAGAACTTTCGGATATTTTTTCTTGTTCACTGATACATATTAAGTTCATCATGACTGTAAGATGCAAACTAAGTTTTGAACTGAAAAATAGCTGTCTAGGTGGGTTAGATACGTGTCCTTACCCAGTTGAAACCAAAGCAAAGTGATTGGGTAAAATGACGGTTTTGAAATTAGTTATAAATTTAAATGTACATCACTCACTAAACAAATATGATCACCCAGTTATTCAACCAGTAATTGTTCAATTAATCAAATGTAAATGACAATAAATAAGGAATTTGATAAATGATGCGAGAAATATACCAATCGTAACAAATAAATGTTATTTTATCTTGTCTGGATAGACCACGCACAGATTCGTTCTAAAGATAATATTTGGTCGCTTTATAACACAGAATGTTTCCGATTCCTGAAGAGTGCCTCGTTTCATAATCAAAAGTGCACAATTCCAATCAATACAAGTAACACAATCTAAAGGAGGAACAAACCAATATGGCTGCCACCAAGACTATGTATAAAGTAAAACAACATAAGTGCAGGTCAGGAAGAAACCTGGAAATTTAGTGAATGCGTAAGAAAAATAGAAAATTATAATAAAATACAAACATTACCGACTCAAATGGAATCAAAAAGACTAACAAAATGTTCGACTAAAGGAATCAATAGGAACAAAATACAAATGTATAAATAGAGGGATTTTCACATACATAACAATGACCGAACAGATCCTAAGGTATTTAATATCAAAACCTTTTTGCCACTCTCTTTGAGCTAATTCCATTTTTGACCGACAACATCGAAGCTTGGTTCTGCAACTCAAGAGCTCATTTCCACGAACACGGCACGACAGAACACGTGCAGATTTCCTCGCATTAGTGAAGGCTTTGCCTCACGATTTTAACAGGTATGTCATACCTGATATGTTTACTAGTGATGTCTCGGAACTTTACGTAACTCGAAAAGGCTATTCTTAGGCGTGAGAATCTAACCGATCGACAAAAGTTAGATCAACTCTTCAACATGTCTCAGCAACAGACACGTTGTTACGGGTGCTTGAGGTCGTTGGTCAACGAACCTTTGGCGTGGGTCTGTTTAGACCACGACAGGTGCAGGTAGTGTTTGCCTCAAAATCAAAACAACGCTGTAGTCGAACTGGCTGAACCTACCGGCTGAATTCTAGAGATCATCAGAACTTTCAGCACCGAGGTCTGTTCAGTCAAATAATGTTTAGATGCTGATGGTGTTTATTAGATGTTTTAAAGCCTTGCCACTAGTTTTGTGATGAATGGTCCATCATACTCACGTTTTCAACATCGTTATTGAGGTATGGACTGAATACTTTGCTGCAGATTTGTATTGGTGGTCTTACATAGTTAGTAAGTAAATTCCGATGCACAATATCGTCAAAGCATTAGAAGTCTCTTCAAAAGTGCCATAAAACACGAAATTTTTTAACAGTTACTAAGCTTCTGTGGTCGGTTGTTTTCAGGTTTTGAATTACAGTCAATCCAACGCATTTTTGTTTTTGCAAATATGGATGTGTGTTGGTGGTTACTACCGTGACTGATATGCACTAGTAAACTCTTTCTGGAACTAATTATCGGCACACGACATCAAAATTATATGACTAGTCTGAATCAATTCGATCAGGATGATCAGCATCACTATTTATTATTATTACGCCAAATGAGAGGCTGGACTACTTACATTGGACGGCACTAAATAGCCGGAAAAGTGCCTTAACACTACGAGATGGTGGCAAAATAATCAAACGGTTAACTTCAGCATGTTTCGAACAAACTGATTATAAGTGGTCTTAGATATCCTTAAACAAACGTATTCAAGCATTCTTCGCTCTTTGTGGTCTTTTAAAAAAATTATTTTAACTGAACCAGGGTACAGTGTGTTAATGCGTGGAATTTATTCAACAGGTGAAGTAAAAGTGTGGGTGTTACGACACGGTAAAGCGCGCTTTCAAATAAATGCGGACGGTATGCTCCTTTCTTATGCCTTTGTAGGATTTACTTTGCTTTATACTGTTTGTACTAATTTCTAGTTCTAATGATTAACTGATCTCTAAAGTCTGGATCCTCGTTGCTCTGGTTGTGTCTAGTGGAGTTTTAGCACAGATAATTTAAGGTTTAGGTGAAATTATAAATGAGTTCACTTATACTATTCTAATCCTCTGATGCTCCCATTATCATTCTTGATGTGAACAAAGCTGGTTTCACTCAGGGCTTGTAACCTGTCACTATGGTTTATGTTTAACATGGTGCTTATTGATTGTTAGTGTTCTTAGGCTGGAGAGGTTTGAGCCAAATTGCAAATGCTTGTTTCCCAGTCCCTCTTCCTTCGTTTCTTGGGCAAAGGATAAACCTGGAATCCTAGATGACTTGAAGACGTGGTGGCAATAATTTCGTTGGCCCCATGTTTTTCTATATTCGAACAAGCATGCCGTAACCCTCTGACGGTCTCTACTCTGTCATCAATTGTTCTAAGATTATTTTGTTTAGAAAATACCTAAATAAAGTAAATGTTTCAAATTGAACTGTCTACCAGAACTCAACACTGACCTTTTATTGTGTATACTGCATTTTAAGTCAGGTCACTGAGTTGGTTTTCTTCGAACTGTATTGTTGTGTTGACTAAGTACTTAGTATCCACTTGTTGGATCCCGATGGCCAATATTGTTATCACTGGCCAGTTTTCAATTTTTTTTTAGTATGTAATAAACCTAAGCAAGTACGTTTACATCGTAATCTACTCAGTTACTTCTCTATCAATGCATAAAATCGATATAATATGGTACTAAATACCTCAGGTTTCTTTTTGTTTTGATATTCCTGATTTAAAGTGGATTGATTATATATGTCACTGGGTGTAGTAGAGATTCACATTAATCAGAAGCCACTAGTAGTTACAGCTCTGATGACTTGCAATTCGTAGACTATAAAATGTACTACAGAATATGCGAAATCGGTTGGTGACTCTCATGACTTTAATATTTATTGAATATAACACAGGGTAAATATTTCCGTTATATTACTTGCAAGTTCAACCGTGTCAGTCTGGCGGTTGTTCATTCAAACGTAAATATTTACGTAATTTCTACACTGTACGCTTGTTGTACTTTATCATCTGTTTGTGAACTATCATTATTATAAAACCTGTGTTTATGGATTTACTGCTTCTCAGACTTATTATAACCGAGGTTACTGGTTTTTCATTTCGTCTCAAACCCTAACTTGATTTGCTGGAGTTTTCATTGCTTACCCTAATGTAATTCTAACATGTGATCCTAGTTATACAACTTTGTTTAATGTTTTTGTCTATTATCTTTTATTTTTGCGTAAATTTTGTGAAAACAGCATCTATGTACGGGTTGAATTTCACTACTCTCCGTTATGTCAATAATGATTTGTGCTTACCATGTGCACTCAGTCATAAAATTGAGTAGACTTCTAAAATATCTTGTTTATTTTAAATCTTTTTGTAGAAAAGTGAGGCGTTATATTAGCAAACTACCAAATTTTGATTGTTAAAAGTCTTGAATGCTTTGAAAGGCTTAAAATTGTAGATCAATATGTTGTATTCTGTTTTTGACTCATCTGCCAAATTACTGGTATAAGCAACTTTTGTGTAAAAACTAACCTCACACATGGTTTCTTTTCTGGAAGTTAGTGAATAACACTGGTGTTTTTTGATCGCTTCATCTCATATTTAGCGGCATCCATTTCAGTCTCATTTTAGGCACTTAACGACTCATCATATTTGCTAATTGAGGAGTAAGAACTTCGTACACTTAAAATCACTGTATTCAGTTGTGCATCGGTCTCATAGTCCCATATCTCTAAGATGTATAAAACAGGCTAAGGTAGTGTCCTCGATCCGGAAGTTACCTTGGGTGATTTTTATGGTCTCTCATTACAACCCAGCTGAACAGGAACGTAATTATATCCGAAACAAACAAGGCTGAATAGAAGTGGGAATTATAAGAGAAACGTTAGTATAACTAGAATTTTACACAAGAGGATTCTCGAGTCTTCTCTAAGTATCCGTTTGGACTGATTTATTAAGAAATGGCCAATCAACATACTCAAACACAATCCTGCACGGAATATTCTTTAGTTCAATCCGTATCATGTTAACGGCAATCTTGATCGTTAGTAGTATACTGTCATCATGGATTTTGACGAAACAAAACTACTGTAGAATCATTTTTCTGATGCTTTACTTGTGGAAGTATTGTTATGAACCATAACCTGTCTATTTTTTTGTTTGGTTGGGACGTTCTCGTTTTACTCCTCTTTAAAAGGCGTACTCAGATACAGTTTTCGCGTTTTCTGATTCTACACATTTGCTTTTGACCTTTGATAGTCCGCTCCAGTAGGTGGAACTTCGGTTCTACTAACTAACGAGGAAAATTCTGTATTATATTCATTGTTTGGAACTGGTTGCGATTCATTAGCTTCTGCTGTGGTACGCTATTTCAAAGGTGAAAATGAATCGAATTGGGTGCTTAAAGGTTGTGGCGTTGTATGTTGTATCAAGGACAAAAATTATAAGGATTATTTCATCAGAATATATGATGTGATTGTAAGTCAACTCTCATTTCTTCGTTTCCAATACAAACTATATTTATAGAGGAGAATTCCTCTCTTAGAGCAAAGATTATTTTTGGAAATGGATTATACTGAGGAACTAAAATGGTTTCACGTATTGCAGTCAGATGATGGGCCAGTTGGACTTGCTTTCGCATCTCTTGAGGAGGCTAAACATTTTGCACATACAGTAAATGGTCGTTTAAGATCTATGCGTGCAGCTGCTGTTGAGAAGCCTTCATTGAATCTACATACTGTTGGTTCTCAACCAATCGTGCAAGCTGGTATCTATAGTTTAAATCCGACAAAATTGTCTGATCAAGGAGTTACGTCTATAAGGGGCAAAACAAAATCGAAAGGAAAAAAGGTATGCTGTTTATGTGTATAGTTGATCTACATGTGTTTGTTACCAAATTTTAGACTTTTCGGATTAGTTGTTTGCTAGTATTTGTCATTTAACTCGTTCTGTATTCAATTTAGGGGTAGGTTCTACAAATTTATGACAAACTAGTTTTTATTTGACTTAGGGTCAATACATTTTTGGTGCATTTTTAAATGGAAATTGAATTTTTGACTTCCCTTTTACTATCCGACCATGATCATTATTATTATTTCTATCAGTAAACTACTTATCATTAACCAAACATAATCTAACTACTATTTAAACTTGGGTTAATTTAATTTGTTTATTTATTCTCTGAAGAAGTGGTTCACACTGAGTCTCAAAACGTCAAAAAATTTAGTTTTTCTGCTGGCTGGGATATTACATATGTATTATTTTTATGTTTATGTTCTCTTTTAATCTTGTTCGATGCCGAACCACACTGAATTGGTTACTAGTAGTAATAACAGTAGTATTAATTAGGGATTTCTATAGTTGATTAATTAACTCTTTTGTCTCCCTGAATATTTTAATGGTCTGTTTGTGATGAATCAGTCTAATTAACTTGAATATCATCTATATTTTCAGGAAAAGCTTTATTTATCATTGTAACTCGTATTTACATATCTTACTTTGATGTGTTTTCACTTTTGATATTTGCGTTGTACTCTGCCAATAAATTTTAGATACTAACCAACCTATTTTCTCTTGAAAGTAACTCGGTGAGTTCACATCTTGTATGATTCAACATTCATTGTATGTCCCTGTTTATTATCCTGTATTCCTATGGCTTGTCTTTTGTTTCCATGCTTCTGACTAACTTCTAATATTACTCTTAAATAGCTTTTGAATATTAAAATACATTCAAGTGAAGATAACGATTGTTATGTCAAATATTCAATACTTTTGTCAGCAATTAATTTGTGTTAGTTCTTAATCGATGAATGGCTTTCGTTATAACATGTCTTATTTTCAGCCTCCTATCTTCATAGCTAGCAAATTTCGTAATTGTCGTTGGAATTTTTTGTGTGAATTTTACTTCATTCACTTGCTTATAGTGTATACTCAGTTGAGTAGTCACCTGCTGTAGCTAATTTAACCATAAAAATAGTATTCATAAGCATTTATTAAAGTTGCTATTGAGCATTAACAGAGGCAACTTGAAATTTTTTTATTGGCTCTTTATTTTCAACATTATCAGATAAAGACACCTTAATTATATATATATATATATATATATATATATATATATATATATATATATATATATATATATATATATATATATATATATATATATATATATATATATATATACAAAAACAATGTGATAACCACTCTGGATAATAGATCAGTAGTACCAGGGTAGGATAAGAACAAATTGTTTTTGAACACATAAAGGGGGTTTCAGTTTTCGTATAATCATGGCTTCAATAAACTTCAGTATACGTCCTTGAAGGCTTTTGTACAACACTACAAACGCCGACTTGATATCAACCTTATAACCTGTTTCAACCAAATGTCTCGGGGTCTTAAAAGACTATCCATAATTACGCCATCAATTTGTCGAATGTACTCACCCTCAAAAGCGAATTTTACATTGTCAGTACACAATAATAATAAATCTTTAAGACTTTTAACAGGAACTGGGAATGCAAGGATATTCAGTGAGATATCGTCACATAAAATATCAATAGTTTTTATATTCATGTCCTTTAAGTACTTAATTAATCCAAATTATTCAATCAAGGAATACTTACAAAATTGATTTTGGATAGGGTTTAATACTTTTGTAAGCCATTTTGCAAGGTTGTGTGTAGGTAACCGACACTTTGATAGAATTGGTCGTAAGGGGGTATTAGGATTATGAATTTTTGGTAATCCATATAAATTAGAATACACCGAACCCATAGGTTTCAACAAATTAAACTTATCCTTGTTAATAGCCTTCATGTTTAACAATTTCATTAGATTCTAGTTTACTTTCCTAATTTACGTGATCCATCGGAGTCAACATCAGCCATAAAATTGCTTTTATGATCGAGAATGGATTCCATTTTATTTTTGTAATCGGACTTATTCGTAATAACAACACCAGATTCTTTATCGGGCTTAACTATAATAATATCGGCATTATTTAGCAATTCTTTTAATGATTTGAAGTGCTGAGAAGTTAATACACTTCTCTGTTTTGGTCCAGAAGAATGAAACTGATGCGCTATATCCACTAGTTTAGCTTTAAATTAAGTTTACTTCTCTAACGATGAAGGGACTAAAGTACTCAATTGATCATATAGGTTTTCGAATTGGGCATTGATTGTCAATTCAGAGATTTTTGTTGTAGGGACAGAAAAATTAAAACCAAGAGAAAGTGTCTCCTTTTTATGAACGGACAATACAATGGAGGATGTATTGTTCGAAGTGTATTGCGAAAATATATCACATAATTCTGATAACCTTCGTCTTCTCATTGCATTATCGAAATTGAGGAATGGTCAAACTTATCTCAATAGTCGATAAATTCAACTTAAGCGTAAAATAAAGGGAATTTAGTAATGTAATAATCCAGATATTTAATAATTAGACAATAAAAAATGTATTATTATTCCATAAAACAGTTCCAGAGTCATTAATTTGTTGATATTCTCTTCGATATATCAGAGAAATCTAACGTCCCCTGAGCATATAATCAACACAGATGGTTTTCTCGTAGGAATTCTATCAATCTTTACTTCAAAGGTCTTATGCACTTGGCTGTCGGTCAACATCGGCATATAAATTCTCACTGTAACGGGTGATCGAATTGTGTTCACATCCAGTCTGTTTATGTAGTATTCTGTGATCCTTATTTATCAATGATTTATCAACTCCTCTAGATTGACTTCGAGTACGCGAACTCGCTTTATCAGTTAAGTGTCCGCTGTTTGCTTTTAACTTTAGTCTTGACACCATCCCTAAATGAATTCAGTTAATATATTATCCCTCGAAAAGATTATGAGCACTTAGTCGTATTGTGGTGTATACTGCACTGGCCGAGGTTCGAATCCCAGCTGCGACAGTGTGGTGCATACTGCTTATGCTAACAGGTATAAGTAGTTTGTAGCAGCAATCGGGAGTGGAATGCCTGCCAGCAGGAGATTAGATTGAAGAGAACATGAAGGGACCTAGAGAACAATTGGGATAATAACAGAATTAAAAGAATCGAAATTCGTACCGAGATAAATATTTAATAGTATGTTATGGGTTGTTTACAATATCACAATTATTACCATCTCATTGTTGATTATCACTACCAGCGGAGTAATTAATTCTCGTTTTACTAATATTTTTTTTACATTTGTTACCATCTTAGTACATGAGATACTTAGTCATTTGTAAAAATAAACCCAACTTGAAATTGAATTTTGTGTGGAGATTTTGACTTAACGTTGATGTACAGATTTTTGAATTATATTTATTTTTCCAAGTACCAGATATATTATCGAACTTTACAAAATAATGCTAAATATAACTTAGCTTCAATCGACTACTCAATGGTTGCAAGTCAGTTATCCTAATGCATCGATTCACATTTGTTAAAAACGTTTTATCATGAATCTGTATTATTTTAAACTATTATAAATTAAATCGGAATTTTAATTGAATTTCTGTGAATAGAAATTATTTTTATGATGATCGGTAATTAAAAAAGATATTCAAAGTGTGGTGTATGTTAATTATGCTGATAGACATAAGTGGTATGTAACACCAATCAAAAGTGAAAGGCTTGGGAGTAGGTTGGGAAGATCGAATAGAAGAAAAAAGGGGACGGAGGGTAATTGATATGAAAATGAAGGAACAAGAAAGTCTGGTATAATTAATGGACATTTTGCAAATGAAGGGTTGAACGTGTAGTTTTCACATTTTACCAAATAACTCTGTAATATACTTGGTTGTCCCCACCTATGTTTTTGTTCATTACAAAAGGATTGTTTCTATAATGATTAGTGTATTTTATCAACTTTAATGATTATTTATGCAATCTATGTATTTCTTAGTTTTATTAATTTATTGGCAATTATATGCAACCACACTTATTTGTTTTGTAAAATTCACTAACTGATTAAGCTTAATTAAGTTTAATAATATTTCAACTATTTTTAAAAAAAGGAATAATACTAAATTATCCAAGTCCTATTGTAGTGAACAAAAAATTAGGTACGATAAACCAATTTATTGTTTTATACAAAATCAAACACTGCCTTTGTAAATTGTGAAAAACCATACATCAAATGCATCATTTGCATATCTTCCTTAAGTTATCCTTTACATGCTATATCATACTTCAAATGCTGTTTTTATTCCAATTGCTCTCTGTTTTCCTCCCTCTTTTCTTAATCTCAATCTTTTACTGGTAAGCGTTTCACTTCCAATTCCTGCTACATACTACTTATGTCTGTTCGCACTACACTACTGTTTTATATCTAGCTATTAAACTTATACAGTCTGATCTAATCCATAATCGCCGTCAATGTAAAATACTTTTAGAATATTTTCGACATCTTTACTTTTGTTACCATCCAAGTTGTTAACTTGGTTTATTGGACCATCTTTTGGACGTAAGTGCAATCGAATATTTTTTAAAGCCTACATTGTCGCCAAGTTTGTGTTAAAAAGAAACATTTGTATTTCCCAGATATGTTTGATAGATAGTCACATATAAGATAGTTACTAATCAGTCCCATCAATGTGTACAATCAGATAACAGTTGTCTGCTTCGTGTGTGTTGAGATACTGTAGTTCATCAAATATTTATACCATAGATTACTGATCATTAGTTAATTAGGCTTATCAACTACATACTTCCTGTTTTCATTAAATTAAATCTGTCCTCAATTGTGCAACTTATATAGTTTAGTCGCGTATATCAAATTTTCAACGTCACGTTTCAGAGTGAGCTCTATTGGAATATTAGTTAAATTTGACTTATCATCGACAAATTCATTGAGTCATTTGTTAGTTATGGCTTCCTTTTTAGATTCTGATGTACTTTGTTAAATCAATGAGTGTCTAATTTTATAGCCTGTCTATAATTTTTCTCTCACACTTAACTGAATATAGTTCATATAGATAGACCATCAAATCTCAGCAATCAATCTATGATTAGTTTTATCTTTCTTATTAGCTTTAAAATAATCAAATATTCTAATATACTTTCAAAAGGTAACGTGAGTTTTCATTAGTTGCTGTAGTCCTTCTCCATTTTGAAATTTATAGGTAATTCTCTTATTTGCTTTCAGTTTTTAAGTCAAATTTCTGTGTAGGATTTATTGAAGCATTCATTTCTAAAATACCTCCAACCTGTGGATCTGTGTTGACAATCATTCATACATGAAAAATGTCAGTCTGAAATTGTGTGCAAATGTTGTCGGTATTCATTTATCTTTCGTTAGATGGTTGTTTTATTTCCGATACTGTCGAACTACTAAATAGTGGTGTCTGTATTCATGTTGATTGGCATCGTATTTCTTTTTTAGATATTACCTAATTGTTTAAATGAAAGTAGGGTCAGTTGAGCCACAATTCGGTAATATAAAGTCTATTTTAATCAGTGAACCACAGTTAATCAGGTTCAACTATTAGTTGGATCCGTGTATTACTGCGTATAAAAGTGTATTTGATTTAACAACACATAATTCCTAGAATATATACAATCATTTCAAGTTGAATATGTTGTGGCAGTTCACTTTCACAATATTCTGACCTTACAACTTTTAATTCTTAGCTTTAGCTAGGCAAAGCAAAGCTGAAAAGTTGTAAAAATTAGTATATTAGCTATAAAACTTATTTTTTTCTATCACATCATAGATCATATGTAATAATGAAAAATCCAATGCATATAAATTTTTCTAATTTAGTTACAAGTGGAATTGAATTTCACTTAAGTTGATAATTATGTATGAATAGTATCGAATGCTTTGGGTACGGTCGAGGGTGGGGAGAGTTCTCTCTCCATTTCGAAATACTCTCACATGGTCGCGCGTATACAACCACTATCAGGGAAGTCCTACTCACTGCCTTGTTGTTTACGAAATTGAGAGCACGAAAAGCGAATGTCCGGCATCCTAACCGGGTTGATGGGTACGAGGGATCCGCCTAGAGGAGTTGGAAAACCCTGTTTCCCAACTAATGATGCACATGGGCTCCAGGATCCTATGGAAACAAATGGCGTATGAATCTGTTGTTGGTTACCGAATAATACGGGACTGCATCTTATTACGTTGCTCCTCTGCCTCGTGGAATAGACTTCTAGGTCAAAGACTCTAAGAAAACCATCTGCTTCGGTTTGGGCGACTAGGTAGTATCTCATCCTTCACACAAATAGAATGAAGTTTGGTTCATACGCATTTCGGTACCCCTCTGTAATAATGTTCATGTGCTTAAATATAAGTAAATATAGGACATTGGGATTTTGAAGTTCTAATTCACCAGACTAATTCACTCACATTGATGTATTTTTGTTTTTTTTTCATTATAAATTTTGTTCTGTATAGAGGCATATTCTCATTCAGCTTCAATGTCTTCATTCTATGCGTAGCTTTGAGTACATTTGCTTAAAATTAAAATCCTGACAACATTCGTTGTAAATCAGTTAAACAATAACCTATAATATGATGTTACACTAATAATTGACTACTTGCTTGCTTCTTAAATTACTGAGTCATCGCATTCTTAGAATTATTATTTGAATAATTTTATTGCTTGGGGTATAACTTGATTTTTGTGAAAAGAACATTTCTATGAGTAAAAAAGAATATATACTTTATTTATATAATACAAGCAGGTCTTTGCATATATACATTTGTGTATGTTAGAAAAGTCACATTCTTAAAAGGAATGTCATTCGAAATTTTGATAAGTAATTATTGTTCTCTAGTGAATCACTTATAACATAGAACAATTAAATTAATAGCGATAATAAAAAAAATTAAATCATCTGACATAAGTAGTATAAAACAGCTTGGTACGCTTTTTAAGAAATTAGTTATACGCTAAAATCAGTATTTCAATGCTTAATTTAACATTAATCAATCATCAGTTAGTTCTGTTGGCATAAAAAATTGTATATGAAAGGACAAAATTAGTTAATTGATTGAAACAGTAAATTTTGGTAAAAATAATTGTTCAAAAGTGATTCAACAGCTTATAACATCGTTATATTGTCTTAAATGAAACTGGGTTAGAAATGGGATGCATGACGATTCAATTAAATTATGGCATGATTTCATAGTTATTAACGGTTTATCGAATATATATGATACAACGAAGAAACTAGCAGGCAGATATGGTAAACTAGAGAGGCCAGTAAAGGAAAAAGAAGAAAAGCCAATCATGGAGATTCAAGAACAGAAGAACAGATGGGTAGAACATTTTGAGGAAGTCTTGAACAGACCAGTTCCATTGAATCCACCGGTCATCAAAGCAACACACACAGACCTTCTTATAGATGTCACTCCACCAACGATCGAAGAAATCAGGATGTCCATCAGACAAATCGAGAGTGAGGAAGCAGCAGGACTTGACAATATACCAGCTAAAGCACTGAAGTCAGACACTGAAGTAACTGCAAACATGCTTCACACTCTATTCAAGAAGATTTGGAGGAAGAACAAGTGCCGATGGACTGGAAAGAAGGACACCTCATCAAGATACCAAAGAAAGAAGGTCTGAGCAAATGTCAGAACTACAGAAGCATCACACTACTGTCAGTACCAGGAAAAGTTTTCAACAGAGTGTTGCTGAACCGGATGAAAGATGCAGTAGACGCTCAACTTCGAGACCAACGAGCTGGATTCTGTAAGGATCGGTCGTGTACAGACTAAATTGCTACACTACGGATCATCATCGAACAATAAATTGGATTCAACGCGTCACTATATGTCGCATTTATCCGTTAAAACTCAAGCTCTGGATGTATTGTTTTAAACATCAAAATTTTTTGCCATTACTCTTCAATTCAGCCCAGTAAATCAAAACTAAACGCTCAACCTTACTGAATTATTAGTCAATAGGGGATGTGGAATGATTGACCATTATTTGTTAGTTATTCGTTTGCTCATAATTTCTTTAAAACTATTTGAAGGATATTCAATGTACTATTGTTTATTTTTGCTTGATTAGTAATTGTTATTATTGTAGTTCTCATTCATGTACATGTATATATTTTTATATAGCAGAAGCTTACATCAAAAGATATCAGTAATCCTTCCAATTTTCGTCATATTGAACATGTTGGTTATGACAGAGAAGCCAAGACATTTGATATATCTTCACAAGAAAGCGCAATCATGCGCAACATACTGCGTGCTATTGGACGTGAAGATGCTATGAATATACCAAGCGAACGAACGTTTGTTTACAATTTCGCCCGTGAACATGGTGGTTTGGAAGAGGTAAATAATGATGATATATATTGATAGTGTTTTGTTTACATCATTTCTGAGATTTATCGATTCAGGTTAAAAGTACCGTCTTTTTACAGGATCCTACATAATATGTCGGGTTAACCGTCTAAAAGTTTATCAAGAGAGAATTCTTTCGAAAATATTAAATATATGCATGACGTCTGTTCCACTGCAGGATGACTCAATTTTCTATTATTCTCGTTACCTGATAATTTTCAAAAATTTGTTATCTCTTTATAAAACCTGTTTGTTACTGCATAGAATATTACAGTAGTGATCAACGTCTTTACATATTGATTTACACTGAACACTAATTCATGTAAATGGTATGTTCATGTGACTTTACCAACTTGTTCAAATCAAATTTCATAGTTAAATGACTGATTCTTTATTGTCTTATAGATAACAAGATTAAAATCACTGAGATGTGTTAAATCACAGAAAAAAAGTACAAATGAATCGCATTATTGTAACTGAAATCTTATTCTTATTTTGTAAAATAACTGTAGTTTACTGAATTCATGTGATAATAGATAATTAGAATCTGGCGATCAACTACATTTTCATGCACTCAGCTTTGTGCCACACGTTCTGTGTAAGTGTAAACATTCGTAGTGTTATATGGCTGTTTAATCCAAATTAGCTGAAGCATATTTCAAATTTACTACTCAATGGTAGAAAATCGAATAAGTGTTTTGATAATTAAACGAATCATTAACTAAATCCTCAACTACAACTATTTAACTTTACGAAATTTAATCAATAAGAAACCGCTGGAGCCATAGATGGGTGTGTTTACATCATGGTATGAATTCATGTCTATCTGTGATGGTTAGTTCTAAAAATATGAACATTTTATTGGTTATTATCGTTGTTCTCAGATCATGTACGTACTCATTTTTTGTATGTACGATTAGTAACACCCCTATCTACAGTGCTAACTAGATTTAAGTTTATTTCTTTTAAAATCCATACACTTTAATTCTACATGGGTAACTATGAAAATACCAAATACTTAAACACTTACGTAGTGTAGACTGTATCAAATTATTTATTGATCAGACTGGTTGATCTTTTTAACTTGATTTTCAACCATTAAGTTCGAGGTTCTAAACGCATCGTATCTACCGTTTAGACAGTTGAGTATTATCAGTAACCCTCACATAAAATGTACGGATAAAAGTGCTTACATACATTTGTTAATGAGGTACCGATCGTCGAATAAAAAGTAGAATTATCTGTATGCAATTCACCTTGTTATATTTACAATTTTACATAAGTAGGTACTAGAATAATCGGCAAACTAAACTAAGGATCTATTATAATTACTAATAACCTTGTGTGCGACTCTTTTTATCTTAGTCTAATAATAATACTAATATTCAGAACGTGGTTTACCCGACGTGATTTAATATTGCTTTTATCCCTACTTCATACACAGGTCTAAATTGCATTTGTTTGAATTGCTGTATATTGCTATTATGTGAATCTTTGCTTCACTTGATAAAACTCCATATATAAAATTCAGTGTACCTATTTATAAATTTCCCTACAAAATGGTTCGTATCAACAGCGCTGACGTGTAAATGAGTTAAGACAATGCGATAAATTAAAAGATGATTGATCATGTGGTAACATGGATTGATGTGTATTTGTGGCAGTTTTTACTTCATCTAACTGATTAATAAAAAGTCAAGAAATTTTAGTAAGAAACCCATAGGTTACACACCTACATAAATAAAGTATTTTAATGTATTTTAAATACTTTATTCTAGTAAATTCCACCAGCCTTTCATATTCATTTTTATCTTATTCACTATGTATATTGTGAACCTATTCAGTTTCGTCCAAGTTTCTACGTCGTTCTTTGTTTATCTATTTATTCTACATATTATTACTAGATGATTAACATAACTTAGTTACTGATTTATCGAAAAAACATGTACATTTATGTTAATTTTCATAAACTGCATATTTGACCAGAACATTTTGAGTGTATATGTTCCCTTTTACTCAGATTAAACTGGTTGTATTAACCGCTATTCTCTTACCTCTTCCATCTTAACGATTCCATATGCCTATATTTTTTGATATTATGATAACATTTATTCAAAACACCAAACAACTGTGTAATTGAAAATATGTTCACTGTCCATAATAATTATCACTAATTTTCTATTTGTTTGACTGGTCATTGCAAGACGACTAAGCATACAGTATACAGAAAAGGTTAAGTGTGAGTGAGCATATGACTCATTTAATTGTGTTAATAATGTTAATAGTCTGTAACATTGAGCGAATACATTACTGACTCTATTCAAGCGCTTCGTTTCCATGATTTAAGATAACTGATGATCGAAATAAAGTATTCGCTTCTCACAGTGTATTGAATTTAATCATATAATCTACAAGTGTTTTTTTGCACTTAAGTTATGGTTATTTATAAATTCCTCTAAAATATTATGAGGAACCGTTACATAAACATGCATTACATGATTGTTTATGTAATCGGTTTCGCTAGACTAGAGTTAACATCGAAAAATTGTCGTGTTTAAACTCAGTAACTCCAACTATAAATTTACTTATCATGAAATCCAGATACTACCGATATCATACTAGATACGTCTTTATTATAAATTTTTAAACGTTTTTCATTGATTATCTCCAGTTTATGTTTTAGTCTCTTACCTTGATCTACTTTCAAGCGATTAAGTAAATACCATTAATAACTGGAAATTTCATTTAAGTTTATTTGAATAAGTATTGTTTATCAAAATCCAGTATCATAACAGTGAAAACTATGAAGAACTCAATGTTGTATTTGAACTTATATCAATGAATAGTCTAAACTACGGAATAAAAGAACGTGTCATCCATTATAGGTTATTGTTATGACCTATGTTCGCTGTTTAATAACGCGTAACAAACCACCAATCAGAACCCCGATTTCTATGACCTAGTATCTCGGATTTATTGTGTCCAACTAGGACTAGTAACCTTGATTCAACTTCTGTGTCCTTGTTGATCCACAGTCTTGTAGCTTCCCTCTCTACACTGCCCTTCAGTTCAGATGTCAGTAATCAGCCTTCACTAACATTGAATTTCAAACCACATTGCACTATGAAGTGAAGAATAACAATTATTCATGAACGATCCAAAACTGACTGTGGGAAATGGAGACTGTAAATAACATACTGACAACATATTAAAATGGGTAATTGTTTAACAGTAGTTAATGCGGTTGCTTAATAAATATCCCATAAATTCATAATAATAATTCGAAAAACCCACTTCCAACTTTTATAATATCCGTTCTGTTATAATGGTTATCCTAACTCTGGATTACAGTAAGGAAGTTATCATTCACGGTGACTTCACATTCAAGAAGATAATTAAATTCAAATAAACCAATCGCCGAAAACTACGCTTAATGACTAATTGCAGCAGATTTCTGAGGATATCTATGAATCGCGGGCATTTATTTGGGACTAGAATAACGATGTCATCGCCCTCAATTCCTTAAACAGTTTTACATCATTCAGTCATGCAAAATAGTCTGAAGGTAATACACTACCTACGAATTTTAGAGATATACAACTCTTATATCAGTTAGTTTAAAATAACTAGAAAAATGACTTATGGCTGAATATATTGCAACAAATTATATATTATTATTGTTCAAGTAAATTGTCTTCTAATGATGCACATATAGCTTAACTTAAGCATTGAACTTATTTAAGGAGCTAACATTCTACATATATTGCGTTCAGTTTGGTTCATCTTTGGCTGTGTTATTTAGTTGCGTTGGGATGTAACTTAAGTAAATTTCATATATCTTTGTTCTATTTTATTTGTCCAACAATTTAGCTAGGTGCTACTTAGCCGTATACTTTTGTATCTGTGATAAATGATGACTATAGTTGTGCACAATTTATTGTGATTGTTGCTAAATCCATTAATATCCTGTCTATCAGTAATATGGTCTGGAAATAATCCATAGTAATTTTTTTATGCATTCCATAACACCCTTTTCAGTCACTAGACATTTATACTTGTTTTAGCTTATGCCTAATTTATCATACACATTTCTTTTATTTTTAGATACAACGACAACTGACTGGTTCTCAGAGTGATAGACGTAACATACCAGCTACTAATGTTCCCCCTCCTAGACCACCACCGCCACCTCCACCGCCCTCCGCACCCCGTCGACAAAATCTTGGTTCTGTTACACCTTCCCAGTCGGTTACAATACAACACCCACCACCACCACCTGTTCCACAAGTAGCTCCTAAGCCAGTCGCACCACCACCACCTATTCTGCCTGCACCCCCTCTTTATGAAATCCCTGCTCCACCGCCACCACCTCCCCCACCCGTATTCCCGAGTCCCGCAGTTGTTCCTCCACCACCTCCTCCAGCATGTCCCACCACTGGGGTTGAGAAAGAATGCACATCAAATGCTCCTCCAAAGTCTACGACAGGTCTTACTGTTGATCTTCAATCACAGATTATGTCCTTTCAAAAAAGCAACCTACGTAAGGTGAGTTAGTCGGTCATATGCAACGTAGAACCCGATAACTTCACATATAGGAGCTTTATGTGGCCCTAGAGTTAAATAGCGTCCGTAACAGAGTAGTATATTTGTTTCTTACTTCTTTAAAAATAAGATGTAATTGATATTTGTAGATATTAGCTTGTTAAACAGTAAGTACAAGTGATAAGGATATGTATTTTAATGTCTGGAAGCTGTTTGTGATTGAATTCCCAGCTCCACACACGACTGAAAGAAATATTGCTTAGGGTTGTGTTTTGTCCCACATTGTGACTGTGGTTGCACATCTACCTATTGGCGTAGTTTCCACAATGTACATGCTTGATACTGTTTCTACATTTAATGTACACCTTTTACTATTCTCATTTTATATTAGTTGAAAGAAGACATATTTCCATTTTTTCTAAATTATAAGATATGTAAACTAATTAAATAGTGTGTAAAAATTATGGACTATGAACTAATTTATTCTTGGACATAGTTGCGTTATCATCCGTTCACTACATTATTGCAGTGTAGGATTTTATTTCTCTTACAGTGCTTCAAATAAATATATTCATTGATTACAATCATTAAACAACTTGAATTCTGCATAATAAAATAAAGTGGTGAACTTTGATTTTGTTTCGCTTAATTTATAATCCATTCATTAATATTAGCCTTCATGAAAACTGTACTGGGCAATATTTACCAATAGATTGACTTATGGTCTTTCTTTATTATTTTGCTTTTGTTCCATGATAGATGTTTAGTATAAACAGATGATTTCTTCCTTATTTGTATTTGTTCTTTTTTTATACTTTAGATTACACCTGGTGAAGGTGTGCCTAGGCCACCTGTGAAACCTAGTAATAGCAATAGTGGAAATAATAGTACTGGCGCAAATCCATCTGCCAGTGGAGGGGGATTCGATTTATTACAATCACTTGCTCAAGCAATGGAAATGCGACGTAATCGAATGCGTAGTAATGATAGTGGAGAAGAATCTGATGCCAATTCTGTACCAGGTGATATTGGCTCAGATGGCTCAGACTGGGAGACATGAATCAATAAAAAGAGAAAAAAATAAGCTAACATCCGATTACTTTGTTATTAATTTGTTTACCATATGCTTTCATTAATATTGATTTTTTCCCAATGAAATTCATTAACTTTTTTGTGTATTATTTTACTCACTTTTTTCTGGTAATCAAATTATTATTTCTACTTCTATAGAGTCATACACAGATGGAATTTTCTTTGCACTGTTTTTTATTCATTGAGCTTGGTCAATGTGCCTTAATTTGTTTTATTTCTGTCTTAAAAATTACACCTATTTTTAGCACGTTTTTAATAAGTAAAAAGCACTGTGCATATCTTTTCATAAATCATTTCGGAACAAATCATTACTACTTTTCTATGTCTTATCTTTTATCACAACTATGTGGCTGTTATTTAGTATGGGGTTCGTGTTGACATTTATTATTACCATTAATGGTAGTATTATCATTGTTAAGCGATGTTTTGGTAGTATAGTAAACTGATACAGTTTGATCCAATTATAGATAATGATATTAGATTCTTTTTTGACCAAAAAGACTGACATTCCTCTGTCATCATCATTATTTGTATAGTAATGGTGATAATAATATGAATTATTATAATATACCTATTGTTACTATTATAAGTAGTGATAGAATTTCAATTACGTAATTGTTGACAAAGATTCACTAACACTAATACACAACACACCATATTAACAATACTTTGTGCTACAGAATGGATAGAGTGTGGCTATCAATGGATTTAAGAACGCGTGTTTTAAAAATGTCAACAACAGGATGGTCTAATCGATTTCAAATTGAATTAAATACTTTGTACTCTTTGAATAAAAGGAAGAGGAAATAAGGAAAAGACTGGAATTGGATAGGATATACATTACGTCAATCATCAAAATGCATCATGAGGCAAACCCTAACTTGGAATCCTGAAGGGGAACGGATAAGAGGAAGGTTGATTAACACACTGCGTCGAGAATTGGAAGCAGATATGAAAAGGATGAATAGCAATTGGAGTGGATTGCTCAGGACAGAGTTGGATGGAGAATGCTAGTGGCTGGCCTATGCTCCACTATCAGGGGTAACAAGCGTAACTAAAGTAAGTATGGTTTTCACCGTAGATTGTAATCAACTAGAGAGGACATTTATAAGTCGTAGGGCATTGAACCAAATACAAAACTTAAAATTCCAAAATTAGAATAAAATATTTGTTTTTGTCAAATTCAGTAATAATCAGGTGTGAATTGTTAATTTACTTTGAAATGTATTATCAGCCTATCGCGTATTAAAAGAACTAATGATGTTTTGCTCATTGGCTAAATCATATTGTAGTCATTGTTAAATTTGAAAGTGTGTCATTTAATTATGAATTCTAGGTGTCTAATTCTGAGAAATTTTGAATTTAGTGAAAATTCCTATTTTGCCATTTGGTAAATAAAGAAAGGAAGAATTGAGCGAAGAAGTTTCTTTTCAATTAGTTTTTCATCATGGCTCTACACTAATATATATATATATATATATATATATATATATATATATATATATATATATATATATATATATATATATATATATATATGTTTTACAATAATAATATAATACTCATGGAGTGGATACGTTACGTAATAATTACATAATGACATTTAAATTAACATTGAGTAATTGGAAGAAAGAGGATTAATAATATTCAAAGTAATTATTAAATCAAGAAGTTGCTACGTTGCGTAATATAAGAAACAGAGAAGGAACAGAATTTTAATGGATGCTCAATAGGATATTAGTTACGTAAAAATCAAGAGATGAATGTTGAGAAGCAATAAAAACAAAATTACGAAAATTTAAAAAAGAAGTATGAAAAATAGTTCTTATGACGGAAATCTTATACTGAAGGCCAGAGCAGACAAAGTGGTTGTACGAATTTCTTTTGGATGCAAAGGTCAGGTTTGTGAACATGGATTGCTATGGCTTCCGCAATGTGCAAAAGGCGCACTCGTAAACCATGTGGTAGGTTTGATGGAATATTGTAGATAATCTTAAAAGCTTTATTCAATTCGACTTGATGACCTGTGTCAACCAAGTGAGAGAGAATAGAACTTTTAATCACTTTCACCTGTCCTTTGCTTAGCCTTGTCGGGTGATGTTCTGTAATGCGGTGACGGACCCGCCGAATTGTACGCCCTATGTAACTGGCTCCACAGGAGCAGTTGAAACGATAGATACACATAGATTTGGCAAATTCTGGCAGTCTGTTTTTAATGGATGTTCTTATTTTCGGGTGGTTGTAGAAGATGACATTTAATTTGGCAGCATTAAATGTTTTTTGTACAGCTCTTCGTAGTTTCTGAGTCATGACTTCTTCAATGGTGTCATTTATGAAATGTAGTTTTATGAATAATACCTTGGGGACGGTGGGTATTTTTGTCCTTGTTTTCTTCTCTGTCATATGTTTGTCGATGGATTTCATGGGGTACCCATTCAAAATGAGTAGGTTTTGAATATTGTTCAATTCTTCTTCAATTGTGTCTTCAGAGCAGATCATTCTAGCACGATGTGTCAAGATCTTTATCAAGTTCCTTTTGTATCTGATTGGAACTGCACTGGAAATGAGTGTATTGACCTGCTGCTGACTTTTTGTGTACCCTTCTTTTTATAGTTCCGTCTGTTCTTCTAGTTAGTTGGACGTCTAGAAAAGATATACTATTTTTCTGTTCATCTTCTGATGTAAAGTTAATTGATGGATGAACGCTATTAAATATATTAAGTAAATTGTGCAAAAAGCGCACTCGTAAACCATGTGGTCTAGAAGAACAGACAGAAAATGGTGTACATCGCTAAAATAGAAATAATTTCAAGACAATAAAATCATTCGGTATATAGAAAATCATGGTTAATATTTGTGCTTCAGGTCGTATCCATCTTGTGTTGAAGAGATGTGGATTTCTCGTTTTTATTCATTCACTATAAAAGATATCACAATTTTACGAATACATATGGTTGGTAAACGATGATAAACTGCACTCAGTCTTTTTATTCACTTAAATTAAGGTTGTATTGATTCAAGATTCATTGTCCGAATTCAATATGATAAGTGAAATGATATCAGGCAAACATTAATTATCCTTTTGAGCGAAAAATCAAATGGTGTTTAACATAAATCTGAATCCTGTTTTATATAAGATGGTGTTCATGAACTAGTTTACAGAAATACCTTATCTAGAACGGGTGAATACATAGGTGGTACATCAGTTGAGCATTTAAGATATTTATCAAGGTACTTTGGCCCTGATGAACCATTAACCGATAAAATCATAAGTAGAACATAAATCTTGAGGATCAAAATAATCTTTAAAGCATAATGACGACTGACATAACCACTGAGTAAGTTATTGAGTTTGGGTGTTATCTATTCAAGATTTTTCCTTAACCTAATCTAGATTACGTGATGGATCCATTGCGCTTTATTTGAAAGACTAGCTCAATTAAAATTATATCGCTAGTAGTCTCGGGATAACCAGAATTAACGTTGAGAGAACTTACTCATTTGGTGTCTATCGGTCTGAATCTGTTTACCTTCAAAGTATTACGAATTAATGACTGAATAATGTAGGTAACTAAATTCTAAATAATAATAGGAAACACAAAAGTTTAGAACCAAAGGATTTCATGCACATTAGTTCCTGTCTTTTGTAATGTAGCTAACTACAATTATTCATATCAGAAGGGGTTTGTGGAGATTGTAGTAATTTGAATAGTTGAGATCATGAATCAATTGAAGATAGACCACCATGGAAAACCTGGAAGCACTGGACAGCCGTTTCGTCCTGCTGTAAGACTCCTCAGCAGTGCGCACCCACGACCCTGCCTCGCGGGGTCTAGCTTCAATTGACTCATGATCTCAGCTGTTGAAATTACTATAATCTCCACAAAACCCCTTCTGATACTAATCAACATATCCTCATTAGTGAATGGCCTCAAGAGATATATCCTGGAGTTCTAGTGCAAAGCAGTGACCAGTGGAGTTCAACCGGGTCAGTTGTGGGGTAGTAACTTACTAATGACAATGGTGGATGTGTCACTCAATTTCGTGGATTAGTTATACATTAATACTGTTGGATGCCGGATCAGTGGTCTAGTTGGTCCTGGGTTCGAATCCCGCGAGGCGGGGTCGTAGATGCGCATTGCTGAGGAGTCCCACAAAAGGACAAATCGGCCGTTCAATGCTTCCAGGTTCTCTATGGTGGTCTAGCTTCGATTGACTCATGATATCAACTGTTGAAATTACAATTATTCTTGTCAAATCATATGACTAACCTACTGTACAAATTTTGATTACATTAAAGCGAAATTAGTGTATTGTTCGTATTAAATGTGTTATAGCTAATCTACTTTCAGCAGTTTGAAAGTTATAGGAACATATACTTCAGAATTACTTGGCATTGTTTTAATATCATATTTTAATATTCATTCACAATTTTCTCTAAATGCCCTAATTACTGAGTGAGTACATTTGTCTTATAAACATCTATAAATGTAAACCTTGCATATAAGTAATGACCTAAAAACGTAGTGTATAACACACACTAACAGAAGACCAACCTGATAATCACTACTAATTATATTTAATTCAAATCATACGCCAACTTTTTCATGTAACAGTAATAATAAACTGACCCTATATTTTGTTGTTCCATAACACCTATCGATTAAAATTTTTTATCAAAGAAATTTATATGTGTAAATGTATAAATCGATTAAAATTAAATGATGTGTATTCGAGGAGAATGAATAGTTGTTTGCTTATTCTGACAAATTGGTGTAAGGGAGAAAACCGAGCGTTACTTCAGTGGCAATGGTGGTTAAAATGGACCTAGGCTCAAATTTTCAGTTTAAGTGGATTTTATATCAACAAAATCGATCATCTGACATTATTATTAAAACAGCGAAATGTTGGTCAAGAATACGTCAGTATCTTCGAAAACTCATGACTTCAGATACTATCGCAAATTCACTCAGTGCGTTTATATTTGGTTCAGAAAGTGGACTTACTTTTTAGGCGTGGTTTAAGCGCCATAAGTATCTAATTATTAATTATTGTAAAGAGTGGGACAAAAGCCCAAAACAGACTATTGTTACGAAAACTCGGAATTCCTGAACATGAAAAGTTTTGTAATTTTATTCTCCCAAATAATTCAGCCAATCTAACCTTCAAAGAAACGTATAGTTGGTGAACGATCACGAAAATTTCACACTAGATACCAGGGTTTTCAGCTTGTAAAAGGTCCACGGTACTATTACGTGGTGTATGCCAGTATCGTGGATCGGGAATGTGAGCAGTTCCATCTACAGAAATTGTCTTCAGACCAATTTGAATGCTCTATTTTTGTGTGTAGGTTACGATCTTCCCACTACTGAATAGTCGCATATTGGGACGAAACGGCCCTCATGCACTTCCAGGTTTTCAATGGTGGTCTAGATTTAATCAATTCGAGATTTCAACTGTGGAAATTGAATATTTGTGAAAGAACCTCAGAAATTAGTAAAAACAAAGACCTGATAACATTATAGAGATTATTGTCACGGAATATAAATTTTTTAGTATTATTGCTAATATTTTTATAGCATGGATTGCGCGAATATGGTACAATCGAAAACTATTGTTAGACATGTGTTATGAATGACTTAAGTAGCCTACGTACATTAATACGTATGTAGTTTAATTTTCACGATAAATCAAACTTGTTTTGTCTGTACTATTGTTTTATTATCATCGTTATTATTATTTGGAAATTACTACCGATTTTTATTGTTTATAAGTAACAATTTGAATATATTTCTTGTTGATTAATTGTATGAACTGTCTACTTAATCCTGTTCATATATAATTTGAACTTTTATAAATGTAGAAAGTATTTACGATTACTTGGACCAGTTAACTGAAGTATTCACATGTATATTTTTTACAATTATTTTTTGTTTCTATGTGGAAAATTTTAGAAATATGAAATGAAATAAATTCACTTCAACTAGAAGTATTTAGTGTGTTTCTGTTTGATAAGGAACATTTATTAAAAGAACTAGAAGATCTAAGGGTAGTAAAAGTAAGATATTTATGAACTCAGATATTATATCATCCATTTGATGTGTGGAAATCGTATATTAATGTTATTTCGCTCCGTTTCCCCGTTTACACCGATAAAACACTAATTTGCCTTAGACGAATATCATAATCTACACACAAAAATAGAGCATTCAAATTGGTCTGAAGACAATTTCTGTAGATGGAACTGCTCACATTCCCGATCCATGATACTGGCATACACCACGTAATAGTACCGTGGACCTTTTACAAGCTGAAAACCCTGGTATCTAGTGTGAAAGTTTCGTGATCGTTCACCAACTATACGTTTCTCTGAAGGTTAGATTGGCTGAATTATTTGGGAGAATAAAATTACAAAACTTTTCATGTTCAGGAATTCCGAGTTTTCGTAACAATAGTCTGTTTTGGGCTTTTGTCCCACTCTTTATAATCATTAATAATTAGATACGTATGGCGCTTAAACCACGCCTAAAAAGTAAGTCCACTTTCTGAATCAAATATAAACGCACTGAGTGAATTTGCGATAGTATCTGAAGTCATGAGTTTTCGAAGATACCGACGTATTCTTGATCAACATTTCGCTGTTTTAATAATAATGTCAGATGATCGATTTTGTTGATATAAAATCCAATTAAACTGAAAATTTGAGCCTAGGTCCATTTTAACCACCATTGCCACTGAAGTAACGCTCGGTTTTCTCCCTTACACCAATTTGTCAGAATAAGCAAACAACTATTCATTCTTCTCGCCTACACATCAGTCGGTTGATAAGACTACTCATCATAAAACTAAAAGTTGGATCTGTGCAGTCAATAAAGTGATTATGAATTTTTTATGGGAATGTAGGATAACTGTATTTCGATTACCGCTATTTACTTAGTGGGAACTATTGTTTTAGAATAAATCAGCTTACTTAAACTACTATATGACTAAACTTCTCAATAGATCTCTAGCTAGTGAGGACTTCATACAGTGAAACAATAGTTTATTTTACCATGCATATTCTTTTTCGTTATATACTTCAGAGTTCCTTGACTTTCACCTTCGGTTTTTCGGAGCAGTTAATGGACTATTTTTTCTGAATTTCTATAGAGTTTTTAAACTTAAGTACGTTAGAATTATTTTTGAATCATTCGAATATAATCTACTAAAGGGTAGGAAGACACAGTCTGCAGTTAGAAAGCTATATTTAAATATATCTCTGTGTAAATTTAATGAAAAACAAAGATTTGATTAACTATGAAATCAAGAGTTTCGGTAGAACAAGTGTCAATTGCTATTTGATTTTAATGTATATCCAAATAAGTTGTAAACAACGTCTTTTAATTAAATTTAGTAAATATTCAATAATAGTGTTGAAGTTCAGTTGAGTAGTCACTCACTGGTAAGAAACGTTTATTAGTTAGTAGATTTAAAGAATTTACTTTGTCAATCAGAAATTTTAATTTCACTGATTGTTTAACAAATTGAATTATGATTACTGAAATAGAATTAATGCATTCGTCGTAATAGTTGCTGGGATGAAAATCTTTATAGCAAAAATTGTGTACATCGACTGCGGAAGGTTATATATTTATATACCAAAACCTAGTCTCACGAATCCAATAATGGAAGCTTACTAAGCTTTATTTCGATAAGAACTTCCTAAAATAAGAGAACAAACACTGTGACGAAAGTAAACAAGTAAGATAAACAAGTTTAGATTTTGTTCCATGTATGTGAATACTTATAGTTGTATAGGGTATCTTGTTTAACTATTATTACTGCGTGACTTCTCTAGATATTTCACCAAACTGGTTAAAAAACGGAAGTAGCAGAGTTTTAAGTTTAAAAATGACAAATCATGGAGTTTTGCTGAAAAATCATTCTTCAACAAATACTGTTAGAATAAAAATGAAAATGTCTAATTATATATGTACATATAATCTGAAGTAGAAAAAGAAAATTGAACAGTGACAAAGTTTTAGGATGGACGTTTATGTTTCCAAAATTTCCGTACATCTTCATGACCTGCTTTAGACACAACCATAAGTCTTCGTTCAGGATTTTCCCAGAGTAAAACACCAATATTCTAAAGATAGAGAAAAAGCCTCCATTAACAAAAAGAATAAGGACAAATTTACTTTAGCATAATCCCGAACCATTTCAAAATCTGTATTCCGAGAGAATTGTTCATACAGACAGCCTTCTTGAAATAGAAATCTATCTCGTTCTAATTCCCATAGTCGTATTTGATCGGTTAAAGTAGGAGGTAATATAGGATTCTGTAGTACAATTAAAAACAGTAAATGGAGTTAGTGTACATTTAATAAGTTATGTCTAATTTGAAAACGAATATAAGCTTAGTTTTCAAGTAATGTACGCTCGAAACGTCATTCAAACAGCGTCAGACAACGATGAACAGTGAAGAAAAGAAGTAAGTTGTCAGATTATTTTAGGAAACGACAATACAGTGATCCATCCTTTCTAGGATATTAGAACGGCGGGCGGAACAGTAAAGGGCGGTTCCACTGACCTTTAGCTATTCATTAGTTAACTTCCACTCCTATATAAACTGGAATGGAAAGTAAAACAAGTCTCGTAAATTTTAGTAAGCTTAAAAACGCGCCTAAATTGAAGGGGAAAGGCCTGATAAGTTGCTTTAGAAAAGTCTTGAAGTATGGTGGGTCACTTTCGGCAGTTAAGTTTCTTAAGAGGTTAGTTACGTTGTTGGAGACGGACGCAACCCCATCTGGTTGGTGTCATTCAAGGTGCTTCAGTTGATCGTTAACGTTTATTTGAAATGATAGGGCTCCATATGTTACATCTGACTAAAATTTAGCGAGACAAGAATCTATTTATGAGATATTCAATATAAAAAGTCAACAGCGTTGATGTTCTCCATCACACATGATCATGGTTGTCACGAAGCTGTCGATTTGTGTGGTTATCTTAGGTATTCATTAAATAAGTTTCAGCTTGAGTCAAAAACCAGAAATTCTGTGACAGAAATAACCGAAAACAACACCTAAACTAATCACTGATAACGTCTATATGATACTGACTGATAGGAGTTTGAATTCTACGGAAAAAACGATTCACTTAAGAGTACAGATAAGCCTTGGTGATAAATATAAACTAGTCCAGGGCTCCTTACCGACTGTCTCTAAACACCTAACATAGAAATCATTGATCTCTATACATCAAATGGTTTATTTTAAAAACCAACTATTATACAGACCATTTACATATTTCTTCCATAAATATCCAAAACTAACACACTGCAACATACGCAAAAAACTTTAGAGAATGTAAGAATGCAGTTAAAATTACTAAATCTTACGCTTGACAATTTACACATGGTTAAGTATCTGTTTTGAGAATTCGATACAACAGAAAATAACTCACGGTAAGGAAATAAAACAAACAAAATTTACCTGTAGTAACATATCTGGATGTGCATTGGTTGTTAAGAAAGATAGAATCTATAAAATTAAGTTGGTTAAGATTAAAATGGGAATATTATTAAAACTTACCTGATTCGCAGTTATTCCACGAATTAATGCTTCACGAACTGAGTCACGAGTTATATCAGCAACAACAAGATTAGGAAAACGTGCACGTATTTTGCTAAATAAACTAAGAAGAGCGGTACGAAGCGGTGAATCTACGAAAGAAAAATAAATTCTGACATAAATATGAAAACATAGTAAACCGCAATTAATATACAATTTTATTAATAATAATAGTCATAAAGAGTGATGTGAATATTTCGTATATGAAGATGATTAACCTGAAAAATGTATAAATCAACTACAAACTATAGCACGGGACTGAGAATCTTACTGACAATTAAACAAGTTATATACCCATATAATTGTTTGATGAGAATCACAGAGGCAAATGTAATGTCCGTAGAACGTTTGAATAATTAATTAAAATTGATTACAACGAATACTGATCAGGTGGAAGATGTTCAATTACCTGTCACAATTGTTCTCATCTATTCACCAATCAGATGAACAATTGCAGTACAATTCTGCTATAACTGTGACGGCAGATTTGAGGGTAGCGAATTATCGATCGGACCAAAGACGCGCAAACACGTAGAACGACCTAGGGTTCTGATTGGTCCCGCTTCCCTGTCTAGCCCAGCAGCTGAGTCCAGAACGCAAGTCACAGCCTCGGATATATGAATCATTATATTTAAAACATACTTTGTTTATATACCAGTCAAGCAGACCACAACGTACCATAAAATAGAAAATAACATTGTACAATATTAACCAGTAGGAAAATGACACGTGAAATAAGTACTGACCAATAAGTAAATAATACCATCTCCAAGTCCAAGAATAGCATTAGATTTATTAGATAATTTCTGGGATATTTTCCTGAATATCCCAACAAATTCAATATTTTTTAACACAATAATATTTTTCAAGCAGTTGCACAACATAAATTGCTCGCTTACCAGTATAGGCGTATAGTCGGAAATTGGTTTCTAGCAAAATGTAACCAACATCGGAAGAATTCGATACCGAAATTTGCGAAAACATTTTGTTACTATCGGTGGGATCTGTTTTTGAAACACCAGTAGGAATAACTCCTAATTGTGGACCCCATCCACCTGATTTACTTTCCAAGAAAGTAGTATGACCTCCAGCTACATCCAAAGCAAGAGGAGTTACATAAAAACGAGGCGCAGTACGCTTTCGTTGATAAGCTAAGCCGAGTTCGCGCATATGCTGTAATACTTCTTGTTGGGCAGTACTCAGTGCCTCTACTGGATAGCTCTACAGTGAAAGTGAAGACAGAAACGCAATATAGAAAATAGTTCTGAAATACGAAACAATAATTATACAATACATTAGGCATGTCAGAAACTAGTAATCTAAGAACTTTATGGCAGCTATTAATTATTGAGATTGAGTGATAGATCGCGTCCAAAAAGTTAACAGTTGTGTTATTCATTAGATGAAAGTTAATGATATAATGTAAAAAATGTTTCATTTTTCTAAGATATTATCACGAAACTATTTAAATTAGGAAACTAAACAAATGCAGAACAAACTCTAAAGTTTTTTGAGGAGACTGGAGAAAATCTATATATGATACAGTTAACAGTTGTTTATTAGGAACGTAACAATCTTTCTAGTAGTTCACTTTGCTAACTACGTCCTTCTCAACTGTTAAGGGGTATATTTATCTAAAACAAAATATTTCTTTGAGGTTAAATCCGGGACAAAGTATATACAGAGCGAGGCATATTATAAAGTAGTATCACAGTACCATATAAATAATATGAGAAATAGATAAAGAATAACAGGATGACTAGAGAGAAACAAATAGTGACACCGAATAAATGCGACAAATTCTCCTACATCTATTATTAAAATTACTTAACGAATAAAACAAATAAACAAGTAAATTGTGGAAAAATTGACACTGGATTCTCCTTCGAGTTACTTAAATACGATTGACACCAGATAATATACGAGTTAATTACTACTCATGAACAACACAGGATATAGAACAGATGTTCATAGATCTAAGTAAAATACTCCACATCAGAACATAAAAATAAGAAATAAAAAAAATATGCAGTGGAAATTTGGCATCGATTTTAGCAGAAGACTAAACGTAAGAAAAATAATTAGAGAGAAATAAATACAATCAAGAAATGAGATGTATTAAATATTATAAAAACTCAAACACTAGAGAGGAGAGAATCAATTTACGGAGATTATAACATTTTCACTGTTGAACTCATGAGTCGATCTAAGCTAGACAACCATTCAGAATCTGGAAGAACTAGACGACCACTTCGCCCCAGTATGAGACTACTCCACAGAACGTATTCATGATCCCGCACTATGAAAATAATGCAATCTCCACAAATCCCAATATTAATAACAATCATGTGATCACTAGTGACTAGCTTCAAGATGGAACTCCTAGAGTTCTAGTGAGATGCTTTGATCAGTGAAGTCCGATCCGTATTAGACAGAGACAGGTATCTACTTCAAACAATGGATGAAGGGTTGCGCAAGATCATGGATAGACTGAATTTAGATATTAAGACCTCTGGACGCCGGCTCAATGGTCTAGATGATAAGCGTTTGCGCGCGGAACCAAAGGTCTGAGGTTCGAACCCCGCGGGTGAGGTCATGGATGAGCACTGCGGAGGAGTCTTATACTAGGGCGAAGCGGCTGTCCAGTACTTCCAGGTTCGCAATAGACTCATGAGTTTAACAGCGTAAATTACAAATAATGAAACATCTCACAAAATGTCAGTAAAAAGCAAACTACTTATGAGTACCCTGAAAATGATATCGAAATATGTATAAAAACAACATAAAGATTCTGAAAATATCCAACCACATTGTAGGTAATTGTTGCTTCATAATGTCAAAAAAACTTTAAAATAAACGTCTAACTAGTAGAAATTAAAAGGCGAGGTTAAGTGATTGTAAAAAGCAGGAAAATATGGAACGAATATCTGGAAGAGTTCTTTGTAAACAGGACTGCGATGAACAAAATGATGAAGCTATAAAAAAGTACAACCATTATTCATTCTGTATAAGTTAGCGGTTGTAGAGTTATTTGAGACAGACTCAACAACAGAAATTCCATCAGGTTTCCGCGAACCATACTTTTAACAGACGTTGGAATAAAGTAAGGTAAACAATCACCGACCTTACATAGACACACTTGTTTGGGCTTGGAAAAATTCATACCGACTGGAAGTTTATGTTAACCTTCTACTGCCCCCAAATGTCCTGGTACGACCGAGAGTGGGAAGAGTCAGCTCTCCCTCTCGGAATGCTCTCACATGGCCACGTGCATACAACCACTACCAGGGAAGTCCTCCTCACTGCCTTCTCATGGTGGTGTTGTTTACGAAATTGAGAGCATGAAAAGCGAATGTCCGGTACTTTAACTGGGTTGGTGGACACCGAGAGTCCACCTAGGGAAGTTGGAAAATCCTGATTCCAAACCATTGGTGCAAATGGGCTTCAGGATGCTGAAGGAACGAATGGCGTATGAAACAAGTGTTGGTCACCCGCTACCATGGGACCGCATCTCCTTATGTTGCTCCACTGCCTTGGGGACTAGACTTTCAGGCCAAAGGCCGGGTGTGACCCCCTAAGAAGACCAACTACTTCGGCTTGGGCACCCGGGCACTATCCCAGCCCTCACACAAATCTCATTTGATTTGTGTGGCGCATATCTTTTCGGTACCTATGTGTACCAATTTTTATGTGTTTAAATAAATAAATAAGATAATCTTCTACTGCTTTAGACTACCAGAAATTAATAACATGCTGAGGTAGAAGATGGTCGGATACATGTTTCATGTATTGGAGCAATTTCATTTAATAAAGATTGTTTCATTAAGAGATTTGCGGTCTTTTAATTAGTCAGCTACAACGTAGGACCAGGCACATATATGCCTCGTTCCAAGTTGACACACCTCATTAGCACAACAAGATGAATATCAAATTCATAGAACAGTTACTTCAATGGTAGTAATACATAAAATGAAGGACATGATACAGGAAGAAAGAATTACTTGGTAGGAAGAAAGGCATAAAGTAATTTTAGTCTCACGATTTAAGGGAAGACAAAGAGTGCATACACCTACATCATTGTGATCGATTCTGAGGCAATTCACTAAGAGCCTCCATCAACTTGTTACGATAGTCGTGCGGACCCCGACCAAGCAGTCTGAATCTACCAACATGGTAATGGCTGGAAGTTAGTGACTTCAAGCACTAATTCCACGTTTTGGTTTGACGGCGCTAACTTTCTGCCAACCATCCCCAGCACTAGTCAAAACTGCGCGCCGTGGTAATCGGTGTTCAGGCATACTTGAAAAGAGGCCACAACTTTATCAACTGATTTACCACAATTCCCTAATACCATGTGTCTAGCCTCACTATTACTTACCCGATGATCTCAGCAGATGCGAGCAATATTTCTAAGACATCTGTGGTCAAATACTAGTAGCTTACGAGTACCTTCTACGCTTAATGGCCACGTTTCGCAGCCGTCAAGTAAAACAGAACGAGCTGCAGCGCAGTATACTCGTCCCTTAGTTTATAGACGGATATCTCACCTTCGCCATAGGTGACGTAAGTTGGCAAAAGCCAAATGAGCTTTCCAAATCCGTGCTGAGATTTCGTCAGACACCAACCCATTAGGGATGAGCAGACTTCCAAGATAAGTGAAGTTGTCAACGTGTTCGACTACCTCACTCCATATCCTTAGTTCAGGTGTTGACGCAGATCAGTTCTGAAGAAACAATTTGTATTTTGAGGGGGAGAAGTGCATCCCAAACATTCTGGCATTGTTGCTCAGTGCTACCAAAAGACTCTGCAGTTTACCAGTGTCTTCACCAAACAGGACTATGTCGTTTGCTTATTCTAGGTGGACATCCTGGTAAGAGATATACGCCTAACCTCCAAATTTCTCATAAAGTCACCCAACGATACAGCAAGAAATGCTCCAAGACATCGATGACCTAATAATTGCAGTCTGTGAATATCTGGTTTCATAGGTTATCTGCTAGCTACATAATGTAATACAGAAAGGACAGCTGCGCAGTATACTCTCCCCTCTTTGTTGGCAGACGGATATCTCGTCTAATGAGTGAGAGGCATATGCTTGTAGAGGTTAAAGTAGCTTTCTAAACTCATGCCTAGATTTTATTAGCCGTCACATTTTTATGAATAATGAGACTTTTACGATAAATCAAGTGGTCAACCAGCCCAAATTTATGCCACGTAATAAAGTTTCTTCTCACTGTAGGCAAGTTTAAAATACGCGTTTGGCTTTACTTTTAACTTCTATGTTTGGATTCATACCTTATGATTCCCATCAAAAGCTCGATGTTTACATTAGTATGGATACCAATATAATTACCCGTCATTTATTTTGCTCTGTGTATACTATTGTCTGCTTAATGACATTAGTGTCAATAAGAGAAAATATTTCTTAGAAGATATTTTTTTATTATTTAAACACATAAACATTGGTACAAGGAGGCACCAAGTAGATATGCGCCACAAAATTCATTCGATTTGTGTGAGGGTTGTGATACTGCCCGGGTGCCCAAACCGAAGCAGGTGGTTTTCTTAGGGGACCACACCCCGAGCCTTTGATCTAAACGTCTAACCCATAAGGCAGTGGAGCATCGTGAAGAGATGCAGTCCCATGGTAGCCGGTGACCAAGGAATTGGTTCATACGCCATTTGTTCCCGCAGGATACTGGAGCCCATGTGCACCATTGATTTGGGATCCGGTTAAAGCGCTGGACATTCGCTTTTCGTCCTCTCAATTTCGTAAACAACACCCTCGCCACGAGAAGGCAGTGAGTAGGACTTCCCTGGCAGAGGCTGTATACGCGTGATCGTGTGAGAGCATTTCGAGAGGGAGGGACAGCCCACCCCACTTTCGGCCATACCATGGCATTCGGGGGGGGGGTAAGATATATACTGGTTTCTCGCTAAGAAATTAATGAACTGCTGCAGAAATTTCAACTTAGGGGAGAATATGTATAACTTGTCACTTATAATTGCTTAAAATTTATAATCGGTTAAATGTTGAGGCTATGATTTGATGGTGACTCCGTCTGGAGACCTAACGTTTGATTCCGGTTCCAAGCCCAGATAAATGGAGAGGGTTGGACATGAGGTTACCAACTTTATCCCGTGGAAAAGAATCCTACTGAAAAAACGCTAAACACAGGAGCAAATATTCCATGGTGTGAAGGTTCAACAGTAATTTATGGATTTTAAGTTCGCTTATCCTGCTTTAGGTTACATAAGGATTTAATGTTAACCATTCCAAATAAAATGTAATTTACTTAGTCTTAGGGTTTTGGAATACACAAATACAACTTGTAAGGAAGAAAGTCAATATAGATTTAAAATGAATATAAGGTCAATTTCCAGCACATTTCCGTTACATTAATTTAAGAACTTTCAATGAATTTTCACTATATATTTTTGGTGACAATTACTCGGCTAGTAAACTACAATCATTGTAATCTATAAATAACCGATTAACTTACATGTATTTTAGTTATAATGGGGGTGGGTCATCACCAACAAAGCTTCCATTACAAAAATGGGCCTACTCTAGTTAGAAGGGTAAGGAAGAAGAGGATAGTAGTATTTTTATTCACTGTGTTGAAGTTGGAGTTTTGGAACATAAACCTAGTGCATGAATATAACAATTACCCATAACAAAATATGTGTAACCTACAATCTAAGACAGGAAAGTGTGTACAGTTATTGTGTCTAGTGCATATTAACCTTATAAAACAAATGAGCTCACCTTTGTCGGACACAAAAAACTAAGTTGGAAAACGAACTGTAGGGCTCCAACTAGATTTTTACTATTTTCCTGTTAAAATAAAAAATAATAGAGCACAGTTAATAGCTGAATTACCTTTAAGTAGTCAAAGTAGTGCAGGATGAAAACTAGCACTTGAAACTGTCGACTCATAAGCAAGAAATGGAACCCATGCTTTGTGATACCAATTGGACAATCATTACCTTCACTGACAGTTAGTATATATGAACATGTATCCACTGTTAGAAATTTGAACATACCATTTCATTAAATTGGACAATAAAAGGACATCCTTCACAACACTTCCAACTTCCGCTGATTCAGAACCTACCATAAAGTGAAGTATAGCCTGCGAGAAAGGAAATTAGTTCACACAGAAACTTACATCCCAACGTTCAGCTGCATACGATTTTAAAAAGTCAACACTTTTTGAGTACTTATCGTTTGTCACAATGCCTAAATCTCCAAGTAAGGGTTTTCCACTGTAATTTAATCATAAAGATTTAGAAAATGAACAAAGACTACCCTCCGAAAAGTGATATTCGAATCGACTCTTGATACTTTTTATTTAACGACCAAGAGCCTCGAGAAACATTACTGTCTGTAGAATGCCATATCCTCAAATCAGTCAAAGCTTTACATGAGTCATTTAGAAGTGCACTAGAGCCCTTTTCAACCCACCCAGAGACAATAGATTTTGGTATTGGTTGTTCAATGAATAAAAGTCGCATGACAAAATGTTTCGCAAGTTCAGGTAATTCTCTAAAAACGACAAGACATGTTGGAGGATGAGTGTACAGTTCGTCAAGCATATGAACACCAACATTTTTGAGATATTCAAACAAAGATGAATATGAGTGGACACTCATTTCTATGTGCGAACTTCAGTATCACTGTACAACAGGCTGCGATGATGATAACTGAAAACGATAAAATACATATATATATTTAAGGGAAGCAAAAATAGTTGTAATATATTTTCACACTCAGTAAAAAAATGAAAAAAATACATCAGTGAATACCATCACTAAAACTTGACTTCATAATCTTGAATAAAATTGAGTATTGTGTAGACTTCTTATAATATAAATGATAAATTTGTAGTAGCTCAAGTAAAAGACTCGGTATGGACCACTTTTCTAAAAGAATTCTGAAGGAATATTAGGGATTTGCTTCTATGTCCAGTTCGGATATTACAAGAGTTTCATTTCTAAGACAAATAATCGGAGAACGTTGTTCTCGAATCACTGTTGGACGAAACATGAAAATACTATGTTTGTATGGGACAATATACAACGCAAGCACAATATCTTACTGATCTGAGTTTTTATTATTCGGGACAATACACGAAGGAAGAAAATAATATACCGACAAATCTAACGCAATGGTGACTTTTTATGATTTATCCCAAGATAATGGATCAAAATTAGGGGAAATAGTGAATCTAATAAATGATAGAAATAAAATTAATCAGGTAGGAGGAAAAAAGACTTAGGGTTAAAGAAGGGAAATGAAAGCTGGCGGGACAATAAATTATTTATCATTCAGAGCAAAATAAAACCCGAATGCAACTGAGCCACTGTGAACTAACAATTTTCAATTCACTGTTTCGTCTGATCGGATTTTGGCTGCGAAACCATCACTTCTTTGACAATTAGAGACAGTGAGTACGGGTTTGACGATAACAATACCAAGAATGAAATTTAGAGCACAATAAGCTAAGCAGTTGGTCGGTAAGGGAATTTTAGGACATCAATGTGAAGACATATTACGTAACACTGAACAAATTCTATGAAAATAAGAGTTCATTATACCCAAAAGTATATTTCAAGTAAGAAAACGCAACAATATCTTATCTACTAAATGTTTGGGTGATTATATTCTGCCAATGTAAAACCCAAAAGCCAGATTGAAAACACTGTTTAAAACAATTAGTAATTTTCTATCAACCGGCACCATGTTTTCAGTGAGAAGAATAAAGGACGAGAGACACGTATTGATCCTCACGATGCGAGATATTAACCAACACATGCTAGTTATTAATTAAGTGCTCAACATATACACGAAATATACCAAAGTAGTTGTAAATAAAAATGGATATACGACATACACATAAGGATTGAGGCATACAATCGTACACCATTAACCAGTGACATTAAAGGGAAGTGACGAGACTACAATTTATAGGCAACCTCTGTACGGCGATTAAGTGAACTTGGTAGTGCTTAAGGACTTTTAGTGGTTATATGATGGCTAGGAATTATTGTTGGAAGCGAAGATAAGAATCTAGAGCAGGACGTTAGAGTTAGGAACTAGAACTAGGATGTCCGGTGAGACTATAATTTATGGACGACTTTTGAGCGACGCTAAAGTGACATTGAGAACGTCCACCTAATAACCAGGACCAAATGAGGGTTATATATTAATGTAAGGAGTTCGAGTTAAAATCTACAGTCGATGATTAATGTTAGGGATTAGATTTAGGGTTTTCATCACGAACTTACATTAGCTATAATACCAAAACTCTATTTGGCCAAATGAATGAGTGAATTTCGCTCCGAAAGTGAAGACCTGTTATCTTATACCTGATTGATTCGTCCATAAATTGTCGTCTTGCCTGATATCCCAATCTCTCCATTTTAGGGAAGCCGCTGTAGAAAATTTCTGGGAAATGGTACAAAACCTCAAATGTTTCCCCAGTTCCAGAGAGAGACGATTGGACTTTGTGGAGAATCCCGAAATCTCTCAAAATAGAGAGATTGGGATACATTACGAAACGACATAAGCTATATTTTATTAGGTATTTATAAATCACAATTATAAATGTAAAATAGGAACATGAATAAGTGAATTAAGTCCCTGAGTCACAAACAGGTTATCTTGAATATGATCAGCCTCTTTTTAAATCATAGAATCTCTAAAAAAGAATAAGATCTTATTACTTTACGATGTGATATGATGTCGATGTCACATAGATAAGCAGAGATAATTTTAAAAAAAATATTCTTTATAAGTAAGTAGTGTATACATCCACAGCCAATAAGATTTCAAGGCCATCCAAGAGTTTGAATTAGGCTCGTCCGTACGCAACTCACGGTTCCAATGTGAATCAAATGGTCGGTGTTAGAAGAGTAGAAGCTTTAGCTTAACAGACTTCTGTGTCTATTAACAACAAATAACCAATGCCTTCAAGCAGGAACCTAGTTTTATTTAACGATAAAAAGAGGAATGTTAGTAAATCATAGCGAGAAACTGTCCTGAATCTTAAAGAATACGTCTCGTTTCCCATTGAAGGACACCTGCACTATCTCAAAGCGTACTAGAAATTTTTACTACTCGTAGGCATTATAACATGTCATGACAGCTATTCTGTTTTGTTGTTTATCTAATATTTGTGTGTCCACTCTAAGATTTATATTGGGAATGAAGCTAAGTAGGGGTTTAAAGCGAATCATAAATTCATTTGAAGTTCATCTTTTGAATTGCGTATGCTTTAGTGAGTGACGATTCAGTTGTTTGAAGCGCTGTTCGTTAGGTTTCAGTTTATGTTCTCTAACTTATTTCTTGGTTCATCGTAGTATACGTTCCAATTTACTCTTATATTTTTGAAGTGAGGAGGGAAATACGACATCACTAAAATCTCAGTGAGGTCTTATAAAACAGTTGATGAATGATTGGAGAGTTCTATTGTCAGATTGGCCGAAAATGCGCTTTAAATTTACCAGTGCAAAATCTATTAAAAAAAGCATCAGTCAATGTAAGATAATAGAGAATACACCCTTGGACCTTTTCCGACTCGAAACATCTCTGAAAGAGATTAACCTAAGTCTTATATGTGGTAAGTAATCAATCGGACGACACTTGCTGAGGAATGTCATCTCTATAAACTGCGAAAAATAGGAGGTATTTGTACAGGTAGTCACGTATACGGTCTAATATGAAGCACTCCATAATTTTTGAGGCTATTAAGAGTCCTACTAGTTGATAGCACGAAGTTCCATTAAATCGTCTTCTTTTAAAAAATGTCTAGGTATACTGTGACATTTGAAAGTATTTAAATCATTACACGAACTAGTGTAATTTAGACCTAGTATGATTAAGTGAGCACAAATGAATATATTGTATTTCAAATTTAAAATCAAGCAAACACCCAATTCCGGACAATTATTAATTAATACAAGCACCACTCAAATTGTCTTGGATAATGCCTTGACCAGGCCAAAAGAAGTGTTTTTTTGGATGCTTAAGTTCCTGATACATTGGTCGAGCGCTTAAATTTGCTTGCGAGACTGTTGATGAGTATCAAGTGAGACCTTTGGAAATACTGTCCCCCCAGAAGTTCTGTGTCATCATCATTGTTCGTCGGGCCGTGTGGATCTATAGACTGAGAAACTCCAGGTTGAGCTTGCCGAACAGAGGTTGTACAGTGGAATAGTCTTCAGATAAAGGACAGATTTCTCGACTGTGTTGATCGGATACTATCGCCTTTTTCCTCTTGTCGCTCTTATGCATTGGTTCCTTGATTATTGGAACGACCTATATATGTTGTGACCACTTATTTATTTATATTCTATAGAGTAGCACCATTTAAGTCCTAGCATTGAACAGTGAGACCACTGATCACTATAGTTCACATGTATCCAAGACGAACAGAATGGGTAAAAACCCTCAGCACACGATTGTCGCACCTCGCTGTTTGCAGCAAACTTTCTATGCGTGTGAGATGACCTCATGTTGCACTGCACAGATTGATCGAGAATGGCAAACTCTTGAAAGCCCATATCGCGTGTTGTTAGTCAGGAGCACAGAGCACCGCCGCTCATCCCGTTTTTTTGTTATTCTGAAACAAATACACGCCGGATATTTTTAGATTATTGTCCGTGATTTAAAGCGCTCAAGTCTCAGTTGTTATTATTAGATGAGTAATATCAACATATATTAGTTCACGCAACTTACAGAGTTCGAGTAACCTTTGGTTTTTTCGAATTTAAAAGCGTGAGCACCCTTCCATTGTTTGTTTAAATTGGACTTATGTGAATGGACAGGTAAACTCCCGTTCGGTAGCTTTTATCTTTCTCGTGTTCCTCTTGTCATTGACGGCCCAAGTGTAATCGTCTCTCCCAGTTATTTTTAATACTTAAATCCTGTTCGGATGCACGTGAACTGCTGTGGGTAGATTGAGTCTGTTGACACGAAGCGCTTCAACAGTGGTGGCCACCATCATGGAGGAAACTAAATTAGCGATCACCTGGATATTGTCACTAATGTATCTCCCAACTTTAATCTCTTTAGTTTCCACACGTTCAAAACAGGTATCATCACCTAGTATGGCTTAACCTAAAGCAAAAACGATGGTTTGCTAAATGAAACTAATACCACAGAATAATTTTATTTAAAAATTAAACGGTGGCATGTTAGACGTGTTTATTTCGTACGCACTTGTCAAAACTATAATCCTACACACTTTAGACAATATATGGGTTAAAGTGCAAATTCGTTCCCCTGAAAATGTTTGCAAAGGACATTGGAACATCGAACTTGATTGACTGATAACACTTACAAAATAAAGTTAGAGCAGTCAGAAATCCCAGTAACCCGTATATACACGGCTTACAAAACATAATTCAATACGTACAAAAATTAGTACATTGTTGAAGCAGTAGTCAAAATTATTTTCAATCACAGAACATTTATATTTCCAAAGATTTCAATTTTCAATGAACAATATAATTACGTAGTGAATAATCTAAAATGTGGATACAAATCAGAATATATTCGAAAAATTTCAACAAAGATATATCAGAAAAAAGTTCAATAAGAGATAGAGACATATAACAAGTACAATAATTCAAAAAAACCAAATTTAGTGTAAATGAACGTTTGAGATAACTGACACGCCAAACACTAGAAGAAATATCATCACAGAAGAAGAAATTTACAGAGCATATAAAATCCAAAGCAACCACTGTATCCAAGAGGTAACTGGAAATTTTTTAGTTGTACGACCAGAATTATTGATAACTCTAGTTACAACTCCTTCCCAAGTTTTCCCAACTAAAAAACCAAGATAAAAACGAGAAGTAGCTTATTTCTTAGGACACATCACAAGTGGTGAAGATTTGTAGCTCAGGTGGATGATTTTGATGGGGTATTGTTCTCTGAGCTAGATGAATGGTGAAAGTTCCATGACCAAACCATACAGCTCAGAGAACAAAACTCCATCAAAAACACATCACAAGTTGACAAATTCAATCTAACAAACTGTTTACCAGAATACACTACAATGTAATGTACATTTGGTCTAGGTGCTTTCAAAGAGGAATAGGCTATAAATATAAAACTTTGATACGTTTGCATTACAATCTTAAACTTTAATTATTGAAAGGATTTCTAAATAAATAGGATGAATCTAGCAAACAATGTTTCCTGATTACAATACAATATTAGGTAACATGAATTGATTATCATTTAGTTAGATTTTCGAGTGTTTTTCAACACTGCTATTTCGGAAACTAGAAGGACCAGTGTAATCAGAAATTAAAACAGTGCATTTCTTAAAGAATCATAATAATTTTGAAACTAATGAAGTAAACCACTGCGAGACTATGGTAGATATATATTGCTTACATACTGTATATGGGTAAACTTCATTAATATATCAAGCAAACTACTGTATGTTAGTTGACCTTTGAACAACGTAAGAAAACTCCATAGATGCAGGTAATTAGTAATTTTTTTAAATTAATTAACTTGAGTTCATAGACGAACGGACTAAAGCAAAAATCAAGAAACAATCCATAAGATTACGAAAATTGCACTCAAAGGGAACTCACTTCTAATAAAAATTCACTCGGACTAACAAGATCACTACAGCCATAAGTAATATGTTTGGAATAAGCTGTACCAATATTAGGAGCGCTGGATGAGTCATGACCTCCTGGGCCAGGGCGACTGTTTATCCCATTAACAGAATTTGTTAATGATGTTGACGAAGTGCTAGATGTGCCAGATGTAGTGGAACAAGTTGATTTGACCCAATCTAACAGATTTTGGTACTCAACATAACTTCCGCCACCAACGACAAAGACAAAAGCTTCATCGAAAGGTTGTTTGACACGAGGCATATTACTAAGACAAATAAAAACAAAAAATAATCGTTACGAAGTGATCTAAGCGTATTTACTCACGTTCTTTAACAAACAGTTATCTAACCATAGTAATATTTATGAATTTGCAACTCAGATCAGTGACTGACCAATCACAAACTAACGGAGGACGACTAACTGTGATTGCTTACACTTTTAGATATTGCATTAAAAAAATAATTAGTAAGATTAATTCTTAGAATTTAATTCTAAACATTTAGTGCTTTATCTCGATTACATGCCTCACTGTCTTGTCAAAGACATAGACTATATACGGAGATTTTAGCTTTAAGCGATTACTGTTATAGCACCTCTCCTACAATTAAGTTTGTTTACGGTTGATTGTATCAAGCGCTTTTATTAACTCACTTAACAGGCACAGTTCTTCGAACGGTAACGATTTGTATATTTCTTTGTACTATCATGATCACTATCATGTCTGTATAAACGTGTATGCTTGATCCCACGAGAAAGCCTACGTACAATAACACGGTATCTAATTTATATATTGTTTGAATATCTTTGAATCCTAGTTTATAACTCATGAATAGCTTTAAAATCTATACTTAAAGCGATATGGGTCGACTGTCAAAAAAACGAGCCCAGAAATGCCCTAATACTTCAGATAATAACAATTCTGTTATTACATATATTCCCCATGCTCTGCTACTCCTTTTGAAGCTGATAATGTTGGGAGTGGTCTTACACCACATCTGCTGCTGGATGACTCTATCTCTAATTTAATAATGAGTTCCACCTCAAGATAAAAAAGTATTGATAATATTAAGAGTAAATAAAACACTATCTTGAAGCAACTAAACGATATGCCTTCTAAAAATGAGTCACTTGCTAACTCTTTATCAAAGCATGATGATCTGAAACAAGAAATAAAGACATTATCACCCCTTAAGCTGCTTCTGTCAAAAGATATCGTTCCTGCGGAACTTGATTGCATCATATAAGCAGAATCTGTTATCGACTTTGTCGCTAACGTAGTTACCAAGCGAATAGTCTCTCGTAATAACGTAACTGTCTATAATATACCTGACAGAATCCCCATTAGAACTGCAAGGAACTCGATATTAAAAGTAGCTAACCTTCAAGACAGTCCATGCCAATGCATTCGACTTAATAAAAAGCACCAGAAATACTCGTGCCCGGTTTTGTTCAGATTCGACTCTCATATATTAGCTGAACAACTAAAAGAATCCGAGCGGCTAATTTGCGCGCTTACGAAATTTAGAAACGCTCGTATAGTCTCAGATAAGACCACCAACCAAAGACTTACGCAAAAACGTACCTTGAACGAAAATAAAGGTGTTGAGATCACAACAAACCACGATGCATCAGCAGCTGAATCCACTGATGCCGCTACCCCATCTTGTGTTCTCCAGTACTCTGATTTACCAACGAAGAGTGCTAATTTGCCTGTTATGTCTGCAGTGACATCTGATAGCCAATGTACATCTAATGACGACACTAATCTGATATTACCCAGTTTACCATTGGAAGCCCATAAGCAAGTACTTCGTTCTAATGCGACAACTTCTAAGAACACTGTCAAGACTAAAAAACCTATGCCACGTAAGAAGAATGTAAGTACAGAACCTTCTGGTTCTAGACCCAATATCAAAAATATTATGATGACTCTACCAAATAAAAATAAGACTGTACTTCCCGACACCATGCTTTACCTTACGCATCGTAGGGCAGGTTATGAGGGCAGACTTGATTCAAATGTCTCACAAGATGGCCACTGCAATCATTATGTAAGCAGGCCTAATATTGGACAGGCCACAATGAACCAACGCACCCTACGGTTATCCTAAAACGTTTTAAATAACATACCTGTGAGACGTAACTATTCTCAACACTTTTCCATCGGGCAAGATGGTTTACTAGGTTACTGAACATCAAACGTTTTATATAATAAACCTCCAAGACGTAACTTTTCTCAACACTTTCCCATTGGGCAAGATGGATTACTAAGTTATTCACTATCAACCCAACCCCACCTGGCAGGTGCTTGTCTTAACTGTCCGCCTAGTCGAGTTCAACAATTTAATCCACTTTATCAAAATAATGATTTTTTGGCCTTCAGAAATCCCAGATCCCACTAGCAATACAGTTTGTTCAAGTGATAGAAGTTACGATCAGTCAAACAAAATAAACCACAGTCTATGCAAATCCAAAATACATAACATCAATAGGAAAGCTCACGGTTTTTTTTTACACTCCACACTGCCTTTTTAAACTTATTACTTATCAATGCACGTTCACTTCTGAACAAAACTTCAGCCTTGAGAACATTAGCTTTTCCAGCCAAACCTTCTTTCATACTTATCACTGAAACATGGTACTCTCAAGCAGTATCTGATTCAGAATTAAATATCCAGAACTATCGACTCTATTGGTGTGAGAGAGAAACTAAGCGAGGAGGTGGTTGTATTATATACGCTTTGGATACCCTAAAAACTAATAAAGTTGAAGATAATGTCCTGAATAGTTTACCAGAATCAGTCTGGATATCAGCGAACACCCTGAATCATAGTCTACTCCTTGGATTTATATACAGAGCTCCTTATAATTCGAATAATGGGAATGATCTTATTATCAATGCATTCATAAATGCATCTTCTCTAAACTTCAATGCTAAGGTTATCACTGGGGATTTCAATGATACTGGGATTAAATGGAGTACCGGTAATTGTCAGTCATGTAATGATGAGTTCTCGGCAACCATTAACATACAATGCTGGTCACAGTGGGTTTGTACCCCAACTCGAGGCGATAGTATACTCGATCTAATATTTAGTAGAGATGTTATCCCACTATCTGTAAAAGTATACGATGAATTTGAAAGCAGTGATCATACGATAGTAGTTTGCGCTAAACTATCTATCCCTTTTATAACCAACCCATTCAAAAAATCTGTCAATATAGAGACTGTAAGCATGCTGACTGGGATCTCCTGCATTCACTGATTAAACTTTCAGACTGGGATAACATTTTTTCATGTAATAGTCTCATGGACGCTATCGACGAATTCTATCTGATCATTAACTCTTGTTTAGATTCCTGTGTACCTCTTAAAACGTACAGGTTTAGTAAACCTTACGAATTATATATACCAACTAAATATTGTAATAAACGCCTACAAAATCGTTATTTTAAGTCAAACGAATTCACAGCAGTTGCACAAATAACAATGATTTTTAATCAAATTAAAGAGGAACATAGGTTAAAAGCCATTAATGAGGAGCTGTTAGCACTTAATACTAACTCGAAAGTACAAAACTTAACTCTCCTTTTTAATAAACGCACTAAAGGAACTCGAAATGTTGATATACCGTGCATCCAGCATAATAGCACTTTTATATACGACTCTAAAACCATGACAGACCTTTTCAGTAGTATTTTTGCGAATGGTGTAGAAATCATAAGTGGCTCTGCTTCAAGGGTTATGAGCGTAACTAGCAGCTCAATAAAATCTATCTCCTTCACATGCATGAAAATTAATAAGGCTGTAAATAACCTTAAGCTTTCGAGAGGTCATGGAGTAGACGGGATTTCATCCTTTACAAATATGGTGGTCTAGATATTCCACTTCTTCTTCTAAAGCTGTTTACTCTCTCTATGGAAACTGGTTCTTACCCTTACTATTGGAAAACAGCGTACATCATACCACGTTACAAATCTGGAGATAAGACTGACATGAACAATTACCGGCCGATAAATATTACTCCAGTTATTTCTAGGATTATGGAAAAAATTATAAGTGATGAACTTTCCAACTATTTACTTGCTGGAAAATTTATCAATGATACCCAACACGGATTTCTTAGAATTCGATCTTGTATGGCATGTCATTTTGACTTCTTTGATTTGGTCTATTCTCTACGTAGCCAAGGAAATCTAGTCTTAGTGCTATATCTGGACATTTCTAAAGCCTTTGACATGGTTAGTCACCAACTTCTTATAGGTAAACTCGCACCTTATGGGGTTCAAAATCGTTTGCTAGCTTGGTTTGATTCCTTTCTCACCAATCGACATCAAATAGTTAAAATTAACTCTTCATTGTCTAACGTTGTCCCTGTTAGAAGTGGTGTAATAAAAGGTAGTGTCTTAGGCCCTTTGCTCTTTTTAGTGTTGACCAAAGATATTTTTGAAAGTTTTTGTGTGGGTAAACCCCTTCTATATGGAGATGATCTTATAGTAGTGTATTCATTTTCTCCACATGAGCTGAAAAATATGCAAAATCGCATCAGCATGGAGCTTAACAAGGTAGCACAGTGGTGCTTAAAATGGCAACTGGAGCTTAATGTTAATACCGTCCTCAACAAGTTTAACTAATTTGAATAACATCAACAGTATATCACTGTGTCACATGACACACGCATTTTGGTAGACCTGATTGACATATAATACTTAAATTCTAATCAAGTTTATCATATTGATACCTTGTCAATTGTCTGTTTGACAGAGAAGAGGTAGTCAAGTAAATTAATCAGTTTACAAAGTACCAATAAATCGGTAATTACGAAAAATTTTGACCAAAAACAGACAATTGTCCAAATTATATACATACATATACTTTAAAAGCATGTATAAAACTCATCAAACTTAAATCTACTGTGAATGCGTACATAAATTAGAAGTGTAGCACGAGTATGTAATAAAGCAATTCCTGTTGCATTATTCGTTTGCTAATCAGCCGTCTATATTTAAAATAGGGATCCAGTGGGTGATCATTAGATGTCTAGAAAATTCCATTACGACTCTGCTGTCACATGTGTAACATAAACACATGTGAGGTTGTAAACTGAAAATAATTTGGCGTGACTATAATTTATGGACGAATCAATCAGGTATAAGATAACAGGTCTTCACTTTCGGAGCGAAATTCACTCATTCATTTGGCCAAATAGAGTTTTGGTATTATAGCTAATGTAAGTTCGTGATGAAAACCCTAAATCTAATCCCTAACCTTAATCATCGACTGTAAATTATAACTCGAACTCCTTACACTAATTTGTAACCCTCATTTGGTCCTGGTTATTAGGTGGACGTTCTCAAGGTCTCTTTAGCGTCGCTCAAAAGTCGTCCATAAATTATAGTCTCGCCAATAATTTTTGTTAAGTAAAAAACTGAATCTCTACAGAGGACATCAGTTTATATTATCGTCCATCGCTTAAAACGTAATTATTATTATTAGAGAGCAAATTTTTCAATCAGAAGTGCACAACAGTAAAAGAAATCATGATCCTATGCGGACCACTGAAAGTGTAGCTTTCAAGGTTAAAAAACTCGGCTATACACTAGATAATTCAAGCGAAGAAAAAAACTGATGAACAAAATCGAATTAACTTACGAATCTTGACGCCTGTACAATTTCGGATCAAAATAGCGATAGTCTTCAAATTCAGAACCACCTTTATTTTCCATTAACTGAGATACGATGCGAGTAAACGGGAGGTACTGAAAATAAGTAAAAAAAATAACTACCCAAATATGCATATAAACGTCCGTACACAGAAATCAGTAAATAAATCAATTGAGATGGTGGAGAAGATTTGTAGCTCAGGTGGATGATTTTGGTGGAGTTTTGTTCTCTGAGCTGGATCAATTCTCATACGTAATTCCGTTAAAACAGAGTAAGAAAAATAACTGAACATTGTAATGGTTACTAAATTTATTAGAACAGAATGTAGATCAATAATTCCAGTCTAATATTGTTACAATAGGGATGAAGGAGAGCATAGAGAGAAATAAAAGGTATGGATAGATATACTGCAAAGAGTACATAGAGAACATAATCACTATCAACAGCACTTTAACTGATATGTGACATTACACGGTTATAGAGATGACTGGTCATTACAAGAGTACATATTGTCTTGAAAAACATCGCTGTAACAAAAATTGTTGTACAAACAATTGGTATATGATATTACTATTTAAAACACTTAAAAAGTCAAGCATACTAGAAAATAGGAAAATTGGGTGTGGTTTTTGACTTACAACTAGGTAGCGGATAAAAGAACTTAACGGATATTAATAATAAACACGATTTTGAGGAATTTTCTACAGAAATATGTAACATGGATGGGGTATAAATCAAGGTATATAACATACAAATATTAAGGTTACACGGATGAACGCTTCACTAGTTTTAACATAACTAGCTGGATGGTACTCGCGCACTCTTAAATAGTAAGCCTGGTTTAAGAGTGTGAGAGTAGGCTATCGTCAATAACACAGAAATATAAAGTGGATGAGACCAACAAGAAACTTTGGCTGAATAAAACTTTTTTTATTGAAAGGAGTATAACCTTTGAAGTAAATTATTTGTAACTATCAATAAAGTATAGTCAGTTAGCCAGTCATATGCAACGACATATATGGATCGATTCAAGTTGCCAAACTACACTAGAACAGCAAGAAAAAATTAACAAGAAAAATCTCAGAATAGCAGAAGTTGTAACAGTATCAGTAGTCGTAGGAAAGATTAGATATAAAAAAACATAAGAAAGTGTTGAGAGATTTCGGCACTCATGTTATAAAGGAAGATAAAGAGTAAATACACCTGAGCCGTTGTGAATGACTGTGCCATTGCACTCGAAATCTCTAACAGTTGATTACAATAACCGAGCGGAGGGAACAAGGGATAATTATAACAAACTACGAAACTTTATAAAAAAGAGACTTAAACCAAGAAGTATTTTATCAAGGTTAAGTGGACATCAATCGAATTAGTCGATGTCAGTTTATGACGGTAACCTATCGAAAATTAACAAAAACCATAGTAAACATAGACTACAGATATTCGACTTACAGATTTCTGACCAATCAAATGTCTCATCCCAGTCAGCAATATAGCTGAACCATGTGAAACAATTTTATTAAGTACACTTCGACTGCCAGCTCCTTTAACATTCTCTGTTATATTATCAGTTAGTTGACCAACTTTTGGAATTTTCCTATTTAATTACAGAATAGAATTTGCTTAAAAGATTCAAAATAAATGTTATCTGAGAAAATTCGGTTATCAAGACGAAATACTAAGATAGGCGCAACATTTGACTTAATACTATATACTGATTATTCAATAAAATAATAGCAAATGATTTAAACTTGTATGCTGATGTTTATTTTCTCAGGAAAATGTACTATGAATAACACTAGTACTTATGTCTATGATTAAATCAATTTTCAAATTAAATTAATATTTATCACGATCAGTTTATTAAAACATAAATAATTTATTAAAAGTGGAGAACCTTTGAGAAATTAACTCAAAGACTAATGAGCCGTTTATTTTTGTTATATTCTAACGAAGATTAAATTATGGGTAACTTCTGGGAACTATTTATAGACTGCTATTATATATACTCTGATTGGATAACTGTTAAATAACTAGATTATATATATTTATATTCACTTTATCATAAGCTTTTATTTGACTTATTGGCTACTATCATACGATATAATATTCTTAAGTCATTCGCAATTTATTAGTAACAGTCTCTTACAATCACAGCCACTTTTTGGCATGATCTTGTATAATTATTATTTCCCATTTTTAGTATGATGTGGTCCGGTTTGTTTGTATATAAACCAGTTATGATTTCCGGAAATGACATCACATTGTATATTCACCTAGAACCCACTTTAATTTCGGCATATGTATGGTTAATTGTAAGTTTGATAGTCTTCAAAGGTGGGAATGGTGTAAGATAAAATGAACTATGTATATAACCAATTTAAAGGCCTTTGTAATAATTATCGTTTTCATATATAATTTATTTAAAAAAAACAGAATTGTAACGAGTTGCACACAAATAGTCCCACAAAAACACAACTTACCTAAAGTGTTGAATATAATTCACAGGACTCATATCAAGATTAGGATAGGAGTTTTGTAACAGTGTTTTCAAACGATCAACTTCTGTATCGGATAAACAAAAATCAATGCCACTAGTATTTGAATTGAAATTATTTAATGCACTTCCAGATCCACTGGCAATCATATTACTTGATGTATTACTAGTGTTTGTACCAGTTCTACTGGTACCCGCTAAAGCAGCAATAATAAGCAAGCGTAACTTATCCTCAGGTGTACCAATTGACGGATTACTAATTAGCTCGATTAAACTTTGTTCCTTTTAAAAATGTTGGGGAAAGAAGTGAACGAATAATTAACGTACTGATGAGTAATTAAAATTTACATTTGAAGAAATAAACAAAAAAATATTGTGATTAGAAACCAGCCTGAATTAGACGTCCATTGAAAACCAAGAAGCACTGGACAGCCGTTTCATCGTAGCATGGGACTCATCAGCAAAGTGCATCCAAGACTCCTTCAGTGATCCAACCGAGGACCTTCATGTCTCACTGTGAACGTTTTACCTTTAGACTAGTGAAAAATTCCAATGGTTAACATGTTTAACTTTAATTGATTCGCAATATTTTCGATGGGTAACTGCCTCACACTCCACATGAATGAACATTACTGATAACGAGATCTCAACTAAATTTCGGAAGTTCCATGTTAGAACGAAACAAAGGTCTAGTGATCTATAGTTCCAATGGTTGTCTAAATTAGGTAGATTTGTGTTCTCAATAACATTCAACAATTTCCACAAAGGTCTAGACCGCAGATAAAATAATACTCAAATGATGAAGTAATGGGGATGTAAACATAGCAATAGTAACAAAAAGTCAGTAAATTGGTTTGGCTAACTGGTATAATATCAAATATTGATACTGATAGCGGACAATTCCAATCAAAAACTTCAACACTGGATGAAAATTTGGTAAATTAATGTCAGTAAGTAGATAAATGTCTCAGAATTCGACTATAAGCACGAAAAGTTTGTCTGTAGACCCTTTAACTAGCTTCAAAGATGTTTGATTTATCATTGAAATGGGATGATTTTCAAACTTGAAAAATACATTGATGAAATTTATGTTTTGGTAATAATTAGAAGAGAGAATTTTGCATAAAGATCTATCAAACAAATTTACACTTGACCTTTTTGATAAAGTGTAAGTAAATTGAAATATTTGGTACCGAAGACAAAATAGCTTGTCATAGCTTGACAAATCGTCTCATATTCAGCAAGGTATTCATTGCACCAGCTATTAAACATCACTGAACACATTAATGACAGATAAAGATACAAAACTACTATTTTAGTAACACAATTGAATGCATAAAACATACCGTGGATGGATTGTTTTTAGCAAGAAGATGGTCTTCTTCTTCAGCAAAAGAATGTATCTGCCTATCTTTGATTACATTAGCTAGACAAGTTGCAATATTTGTGTGCATATCAAGACATCGTTTACGTTCCATTAATTGGGGTAAAGAACTAGAAAAACCAAGATAGTAAGAACAACATTTAAATAAAAAGAATTCTTGGGATAAATAAGAAATAGTTCGGATGCAACGAATCTATCTTAACCACAATCACACGACCTAATGAAAATATTAGATCAATTGAATTTGCTATAGAAAAACTGTATTTGTTACGAAGCTTTACCAATTCACCAAATCGGATCACTCTTACTGTTATGTCCCTAGCTTATACGATTAGCCTGAATACGATTGCCAAATTTAGACACACCGAATTATACGACCAACAAATGGCGCATATACCTGAACGAACAGCCTGGAGTCCCGACTGGTCCTTTCCCCTGCCTGTTAAGTCCAAAATACAGATCTTAGTCTCCGAGATAACCATCATATATTTCAAACATACTGGGTTTATATATAAGCCAAAGAGACGACATCACACCATAAAATAGGAAATAACATTTGTACGAGATCTAGCCAAAAGTGGCTGTGATTGTAATTAATAAACTGGGTATAACTTAATCATGATAGATCATATAATAATAGTCTGTAGGTCAAAATAAAGCTTATGAGAGGAATACGGATATACATAGTTTAGTTACTTAAAAATTATACGATAAAAATACATGTATAGTATTAGTCTATAAATATATCCCAACGGTTATCATTCATTATTCGCGTCGGGATATAACACTTACAATATTAGATTAAAAAACTAAGAGATGAAGTTATTTGTTCATACTTTTTTATTACAGTTGAAAGGGATGTGTATTTTGAGTAGTTACAACAATAGTTCTGTGGCAGATGTACCGACGAATTTCTACCTTCACACCACTACAATCCTATTTTATTGAAACATCAAGTTATAAGTATACATAACTAACGATTCAGTATTTTCTTAAATGAGATAATAACGGTTAATTTGCCCAGGAATTTCAACAGACCATCTATTCATTTTTTTAAAAGGACATAATAATAGTTAAACACTAATAGGGTGAAATTGTTGATTTATACTGATCAAACACCGGGTAATTATTTTATAAATTGATCTAAAGAAAACAGCCTACAAAATAAACAAAAAATGCGCACTGCTGAGGAGTCCCATACTAAGGCGAAACGACCATTCAGTGATTCGCAGTTTTCAGTGGTGGTCTAGCTCGAATTGACTCATGAATTCAACTATTAAAAATAAAAATAGTTGTCAATGTATTTGTATAAACCTATTGGAAACATTTAAATACTATTAGTAAATGATAGAAACAAGGTACTCCAACACTGAAATTCGTAACATTATTAGAATTCATGACAAAAAGAAGTATTGAGTAGATCGTTTTGTTTTGTTCTATAATAAGTTAGGCTGATTAAATTCATTAATAATCTTTTTTTCACTTAACAAGTAATTTAAACATTAAATAGCTCAACTCAATTTTAATGAAATTTTTTTTAACACAAATCAAATATTATGAGAAGAGGTTTTGTGCAAACTTTAAAGAATTCACTGGTTGAAATCATGAGTCAATTAAAGCTAGATCACCATGGAAAACCTGGAAGCATTGTACGGCCGTTTCGTCCTAGTATGGGACTCTTCGACAACGCGCATCCACGATCCCGCCCCCCGCGAGATTCGAACCCAGGTCCCGTCAGTCTCGCGCGCAAGCGCCCAACCATTAGACCACTGAACCGGCATCCAATGGTGTTAATGTCTAGCTTCAACCAAGCCACCGTACACCATTATCTTCAGTGAGCTGATATCTCACAACAGACCTGGTTGAACTCCATTGGTAACGGTTTCTCACTAGAACTCCAGGAAATGTCTCTTGAAGTCAGTCACTAGTGAGCAGGTGATTATTATAAGAAGGGGTTTTGTGGAGATTTTAGAAATTTCACCAGTTGAAATCATGATTCAATTGAGTCAATCTCCGTTCAGATTATTGAAATGAGTACTGACAGTCAGTTTTTAAATTATGTTTGTATAATGTTGAAAAATTAGGCAAAAAGGTTAAGTGAAATGATTTGGGTACATAAGCCAAAAACATATCGCACAAGCTTTTAATCTAGGAAATACTTAACCACTTAAAGCAATAAAAAATAAACAGGATTAAAACAAGTAGATATTTAGTATTTTAAGGAAAGTAACTAACTTGATAGCATTTGTTAATTTAGCTGTACTATCATCTAGAAACGTCATTGTTGATGAAGTTGCCAGCATATGTATATCTGTTGAACCACCAAGTGATGATTTCAATTCACTCATACGTCTATCATAATCTTTTAGTATTGTCACTTCTTCATGAATAGCTTCCGCAACATCAGAAAATGCAGCACCTCTAAAATCTCTCCATATACGATCACATGATCCTGTTAAATCATACTCAACTATTTTAGAATTTGATTTTTTACTATTATTTTCTGATATCCTGGATTTTTCATCATCTGAGATAGGCTTAGCCAAATCTAAATTCACGTGAACACGATTGAGACGAATATTCTTTAAGAAAAAGATAACAAACAATGATTAGATGCAATTTACATATAAATCAGGCAAACTGAGTGCAGTTAACCACTTATCATAATTGATTTAAACAAATGAGCTAGGGAAAAAAGACAGTTGTCAGATTATACTAAAGAAAAAATTCTTTTAAAGAAGTATGCGATGTCGATGTAGGGTTGGTAACCAGAGAATAACGTTTTAAGTCAGTCAGTCAGCTACAACGTAGGACCAGGCACATATATGCATCGGTCCAGGTTGCCATGCCTCATTAGCATAGCAAGATGAACACCGGATTCATAACAGTGGTTAGGTAAAAGGTGGTAATATATAGGAGAAAGATTGCATATAAGGATACAGTACCGGAATATAGAATTAGTTCGTAAAAAGAAAGATATGAAGCGATTTTAATCTCTTAGTTCAAGGGAGGACAGGGAGTGTATACACCGACGCCATTGTGATCGATTCTGAGCCATGTCACCAAGAGTCTCCAACCATCGGTTACGAAAGTCACGCGGACTCCAACCAAGTAGCCTGCATCTACCAACATGGCTCAGACTAGAAGTTAGTGACTTCAAGCACTGATGCCACGTTCTGGTTTGGCCGCCCCTAATTCTCTTCCAAACATCTCTAATATCCGTTAGCATTGCACGACGTGGTAATCGGTGTTCAGGCATACGTAACACGTGGCCCAACCATCTCAGTCGATGAAGATTAACAACCTCATCAACTGATTTACCATCATTACCTAATACCCTGAGTCGGATCTCACTATTACTTACCCGGTGATCCCAGCAGACGCCAGCAATATTTCTAAGACATCTGTGGTCAAATATTAGTAGCTTACGGGTGTCTTCTACTCTTAAAGGCCATGTTTCGCTAAAGTAAAGTAAGACAGAATGAACTGCCGCGCAGTATACTCGTCCTTTTATTGATAGACGGATATCTCGCCTTCCCCATAAGTGACGTAAGTTGTCAAAAGCCAAACGAGCTTTCCAAATCCGTGCTGAGATTTCGTCCGATACCAGCCCATTAGGGCTGATCAGACTTCCAAGATAACTGAAGTTGTCAACGCGTTCGACTACTTCACTCCCTATCTTCTTAGTTCGGGTGTTGACGCAGGCCATTCCTGAAGCAACAACTTGCATTTAGAGGGAGAGAAGCGAATTCCAAACATTCTGGCATTGTTGCTTAGTGCTACCAAAAGACTATACATTTTGTCAGCGTCTTCACCAAACAGGACTATGTCATCTGCGTATTCTAAGTCGATAAGTGGACCTCCTGGAAGGAGATCAATACCCGAGAATTCAGCGGACGAGAATGTTATTTCCATCAATAGGTCTATGATGAAGTTAAACAAAAATGGAGAAAGTGGACAGCCTTGACGGACACCACTTGAGGTTGCAAAAGTAGATGACTGTTCGCCATAAGCTCTCACTCGACTAGTAGTGTTCGAGTAAAGAGCCTTTACAAGGTTTATGTACTTCTGAGGTACGCCTTTCAATGACAGACACTGCCACAGAATCTCGCGGTCTACCGAGTCAAATGCTGCTTTTAAGTCAAGAAAGACCACCATTGTTGGATGCCGATAAGTATGCCTGTGTTCTAGAACCTGACGAATGGTGAATATGTGGTCGATGCAGCCACGACCAGGTCTGAAGCCAGCTTGGTTTTCTCGTGTTTGCAGTTCACGAGTCTTAGTTAGGCGTCTGATTATTATTGAGGCTAGTATTTTAGATACTATATTAGTTAAACTAATCCCTCTGTGGTTGTCACAAGATGATTTTGATACTTTCTTGTATATTGGAACGATAAGTGATTGCGACCAGTCAGATGGAATAACATCTGACTCCCAGATCTTAGCTAAAATATTAGTCAACCTAACCGCTAAAATTGGACCACCATCCTTAAAGACTTCTGGAGCAAATCCATCTGGACCAGCTGCCGTTCCTCGTTTCAGACTAACTATAGCCTTTTGAACTTCTGCTAGAGTTGGGGGACCTACTTCAATGTTCCATTCACACTGTCTGGGAATGGACGTTAGTTGTAGAGTCGCTGAAGGCCAGCTGAACTGTTCCCTAAAGTGTTCCGCCCATCGTTCTAAACGCCTGGACTGGGAGTAGATAAAAGTATCGTCTTTTTCCGAAATAATCTCACTTACACTTGACTTATTAGTTCCAGTTTCTTTTATTAGTCTGTAGAGCTGTCTTGTGTTACCTATTGCCGCCGCCTTTTCCATCTCTTTTGCTTTCGTTGCCCACCACTGCTCATGGTCGTTTCTTAGACTTTTTCTTAACCTAGATCTGATTTGTTGTCGCTCTTCATTATGTTCGGAATCTGATGGGACGAGTTTGCGAGAATCCATCAGTGTGATAGACTTTGAAGAAATCCACTGGTTCTTTGTAACTGTGGTTTAAGTCACTAATAGATTTCATTGCTGTTTCCACAGCCGTTTGTATATCTTTCCAAGCAACATCTGGGTCAGCCTCGTTTTCAGAACTACCTAAGTGTGACCTCAGCTGTTCCTGGAACTTACTTTTGGTTTTCTCGTTACTCAACTCAGTTCTAATGGGTCTTTTTACTGAGGCTTTTTTGCGTCCAGTGAGGTGCAAGCAGATGCGTGCCCGTATTAGGGCATGGTCGGAGTCCAAGCAGGTACTCCAGAATGAGCGACAATCTTCCACCGACCCTCTCCAACGATGACTGATGGCAATATGGTCTATTTGAGTCCATCGTTGGTTTGGTGTAGGGGGTCGCCATGTTAGACGATGTCTTTCCTTATGCTTAAAATTTGTGTTTGCTAAAAATAAACGATTGTCTGAGCATAGTTGCAGCAGACGATCACCATTATCTGTTCGTTGTGCCGGTATACTATAATACCCACCTAAAAGCCTTTCTGTTTGGTTTAGACAACCTATCTGGGCATTAAAGTCACCTGCTACGAGTACTATGTCTGAACGTTTAGCTTTCTGATGAAGTTCAGATAGCTTTCTGTAAAATTCATCTTTCATTTCATCTGAGCTGCAGTCGGTGGGAGCGTAGGCAGAAACGATAAAAAGGCAACGACGTGTGTCCCTATCCTTCCGAGTTCTTACGGAGCCGTTTAGCCGGACAGAACATAGACGACTGTTGACGGGGATCCACTCTAACAGTGCTTGTTCGGCCCTCATGCTTAGTGCTATGCCTACACCTGCCAGTCCACGAGAGCTGGCCATCGAGTCACCAGATACACGGAGGGTGTATCTCGTTGGCTCTCCGTTTTGCCGAGGTGAGGTCAAGTGAATGACCACACTGGGATCCTGTATGCGTGTTTCGGAGACACAGCATACATCAATGGCACGAGATTCTGTGGTTTTAGCCAAGGAAGCCTGCTGACCGATTTGACATAGGGTGCGTACATTGAAGGCTCCAATGTGTAGTGTGGAGCGAGGTTTCAGTAGACCTGGGACAGTGTTTTGAGCACTAGAATCGTTGACTATGGTGACACTTGAGGGGGAAGCCGAAAAAAGAAGTTTAGAGTTTGAAGTTGATTTAGGAGGAATAATAGGAATTGAAGAGGGAGGTTGATTATGAATCCAGTGGTCCTGAGTATTTATTTATATATTATTTATTTCAACACATAGATATTGGTACAAGGAGGCACCAAATACATATGCGCCACACAAATCTCATTTGATATGTGTGAGGGCTGTGATACTGCCCGGGTGCCCAAACCGAAGCAAGTGGTTTTCTTAGAGGGCCACACCCCGAGCCTTCGACCTGAGGGTCTGATCCACAAGGCAGTGGAGCATCATAAGGAGATGCCGTCCCATGGAAGCCGTTGGCTATAGTGACACTTGAGGAGGAAGTCAAAAGAGGAAGTTTAGAGTCGAAAGTCGATGTAGGAGGAATGATAGGAATTGAAAAGGTTGATTATGAATACAGTGGTCCTGAGTGCTGTTAGAGGTATGAGGGCAGTTATCACTTCCCGGTTGCCCACACCGTGGAAGGGTTCTTCTGGAGGTACCTGAAAAGGAAATCGGATTAGAAGTGGTCTTAATGACCTGGGAGCGTGACCGCAGTGCCCAAGGGACAGCTGCTTGAGGTCGGTCACACACGACCTTTTTATGGGCAATTTTTGTGTTAGCTCCGTACTTATTGAGACCTTACCGCCGGAGACGGATATCCGTGGGATAAGGCGAGGTTTGCATTTTTAGGGTTGACCTTTCCTAACCCCACCCCTCCTTGTGGTAAGGCAACATCGCTGTCATGCTGGTTGTCTGAAGAAAACACCTTACTGCTGCCACACCTCTGTACAGTCAGCAGTACGACTTCGCCTTCGGACCTTGGGTTTGTTGCTTTTAGTCTTACCGCTCTTCAACCGAACTTTCTGACGTGGTAGAACCTTGAAGAACAGTTGTTCCAGTCAGTATAGCTCGGTTGCTTCATCACGATAGGCAAGCCCGACCACCATGTCAAGGTAGCAACAACGTTTTAAATTTAAGCATTACTCTGCTCCATGACAACACAAATTAATTGAATTAATCTGATGATTGTAAATTATAAGTTAGTTAAATTCTTTGAGTTACACACGTGCAAAGTACTTCTTATGTAGCGCAAGTGAAAAAGAGGATAGAATTCGTATGCTCTGTGTTCAAAGAGCATTTTGCTGACCATAGTAAATGCAATATAACAAAAATTAAAAGATACATCCCAACCTGAGTTTGTATGAAGCTACGTGTTTTTGTGTTTATTACTCCAATGTGATTGTCTGCCTCATATTTTAATGAATCGAATGTTATATTGCTTAAAGGATTTACTTAGTAAAATTATACTATTTTTACACAGTTATCCTATATTTTATAGGTCAAATGGACAAAAATCTAAAGTTTTTTTTAAATTGGGAATAGTAGTTTGCGCATTCCGGTCATCGGACCAGAGGAGATTAGGATCGATGACTTATTTGTACATACGATTTCCATATAAAGTTAGATAATTTAAACATTAATTGCTTGCGTGCTTTAGAACCCAATAAACTACCACTTCAGTACGCTAGCTACAACAGATATTCGTGCAGTAAATGAAAATTCAATAGGTACACATATTTTGTTTCAAACAATTATAGGATTAAATATAGCACGGTTCATTTCACTATCTACTTCTAGAAAAGAATGGCATCTGTGTTTAGGTTTCCCTTTCTTTTGTATAGTGTAGAGAGTGTATGAGCTTAGTTTCAAAAACGAACCATTCCACGAAATCCACCATACAGCTAGTTCAGGTGAAAATATTTATCATAATGGAAACAGTTACGAAATGTCACCTACCTTACAATAAAATTCCTTTAATATGCCTCTAAATAAAGTACGTACTAATAAAAATAACTCAAATGACTCATTAATGTATAATGAATTATCTCTGTCCATGATTTGAGACAAGCATAAATCAAATAATTTATGGCTTACAAAGATATCATGGATTAAACTTTGGTAGGACAACTCGTGGTGTAGTGGAGAGGCCAAATCTAAACTGCGATCTAAAATAATCAACAGTGGACGCTGAAATAAGTTTGGTGGTGAGTTCATTTGAGAGTTCCTGTTTAAAAGACTGAGTGGTGATGAAGAGTTCAATCCTAGACGTTCTCCAGACGAATCGTCATTTGTAGTGATACCATAACCGCGTGCTGTATTATCCATAAAAAGTGAATTTCTAGAATCTCGAAGGCTATCACGAAATCTCGAATCCAGCTGGCATGCTACCATTTCAGAAGCATTACCACGAGGACAACGTATAATGGGTATTGAGCCAAGTGTCGCAAAAATTGAAAATAATCCATCAACAACTGAATGAATTAAATTTTCCATATCCACTTCTGTAGCTTTCGCACGATTAAGAGCTGTAAAACGAAATGGTAAATAAAAGATAGTACAAGAGTACTAAATATCAAATGCGAAGACAATGTCAATCAATCTGGTACGGAAAAAATTGATATGCTTTGAAAATCCACATGCGATGCATGTCGCATAAATATAAGCTATTATGGGATACTTCCAGTGAATGGGTGATGTCATTTAACTTTATTTATCCCTATTATATAACCAGGTTTATAGAAATCAACTTTCGATAAATATCCTACACATGTCACAAACGAATAAAACCTAGAATTTCAAAAACCGTCTTAGTTCTTTCATGTGACATCGTAAGTAAATAATTCTGGCACTTGACTTTTAAAGGGCATTAAGACCCGATACATAAATATGATACAATAAGATTTATTTGAACTACAGTTCTGATAACCTTGATCACATTGACGAACACTTTGCTGAACTAGTCACCATAACTTGACAATCGCAAATAAGAGACATGACATCTTTTGAAGTGAGTTCAGAAGTTTATTTTATCGGCTTACGAATATAGCCTATAGGGATGGATACAGGTGTGTATTTACCATCAGCCTACATTTACGTGCTGATCAGCTACGGAATTTAGTAAGGGTAAAAAGTGGTATCGCTCCAAGCCACGATAATGTAAGTCATCTTTCTCTACATCCTATCAGGGTAGTTTGTATAACCTTACAATGACAACATTTTAAGGATTATTTGGACATTTCCAAGGGCTTATACGAACAATAATATGGAAGGAAAAACTGACAACTATGCACAATTTTGATTGTTTGCATCAGCCTGATCAGTTAATGAGTGACTCTATGTTACGGTGTTGCAATCATAAGCTTTGGCCATATTTAAAAGGTGATATTTTCAATAAGCAGATCACAATAATACTAGGGTATATGTAATATTAGCATCAAAATCGATTTCAAGATAGCCGCTAGCAAACTGGGTGTATACGTATATTTTACCAAACTTAATATACTACTTACACACAAAAGATTGTTTGGATCGAAGCTACACATAAACTGACAAATGAATAAATCACGTATATAATTAATAATCAGAAGGTAATTCATCATTATCCAGTAATGACCGTCATATCGAATAAATGTACACTGAACACAAAGCAAACACGTCAACTAATTTATATAGAACAAATGTGTTACATATGAGATAGTAAACTCACCATAAAAAGAAGAAGGACCATCAGTAGGTGAGCTAAGAGTTAATAAATCATCCTCCAAACAAATAAAATTTGTATACTGATCGAAAACTTTTGAAATTTGATGAACACAGTTTTCAGATAATGCTGTTTGAGCTATTTCTTCAAGGTATTCGCGTGATATTGGACTGATAAAATTCAAGTAATATGAATCATATCTACCTGCTTCAAAATCCTTTGAACAATAAGTCTTAAATATAAAATCATACCAACCTTGCATATAACATTAATATTATCTTTGGAAGGGTAAACGAAATAAACAGCGGGAACATCTGGGATCTGTTCACGTGGCGAGTGCAACATTCTGACAAGTATAATTATTTATATTCAGTATTATCACTTACAAATGTAATGTGACACCAAGCATACGTAAATCTTTGACTGTTAATAACGGTGAGATGATATCTCTTCCCAGTTGATCGTATATCAAGATCTATATTAACATAAAAGAGTTTAGAGCAATTATGAAGGCTTACTTTCCATTGCGGTCCGTCCGAAGAATTTGGAGGGGCGTTTAGATTGAGCATGCATTTTAATGCCTCTAAATAGTCAAAAGGAAAGTTTTTGCAATTCATTAGTAATTCAAACAGAACAAGACAAATCACAAAAATCTATTTTTAGATAAAAAAAAACATCTGTTGAATGCGAATTTTATACGGTATATAAGGTGTATCAGAAATCCCAAAATATAAAATGTGTATAAAAATACAGTGACTAGAATAGACAAAAACCAAACGTGACGCCCAGGTTTGGAAATGATTAATTTATGAATGACCTTTCAAATACATATTGTACAGTTGCTAGTGTTTCAAACGAGTGTTAATAACGTTTATTTTAGTGTTAATGTCCCGTAATTGCCACGATAATATAATAACGAAGTTATGCTCTAAAAGAAATCGCAATAATTCAGTACCCTACATCACTCTTTGATCACCATACTAGTCATCAGTCCAGTAAAATCAAGCGTGTTCATAGATGTAAGCCTCTCCTCTATAACAATAACACAAAGAAATAAAATATTCAAAAGTACTAATATTATACACTGCAGGTTTCTCCAGCTTGATAAAGTATGATGAAAACTGAACAACTTTTAAACGACACATAATTAATGTATTTAATTGACCACAATGTCCACTGCTAAGCGATTGACTGAATTTACTGTTTTGTATGTGTACATCTGAGATTTTAGAAAAGTTACCAGATGAGAATGATATCAGTCAGCTACAACGTAGGAGCAGGCACATATATGCATCGGTCCAAGTTACCACACCTCATAAGCACAACAAGATCAACACCGAATTCATAAAGCAGTTACTTCAATGGTAATGATATGTAGATGAAAGATTGCATAAACGGATATGATACAGGAAGAAAGAATTAGTTAGTAAAAACAAAGGTGTAAAAATTTTAATCTCAGGGTTTAAAGGAAAACAAGGAGTATATACACCGACGCCATTGTGATTGATTTTGAGTCATGTCACTCAGAGTCTCCAACCACTCGTTACGATAGTTGCGCGGATCCCGACCAAGTAGCCTGAACCTACCAACATGGCTAAGACCAAAAGTTGGTGACTTCAAGCACTGATGCACGTTTTGGTTTGGCCGCCCCTAATTCTCTTCCAACCATCTCTAACACCCGTTAGCATTGCACGACGTGGTAATCGGTGTTCAGGCAAATATAAATTTCACCTATAGTGACTTCTCTATACTCGGCGTCCAATTTATGTCAAACCATTCGTTCTAACATTGACGAGTATTCGCATAAATTATTTCCCAATCGAGTTAAATTATCAAAGAAAATATACAACTGACACAGTCACAGAATTGTTAATTTACGATGTCTAAGTGAAAAACATGGTTTCAGAAAAGGTTTATCTTGCACAACAAACCTCCTTATAGCAAGGAGGCAATGGATAGAGGCTCTAGAGAATGGAAAATCAGCGGGTGTTTTCTACATAGACTAAAGCAACACATTTAACAGTGCCGACAAATAGACTGCTATCGAAGCTGGAAAATCTTGGTATTGCCGGACCCTCATAAAATGGCTTGAGGACTTTTAGTAGGTCGTAGACAGAAATTAAGGGTAAATTCTAAGTGTTTCATCTGGTAACCAGTACTTATTGGATTACTGCAAGATTCGGTCATAGGTTTTCTACTTTTTCTACTGTACGTAAATTAGCCCCCAAGTATAGTTGAATCCCCAATGTTACTACAAGTTTGGCTAGAAATAACAAGAGGCAAATTTATGTGCATTTCATAGACTTAAATATTGTGATTAACTGGTCTAAAGAGAGACTGGTGCGTATCAACGCGGCAAAGTGCGTCTGCATGCACTTCGGGGATACAAAAGTTAATATGTACAACATAAGGTAAGTATTTGTACCTGTGGTCCGGTTTTACAAGGATCTTGAAGCGACAATGAGTCGTCAGCTTATGGCCAAGACCCATTGCCAGGAGGTTGTAACTAGGGAGTTTAGAACCCTACGGGCTTTAAGACATATTCACCAAGTTAAAAACTACCATGTTCACTACAGTATATGCAACCTTAGTGGTAGCTAAGCTTGAAAACTGCGTTCAGGCTACAAGCCCCCGTTCAAAAGGTAACTCGTATACCGTGGAAAACGTACAGAGGGCAGCTACTCGTGCAACTGCAGAGTTTACTATGCAAAGAGCGGTATGAAAAGCTAGACGTCTTTACTCTACCCTACCGCAGGTTAAGAGGTAATATGATTTTCACGTATAAAATAATAAGAAGTGATTTTAGACCTGATAATATCTTCTCATTTTTCTCTCAATAGATCAAGACATTGCAGGTGAGTAGAAAAGCCCAGAACGGACAGAATACCCATGGCATACATGTTTCCACACGCATCGATACTTGGAGCCGTTTACTCGGGATAGTGATGTATACACCCTAAAGTGCCTTATTTTAAAGAAGAATAAACACTCACAGAAGCATAATAGAGAAGGAATAGCAGAGGTCGTAAGTCATCTCACCTTACTACACGAATCTGAATGCCCAATGATTATTACGGCTTGAAAGATCTTTTATGACCAAACAAATTCTCAATATTAAAGGTCAACTAACAGATGGTTGTATAGAAGTCAAATTAGCAATTGTTTGTAGAACTAAATAAGCACCGTGAATACAGTAACGATCTTCATATAATATACAAACAGATCTATAACGAAATTTTCCTCGAAATCAAGCATGGTGAGATGGATGGAAGTTTTAAAACTAAGGTAAACAAATAGATTTATTTGATTTATGGTTATCGCGAAACAAACAACGTAAGATAACATGTAAAATAAAATTATATCAGAACTTGCCGATTTGGCGTGCTTTTGTAGTTCCCGCCATGTAAGTTTGTGCATCATTTTGTGTTACCGTAATATATACGCACTTATCCAAAAGTTTCTCGACTAATACTATATTTTTATTTCTATTATTTCTTTGTTAGTTTGTTTCAAGGTGTTTTGATGGCGGAAATTAAACTTTGTCTGTACATCTTCAATCTGCATTCTGTTTTCCAATGACTGATAACTTGCGAACTATTAAATGTGTTGTGGTTGGCGATGGGGCCGTTGGGAAAACGTGCTTACTTATATCGTACACCACAAACAAATTTCCGATGGATTATGTTCCAACTGTAAGATCACTGGTTATATTGCTATAATACCTACAGGTCTTCGATAACTATGCTGTAACTGTTATGGTTGGAGGGGAACCGTACACTTTGGGACTTTTTGACACAGCTGGGCAAGAAGATTATGACCGTTTGAGGCCCCTTAGTTATCCTCAAACGGATGTTTACCTTATTTGCTTTTCTGTGGTCAACTCCACCTCTTTCGTGAACGTCGAGGAAAAGGTAAAACTACAGTTTTATTTTTTATTTTTAATACCACTGCCTTCTTAATGTTCTTAGATTCTCATTTGCCTTAATTATCAGTCAGTGATACGTAAGAATATCTTGTGATTTAATTAGGATTAACTGTTGGACATTAGGGTAAGGAAATAAAATTAGGGTTTTCGTCACAACCTGATATCAGCTATAACGCTGAAATGATATGTGCTCCCATGGACGAGTGAAGTTCACAACGAATTTCAAGACCCGCTATCTTAGATCTGGTTGATTCGTTAATAGATTATAGTTAAACCGTAATTACACAAACTAATGTCAGGGATTACAAGAAAAATCCAGCCACACACTTTGCAGGAAGTTTACTTGTTGGTAGTTCTTCCATTTGGTCGAATGCGCACAATTGTTCTAAACTATATGTTTTAGTCACCTTTGTTGTCTCACTACTTGACTCTTCGAATTCTACTCCAACATTACCATTCAGTCGATCAGCGGAGCTTTAATGATAAACCATTTTTGTTCTATAAAGACGCAACAAGAAGTCTCATGGTCCTTTGATGCTTCTCAATATCCCTGCATATGTAGCCCCAAATGTAGGCTGAGTCTTTATTTTGACATAATCGTTTGTTCCAAAAGGTGTGTCTTTATTCGATTATCATTCTCCCTTATAAGACTTTTATGTGTTTACCTAACATTCGACTGACCGTAGTAACGATATCAGTCTAGATTTTTTTCTCATTTTGAAGGATATTATTTAAGGTATTGGTTTAACGTCCTAAAAGTAAGTTATATATACATTGATTTAAAGCGCTTAGTGGATAATTGGAGAGAAAAACTGACTGCAAGTGCTTGTATTCGCCTTTGAGCTACAATTGTATGAGTACTGGTGAGACTAAAGTGTTGATTGGGCTTTTACAACCAAGTCCGTTAATGACTTACTTATATCTGTTATTCCTCGTGGAGGAGCATAGGCCGCTCACCGGCATTCTCCATCCAACCCTGTCCCAAGAAATCCTTTCCGTACCTGCTTCTATTTCCCGACGTAATGTGTTTTTTGACCTTCCCCTTTTCCGCTTCCCTTCAGGATTCCAAGTTACCACTTGTCTCGTGATGTAGTTTGGTGGTTTTCGTAATGTATGTCCTATCCATTTCCGCCATCTTTTCCTAATTTCCTCTTCAGCTGGGAGCTGGTTTGTTCCTTCCTCCAGTATGCTGTTACGGATGGTATCCGGCGAATAGATGTTGAGTATCTTGCGAAGAAAACTATTTATAAATACTTCTACCATGATGATGGTTGTGGTAGTCCTCCAAGTTTGAACTGTCTTGACGTTCGTATTGAAGATTCTGACTTTGATACTGGTTGAGAGCTGTTTTGAGTCCCAATAATGATCCTCAGAATTTATCTCTCACTACAACTATCATCAATTTCGCACACTTAGTGGTTCATTCATGTACAAGTAGTGCTTCAAAGAAGTTAATATGATGACTTTCTGTTATATCAGCACTAAAAAATATCATTCATCTGAGTGTTGATGTAAGCAGTGAATTGCTGTACATTAGAATGGCAACCAAATCAATAATTTTATGCAAATAATGCATTAGGATAGACTTCACATTGATAATACGAATACTTACGATTCCATACGGGCATCACAAATGTTGAATATGTTTGAACTATCTGGCTATTTGTCAAGCACCCACTGATCTGTTCTTCGTAGGATCCGTTTATGGTGCATATATATTTGGTGCCCTTTTGTACCAATATTTGTGTTCAAATAAATAAAATAGGATCCGTTTGTCGATTCTTTTAGTAAGTACATCTACTTACGTCTTTCAGTCCTCGCGATGCAGGGGCCACCGACCAGGATTCTCTAACCTGGATTCGTTTTTAGTTCTTGTCAAGTGCTACTCATTTATATCTGTCTCTAATTCTCATCGCACTGTTTTGTCTGATTTCTCTCTCTTCCTTTTCCCTTTAGGGCTTGCTTTGTGATGCAGTTTAATGATTTCCCCAATGTGTTTTGTTCATCCTTTGATTTCCTCTTTATCTGGAAGTTGGTTTACTCTCCAACAGTAGGTTATTATTGGTAGTGCTTGACCAACAGATCTGGAGTATCGTACGTAGACAGCCTTCTATTATTACCTTTAGATTTTTTATTATGATTGTAGCAGTTCTTCAAGTTTAAGCACTGTACAGTAGGACCACTTTGACTTTTGTGTTAAAAATTCTGGCTATGGTGTTGGCTGATAGTTACTTCGAGTTCCAGATGTTCTTCGAATGTAGGAATGCTGTCCTTGGTTTGCCAGTCTGTCCCTTCATATCTGCATCAGATCCTCAATGTGAGCCGTTGCAGGCATTGTGTATAGCGGTGACACTCTCAGGTACAGAAGTGTCGAAGGTTTTATATGGTTCTATTATGCACGCTGTTGCATGCTTTCTCATAGTCAAGCAACTTTTTTCTGTAGTAATGAGTCCTATTTAGTTGGTTGTTTAACAATGATCCTTAGTGTTGCTATTTTACGGAATCCAGCTTGTCGATCCCGAAGTTGGGCTCTGCACCACCGTTGAGAACTTTGCCAGGTACTCAGAGTAGTGCGGTGCCTCTGTCGTTCTCATACTTTCTGAGATTTCCTTTCTTTAATATCTTAATGAGTTATCGTTTTTTCCGTGTCGATACTTGTTCTTTCTCTCAAATCTTTCTGTAGAGAATGTAGAGCATCTTGGCCATTACTTCTGTCAGTCTTTACTTCTTCATCTGGTGCTCTTGAATCTCGGGGATTGTTTGCCTTCTTCGTTCTTGACTGATCGCTCTGGTTTACTATATTTCCCGCCTAGTTTGTTCGTTATATCATATAATTGCCTTATATCCCCTACTCTTGTAGTTTTTCCATTGTTAGGTCTTCCACATAATTCTGATTAATATATGTAATTCTCCTTGTCACTCGCTTGTTTGCTTTTGTGTATTCGGCCTGTGGGCTTGAAACCTGTTTTTGAGTGTGATCTTAATTCGCCGAGTTTTTCAGTATCTCAAAGAAAGGCTGTATTAAACTTTTGTAATGCTGTTTGTCCAGTGTTTTTTCCGCGTCACTTTCATCTTGGCCACGACTAAATGGTGATATGAAACTATAAGTACACTGCTGTGATGTAAAGTGGCTTGCACATCGTATTTGTAGGTTTCATTTTCCTTTTACCATACAAGGACACGGGATGTCATTCATTAGCTCATCAGAAACGTTTTCATCAGGTACTTTGCTTACAGTGTTTTATCTTCATGCAAGCTATCTTGTCTTAGTCTATATAAGCACTATGTTTTTTATTCCCAGTGGGTCCCGGAAATAAGACATCACTCGCCCAAGGTTCCATTCCTTCTTGTTGGAACACAAATTGATCTTCGCGATGAAGGCGCTACAATAACCCGCTTGCATAACGACAAAGCGAAAATGGTCAGTAGTGATCAGGGTAAAAAACTCGCCGAACGTTTAAAAGCCGTCAAGTATCAGGAGTGTTCAGCTCTTACCCAGGTCAGCTTTTGTTTTTCTAGTTTATCCATACATTAGATTTGTTTTTTATGTGTGATGAATATCATGTGTCTCGTAAACAGTTTTGTGATGATTGTTTGGTAATTAGCCATCAAATTTGAAAGCTAAGACGATAAGACACTTGAAAAAATAATTCCACTGGTTGATTTCCGTTTACTTTTAATCTAGTTCCAGCCTAGATGTGACCTTGTTGAACTGTTCTTACATTTAAGTAGTCTTATTGTTCGTGAAATAACTAACTTGAGCGACTATCTTAACAACATTAGTCTGTTTACAACTCTTTTTCTCGGTTATCACACTTAACATGTAAAGTTTATTATTTATGTGTAAATTTTGTAATACTAGACAGCTTTTTAGGCTAATAAAACAAACCGGAATTAAGAAGTCAGTTGTTAGTCAATATCGGGAAAAGACGACACTTTTCTGCCCTCATTCCAGACGTTTAGAACGACGGGCGGAACACTTTAAGGAGCCGACCCTCAGCTAATCTACAGTTACCCACCATTTTCAAACAGCCTGAATGGAACATGAAATAGCGTTCCCCCCCCCGACTGTAATCGAAGATCAAAAAGCTATAGCTAATCTGAAACGATGATGAGCAGTTGTTCCGGATGGATTGGCTCCAGAGGTCTTCAAGGATGGCGGTCGAGTTTTAACGGTAAGGTTAACTAATGTTTTAGCTAAAATATGAGAACTAAACGTAATCCCATCTGGTTGGTCGCAATCACTGATCGTCCCAATGTATAAGAAAGGATCAAAACCATCCAGTGATAACCATAGAGGAATCAGTTTGACTAATTTAGCATATATAATACTAGTCTTAGTTATTATCGGACGCCTAACGAAGACTCGTGAACTTCAAATGCTAGAAAATCAGGCTGGCTTCATACCTGGTCGTGGCTGCATCAACCACATATTCACCATCTTGATCTTGACTTGAAAGCAGCATTTGGCTCTGTATATCGAGAGGTTCTGTGTCAGTGTCTATCACTGAAAGTTGTACCTGAGAAGTACATAAACCTTGTAAAGACTCTCTACTCGAACATTACCAGTCGAATCAGAGCCTGTGGCGAACTGTCACTTGATTTTGCAACCTCAAGTGATGTCCGACAAGGCTGTCCAATTTCATCATAGACCTACTGCTGGTAATAACTTTCTCATCATTTGAATTTTCAGGAATTGATCTTCTTCCGACTATTAACTTAGAATATACAGATGACATAATCCTGTTTGCTGAAGACGCTGGTAAAACGCAGTCTTTTGGTAGCGTTATGAAACAACGCCAGGAGTTTCGAATTGCGTTTCTCCCCCTCAAAATGCAAATTGTTTCTTCAAGACTGACCTGCGTTAACAACTCCACTTATCTTAGAAATCTGATCAACTTCAATGGGTTTGTGTCTGACAAAATCTCTGCATGGATTCAGAAAGCTCGTTTGGCTTTTGCCAACTTACGTCACTTATGGCGAAGGCGAGATATCCATCTATTAGTAAAAGGACGAGTGCACTTCTCCGTAATTCGTTCCATTTTACTTTACGGCCGGGAAACGTGACCAATAAGAGTAAAGGATACTCGTACCGCCGTCTTCTTTGATTTTTTTATTGACCCACTTCAGGATCAGCTTCCCTGATCCTTTTCTCGTTGCTATGGTACCTTCCCGTTTTCTACACTTTACCAGGTTCTCCGCTGCAGAAATCTATCCCGCCTTCTTTGTATCTGATATTTCTTTCCCACGTCCCTGATTGCCTCCCTTTTCTTAACCTTGTTGCCGTCCTCTTATGCTGTTGTGACCAGGTCTTATTGTGCATAAGATGTCGTGGCTATCTACAATGCATGAGCAGGAAGGGTGACTTGGTTGTTCTTTGTATGGAGGCTCGGTGCGCCAGCAAAATAATTGATAACTCATTCTTCCAAGTTCCTCCTATAGAGGCTGACTATTTTTTTCAAGTTCGGTTGTTTCTTTTCATAAGCCCGTTCCTCTGAGGGTGATACGGTGTAGTTCGTATCCTTTTGATGCCAGACTGCTTTATATGGGTTTAAACTCGTCACTTTCAAAACAGGGACCGTGGTCGGGTAATATAATGACACGCTACAATATGCTTGATTACCACTTCGGTCACTGTAAACGGTTTCTTGGGTTCAAGCAGTTTGAGCGTCATCTGGTGGTCGTCTAGAATTTTTTCTGTTGGGCGGTCCCAGTCCTCGTAAACTTAGTGTTGCCCAACAAGGGGCTCTGCTATTTCGCTGGAGCTCTTAGCGTACCAACTGTTGAACGCCGCCTTTCCCAGGAACTATCTCAATTTCCTTTTCGAATTAGGTACTGCAATGTTCTTTATGGTTAAAATTTTCTCAGGCAGTGATTTTATTTCTCCATTTTCCACTTCATGTTCTGACAACATGACGCTTTTCGCTATCTGTGACCTGTCCTTAATAATTCGAAAACCAAATCCTTCGGTTCGCTTTACGACCGCTTCCACATGCTTGACGTGATCTGTTTCTGTATGGCTGTATACAACTACATCGTCGCCATACACCTCGACGTTATCTAGATCCCTGAGCACCAGCGTCATTAATCTTCTGGACGTAAACGGTACACTCGCCAACTCAAAAGGCATTTGTTTATATTGATACTGTTTATCACGTACAGCAAATACTGTCTTGTTTCGATCGCTCTCTTTTATAGACAGTTGCTAATAAGCTGACCGCGAATCCAGCACTGTAGCATTCTCAAGCCTTTTCCTTCGCCACAATATTTCCTTCTACAGCTAACAATGCAATTTTACCCCTTACCCCGAGTTGCTGCGTTCGGTTTTAGGGAACTTCAACCAATCTCTTTGGCATGGTAGGACCTTAAGTAACAAGCTTTCCATCCAACATAGCTCACTTGAGTCATCACGACAGGCAAGCCCGACTACCATATCAAGGTAGCAGCTACGGTTGGGATCCATGTTATCATTTCTGAAGTATTGAGGATAACCAATGATAGGTTCAATCTTAGATAACATTTTATCAGTTGTGTATATTGATGGTTAACACTGATTGAAGGTCAACAGTGTATTATACGGAGCATGTTTGGTATGTTAGATCCCTAGAAATAACTTGATAAAATTTCTATTTTGTAACCTAATTGTGAAGATTTAAATTTCTCACTTTCTTTCGAAAAGCGTTCATTAGTAGCTTCAGTTTGTTTCCCACCTGAAGGATCTTAAACACCATTGATTTGTCTTTTTTAGTTCTCTATTTCGTGATACTTTTCAAGGAAATTTTTGTATTGTACATATTACGCGTGAGTTAAGTGCTTGTTCTTCCGGGCCTCTAGTGGAATTGAAATATTTTCCATACTGATTCTAGCCTTTTTCCTCTAGTTTGCTGGGGTTAGGCGCAGAGGAATATCTTGACTTCGTTTTGTCATTACGTTGCTATTTTACGTTCTTTCCTCCGTACTAAGGGGATATAATATCTCAAACATTGTAGAGCGGTAGAGTGGTGAGTAGTTGGATTAAAATCTGTTGCTTGATTGTACTTCTTTGTTAAGGTTACTTTGTATGACTCAGTTACACTTGTTACTTAGTGTTCTTAATTTCACTCGACTAGTCCTGAAAATCATTTCACGGTTGAGCAGGAATTAGATTATGTTCCAAACAAATCACGTCAGTGCATAAAAATAAGAATTCAATAAAGAAAATTTTCTTTGTTTTTAAATCAAGTTGTGTGGGAGTAACAATCACATTGTGAAAACTCGGTAAACTTTTCATTTATACTCAAGAATATTCTACGGTCTTCTGGTGGTGACTGACTAAAAATGTCCCAACATCACTCCGGATGGAACATGCATTAATCCAATCTACATCTTGCTAACATTTTTACTGTAGGTTCCAATAGTTCGATCTTTAGTGAAGAGCTGTTGTTCTCGTCAACGTAATTACTTGCCGTTACTGATCTCTGCATAATTACTACCGTTTCTATGCGATACCTATTTCACTTTTTTCATCATCATTGTTAGCTGAACAGTCAGCGACTTGATCCAAATTAAAATTTTCGGGTTCCTGATGGGCTATTCATCAATATTGACTTACAGCATTAATTTCCGATTAAATTTCCTCGTCATTAAAACAAGTTCTACTCAAACAGTCATACTATCAACTAAAAATATATTTATTTGCCGTTAATTTACATACGTGCTATTGATTTTTTTCCGTTTTCCTAATTGTACAGAAAGGTTTGAAAGATGTGTTCGACGAAGCTATCCTTGCTGCTCTAAGACCTCCAACAGACCGTAAGAGCAAACGTTGTTGTCTACTGTGAAAACTGAGTCCTTTTGCCGATTCGTCCTTTTATTATTGATTTAACTTGTTATGGAAAAATCAGCAAAATTGTTGGTCGGATTCCTTACAAACCTTACTATTATCTCCATATTATTCTTATCATCATTAATTTTTATTGATACTATTGCTAATACCACTCACAGACTCAATTATGTGTTCAACAGCAATGTGAGTACTTTGACAAATGTGGCCTTGTTTCTTTATTTTCTCCCCTTTCTTTTATCTTTACAGAACGGTGATCTTGCTGTTAATTTTAAAAATTCTACTGTTAATGCTATTTGTTAAATAAATCAATGCATCTTCAGCGACTTTCTTTTCCTATCGTTTGGTTAGCTCATTATTTGTTCTTAAGTAGTGTTTAGTAATCAGTAATGACATTATATCATTTCATTCCGGCGCTAATGTCCCACTATCTTCTGTTGGCTTATTTTCGTCACATTATCAACTGTTGTATAGTGTGTCTGGAAAAAGACATGCTTACAGAAATAAGTCATTTTGTTCAATCAAAAATTAAAAAATGAGAAGCTCTACGGGATAAGGACAACATTAGGTCACCATTTGCAACGATGAGCGGTAGGTTTGTGACTAAGTTAAAATATCAAATATGGAGCACTTCTAAATTCAACTACGTAGTATGTGTTGGAGTAATGTGTAACTAGCACTCATTCTGCATTGCCTTTTTAAGTGAGCGACCCCAGGATTTAATGTATCAACTGACTCCGCTATTATTAAGCACATAATGATATGTAGTCTCCTCAAGATAGTAAAAGTATTAACTATGTCAGCGATTGTTAAACACTTGCGTATATTAATGATATCTTTGTGTGGCGCATGTATATTTTATGCCCCTCTTGTACCAATATTTATGTTCAAATAAATGGTATCCTAACTAACGTCAGAAAATCCAATTTTCTACTCATTGGGATATTACAAATATATTATTTTTATTTATAACAATCAACCCAATGCTCAATTTATTCGAAATTATCAAATCAAACCTTGGTAATGACACCTACAGACTGGTAGATAGTCTAACAAATATTAGATGTGCTATATATATTCCCCTACCCCTTTTACTTAACCGATTGTTAATTGATGACTAATACATGTGCTAGTCAGACGAACCACATATTCTTGATTTGTGTCGAAGCATTGTAGAATAGTTCATGCTGACTATCTAGTATAAACCGAGTTAATTATGAATGCAAATAAATCATTCATTGTTCGTCCTAAGCAATTTAGTGTCCCGTTGGCGTAAAGAAGAAGCACGAGCGCTATTCAGTTATGTGACTCATCAAGCACAGGTTTATTTACTCGACTTTGAACCAACGGTATATCGACAATGTAAATGTTGAATTTGTTTTTTTAGAGAACAGCTTATTGTGTATATAAAATTTCGTGTCACAGCCTTGTTTCCTGTACACAATGAGTAACCCATTTTATTTCTAATTGTGCTACTCAGTAAAACTTATAACTGACATAATTCAGTTGGATGAGGAAAAAGTAGTGAGAAATAATCTTATAGGTTTGAAAATTCTATATTCACTTACTTCTATGCAGTGTCTGAACCCCTTACTTTATTTTGGGTAATATTGTATATTTTCATATGAAAATTATAGTTCGACGTGAATTTCAGAAATCTGTACTCGGTTACGAGGTTACTTTGATAAATTGTAATAACATAAAGGCTTTAATATTTTTCTCTTTATAAAATGTAATATATCAATATTAAAATCAGTATTTTGTGTGCCACTTATTTAATTATGTTAAATTACTAATGCAAAACAGTGCTATCGATCTTATTTGACAAAAGCGATATTGTTGTTCACTTATGTGCATATTGTTCACGTAAACAAATAGAGTGGTAGACACTATTTGTTATTTCAATAGACTTTTTATCTGAGGTGAATTATTTAATTAATTTACTTAAATTAAAGTACCATAGATATATTGGCACAAACGTTTACATTGCTAACCTTTTTTCAATTAATTTTTCTAAGATATTTAGTACAAATCGTTAAATTTACGGTGAAGTGAATTTCAACTAGTGGTGCTTAGGTTCGAAACTTGTCGACAAACTTTGGAAACATGGCTCAGAATTGTTGTCAATGCTTTAGGTTCATCCACTCTCCTTTTTTTTCATTGAAACTTGAGTCTCGAAGTCTTCTTATACGGATGCGTGTGTTCCATATTCTACGTTGCACGTGATTGACTGGCTAAAGTTCGAAATTCACTTCATTTTCTTTCTAGCGTCGTAATAATGTCCTAAATCTTAGTACATAAATATATACTTGGTTACTGGAGCTACAAACAAGAATTCCTGCACTATTTATATCCCTTGGTTTTTGGCATTTCCCAGAGGAATTCACAATCCTGACATTTGAGTCTAGTGTCTTTAATGCCACAAAAATAAACTTTGCTACTTATATTGCTCAGTCACATCTAACTTCCTACGTGTTTGAAATACCTGTACCAGTCAGTTGTTGAAATATTTTCAGTTTAATCCTAAAATTAATTAGTTTGTTATTGTGTTTATTATTCATACGGAACAAGTTATCCGATTCCAGCTGTCTAGTGTCTACCCTTAATGTTTAAGATTCGTTTTTAGTCAGTCAGTCAGTCAGCTACAACGTAGAACCATGCACTTATGTGCATCGGTCCAGGTTGCCATACCGCATCAGCACAACAAGATGAACACCGGATTCATAACAGTGGTTAGGTAAAAGGTGGTAATATATAAGAGAAAGATTGCATATAGAGATATAGTACAAGAAGAAAGAATTGGTTAGTAGAAAGAAAGATATGAAGCGCTTTAAATCTCTTAGTTTAAGGGAAGAAACCGAGTGTATACACCGACGCCATTGTGATCGATTCTGAGCCATGTCACCAAGAGTCTCCAACCATTGGTTACGATAGTCACGCGGACCCCAACCAAGTAGTCTGCATCTACCAACATGGCTCAGACTAGAAGTTAGTGACTTCAAGCACTGATGCCACGTTTTGGTTTGGCCGCCCCTAACTTTCTTCCAACCATCCCCAACACCGGATAGCATTGCACGTCGTGGTAATCGGTGTTCAGGCATACGTAACACGTGGCCCAACCATCTCAGTCGATGAAGATTCATAACCTCATCAACTGATTTACCATCCTTTCCTAATACCCTGCGTCTAACCTCATTATTACTTACCCGATTATCCCAGCAGACGCCAGCAATATTTCTAAGGCATCTGTGGTCGAATACTAGCAGCTTGCGAGTGTCTTCTACTCTTAATGGCCATGTTTCGCTACCGTAAAGTAAAACAGAACGGACTGCCGCGCAGTATACTCGTCCTTTTATTGATAGACGGATATCTCGCCTTCGCCACAGGTGACGTAAGTTGGCAAAAGCCAAACGAGCTTTTCGAATCCGTGCTGAGATTTCGTCCGATACCAACCCATTAGGGCTGATCAGACTTCCAAGATAAGTGAAGTTGTCAACGCGTTCGACTACTTCACTCCCTATCCTTAGTTCAGGTGTTAACGCAGACCAGTCCTGAAGCAACAACTTGCATTTCGAGGGAGAGAAGCGCATTCCAAACATTCTGGCATTGTTGCTCAGTGCTACCAGAAGACTTTGCATTTTGTCAGCGTCTTCACCAAACAGGACTATGTCATCTGCGTATTCTAAGTCGATAAGTGGACCTGCTGGAAAGAGATCAATACCCGAGAACTCAGTCGACGAGAAAGTTATTTCCATCAGTAGGTCTATGATGAAGTTAAACAAAAATGGAGAAAGTGGACAGCCTTGACGGACACCACTTGAGGTTGCAAAAGTAGATGACTGTTCGCCATAAGCTCTCACTCGACTAGTAGTGTTCGAGTAAAGAGCCTTCACAAGGTTTATGTACTTCTGAGGTACGCCTTTCAATGACAGACACTGCCACAGAACCTCGCGGTCTACCGAGTCAAATGCTGCTTTTAAGTCAAGAAAGACCACCATCGTCGGACGCCGATAAGTGTGCCTGTGTTCTAGAACCTGACGAATGGTGAATATGTGGTCGATGCAGCCACGACCAGGTCTGAAACCAGCTTGGTTTTCTCGTGTTTGCAGTTCACGAGTCTTAGTTAGGCGTCTGATAATTATCGAGGCTAGTATTTTAGATATTATATTAGTTAAACTAATCCCTCTGTGGTTGTCACAGGATGATTTTGACCCTTTCTTATATATTGGGACGATAAGTGATTGTGATCAGTCAGATGGAATAACGTCTAACTCCCAGATCTTAGCTAAAATATTAGTCAACCTAATCGCTAAAATTGGACCACCATCTTTAAAGACTTCTGGAACCAGTCCATCTGGTCCAGCTGCCCGTCCTCGTTTCAGATTATCTATAGCCTTTTGAACTTCAGCAAGAGTTGGGGGACCTACTTCAATGTTCCATTCACGCTGTCTGGGAATGGAGGGTAGTTGTAGAGTCGCTGAAGGCCAGCTGAACTGTTCCCTAAAGTGTTCCGCCCATCGTTCTAAACGTCTGGACTGGGAATAGATGAGAGTATCGTCTTTTTCCGATATAATCTCACTTACACTTGACTTATTAATTCCAGTTTCTTTTATTAGTCTGTAAAGTTGTCTTGTGTTCCCTATAGTCGCCGCCTTTTCCATCTCTTTTGCTTTCGTTGCCCACCACTGCTCACGGTCGTTTCTTAAACTTTTTCTTAACCTAGATCTGATTTGTTGTCGCTCTTCATCATGTTCGGAACCTGATGGGACAAATTTGCGAGAATCCATCAGTGTGATAGACTTTGAAGAAATCCACTGGTTCTTTGAAACTCTGTGGTTTAAGTTGCTAATAGATGTCACTGCTGCTTCCACAGCTGCTTGTATGTCTTTCCAAGCAACATCTGGGTCAGCCTCGTGTTCAGAACTACTTAAGTGTGAACTCAGTTGTTCTTGGAACCTATTTTTGGTTTTCTCGTTGCTCAATTCAGTTCTAATTGGTCTTTTTAATGTGGCTTTTTTGCGTCCGGTGAGGCGCAAGCAGATGCGTGCCCGTATTAGGGCATGATCGGAGTCCAAGCAGGTACTCCAGAATGAGCGACAATCTTCTACCGACCCTCTCCAACGATGACTGATGGCAATATGGTCTATTTGAGTCCATCGTTGGTTTGGTGTAGGGGGTCGCCATGTTAGACGATGTCTCTCCTTATGCTTAAAATTTGTGTTTGCTAAAAATAAGCGATTGTCTGAGCACAGTTGCAGCAGACGATCACCATTATCTGTTCGCTGTGCCGGTATACTGAAATACCCACCTAAATGCCTTTCTGTTTGGTTTAAGCTACCTATCTGCGCATTAAAGTCACCCCCTACGAGTACTATGTCTGAGCGTTTAGCTTTCTGAAGAAGTTCAGAAAGCTTCCTGTAAAATTCATCCTTCACTTCATCTGAGCTGCAGTCAGTGGGAGCGTAGGCAGAAACGACAAAAAGGCAACGACGTGTGTCCCTATCCTTCCGAGTTCTTACGGAGCCGTTTAGCCGAACAGCACATAGACGACTGTTGATGGGGATCCACTCTAGCAGTGCTTGTTCCGCCCTCATGCTTAGTGCTATGCCTACACCTGCCAGTCCACGAGAGCTGGCCATCGAGTCACCAGATACACCGAGGGTGTATCTCGTTGGCTCTCCGTTTTGCCGAGGTGAGGTCAAGTGAATGACCACACTGGGATCCTGTATGCGTGTTTCGGAGACACAGCATACATCGATGGAAAGAGACTCTAGGGTTTTAGCCAAGGAAGCCTGCTGACCGATTTGACATAAAGTGCGTACGTTGAAGGCTCCAATGTGTAGTTTGGAGCGAGGTTTCAGTAGACCTGGGACAGAGTTTTGAGCACTAGAATCGTTGGCTATGGTGACACTTGAGGAAGAAGCCGAAGGAGGAAGTTTAGGGTTGAAAGTCGATGTAGGAGGAATAATAGGAATTGAAGAGGAAGGTTGATTATGAATACAGTGGTCTTGGGTGCTGTTACAGGTATGAGGGCGGTTATCACTTCCCGGTTGCCCACACCGTGGAAGGGTTCTTCTGGAGGTACCTGAAAAGGAAATTGGATTAGAGGCGGTCTCGGCGACCTGAGAGCGTGACCGCAGTGCCCAAGGGACAACTGCTTGAGGCCGGTCGCGCACGGCCTTTCCGTGGAAGGTTTCTGACATGTTAGCTCCGTTCTTCAAAGGGCCTTACCGCCGGAGACGGAAATCCGTGAGGTAAGGTGAGGTGTGCATTTTTAGGGTCGACCTTCTCTAACCCCACCCCTCCTTGTGGGAAGGCAGCATCGCTGTCATGCTGGTTGTCTGAAGGAAACACCTTACTGCTGTCACACCTCTGTACAGTCAGCAGTACGACTTCGCCTTCGGACCTTAGGTTTGTTGCTTTTAGTCTTACCGCTCTTCAACCGACCTGTCTGACATGGTAGGACCTTGAGGAACGGTTGTTCCAGCCAGTATAGCTCGGTTGCTTCATCACGATAGGCAAGCCCGACCACCACGTCAAGGTAGCAACAACGGTCGGGCGTCAAGGTAGCAACAACGGTCGGGGATTCGTTTTTAAATATGTTTTTACTTCTATTACATTGATTTACAGATGTTCACAGGGAGACTACATCTTAAGATTCAAGATAATTGGTAGGAGCCGTGCGATTCAACTATACTTTCACCAATTAACGAGATATGCCACAAATATCTGTTTTTAAATATTTACTAACTACATTTGTTTCATATACTTTAGATTCTTGTGCTAAAGATGTTTCATAATTTCTGCTGAAAAAATCACCACTTTCACTATAGAGACAGCTCTCATATATTAAACAACTGTAGATGACGGAATACTTATCTATTTTATTATAGACTTATCTATGTTAAAGAAACCATAAACACGTTTGCATAGTCTCATTCAATGGCATAGAAAAATTTTCCTAATTTTATTTTAATGTTGCAATGAGCTTTTTTCGATTTTTGAACTAAGCTTCTGAATCAGGATTTTTCGGCGTTTAATACAATAATTATTGATATGATAGTTTTAAGCTCTTTTATGAATTATCGGAATAAATATCATACAGTCTAGTATTGTGTGTTATCTCCACGCGATGTGTAATCTTTTTAGATGTAACTTTAATTTAATCAACTCAAGTCATACTATCGGTTATGATCTTTATGGACTCCTGGAATTCCTAGTGAACAGTACTCATCAATAATTTATTTATTATTATCTAAACACATGAATATTGGTACTAGGAGGACCAAATACATATGCACCACACTTCGTCATTTTATCCGTGTAAGGGCTAGAATATTGCCTGGGCTCCCAAACCGGAGCAGGTGGTTTTCAGAGGCAACCACTCCCCGAGCATTTGACCTAGAGGTTTATCCACAAGGCAGTGGAGAAACGTTACGAGATGTAGTCTCATGCTAGCAGGTGACCAACGATTGGTTCATACGCCATTTGGTTCTTCGGGATACTGGGGCCCATGTGCACCATTTATTTGGAATCAGAGTTTTCCAACTCTTAGAGTTGGACTCTCCGTGTCCACCGACCCGGTTAAAGCGCTGGACATTCGCTTTTCGTCCTCTCAATTTCGTTAACAACACACCACGAGAAGTCAGTGAGTATAACTCTTGATAGTGGCTATGTATGTGTAGCCATATGAAAGCATTTTGAGATGGAGAGTGGACTCTCCCCACCCTCGACCGTACCAAGGCATTTTGTTACATTCATCAATGAACTAAAATCGTTTCTTTGGTCGTCTCATTTACTTTGCACGTAGTTATAGATAGAAATACTAGTGCTGAGTTATTTCAAGGTGTACAAATCTACTTCAGTACTTATTAACAGAATGAATGGATTCAGCTTAATGTCAATACTTTTTATTTAACTAAATGCGAAACCATGGCTTAAAAATTGTTGGTTTTTTGGAATTTTAGTGCATATTGCCGGCTTATAGTGGTGTGACCTGCTTATTGATTATATTCCGTGTTGTGCATTTGTGAATGGTAATCAATAATGTGACTTAAATAGTGAGAATTTGAACAAAATAATATGTCGAGTAGTGACACACTTAATTGTGATTTATTTGTACAAATCAATAGTATTTGAATGTGCCGGTTACTTATCACATCTCATACTATGCTGTAAAACCCACACATGATTGTTTAATGAAAATATAGGAATTGTTGTGTTTGGACTATTACATTTGTAAAATGCCTTTATTAAGATTCCCAACCAACTCCATCTTTTTATAGTATTAGGAAAAAAATACTACCAATATCAGAGTAATTTCAATTGTTACAGTTAAAAAACTGTTTCCAATGCCGTTCGTAGTGGAGTGACAAAAACACCAACTGGACTTCGCGCAGCATCGATAACCTTGAATCAACGGTGAGCTCTTACGAGTTCTCGATTCGGTAGCTTCTCTCCCTGCTCTTCCCATTGAGCCCAGAACTTAATAATCAGCCTCCATTGTATGAGTACTATATTTCAGTTTATATGCGAGCAGACGAGACCTCATCAAACGATAACATCGAAAATGACAATCATACAACTTGAAGTCTAAGGTTGTTGTGAGTTGTGGGAGACTGTAACTAATGGATTGTGAATAAACTGAGCATGTTTAGTAGTATAATGATAGTTAATATGGTCAAACTAAAGCTAATGATAAAGGGGATATAAATACATGTAATCCAGTTACTTAATAATTATCCAATAAGAATATATATATGTCATAATATTCCATAAATAATTCCTGGCAGTTACCAGTCATTTAGTCTTCGTTAGGGTATAACACCTTACTTGTAGCTTGGTTGAAAACATTTTCCTATTGGAAATCTTGCTCAGTTATACAGCTAGTTCAGTTAAAAAATATTGGTGATTGAAACAGTGAATATAGAATACCGCTATTAATTTCTGCTTTATTGTATTTCGAAAAAATAGTTGTCGATAATCAATAAATTTTGACAGATACATTGTTGCTTTTCTTGTCGAATCAAATCATCGATTGGAACCTTTTTAATAACACCAATCGAATGTGGAATGCCTGAGAGCAGAAAGTCGAGAAGATAAAATAGAAAACGGAAACGGAGATCAGTTGGTATGGAAATGAAGTAATAACAAAGTCTGATATATTTTGCAAATGAATTACTATATGGTTCTCAGATTTAAATAAGGGATTCTGTACATTTGGTTGTCCCCGTTTGTGTTCGCGTTCACTACATTATGATCTCCTTCCAACCTGTTTTATGAGATTGGGAATTCCATATGATAATGATTACTTGTGCAGGACAAAATGTTTCATAACCATATGTGACTTTTTGGATTTATTTCAATCAACTTTACGTAAATTTCTATGAACCTGTTGTGTCCCGATAAGCATAATGAATGGTAACTTTGGGATCCATTTATGGACCAATACTATGAGTATATTTTTACCTTATAATTGTTAAATAAATAAATTGTTCATATTCATATCCCTCTTAGTATGAGCTTTATTTTATTCTATGAACTATTATTTCACGATTTACCATTCTTAAATTATCCCCTGTCTATTCATTACTACCTCCCACACTCAGCCGCTTTTGGCTAAATCCTGTACAAATGTTGTTTGCTATTTTATGGTACGATGTGGTCTGTTTGATTGTTATATAAACCCCGTATGTTTGAAATAAATGATTCATATCGCAGAGGCTGAGATAGGTGTTCTTGACTTAACTGGCTGGGCTAGGCAGGAAGCAGGACTCTAGACTGCTCTCATGTGTTTTATGCGTCATTGGTTCGATCTATAGTTCACTGTTCTCTAATTGACGGTATAATTACGTTATATATTAGCAGGGCACTCAAACCACAAGTTATAACAACCATTAACGTAAATTATAACAATCTTGACCTCTATACGAAAGTTTCATCTATATGTAGTGAATTTTGTATTACACGTTGATTAAAAGTAATTTGAGATACAATAACCTAAATGATAAAGGAATAAGTTGGTATTCAGCTATTTTATTATAGCTCATTTGTTCGTAACTTGATTACATAAATATTAAAACTTGTAATCGACTCAAATGTTCTAAATAAATCTTTTAAATTTTACGAGTAGATATAGAAAGATAATACTTTCTTTTTTGATAGATATGAATTACAATGAGGTGTATTTATGTGTCATTAATATTCAACTAACACTATACTTTCTTGACACATTATTGTCATAAAAATATTGTTATCAGATGAACATTTTCACCTATCATAATAAATATACTTTTTGTTATATCCTAACGAGTAGAAAAATTGTATTTCTGACGTTTCGTGACTTGATGTAAGCCACTTTTTCAGAGTAAACAAATAACCGAAATAAATTAACACACAAGTTTAAATAGTACAAATGAAATAATACAGAATATTTTTAATACTATTTATTGTACCTCTGCATTGTTTCAGCAATTCTATGAAATGACCAAAATAAACACGTATCAACTTAAGTTCTCTTATTTCGACAAGGGATTGTAATAAAAATTTAGCAAACACAAAGTATAAAACATGCATCTTCAAGTGGAAGTGTAAACACTTTGCAATAACAAATAATATGTCAGTTTGTTACATAATTCTTAGTTTTCATCTACGTCTAACGGTATCCTTTTTGGGCATGTAAATAACTCCTAGCTTTTCATGCAACATTTAATCTAACTGTTATTTACTTGCTAATTTATGTTGGCAAACGTCTTTATTGGGCTTAACCAATTATTTCTGCCATTACTGGAATACTTGACCATTTATTTACCTATTCTCTTTAATGAAAACTGACGAAAGGCAGTTTTCTGATTATACTAAATAATAATGCAAGTATGTTCTGGAACTAGTTACTTCTCTGCTGGTCAACGTTTGAATTAACGATATAGAGTATGATTAGATTGGCATATCAACTACACTTATGTAGAAAGTGATGTATGACGAAATCGAATTACGGATTTAAAAAGCATGCTTAGCTTTCACCAACTTGAGTTACTTACGGCGTAGGTGAAATGTCCATCTGTCAACAGTTTCTCTGTTTGACTTTATGACTATGTAACATAGTCTTTAAGATAAAGGATATTATTAAGCTATTACTATTTAATTATGCGTCCCTGAGATTTTAAGACCAGGAAGTGAGCACTGCTCAGGGTGGATTCTAGAGACAAGTTAAATACGGCAAGTCGTTTGGTGAAGCTATAAATCTTCAAATAGGGTGACTGGAACAAATATTACGTATGACCAACTGTCTCCTACTTCAGTAGGTGACTTTTACTGGTGGAGAATTAGGTTAGAAGTAAGCAAACGAGTTGAAATAGAACTTGGCATCAGTATATGGAGTTGCTGACTTTTAGACTGAACCCTGTAGCTGAATACAGACTATCTATTGGAGATGAACGTTGTAAGATTGTTAAAAATTTTCAAAGACAATGTTATGATTCGTTCCCATCTTGTACTGAAATAAAGAATAGTATATTATGATTTATCAATGGAGTTCAAGGATCCCAATCATATATACTAATGTACGATCATAGTATTTCACTTAATAGTTTAAAAATTTTAAAAAAAGAGATATCATATAGGCTGTCATTGATTGCTGAATAGTTATCTTTTAGCTTCAATTCTGAAAATTGTAGACATTAAACTAATTGTTAATGATATATGGACCAAGTAAGAATATCTTAGTTAATTCTGCTTTTATTTCGATAATTCTTTGGTGTATGAGGAGAATTATCCACATATATTCCATTTGGATAAACATCATTATGCTGAATAAATACACAATTGTTAAAATGTTATAAACGATATCTCTTTTTTCACCAATTAATAATCAATATGTGTTCTTTTAAAGAATTCAAAGTATTTCAATGGTTCTATGACCCTTTGTTCACTCTAATAAGTACAATACTTATTTCATATTCTGTACTAAGTAACAACGTATTTTTAAAAAATTGCCATAAAATTCAAAGATCAATCTTAATTGATTTTGATTTGAAGTTGTAAATAATTTCCATAGATAGATACTGGAAGTAAATTCATTGATTACTGCTTTTGTCAGAAAGATAAAACAAGACCCAACTGCTTATTGGTTAAGAAGAGTTTATTTAAAAGTTGTTTCTATTTAATATAAAATCTAACAAGAATTTGGTGTAAATTGTTGAATCCATAATTCACTATTCTTTACATATATATAACACTGGTTTGTTAGACTATTACCATCTATTTTTGAATTGGCTGTTTGAATCTTATTGTTAATGTTTAGGACTGTAATTAATCGGTCTCTAATTCACATATTTGCATGCCGTACGAATTGCCTCGATATTGCTTTAATTCACAAGCGTTATACGCCGAGATGATGGTGGCTAGAAGTGGAAACGCACGTCTTGGATTTTACTGCTAGTCGCTATCATCACTGCTTATTATTATTATGCTGAAATCACAAAATGCAAAACATTATATCACATAACAGTGTGATTCATCAATTAAAAATGATAATTCTTAACTGAAATTTTTCAGGTACAATGTAATCGATATTGTCTGAGCATAAATGACAGCATACCCAGCTGTTTAGCTTGAATTTATTCACATATAAATTGACTGAATCAATATATTTGTAGTAATGTACACTAGAATAAACGCTCATGGGCTAAAGAAATTCTACATTAATATTGTAAAAGTTATCACTCATCTTCTATTTGATGAATGTAAGTATACTCAATATATATAATCATGTGTTACTATGTGAATTTCCGTTCAAATGTACTTCAGTATAAAAAATGTAACAGAAATTAATGAAGCCAACCGTACTGAGTGCGAGACCCCGAGTGAGCATCAACTTAGGAATGCAGGTATATTCAGCTGAGGTGTCTTAAATAGGACGAAACGCACGTCCTGGATTTCACTGCTAGTCACAATTCATCTCTGCTTATAATGCTTGTGACTTAAGGCAATATCGAGACAATCCGCACAAGATGCAAATATGCCAATAAGACACTGATTAATTGCAGTCCTAAACATCAACGGTAAGTTTCAAACAACCAATTTAAAATGAAGTAATTAAGGAGTTATAGTAGTAATATTTTTCAAATATATAAATTACTGAACAAGAAGAGTTGTTAGGCACTGACTACTATTGAAAGCAGTTTTCCGATTTCTAAATTCAGTAATCTACGTGAAAATGTTCATTTTGGTTCTCCAAGTTGTTTGAAACAGTTGAATTGGATTAACTCTCATAGATGCGGTTGAACTCTACTGGTCACGGCTTCTCACTAGAACTCCGAGAATTACTTGGACAAAATGACCGACCAGTGTTTTCAGGTTCTCATTGGTAGCCTAACATTGATCGTTTCATTATCACAATAAAAAGTCAACAATCTCCACAACCCTATACTGAGGATTAATAATTCATTAACTTGACAGCTATGGTTTAATTAATTCCTTTAACTGAAAGAAAAGTTGGACATAAACTTAGCGTTGTGTACCTAGTGTGCAAGTAGATTAGGAAAAGAATATTCAAGTGATGATATCATATATGGAAGTAAATATTCGTGATAATATCTACAATGCATAAATAAAATTAATTAGATGGTGTTAGGTAGGTTGACAAAAATGTGTCCTAATGAACAATAATATCCTATAAAATATAAGCTGCTACGTTTATTCAGTTTTTCAGTCAAATGCGTCTTTAAACCGTTGGGTTGAGAACCTAGGTCATTCAAATACCAGTGCAGACGTGTCATCAAGTAAACTGATTTATTCACGTTCATTTTATTCATAATATTTAGTATAAGACGTTGATATGTTTTAAGTAATGTGCAATATATATGCATGTTTTGTTGACTAAATATTTTTCGAAACTATAGTTATTGTATGCTAAAAACTATTCAAGAAGCATTATGTAATTTGCTGAGGAATTTTGTTACAAGTCTTTGTCGTTTAAATAATATGCAGTAGTGACAGACTTTAAAAGTGGCAACATGGATTCTATCTAGGAATTTAAGGCTATTTAAATGAAACGAATGTACTCTGATTATAAGAATTGTCGAGAATGAGTTAAACTTACCTATAGAGTGGTAGAATTTACGATCGTGTCATTTAGTTAAATAATTAATACTTTCCTCTGTGTAGATATACTTATTGAGAATTTTTTAAAAACTGTTTAGTTCTTAGATTTCATCATTTTTTATCACTGAGTTACATGTCAACCACAAAGAATATACGTTTACACCAGGTAGTTTCTTTGAATACATGAATTCATCTAAGTTAAACAACCAGTGACAATCTGGGGGCACTGGATGGCCATTGCATCTCAGTAAGGGACTCCTCATTAATGTTACTGTCTCACTTAGCTAACTTGTGCCTAATGTGAGGATATTACCCACCGATGAAAACTAAAGATAATCGCGCTATGTCGTGGATTGATTGAAGTTAGACATAAACACCAGTGGTTGTTAGCTCAGTTGTTTAGAGATTAAGCATCTGAACAGAAGGTTGAAGGTTCTTGGTTTGATTTCTGTATACAGAGTAATCCCATACTAGGACAAAATGGCTGTCCTGTGCTTCTAGGTTATCAATCGTTGTCTAACTTCAATCGGTTTATAATTTCGTTGAAATCTACCAATCTCCAAAACTTTACAGGAAATTATTTTTTTCTTTACCTCATAATTTAGAAAAACAATATAAATTATGAGATTATATCGCATTTTGTTATATCGATTATAAACTTGGATCGAACTACTTAATTTCATTGTTTTGATAGTGTGCTCAAGTTTGTAATGATCATATGTATTCTTGTATGCTAGTATAAATCAGTGATATAGGCATAAGATTATCAATCCTTGTGTAACTGGTTCTAGTCTATTTTATTTAATTAAAAAATGTATTACCATTATTGACTTACTAACTGATATGGCTTCTAGATTGAACGCTAATTTTGTTATATTTGGTGATCGCTAATTGTTATGTCGGAATGGCTTACCACTTACAATTGAAAAAGAGTAACCACTGCAATTCCCACGGCACGAAAGTAAGAACACAAAGACAGGTAAAAATGAAGATTTACTAACCTCAAGATACGACGTCGATGACCCCAGTCGGAAATACACTGATTTATATATTGATTGTACACCCATTTTGATTAAGAATTAAGATGAAATCACATATACAAAAAATACTTAGTTATAACAAATCACATGCTACATGTCATGCTGAGTATAGTTCATGTTAATTTAATGCAAGAATATTGTATATTATACACAGAATAAAAGATCACACTGGAAAACAGAAACAAATACCACATTGAGTAATCATCACATTGAATTAAAACGGAAATACTGTTGAACAAAAAGCATAATGAGTAAATCAATCTAATTTTGACTTTTCTTCCCGTCATATCAACCATACTATTGATCGATGTCTAAATCTATTTTAATTATACTAATAATTCTTATTCGTTGACCTGAATCTCTCTCTCTGTATTCAAATTACATGGTTATAGATAATGACATCTAATATCACTCAGTAACTATGGATCAAAGTAAGAAAATCTCGTTCAAATGTACCAAAATCAATCAACTTAATACTTAAATAGATGTGGTGAATGTATATTACATAAAGAAGTTATTGACTCCTTTATTGTAGTATTTTGTACATCGTAACTTGGATAATTGAACTCAACCACCGTTGAAGTATATCCTTTTATGACTTTCAGTCAATCTTGAAACAGAATGAAACAGTAGAAAATATTCCTATCTCAGGTAAATACCTTTCGTGGTTTTTGTACTTTGAACAATGTCAATAGCGCCTACTTTACGTACAAGCTTTTTCAGGTTAACTATCTAAAATTGAGAACACAATACATTCGAAAGCATTATCTGAACTAAAAATCCTCTTCATCGTTACTTATTATACAATATAAAAATGAATAAAATATTTAGGCTTCCAAAAATAATTCACTCTGTAAAACAGAATATAAACCTTAGATCACTAGTTTATCAATTCATAATCTAAACTATCAACAATATCATTTCTTTACTTCTGTTTTATGTATTTAAATAATATTTCTTTGTATTATATTCCTTAATGAGCTAACATATTTACTTTATTAGCTTATCTGAAAGTGTTCATTCGAATAATATTCTTTATTAAAGAAACAGTTTATGCTTTTACTGACTATTTCAGACGTTTGTGATCATAGTTTAGCAGCATGAGTGAGAATTTTGTAAAACTAAATCAATGATAGTGAATCCTTTGAATAATTATAATAACTGAATATAATTTTAATTGTGAAGATCTGTACAATTAATCGATAAAAATGTATAATTCAAGTGTTGAGATCACTCCTAAGATTCTATGCTATCTTCTTTTATTTCTCAAGTTAAAACTTTTCACATCCACTTGTCTTATGTTAAGAGAATCAAGAAAAAAATCACTCATAAATATAGAAAGTATTGAAGCAGAATAAGATCGATATTAAGTTACAAACTCTTGAGAATGTATGATGAAAGTTATATTTGTTATGAATTATGACCCTGTCTAATATTAAGTTACAAAACCACCAATCAAAATATCAATTTCTATGGTTTTATCCTGGAGCTAACCTATTATACGCCAACCAGCACTAGCAGCTTTGAGTTAGCTCTAAATGCTTAACAGTCCTCAACACAGAAGCTTCTCTCCCTGCTCTTCTCGTTAAGCCCAGAACACAGTAATCAGACTCCATTATATGAATGTTATATTTCAATTTATATTCAAGCAGACCAGAAGAACATATGGAACTCAAAACAACTGTTAACTAATATCAAAGTGAGAACTTTCAGTACGAACTTCAAAACAGTTCTGCTGTATGGAGCTGAAACCTGGAGAATTACCATAACTATCATCAAAAAGGTACACATATTTATAAACAGTTGTCTTCGCAAGATACTCAATATCCGTTGACCGGATACCCTCAACAACAGCCTACTGGGAGAGAGAACAAACCAACTTCCAGGTGAAAAGGAAATTATGAAAAGAAGCTGGATCTGGATAGGACACACATTATGTAAATCATCAAACTACATCACCAGACAAGCGCTTACCTGGAGTCCTGAAGGGAAGTGTAAAAGAGGAAGGCTGAATAACACACTGCATCGGGAGTTAGAAGCGGACATGAAAAGAATGAATGGTAACTGGAAAGGATTGCCCAGGACAAAGTTGGATGGAGAATACTCACAAACTATTTACTCTTTGAACTCCTTGTAAATACAAGATCTTGCTAGAATCTTCTTCAGTTCACGTATACTAGTGTGTGTGTAGTATCTTTTCGTAGTGTGCTACAAAACACCGTTTGAGTCTGAAGTTCTCTGTTATTCATTACTCACAAATGTTATGAAGATATAATCAAGAAGGGCATAAAATGTACCGTATTGGAAGTGCATATCACCAAATGATTCTAATATATTCATTTTCTAAAATAATAATAAATTAAACTTAAACTTTTAATCTTTGATAACCATAAGAGTGAAAATTAAACGTGGCGATATCGATTACCCTTGCTTAGTCACTATGTAATATTCTACATAATATCAAATGTCTTGAGATTTTTCAAATAAATATTTTTAATTCAGTCAAATGTTTCATAATGTGTATGTGTGTGTGTGTCCGAATTCGGTTCCCACTAAAGCTGTATGAATTTGAGTAAGTTATTCATTCAGTTTTACTTAAATTTTAAAATATAATCTGTATTAATTTCTCTAGATTTTTTTACTTGAAATTCCATAAGAAGACGTATGTAAAGTTAATAATATGTACAAATCTGAACAAACATATAATCATTGTTTTTATTTATTTATTTTGACACATAGATATTGGTACAAGGAGGCAGCAAATACATTTGCGCCACACAAATCTCACTTGATATGTGTGAAGGCTGTGATACTACTCGGGTGCCCAAACCGGGAGTGGTGGTTTTCTTAGGGGGCCACACCCCAAGCCTTCGACCTGAAGGTCTGATCCACAAGACAGTGGAGCAACGTAAGGAGATACAGTCCCATACGCCATTTGTTCCTTCAGGATACTGGAGCCCATGTGCACCATTGGTTTGGAATCAGGGTTTTGCAACTCCCCTAGGTGGACTCTCTATGTCCACCAGCCTGGTTAAAGCGCCGGACGTTCGCTTTTCGTCCTCTCAATTTCGTAAACAACACCCTCGCCATGTGAGAGCATTTCGAGAGGGAGAGCTGACTCTCTCCATTCTCGGTCATACCAGAGCATTTGTGGGCATATAATCATTGAATCGCAATCAAGTAACCAAATGAATTTAGTTTATTTTTTGAAAATGGATTTATAATGTCATAAAAGTTTGACAATGTACACCACAGGAAAAAGCCATCTATTACAAAGAAACATCTATCAGGCCATTATTTATCTGAAAAAAAAATCTCTTCAAATTTTATTTATGATAAGTTTTGGAGGTTTCTAAAATAACTATCATAAACTACAGAGTGGTTACAAAAAACGGATACAGTTAAGTAAAATTTATCCATGGAAATAATGTAATGGAGAATATTTCAGAAAAACCAAATAACAAGTTTCCAGCTAACTAATCGAGAGGGATTACAATACAGTTCATGTTTACTTGATCTAATTCACTATCTACCTATTCCTTTAATAATCCTTTCGATAAAGATTATTAATAGAACTCTTTTGTATTTGAACTCTCTAGTATTAATTAAACTGAGTATTTTTTTAAAAAAAAGTACATAACACTTGCTTATTATATTACACATTTATATCAAATTTTTCAAATTGGTTCAACTCATATTCTAATGCTGATAATCCTATTGAAAAAAGCTCACCTATTCGTCAGACGTTTCTTTAGTGAATATGCAAATCACGAAAACATTTATTCGATCTTTAGCTTTTATTATATATTATAACATTTCTAATGTTATATTTAATGGTTTTACAATGTTTTAATCCTTAGTTCTTCTATTATTGTTAAATCAATCAGAAATAATAATTTTTTTTGGATATAATGACTTTCTGTACAATCCATTATTCAGAGGAAAGGAATCATTTCTTTCAGTTGTTATTAATTCTGTTTGTATCGTTTGCTTTTAAAACCTCAGAAATTCTTTTATCCAAGATACTCGAGAAGTAAATCAAGGTTTAACTTGATAATTTCGAATAAACTGAGCATTGGCTAGATTGTTATAAACAAATTAATATATGTGTAATATCCCAATGAGTAGAAAAAATAGATTTTCTGACGTTTCGTGACTCAGTTTAAGTCACTTCTTCAGAAAATAAATTGCCAATGTTTTCTGTATTATAGATATAAAACATCGTATAATAAATAGTATATTATAATGTAAGGACTTCAGAATGTTTCATTTCACTAGAATTTGTAATTAATTTTTGAAAAATCAATTAAAATCTAAGCAAATAACAACTAAAGGTTTGCATTGTACACACTTATAACGGTAATTAACTATTTATTAGCATTTATGAATGATAATATATTGTCTACATTATGAGCAGAAATGAATGTGTTATAGATTGATAAAACCAAGAATAAACCTTCTCTCTGTCTGGTCATATTTCCATGTATTAACGGTGGATAATCTAAAATCTTTTCGCCAGAGGATACATCATCTTGAAGTAGTTTAACTGTGTCTGTCTTACATTTATCGATATCCACCAGCACACTTGTATCTTAGCCTTATCACTTAATAATAATCCACGCGATTTGCAATCAGTAGGACTCAGTCTATCTTGTATCGGTTGATAACCTATTACTCACAAGCTTTTTAGTCATTTTTTACACAGTGAAATATTATTAACGAATCAGTCCGACAAACGACTGAGGAAATGGGGATGTTTAACTGTTCTTTTACATGCTCACCGATCTTGGCGCACAGCACTCAGTCCTTTAGTTCCATTCTAGGTGTAGTATCAAGTTTTACAGGGGAGACCCTAAGTTAGCAGAAATTCGAGATAAATTTGACCACAACCGCTTTAATTAAGAATATAGGTGACAACATCATATGAAAGCTTTGAAGCATCGGTGAAATAATGAATCTGAGCAGATAATGGTTAAAATTTGGTTTTAGAAATCATGGTATTCATAAATCTTCCAATCATCTTAAATGTTTACACTGAAATTTACACCTCGCTTGATAATCTATAATTAGCTCTAAATCCCAATATTGTTTATTAATATTAGGTCCCCTAGGAAACAAAACTCGCGCTTTACGAACGAGAAGTTTACGTCCAACGTGATTTGAACTTCTCAAACTTTCGATGTGTCGTAACAAAACAAAAGTACAATTTTTGATCTAGAGAATCTGTCCTGAACTTAATATTTGGTAGATTACCTTCTTTTTTCAGTTGTATCCGAGTTAATAGTTAACTGTGGTTTCGATTAAGGTCTCTGTTTGATCTCTATAGTTTTCCACGTCGATGCAAGTTATATTACATCGTAACCTTTTGTAACACCCGTTTTTATCTGTTTTGAGTGTACCTTTTTTATTTTACAGTCGTAAACTTCTAGGATGCATCTAACAACTTATGCATCACTATGGTCATGTAGAACTCATGAAAGCAATCTGGAAACCGATTTGCTGTTACCTGTGGAATTCAATATGATAAATGCAAAGTTCGATTTCACGGAGCGTGAACAGACTTCAAGTAACTGCTCACAGCCAACTGAGTGAGTCAGAAATCAGCTGGGTATTTGGCACATGAAACATGAAGGCGAAGGAGTTACTGATCAACATCTCTCCCCTGACAGGTATGCGAAAAAAACTGTCAGCAACGTTGATAAAAGGCTAGGCAGACGACTTCTCGTATGCAAACCAGCCAGTAATTTGGCCTTCCAATCTACCCTCTAGATTATCCAACCAGTCAGAAAAGGACACGGGAAACCAAAACGCAATCCAATTGTCAAACAGAGACCTGAACCTCATCCACTACAAACCGTTTAGCGCCTGCACAAATTATGTGTCATTGAGTTCGTTGAATTTAAGTTTCTGGCGGGCAACGTTTTAAGTCATCACTACATCACTAAGGGAGATGAGCTTTAACGGTAAATAAATCCCTAATATAAACATTTCTTTATGTCTTCGAAATTTGATGCTGACCTCATTAGTTTTACTGGACACATTTATCTGGAGGCGTTTGGTAACGCATTTGTTACGAAAGAACTGTAGACATTTGACTGATTAAAACCTTTTTATTGTACATAATTTTACTGTGTTTTGGGGTGTACTTGTTTTACTCAACCTTTGAACTTGTTTGTCTATGTCATTCTTTTCGAACATTTTGGTTTCTCTTTGTCATTGGTTTGGTATTTGGGAGTTTTTGCTCCGGGAACCTCCAAAATTGAAGATTTGTTTTGTAATTGTTAGAATTATTGTTCTTAGAGCGACATTCGGGTCGACTATTTGTAAGTCGCCAATAAATTTTGGTATCTAGTTGAAATTTGGTTCTGTTGTTAATTTGGGTTCGTGAATTGCAAATAGATCGACATACCGTACTTCAATAAAAGGAACGAGCAGAAACTTGGACGTGACACATTTGCACCAGATCACTAGTGGGTACGCCGCGCTAGGCATCTCTTACAACTGTTAGCTAGCTCAGACTAAATGCTTCGCGACATATTGATAGTCTATCAAATATATCTTCCAACCTCTTCACTTCTGATGTTTGATTTGGCTGGGTTGGCATATTTTGATTATGAATGCATTACGTGTAAAGACGTTACCAAACTCCGAATACCTGAGGCATGTTTATATTCAACTTGTTTAACCTGCTTACAATTGTGTTATTCAAGGACTTCTTAGCAAGTATATCATTTGGAATGTTTCTTTTTTCATATCTCAGAACGTCTGGTATTTCACTGTTGTTTAAATTTAACCACGTTTTGTATGATTTGGCTAGAACTGATATATCCACCAATATTGAACGCTTTTCGATTCGTAAAGCGGGGGAGAGTTCATATTCAGTTTGTAAAAAACAAGAGGCTTGATGGCCTGTGTTAGTCTTGGTAACACTGGTCTCTCAGTTGATCCAACTTTATTTTGAATGAATCGACGGATTGAGCCTCAACCACGTGCTGAGATAATGAATTCCACTCGTTGATGATTCAATGTGAAAGTCGATAGTCAGCTGACAAGTAATTTGTTCTGAGCTTGTGAACTCCAATAAATTGGAGTGTCCTCGTAAATTCTCTGTTTTGGAAGACAAGAAAAATGAGGACATATCAGGTGTAAATTTATCACTAAGCAATATGAAACAAATCGCTTCTAGTTCTTCGATATGACAATGGGAATAGGTTTAGCTTGGCCAGTCGAGCATCATACGGAAGCTTCGCTATTCCAGGAATAAGCTTAATTGCTGTCTTCTGAACCTTTTCCAGAAGCTCACTGTCGTTTTGCAAGCGGGGGCTAGCCACCTGTATTCAGTATTCAAGTTTAGGACGCACGAACACTGTATACAAAGTCAAAAACGTTTTAGCGTCTACATGACTAGAAGCCCTTTGTATTGACCATAACGTTCTAAAACCTTTGGCGACTATAGCACGGCAGTGTGCATTAGACTTTAAGTCTTGGCTAACGATGACTACTAAGTCATTATGTGTCTGGATGACAGGTAGCTTAGTGTTATTCATCGTGTATGTATCTGTACCTTGAAGACCCATATGCATCACAACACACTTGGAAGTATTAGTTGGCAAGTGCCAGGTTTGAGGCCATTCAGATAATTTCTTCAGGTAATTTAGGAGTTCTAAGCTGTCACCCTTACATCGTATCGTTCTCCGTACCTTGACATCGTAAGTACATAGCAAGACCGATGATGATAGGAAGGTCATTTACATACAAGAGGAATAGCACTGGACCCAAAACTGTACCCTGGAGCACTCCACTAAGCACAGTTTCCCAGCTAGATAACTTTAAGTTCACCCGTACTCTTTGTTGGCGCCCAACTAGGAGATCTTTTATCCACATCAATAGACTGGCTCCGATTCAGACATTTCTTAACTTATATAACAGCCGGTCGTGCGGAACTTTGTCAAAAGCTTTGCTGAAATCAATGTAGGCTACGTCTACATGCAACTTTTGATGTTTAAGAGCTCACCAGCTTTCACGAGCCACTAATAAGTTAGTGAGACATGAATAACCTATTCTGAAGCCGTGCTGCTTCTTCGAGAGGATCTGGTTTTCATCAAGGTACTTAAACAGCTCCTTCCGAATAATTTTTTCTAAGATTTTAACAACCACACTAGTTAGGCTAGCGGGGCGGTAATTCTCAGGTTTGTGTTTCGTACCTGTTTTGAAGACAGGACTTACTATGGCGTTTTTCCAGTCTTTGGGTAAACGACCCTGAGTTACGGATATGTTAAAGCATATACTTAAAGGGTTCGCAACAAAGTTAGATAATTCTTTCAGTAGCCTAGGACGTAATTCATCGGGCCCCGTGGATTTACCTATGTCAAGCTTATTTAGTAGACCAAATACATCGATTTCTTTAATGGTCACGCTATCCAGTGTATGTGTGGGGGAATCTGTATGCACTGACGGGAAGGGTGCTTCTATGGTATATACATTGCTAAAGTAGTTCGAGAACACTTGAGCCTTACCAATGTCGTCCTCCACTAATGATGCAGTGCAAGAATATTTCCTCTTCTCCTTGTCCTTTGGTTTATATAGGAGTACAAACGTTCAAGACATTCGATGGAATCCTTAACAATTTTTTCTTCGTACAACTTTCTAGACTTACGGAGAGTCGAGGCACAGGTATTCCGAGCTTTTCGATACTGAGATTTTGTCTCATCAGACCCCAGTAACCCAAATATATCCCACATTTCTCTACTCTTATGGAGAAGGATGCGGACCTCCCTACTGAACCATGGTGGGGAGTTTCTCGGCCCCCCTCGTATAGTCCAAATGATGTGGAGTGTGGTGAATTTTAATTATGAATTTCGAACTGCATCCCAGGCCGCTTCGATTGAGGACTATGGGTCTATTGTCCAATCTACTAACGATGCTGAGTGCATGATACCTGGTATATTTGCTTTACAGTCATCAGCTCTGTATTGGACTGACGCGTGCTCGTGACTGACAGTTATGTGGTAGTCGAAAGTCCGGGTCGTACCTTGCCGTTTCCTGCACATGTTGCACTATGGCACATGTGATAATTGCATCAACTAGTTCATGCTCGAAGGAATTTTCTGACGGTTCAGTTCGCAGATTTACCCAGTCTACCATTGGTGCATTAAAGTCTCCTAGGATTAGACATCGACCACTTTGTTACCAAGTATTAAAACTGCTTAACAGGACCTCATTTACCTCACAGCTTGGACTGCGATGGACCAAATCAATCAGTAGCCCTTGTCCTTTGCATTTCAAGCGGCAAAAAACTAATTCACACGTCCCACTCTCTTGGGATACATTGTCGATAATGGCAAATGGGATAGAATTCCTAATGAATAAAGCCACTCCCCAGCCTTTACTCTTTTGTGTTCTGTCGGCTCTTACTAACGTAAAGCCTTCGAAATCAAATTCCATACTATCTATAGACTGTGTCAGCCAGGTTTCTGTGACTGCGATTATGTCTGGCTTTGTACAGTCAGTCTGTACACCTAGTTCCGATCGCTTATTGGGTAGGCTTCGGGCATTAGTGTAGTAGATCCGAAGCCCATTTAAGTGGCTCCGTGATTTACCCATAGCGATCTCAACATCTTTCTCTGTCGAAGCCTTACAACCCGAAAATTTACAATTTTTATATAGTTTTTTCCAGTGTCTGACCCAAGTTGTGGTTCTTTTTCGGCTTTCCCTCTTTTTACACAATCTTACAGAAAAAACTTCTGAACCCTTTCATCCATGTCCATTCTGTAAAATCAGGTCGCTTTCATTCGAAGATTTGAATACTACTCTAAGCAGTCTGGATTGACTAGGCTTCAAGTTCGATTGGCTACCTAGTCTGTACACCTTTAGCAAGGTGACTCCGGAGATATTTTGGGGCATGAATTGATTAAGTAGCTGTTTTATCAGCATTCTGTCATACTCAAAACGAGTTTTTGGTTCAGAGGTAACACTCTCCTTGATTGTATGAAAAATAACTGATATGTCACTGTGATCAGCATTCGATTTCTCGACTACTTTTACGGGGAAAAATTTCCCTTTTATATCTTTATGTTGTTTCTTCCCTACAACCTGTACCCATTCGTCAACGTTGCCTTGAGAAGCAACCACAGTCGCGTCAAACATACTGCGGGACTCTCGAGGGTTGTCAGCGACTTGGAAGGTCAGGTTATGTTTCCCGCTAGAAACCGATCGAGCCTCGAGACTGCGGCTTCTTGACGTTTCCTGTTGGATACCATTTAGAAGACTGGAAATAGAAGAAACTTCTTTTCTTGTGTTTTTAGTTGAGATAGACCTTTTTGAAGACTATTTTTCCTTCTTTGGTAGGTGTGAGTCAGCTGTTTTCGAACTCACTTGAGTTTGCTTCACACCAGTTCGCGTTTCGACCGAACGTGTGTAATAGCTTAGATTGGTTGGTTAAGAGTTCACCTCAAACAACTAAGCATATTTCAAAACAGTATAGTTCAATTGTTCATTCACCTCCTTATTTTGTATAGGCGTTATATTTCCTATTATCTTACATTGAATGTTGAGAGGCTTTGCTTGTCTGAACAAATTATCCCATGCTCCACTGTGACTGAGCGAAAATCAAAATAAGTACCTATTCACTACTTGTTTGGTTTTTTCTATCAATAGCACGAGGGTTACTTAGAGGCACGAAACCAGTACTGTCCGATGTGCCCCGACCACGCTTGTCAAAAAACGTTTTTCAGAATTTACCAATGAGATGGCCTCGGTTAGCAAGCTTTTTGCATCCGAACAGAACTATTGACAAAGCCATACACAACAGTTTTTACTGAACCGTTTGAGGGCTTACTCAGCGAGGAAAAATACCAATGTCTTTTTAATTAGTGCTCACGGAGAAAGTAAGAACATGATTTACATTGAGTAGTTCACTGCGATCATCTGAATCTACCTTCTATGGGCACAATTTCATTACGATTTTTAGTTTTTCGGGTTGAAATAGGAAACAAATATAAAGTTTGAGCCTGAAATGAAATTCACGAAAAAATTATGCTATTTCGTTCAGAATCTAATCGATAAATGAATAAAATCAAGTTAAATTTTTTATTCAGTTTGTGCGTTGAACGTTAAAAACGAAGTGGGGCACAGATTTACGGTTGTTTATTATTTTTTCAAAATGTTTGAAATAATAATTGCAATGACCTTAGGTAGTTAATGTAGTCTGGGAGTTTTGAAACTCGCGAATAATGGGGGTTCCTCCGGTTCTGTACTCTCATTCTTGAAGTATGACAAACCAGAAATTAAATGAGGTTAGAATCACGTATTTTATTTGTTCGGGTGTTATTCATGCAATTTAATGTCTTGTTTACTGAGGTAAGATAACTTTGGCCCTTCTGCAAACGCCCATAACTGTTATCATAAGGCATGTTATTGTCTGGTCTCTTCGAATAATTCATGTTGTTTTGTGCTGCTGATAAATTTAGTTTTTTAAGTAATGACGTACAATTTTCATCTTCACAGACTATTGCACATAGTACAAAAAGCCATTTTCTAGCTATCGTTTAGTTCATAGATATTTTCAATTTAGAAGTGGAAAATTTTAATAACAGTGATTATTTTCTGTAGATATTCGTGCATCACATACGTGATGTTCAAATGTCACTTCTCACATCTGTATTAATTAACAACTGTCTCATACTCACCTAAACGGTTAAAAGATGTCTAACAGTTCTTACAGTAAATTTTTTTCTCCACAGATTATTTGCTACATAGAATCACCTTGTCAGCATATCTTATCAAGAACATCACGTAATGGAATGTACAGATTCTTTAAGGCTTTTTAGAATTTGGAAATGATAGTATTATCTAGTCGTAATTGCCATGTACCAAATTCATTCAGGGCTTGAAAGGTATATTATCTTATTTTTCATGTTATAGGCATAGTATTTGACGTAACTAATTTTCAGCTATCAAGTTCATACTATGCATCAATTATTTCGCTCTATTATATCTATTATCATCAACTTTTGACAAAGCTTCTGTTGCAAGTCAGTGGTATTGATGTCCGTTCGATTACTCAGTTGTATTAAAATTGGATAATTAAAGTATTGGTTGCTGATTAAGTCTCACAATCATTCTACTACAAACGGCGTCTGCAAATAACTCAACTCATGTACGCTTTATACATATGGGTCAACTCGCTGACACAGTTCTCTCGGCCTAAGTTGCCGTTCTTTAGGTCAGCGCATAACGTAAAAATGAGCGTTTCAAAGACCTGTAACCATTTTCTCGTGGATAGTAAAGATTTAAATAAAACAAAGTAATCTGATGTATGAAATTTCATTGTAACTCGACTTTCGTAAGAATAAGTTAAAGCAATCCATTCTGACTACTGAGTTCGATTGTGATTCATCTCACTTAAGTACGCTAGGAAGTGCATGACGTTGTGGTCTGCGCATTTCGACGTCATTTAGTTCAGCAGTGTTATCCTATAAGTTATTCTCATGTTTTCGCTTCGTCGCTTTCCAACCCCATAATCCCATCATTAAAGATCGAGGTAAAGGGTGTTTAGGCATGCATTCACTACCTTATTGACCAATTCTATATATCTATATAGTAAATTACACCCAAACTCATAATTGCTAACTTGATGGTTCCACCGTAGAAGAGCACTGGGTCCAAGCCAATCGTAATTGGGTAGTTTACACTGATGTCCAGAAGTCAAAAATGTTAAAAGGATCGGAAGAGACCATTTCCGGAGATGGAAAGTGCACAATATTGCTACTCTCGTTGTAGACCCATTACTCATTTTAAGAAATGCATCTTCCTTCAGCCTGTATTTTCACTATTACTAAGCTGAGTCTCAACCGTAGCCACTAACTCGACATAATGAACGGGCTTAGATATCTTAACGAACCGGTCAAGCTCTAATGACTGAAGCACATTCATTCCTGGAAGGTTGACCGGAGTTCTGTGCAGTCCGATAGCGAGGTTTTTCTGATGAATATAGAGCGGTGTGATAAAAGTAAGGTGTTTCCCTCTCAAAAGGGAGGAACGAGTTAAAAAGTGTTACTCCTCACTCTAATCCACACCCCTTTGTAAAGCACGGAGTTAGCATGTCAAAGACTCATCACACAAAGTCCGTGGATGATCGGCCTCATGAAGTTACTTTTTGATTTCTGCAGTCACACCTTAATCAATAAGATCACTCTCAACCCAGTTTTTTTCTCATATCTCTCAACGTAAGTCTCTTACAATGTGCGCAACTGTAAAATAATAACTCTTTTTTCAAATATCATACGAGATTACAAAATTCATAATCAAATCCCATCTTCATCACCAAATATTACTCCTACTTCCATTATCAACCCTCATTTATCTTTGACTTCTTCAGTATGTGCCTCCAATGATAGTAGTCCACATTCACAATATGCCTCCTGAATCCACGATTTGAACAACATTTTGGAATGTTTTGATGTTTGAACCGTGAGTCCAGTCGGACAACGGACTTCACTGGATGAGACCCTAGAATCAAATGAAAGCTCTCTATCCATGTACTATTGATTAGGTCAGAGCTTATGATTAGCTATTACCAGAACTGTCAACTTCAAGTGGGGTTGTTCAGGGCTAATCCCCTTCCAATTGGTCTGCTTTTCGATCATATAGTTCTGTTTGATAAAGCTTCTGATAAAATGAAATTTTTCGCCTTGAGCAATGATACATTCATGTTTGGGATGTCCTAATAAATGCGAAATGCTGTTTTAGGACTTGTCTACGTCGATCTCCAAACTAGTGACAGAGAGTGAAGTAGATGAGCGCGTTGACTGTCTCACTTATCTCGGAAGTCTGACCAACCTCAAAAGGTTGGTGTCTGACGAAATGCTTAAACGGGTTCAGAAAAGCTAGTTGGGATTTGGCAACGTTCATCAGTTGTTGGATTAGTGAGATATCCGCCTCCTAACCAAACGGGGTGTATGCTGCACAGCGAACCACTATGTTCTACTTCATAAGTATGACACATGTTCTGAGAAAGTAAAAGACTCACATAGGCTGTAGATCTGTGATCATAGGTATCTTCAAAGAGTTGCTCGTGCTAATTGGAATGATCTAATGAGCAATGTTAAGATTTGGTTTAGAAATACCTGGAAATGTTGGTTGATGTGTTGATGAGGTAGTGAAACTTGGTTGAAAAATGATTGGAATGTGTTATATATGTTTAACCACGTCATACCTTGGTGATTGATACTTGCTAGTGCAGAAATGGTTTGCAAGAGAGTTAAATGCGGCCAAATGAAACGTGGCATCAGTCCATGAAGTCAGCTCCCAAATGCCCTAGTATGGCCGCGAGCGGGGTGGGTTCGCCCTTCCCCTCGAAATACTCTCATACGGCCACGCTTATACAGCCTCTGCCAGGGAAGTCCTACTCACTGTCTTCTCGTGGCGGGGGTGTTGTTTACGAAAATGAGATGAAAAGCGAATGCCCGGTGTTTTAACCGGATCCCAAATCAATGGTGCACATGGGCTCCAGTATCCTGCAGGAACAAATGGCGTATGAACCAATTCCTTGGTCACCGGCTACCATGGGACTGCATCTCCTCACGATGCTCCATTGCCTTATGGGTTAGACGTTTAGGTCAAAGGCTCGGGGTGTGGTCCCCTAAGAAAACCACCTGCTTCGGTTTGGGCACTCGGGCAGTATCTCAGCCCGCACACAAAAACATGATAAACTGTCTACTTATGGAAAATATTCCTCTCACTCCAAATAACAATCAAGTGACTCGCATTATTATTATTATTATTATTATTATTATTATTATTATTATTATTATTATTATTATTATTAATGTTATTATCATTATTATTATCATTATTTACTACGTCATTATTCACCCTCTTTTATTCCCACTCTGTTTATACTTATTTGTTCGACTTATACAGCAGCTCGCCTATGGTGGAAATTCGGCTCTATCTAAACGTTCTCGAGTCAGTGTCCGGTTGAAAATTGTATGTTACCACCGAATACGAGTACTAAAGCAGTGTTTCTGAAACCACGTGCACCATTCAAACTGGCTGCCTTAAACGTTCTCACACTTATGCAGGTTGGACAACAGATAGGGCTGACTATGTCTTTAGAAAGTCTTCATATCGATGTTTGTTGTCTATCCGAGACCCGTATTCATGACTCTAGTGAAGTACTACAAATTCACTCTCCATCTGTCGCTTCAAAAAGCTTGTTTTACGTGCGTTTATCCGGGGACCCTGTGGCATCTTCGTCTGGTCTTGCTGGCCTTGGTGTCGCACTAATAGCTAGAGCTGAGGCAGCACTAATCGATTGGATCCCCATTAACAGTCGGTTATGTGCTGTTAGATTAGAAAGTTCCATCAAAGTGAGAAGAAATCGGCGTGAGAAACGATGTCTTTTCGTCAAAATGTGTCCTAATGAACAATAATATCCTATAAAATATAAGCTGCTACGTTTATTCAGTTTTTCAGTCAAATGCGTCTTTAAACCGTTGGGTTGAGAACCTAGGTCATTCAAATACCAGTGCAGACGTGTCATCAAGTAAACTGATTTATTCACGTTCATTTTATTCATAATATTTAGTATAAGACGGTATGTTTTAAGTAATGTGCAATATATATGCATGTTTTGTTGACTAAATATTTTTCGAAACTATAGTTATGGTATGCTAAGAACTATTCAAGAAGCATTATGTAATTTGCTGAGGAATTTTATTACAAGTCTTTGTCGTTTAAATAATATGCAGTAGTGACAGACTTTGAAAGTGGCAACATGAATTCTATCTAGGAATTTAAGGCTATTTAAATGAAACAAATGTACTCTGATTATAAGAATTGTCGAGAATGAGTTAAACTAACCTATAGAGTGGTAGAATTTACGATCGTGTCATTTAGTTAAATAATTAATACTTTCCTCTGTGTAGATATACTTATTGAGAATTTTTAAAAACTGTTTAGTTCTTAGATTTCATCATTTTTTATCACTGAGTTACATGTCAACCACAAAGAATATACATTTACACCAGGTAGTTTCTTTGAATACATGAATTCATCTAAGTTAAACAACCAGTGAAAATCTGGGGGCACTGGATGGCCATTGCGCCCCAGTAAGGGACTCCTCATTAATGTTACTGTCTCACTTAGCTAACTTGTGCCTAATGTGAGGATATTACCCACCGAAGAAAACTAAAGATAATCGCGCTATGTCGTGGATTGATTGAAGTTAGACATAAACACCAGTGGTTGTTAGCTCAGTTGTTTAGAGATTAAGCATCTGAACACAAGGTTGAAGGTTCTTGGTTTGATTTCTGTATACAGAGTAATCCCATACTAGGACAAAATGGCTGTCCTGTGCTTCTAGGTTATCAATCGTTGTCTAACTTCAATCGGTTTATAATTTCGTTGAAATCTACCAATCTCCAAAACTTTACAGGAAATTATTTTTTCTTTATCTCATAGTTTAGAAAAACAATATAAATTATGAGATTATATCGCATTTTGTTATATCGATTATAAACTTGGATCGAACTACTTAATTTCATTGTTTTGATAGTGTGCTCAAGTTCGTAATGATCATATGTATTCTTGTATGCTAGTATAAATCAGTGATATAGGCATAAGATTATCAATCCTTGTGTAACTGATTCTAGTCTATTTTATTTAATTAAAAAATGTATTACCATTATTGACTTACTAACTGATATGGCTTCTAGATTGAACGCTAATTTTGTTATATTTGGTGATCGCTAATTGTTATGTCGGAATTGCTTACCACTTACAATTGAAAAAGAGTAACCACTGCAATTCCCACGGCACGAAAGTAAGAACACAAAGACAGGTAAAAATGAAGATTTACTAACCTCAAGATACGACGTCGATGACCCCAGTCGGAAATACACTGATTTATATATTGATTGTACACCCATTTTGATTAAGAATTAAGATGAAATCACATATACAAAAAATACTTAGTTATAACAAATCACATGCTACATGTCATGCTGAGTATAGTTCATGTTAATTTAATGCAAGAATATTGTATATTATACACAGAATAAAAGATCACACTGGAAAACAGAAACAAATACCACATTGAGTAATCATCACATTGAATTAAAACGGAAATACTGTTGAACAAAAAGCATAATGAGTAAATCAATCTAATTTTGACTTTTCTTCCCGTCATATCAACCATACTATTGATCGATGTCTAAATCTATTTTAATTATACTAATAATTCTTATTCGTTGACCTGAATCTCTCTCTCTGTATTCAAATTACATGGTTATAGATAATGACATCTAATATCACTCAGTAACTATGGATCAAAGTAAGAAAATCTCGTTCAAATGTACCAAAATCAATCAACTTAATACTTAAATAGATGTGGTGAATGTATATTACATAAAGAAGTTATTGACTCCTTTATTGTAGTATTTTGTACATCGTAACTTGGATAATTGAACTCAACCACCGTTGAAGTATATCCTTTTATGACTTTCAGTCAATCTTGAAACAGAATGAAACAGTAGAAAATATTCCTATCTCAGGTAAATACCTTTCGTGGTTTTTGTACTTTGAACAATGTCAATAGCGCCTACTTTACGTACAAGCTTTTTCAGGTTAACTATCTAAAATTGAGAACACAATACATTCGAAAGCATTATCTGAACTAAAAATCCTCTTCATCGTTACTTATTATACAATATAAAAATGAATAAAATATTTAGGCTTCCAAAAATAATTCACTCTGTAAAACAGAATATAAACCTTAGATCACTAGTTTATCAATTCATAATCTAAACTATCAACAATATCATTTCTTTACTTCTGTTTTATGTATTTAAATAATATTTCTTTGTATTATATTCCTTAATGAGCTAACATATTTACTTTATTAGCTTATCTGAAAGTGTTCATTCGAATAATATTCTTTATTAAAGAAACAGTTTATGCTTTTACTGACTATTTCAGACGTTTGTGATCATAGTTTAGCAGCATGAGTGAGAATTTTGTAAAACTAAATCAATGATAGTGAATCCTTTGAATAATTATAATAACTGAATATAATTTTAATTGTGAAGATCTGTACAATTAATCGATAAAAATGTATAATTCAAGTGTTGAGATCACTCCTAAGATTCTATGCTATCTTCTTTTATTTCTCAAGTTAAAACTTTTCACATCCACTTGTCTTATGTTAAGAGAATCAAGAAAAAAATCACTCATAAATATAGAAAGTATTGAAGCAGAATAAGATCGATATTAAGTTACAAACTCTTGAGAATGTATGATGAAAGTTATATTTGTTATGAATTATGACCCTGTCTAATATTAAGTTACAAAACCACCAATCAAAATATCAATTTCTATGGTTTTATCCTGGAGCTAACCTATTATACGCCAACCAGCACTAGCAGCTTTGAGTTAGCTCTAAATGCTTAACAGTCCTCAACACAGAAGCTTCTCTCCCTGCTCTTCTCGTTAAGCCCAGAACACAGTAATCAGACTCCATTATATGAATGTTATATTTCAATTTATATTCAAGCAGACCAGAAGAACATATGGAACTCAAAACAACTGTTAACTAATATCAAAGTGAGAACTTTCAGTACGAACTTCAAAACAGTTCTGCTGTATGGAGCTGAAACCTGGAGAATTACCATAACTATCATCAAAAAGGTACACATATTTATAAACAGTTGTCTTCGCAAGATACTCAATATCCGTTGACCGGATACCCTCAACAACAGCCTACTGGGAGAGAGAACAAACCAACTTCCAGGTGAAAAGGAAATTATGAAAAGAAGCTGGATCTGGATAGGACACACATTATGTAAATCATCAAACTACATCACCAGACAAGCGCTTACCTGGAGTCCTGAAGGGAAGTGTAAAAGAGGAAGGCTGAATAACACACTGCATCGGGAGTTAGAAGCGGACATGAAAAGAATGAATGGTAACTGGAAAGGATTGCCCAGGACAAAGTTGGATGGAGAATACTCACAAACTATTTACTCTTTGAACTCCTTGTAAATACAAGATCTTGCTAGAATCTTCTTCAGTTCACGTATACTAGTGTGTGTGTAGTATCTTTTCGTAGTGTGCTACAAAACACCGTTTGAGTCTGAAGTTCTCTGTTATTCATTACTCACAAATGTTATGAAGATATAATCAAGAAGGGCATAAAATGTACCGTATTGGAAGTGCATATCACCAAATGATTCTAATATATTCATTTTCTAAAATAATAATAAATTAAACTTAAACTTTTAATCTTTGATAACCATAAGAGTGAAAATTAAACGTGGCGATATCGATTACCCTTGCTTAGTCACTATGTAATATTCTACATAATATCAAATGTCTTGAGATTTTTCAAATAAATATTTTTAATTCAGTCAAATGTTTCATAATGTGTATGTGTGTGTGTGTCCGAATTCGGTTCCCACTAAAGCTGTATGAATTTGAGTAAGTTATTCATTCAGTTTTACTTAAATTTTAAAATATAATCTGTATCAATTTCTCTAGATTTTTTTACTTGAAATTCCATAAGAAGACGTATGTAAAGTTAATAATATGTACAAATCTGAACAAACATATAATCATTGTTTTTATTTATTTATTTTGACACATAGATATTGGTACAAGGAGGCAGCAAATACATTTGCGCCACACAAATCTCACTTGATATGTGTGAAGGCTGTGATACTACTCGGGTGCCCAAACCGGGAGTGGTGGTTTTCTTAGGGGGCCACACCCCAAGCCTTCGACCTGAAGGTCTGATCCACAAGACAGTGGAGCAACGTAAGGAGATACAGTCCCATACGCCATTTGTTCCTTCAGGATACTGGAGCCCATGTGCACCATTGGTTTGGAATCAGGGTTTTGCAACTCCCCTAGGTGGACTCTCTATGTCCACCAGCCTGGTTAAAGCGCCGGACGTTCGCTTTTCGTCCTCTCAATTTCGTAAACAACACCCTCGCCATGTGAGAGCATTTCGAGAGGGAGAGCTGACTCTCTCCATTCTCGGTCATACCAGAGCATTTGTGGGCATATAATCATTGAATCGCAATCAAGTAACCAAATGAATTTAGTTTATTTTTTGAAAATGGATTTATAATGTCATAAAAGTTTGACAATGTACACCACAGGAAAAAGCCATCTATTACAAAGAAACATCTATCAGGCCATTATTTATCTGAAAAAAAAATCTCTTCAAATTTTATTTATGATAAGTTTTGGAGGTTTCTAAAATAACTATCATAAACTACAGAGTGGTTACAAAAAACGGATACAGTTAAGTAAAATTTATCCATGGAAATAATGTAATGGAGAATATTTCAGAAAAACCAAATAACAAGTTTCCAGCTAACTAATCGAGAGGGATTACAATACAGTTCATGTTTACTTGATCTAATTCACTATCTACCTATTCCTTTAATAATCCTTTCGATAAAGATTATTAATAGAACTCTTTTGTATTTGAACTCTCTAGTATTAATTAAACTGAGTATTTTTTTAAAAAAAAGTACATAACACTTGCTTATTATATTACACATTTATATCAAATTTTTCAAATTGGTTCAACTCATATTCTAATGCTGATAATCCTATTGAAAAAAGCTCACCTATTCGTCAGACGTTTCTTTAGTGAATATGCAAATCACGAAAACATTTATTCGATCTTTAGCTTTTATTATATATTATAACATTTCTAATGTCATATTTAATGGTTTTACAATGTTTTAATCCTTAGTTCTTCTATTATTGTTAAATCAATCAGAAATAATAATTTTTTTTGGATATAATGACTTTCTGTACAATCCATTATTCAGAGGAAAGGAATCATTTCTTTCAGTTGTTATTAATTCTGTTTGTATCGTTTGCTTTTAAAACCTCAGAAATTCTTTTATCCAAGATACTCGAGAAGTAAATCAAGGTTTAACTTGATAATTTCGAATAAACTGAGCATTGGCTAGATTGTTATAAACAAATTAATATATGTGTAATATCCCAATGAGTAGAAAAAATAGATTTTCTGACGTTTCGTGACTCAGTTTAAGTCACTTCTTCAGAAAATAAATTGCCAATGTTTTCTGTATTATAGATATAAAACATCGTATAATAAATAGTATATTATAATGTAAGGACTTCAGAATGTTTCATTTCACTAGAATTTGTAATTAATTTTTGAAAAATCAATTAAAATCTAAGCAAATAACAACTAAAGGTTTGCATTGTACACACTTATAACGGTAATTAACTATTTATTAGCATTTATGAATGATAATATATTGTCTACATTATGAGCAGAAATGAATGTGTTATAGATTGATAAAACCAAGAATAAACCTTCTCTCTGTCTGGTCATATTTCCATGTATTAACGGTGGATAATCTAAAATCTTTTCGCCAGAGGATACATCATCTTGAAGTAGTTTAACTGTGTCTGTCTTACATTTATCGATATCCACCAGCACACTTGTATCTTAGCCTTATCACTTAATAATAATCCACGCGATTTGCAATCAGTAGGACTCAGTCTATCTTGTATCGGTTGATAACCTATTACTCACAAGCTTTTTAGTCATTTTTTACACAGTGAAATATTATTAACGAATCAGTCCGACAAACGACTGAGGAAATGGGGATGTTTAACTGTTCTTTTACATGCTCACCGATCTTGGCGCACAGCACTCAGTCCTTTAGTTCCATTCTAGGTGTAGTATCAAGTTTTACAGGGGAGACCCTAAGTTAGCAGAAATTCGAGATAAATTTGACCACAACCGCTTTAATTAAGAATATAGGTGACAACATCATATGAAAGCTTTGAAGCATCGGTGAAATAATGAATCTGAGCAGATAATGGTTAAAATTTGGTTTTAGAAATCATGGTATTCATAAATCTTCCAATCATCTTAAATGTTTACACTGAAATTTACACCTCGCTTGATAATCTATAATTAGCTCTAAATCCCAATATTGTTTATTAATATTAGGTCCCCTAGGAAACAAAACTCGCGCTTTACGAACGAGAAGTTTACGTCCAACGTGATTTGAACTTCTCAAACTTTCGATGTGTCGTAACAAAACAAAAGTACAATTTTTGATCTAGAGAATCTGTCCTGAACTTAATATTTGGTAGATTACCTTCTTTTTTCAGTTGTATCCGAGTTAATAGTTAACTGTGGTTTCGATTAAGGTCTCTGTTTGATCTCTATAGTTTTCCACGTCGATGCAAGTTATATTACATCGTAACCTTTTGTAACACCCGTTTTTATCTGTTTTGAGTGTACCTTTTTTATTTTACAGTCGTAAACTTCTAGGATGCATCTAACAACTTATGCATCACTATGGTCATGTAGAACTCATGAAAGCAATCTGGAAACCGATTTGCTGTTACCTGTGGAATTCAATATGATAAATGCAAAGTTCGATTTCACGGAGCGTGAACAGACTTCAAGTAACTGCTCACAGCCAACTGAGTGAGTCAGAAATCAGCTGGGTATTTGGCACATGAAACATGAAGGCGAAGGAGTTACTGATCAACATCTCTCCCCTGACAGGTATGCGAAAAAAACTGTCAGCAACGTTGATAAAAGGCTAGGCAGACGACTTCTCGTATGCAAACCAGCCAGTAATTTGGCCTTCCAATCTACCCTCTAGATTATCCAACCAGTCAGAAAAGGACACGGGAAACCAAAACGCAATCCAATTGTCAAACAGAGACCTGAACCTCATCCACTACAAACCGTTTAGCGCCTGCACAAATTATGTGTCATTGAGTTCGTTGAATTTAAGTTTCTGGCGGGCAACGTTTTAAGTCATCACTACATCACTAAGGGAGATGAGCTTTAACGGTAAATAAATCCCTAATATAAACATTTCTTTATGTCTTCGAAATTTGATGCTGACCTCATTAGTTTTACTGGACACATTTATCTGGAGGCGTTTGGTAACGCATTTGTTACGAAAGAACTGTAGACATTTGACTGATTAAAACCTTTTTATTGTACATAATTTTACTGTGTTTTGGGGTGTACTTGTTTTACTCAACCTTTGAACTTGTTTGTCTATGTCATTCTTTTCGAACATTTTGGTTTCTCTTTGTCATTGGTTTGGTATTTGGGAGTTTTTGCTCCGGGAACCTCCAAAATTGAAGATTTGTTTTGTAATTGTTAGAATTATTGTTCTTAGAGCGACATTCGGGTCGACTATTTGTAAGTCGCCAATAAATTTTGGTATCTAGTTGAAATTTGGTTCTGTTGTTAATTTGGGTTCGTGAATTGCAAATAGATCGACATACCGTACTTCAATAAAAGGAACGAGCAGAAACTTGGACGTGACACATTTGCACCAGATCACTAGTGGGTACGCCGCGCTAGGCATCTCTTACAACTGTTAGCTAGCTCAGACTAAATGCTTCGCGACATATTGATAGTCTATCAAATATATCTTCCAACCTCTTCACTTCTGATGTTTGATTTGGCTGGGTTGGCATATTTTGATTATGAATGCATTACGTGTAAAGACGTTACCAAACTCCGAATACCTGAGGCATGTTTATATTCAACTTGTTTAACCTGCTTACAATTGTGTTATTCAAGGACTTCTTAGCAAGTATATCATTTGGAATGTTTCTTTTTTCATATCTCAGAACGTCTGGTATTTCACTGTTGTTTAAATTTAACCACGTTTTGTATGATTTGGCTAGAACTGATATATCCACCAATATTGAACGCTTTTCGATTCGTAAAGCGGGGGAGAGTTCATATTCAGTTTGTAAAAAACAAGAGGCTTGATGGCCTGTGTTAGTCTTGGTAACACTGGTCTCTCAGTTGATCCAACTTTATTTTGAATGAATCGACGGATTGAGCCTCAACCACGTGCTGAGATAATGAATTCCACTCGTTGATGATTCAATGTGAAAGTCGATAGTCAGCTGACAAGTAATTTGTTCTGAGCTTGTGAACTCCAATAAATTGGAGTGTCCTCGTAAATTCTCTGTTTTGGAAGACAAGAAAAATGAGGACATATCAGGTGTAAATTTATCACTAAGCAATATGAAACAAATCGCTTCTAGTTCTTCGATATGACAATGGGAATAGGTTTAGCTTGGCCAGTCGAGCATCATACGGAAGCTTCGCTATTCCAGGAATAAGCTTAATTGCTGTCTTCTGAACCTTTTCCAGAAGCTCACTGTCGTTTTGCAAGCGGGGGCTAGCCACCTGTATTCAGTATTCAAGTTTAGGACGCACGAACACTGTATACAAAGTCAAAAACGTTTTAGCGTCTACATGACTAGAAGCCCTTTGTATTGACCATAACGTTCTAAAACCTTTGGCGACTATAGCACGGCAGTGTGCATTAGACTTTAAGTCTTGGCTAACGATGACTACTAAGTCATTATGTGTCTGGATGACAGGTAGCTTAGTGTTATTCATCGTGTATGTATCTGTACCTTGAAGACCCATATGCATCACAACACACTTGGAAGTATTAGTTGGCAAGTGCCAGGTTTGAGGCCATTCAGATAATTTCTTCAGGTAATTTAGGAGTTCTAAGCTGTCACCCTTACATCGTATCGTTCTCCGTACCTTGACATCGTAAGTACATAGCAAGACCGATGATGATAGGAAGGTCATTTACATACAAGAGGAATAGCACTGGACCCAAAACTGTACCCTGGAGCACTCCACTAAGCACAGTTTCCCAGCTAGATAACTTTAAGTTCACCCGTACTCTTTGTTGGCGCCCAACTAGGAGATCTTTTATCCACATCAATAGACTGGCTCCGATTCAGACATTTCTTAACTTATATAACAGCCGGTCGTGCGGAACTTTGTCAAAAGCTTTGCTGAAATCAATGTAGGCTACGTCTACATGCAACTTTTGATGTTTAAGAGCTCACCAGCTTTCACGAGCCACTAATAAGTTAGTGAGACATGAATAACCTATTCTGAAGCCGTGCTGCTTCTTCGAGAGGATCTGGTTTTCATCAAGGTACTTAAACAGCTCCTTCCGAATAATTTTTTCTAAGATTTTAACAACCACACTAGTTAGGCTAGCGGGGCGGTAATTCTCAGGTTTGTGTTTCGTACCTGTTTTGAAGACAGGACTTACTATGGCGTTTTTCCAGTCTTTGGGTAAACGACCCTGAGTTACGGATATGTTAAAGCATATACTTAAAGGGTTCGCAACAAAGTTAGATAATTCTTTCAGTAGCCTAGGACGTAATTCATCGGGCCCCGTGGATTTACCTATGTCAAGCTTATTTAGTAGACCAAATACATCGATTTCTTTAATGGTCACGCTATCCAGTGTATGTGTGGGGGAATCTGTATGCACTGACGGGAAGGGTGCTTCTATGGTATATACATTGCTAAAGTAGTTCGAGAACACTTGAGCCTTACCAATGTCGTCCTCCACTAATGATGCAGTGCAAGAATATTTCCTCTTCTCCTTGTCCTTTGGTTTATATAGGAGTACAAACGTTCAAGACATTCGATGGAATCCTTAACAATTTTTTCTTCGTACAACTTTCTAGACTTACGGAGAGTCGAGGCACAGGTATTCCGAGCTTTTCGATACTGAGATTTTGTCTCATCAGACCCCAGTAACCCAAATATATCCCACATTTCTCTACTCTTATGGAGAAGGATGCGGACCTCCCTACTGAACCATGGTGGGGAGTTTCTCGGCCCCCCTCGTATAGTCCAAATGATGTGGAGTGTGGTGAATTTTAATTATGAATTTCGAACTGCATCCCAGGCCGCTTCGATTGAGGACTATGGGTCTATTGTCCAATCTACTAACGATGCTGAGTGCATGATACCTGGTATATTTGCTTTACAGTCATCAGCTCTGTATTGGACTGACGCGTGCTCGTGACTGACAGTTATGTGGTAGTCGAAAGTCCGGGTCGTACCTTGCCGTTTCCTGCACATGTTGCACTATGGCACATGTGATAATTGCATCAACTAGTTCATGCTCGAAGGAATTTTCTGACGGTTCAGTTCGCAGATTTACCCAGTCTACCATTGGTGCATTAAAGTCTCCTAGGATTAGACATCGACCACTTTGTTACCAAGTATTAAAACTGCTTAACAGGACCTCATTTACCTCACAGCTTGGACTGCGATGGACCAAATCAATCAGTAGCCCTTGTCCTTTGCATTTCAAGCGGCAAAAAACTAATTCACACGTCCCACTCTCTTGGGATACATTGTCGATAATGGCAAATGGGATAGAATTCCTAATGAATAAAGCCACTCCCCAGCCTTTACTCTTTTGTGTTCTGTCGGCTCTTACTAACGTAAAGCCTTCGAAATCAAATTCCATACTATCTATAGACTGTGTCAGCCAGGTTTCTGTGACTGCGATTATGTCTGGCTTTGTACAGTCAGTCTGTACACCTAGTTCCGATCGCTTATTGGGTAGGCTTCGGGCATTAGTGTAGTAGATCCGAAGCCCATTTAAGTGGCTCCGTGATTTACCCATAGCGATCTCAACATCTTTCTCTGTCGAAGCCTTACAACCCGAAAATTTACAATTTTTATATAGTTTTTTCCAGTGTCTGACCCAAGTTGTGGTTCTTTTTCGGCTTTCCCTCTTTTTACACAATCTTACAGAAAAAACTTCTGAACCCTTTCATCCATGTCCATTCTGTAAAATCAGGTCGCTTTCATTCGAAGATTTGAATACTACTCTAAGCAGTCTGGATTGACTAGGCTTCAAGTTCGATTGGCTACCTAGTCTGTACACCTTTAGCAAGGTGACTCCGGAGATATTTTGGGGCATGAATTGATTAAGTAGCTGTTTTATCAGCATTCTGTCATACTCAAAACGAGTTTTTGGTTCAGAGGTAACACTCTCCTTGATTGTATGAAAAATAACTGATATGTCACTGTGATCAGCATTCGATTTCTCGACTACTTTTACGGGGAAAAATTTCCCTTTTATATCTTTATGTTGTTTCTTCCCTACAACCTGTACCCATTCGTCAACGTTGCCTTGAGAAGCAACCACAGTCGCGTCAAACATACTGCGGGACTCTCGAGGGTTGTCAGCGACTTGGAAGGTCAGGTTATGTTTCCCGCTAGAAACCGATCGAGCCTCGAGACTGCGGCTTCTTGACGTTTCCTGTTGGATACCATTTAGAAGACTGGAAATAGAAGAAACTTCTTTTCTTGTGTTTTTAGTTGAGATAGACCTTTTTGAAGACTATTTTTCCTTCTTTGGTAGGTGTGAGTCAGCTGTTTTCGAACTCACTTGAGTTTGCTTCACACCAGTTCGCGTTTCGACCGAACGTGTGTAATAGCTTAGATTGGTTGGTTAAGAGTTCACCTCAAACAACTAAGCATATTTCAAAACAGTATAGTTCAATTGTTCATTCACCTCCTTATTTTGTATAGGCGTTATATTTCCTATTATCTTACATTGAATGTTGAGAGGCTTTGCTTGTCTGAACAAATTATCCCATGCTCCACTGTGACTGAGCGAAAATCAAAATAAGTACCTATTCACTACTTGTTTGGTTTTTTCTATCAATAGCACGAGGGTTACTTAGAGGCACGAAACCAGTACTGTCCGATGTGCCCCGACCACGCTTGTCAAAAAACGTTTTTCAGAATTTACCAATGAGATGGCCTCGGTTAGCAAGCTTTTTGCATCCGAACAGAACTATTGACAAAGCCATACACAACAGTTTTTACTGAACCGTTTGAGGGCTTACTCAGCGAGGAAAAATACCAATGTCTTTTTAATTAGTGCTCACGGAGAAAGTAAGAACATGATTTACATTGAGTAGTTCACTGCGATCATCTGAATCTACCTTCTATGGGCACAATTTCATTACGATTTTTAGTTTTTCGGGTTGAAATAGGAAACAAATATAAAGTTTGAGCCTGAAATGAAATTCACGAAAAAATTATGCTATTTCGTTCAGAATCTAATCGATAAATGAATAAAATCAAGTTAAATTTTTTATTCAGTTTGTGCGTTGAACGTTAAAAACGAAGTGGGGCACAGATTTACGGTTGTTTATTATTTTTTCAAAATGTTTGAAATAATAATTGCAATGACCTTAGGTAGTTAATGTAGTCTGGGAGTTTTGAAACTCGCGAATAATGGGGGTTCCTCCGGTTCTGTACTCTCATTCTTGAAGTATGACAAACCAGAAATTAAATGAGGTTAGAATCACGTATTTTATTTGTTCGGGTGTTATTCATGCAATTTAATGTCTTGTTTACTGAGGTAAGATAACTTTGGCCCTTCTGCAAACGCCCATAACTGTTATCATAAGGCATGTTATTGTCTGGTCTCTTCGAATAATTCATGTTGTTTTGTGCTGCTGATAAATTTAGTTTTTTAAGTAATGACGTACAATTTTCATCTTCACAGACTATTGCACATAGTACAAAAAGCCATTTTCTAGCTATCGTTTAGTTCATAGATATTTTCAATTTAGAAGTGGAAAATTTTAATAACAGTGATTATTTTCTGTAGATATTCGTGCATCACATACGTGATGTTCAAATGTCACTTCTCACATCTGTATTAATTAACAACTGTCTCATACTCACCTAAACGGTTAAAAGATGTCTAACAGTTCTTACAGTAAATTTTTTTCTCCACAGATTATTTGCTACATAGAATCACCTTGTCAGCATATCTTATCAAGAACATCACGTAATGGAATGTACAGATTCTTTAAGGCTTTTTAGAATTTGGAAATGATAGTATTATCTAGTCGTAATTGCCATGTACCAAATTCATTCAGGGCTTGAAAGGTATATTATCTTATTTTTCATGTTATAGGCATAGTATTTGACGTAACTAATTTTCAGCTATCAAGTTCATACTATGCATCAATTATTTCGCTCTATTATATCTATTATCATCAACTTTTGACAAAGCTTCTGTTGCAAGTCAGTGGTATTGATGTCCGTTCGATTACTCAGTTGTATTAAAATTGGATAATTAAAGTATTGGTTGCTGATTAAGTCTCACAATCATTCTACTACAAACGGCGTCTGCAAATAACTCAACTCATGTACGCTTTATACATATGGGTCAACTCGCTGACACAGTTCTCTCGGCCTAAGTTGCCGTTCTTTAGGTCAGCGCATAACGTAAAAATGAGCGTTTCAAAGACCTGTAACCATTTTCTCGTGGATAGTAAAGATTTAAATAAAACAAAGTAATCTGATGTATGAAATTTCATTGTAACTCGACTTTCGTAAGAATAAGTTAAAGCAATCCATTCTGACTACTGAGTTCGATTGTGATTCATCTCACTTAAGTACGCTAGGAAGTGCATGACGTTGTGGTCTGCGCATTTCGACGTCATTTAGTTCAGCAGTGTTATCCTATAAGTTATTCTCATGTTTTCGCTTCGTCGCTTTCCAACCCCATAATCCCATCATTAAAGATCGAGGTAAAGGGTGTTTAGGCATGCATTCACTACCTTATTGACCAATTCTATATATCTATATAGTAAATTACACCCAAACTCATAATTGCTAACTTGATGGTTCCACCGTAGAAGAGCACTGGGTCCAAGCCAATCGTAATTGGGTAGTTTACACTGATGTCCAGAAGTCAAAAATGTTAAAAGGATCGGAAGAGACCATTTCCGGAGATGGAAAGTGCACAATATTGCTACTCTCGTTGTAGACCCATTACTCATTTTAAGAAATGCATCTTCCTTCAGCCTGTATTTTCACTATTACTAAGCTGAGTCTCAACCGTAGCCACTAACTCGACATAATGAACGGGCTTAGATATCTTAACGAACCGGTCAAGCTCTAATGACTGAAGCACATTCATTCCTGGAAGGTTGACCGGAGTTCTGTGCAGTCCGATAGCGAGGTTTTTCTGATGAATATAGAGCGGTGTGATAAAAGTAAGGTGTTTCCCTCTCAAAAGGGAGGAACGAGTTAAAAAGTGTTACTCCTCACTCTAATCCACACCCCTTTGTAAAGCACGGAGTTAGCATGTCAAAGACTCATCACACAAAGTCCGTGGATGATCGGCCTCATGAAGTTACTTTTTGATTTCTGCAGTCACACCTTAATCAATAAGATCACTCTCAACCCAGTTTTTTTCTCATATCTCTCAACGTAAGTCTCTTACAATGTGCGCAACTGTAAAATAATAACTCTTTTTTCAAATATCATACGAGATTACAAAATTCATAATCAAATCCCATCTTCATCACCAAATATTACTCCTACTTCCATTATCAACCCTCATTTATCTTTGACTTCTTCAGTATGTGCCTCCAATGATAGTAGTCCACATTCACAATATGCCTCCTGAATCCACGATTTGAACAACATTTTGGAATGTTTTGATGTTTGAACCGTGAGTCCAGTCGGACAACGGACTTCACTGGATGAGACCCTAGAATCAAATGAAAGCTCTCTATCCATGTACTATTGATTAGGTCAGAGCTTATGATTAGCTATTACCAGAACTGTCAACTTCAAGTGGGGTTGTTCAGGGCTAATCCCCTTCCAATTGGTCTGCTTTTCGATCATATAGTTCTGTTTGATAAAGCTTCTGATAAAATGAAATTTTTCGCCTTGAGCAATAATACATTCATGTTTGGGATGTCCTAATAAATGCGAAATGCTGTTTTAGGACTTGTCTACGTCGATCTCCAAACTAGTGACAGAGAGTGAAGTAGATGAGCGCGTTGACTGTCTCACTTATCTCGGAAGTCTGACCAACCTCAAAAGGTTGGTGTCTGACGAAATGCTTAAACGGGTTCAGAAAAGCTAGTTGGGATTTGGCAACGTTCATCAGTTGTTGGATTAGTGAGATATCCGCCTCCTAACCAAACGGGGTGTATGCTGCACAGCGAACCACTATGTTCTACTTCATAAGTATGACACATGTTCTGAGAAAGTAAAAGACTCACATAGGCTGTAGATCTGTGATCATAGGTATCTTCAAAGAGTTGCTCGTGCTAATTGGAATGATCTAATGAGCAATGTTAAGATTTGGTTTAGAAATACCTGGAAATGTTGGTTGATGTGTTGATGAGGTAGTGAAACTTGGTTGAAAAATGATTGGAATGTGTTATATATGTTTAACCACGTCATACCTTGGTGATTGATACTTGCTAGTGCAGAAATGGTTTGCAAGAGAGTTAAATGCGGCCAAATGAAACGTGGCATCAGTCCATGAAGTCAGCTCCCAAATGCCCTAGTATGGCCGCGAGCGGGGTGGGTTCGCCCTTCCCCTCGAAATACTCTCATACGGCCACGCTTATACAGCCTCTGCCAGGGAAGTCCTACTCACTGTCTTCTCGTGGCGGGGGTGTTGTTTACGAAAATGAGATGAAAAGCGAATGCCCGGTGTTTTAACCGGATCCCAAATCAATGGTGCACATGGGCTCCAGTATCCTGCAGGAACAAATGGCGTATGAACCAATTCCTTGGTCACCGGCTACCATGGGACTGCATCTCCTCACGATGCTCCACTGCCTTATGGGTTAGACGTTTAGGTCAAAGGCTCGGGGTGTGGTCCCCTAAGAAAACCACCTGCTTCGGTTTGGGCACTCGGGCAGTATCTCAGCCCGCACACAAAAACATGATAAACTGTCTACTTATGGAAAATATTCCTCTCACTCCAAATAACAATCAAGTGACTCGCATTATTATTATTATTATTATTATTATTATTATTATTATTATTATTATTATTATTATTATTATTAATGTTATTATCATTATTATTATCATTATTTACTACGTCATTATTCACCCTCTTTTATTCCCACTCTGTTTATACTTATTTGTTCGACTTATACAGCAGCTCGCCTATGGTGGAAATTCGGCTCTATCTAAACGTTCTCGAGTCAGTGTCCGGTTGAAAATTGTATGTTACCACCGAATACGAGTACTAAAGCAGTGTTTCTGAAACCACGTGCACCATTCAAACTGGCTGCCTTAAACGTTCTCACACTTATGCAGGTTGGACAACAGATAGGGCTGACTATGTCTTTAGAAAGTCTTCATATCGATGTTTGTTGTCTATCCGAGACCCGTATTCATGACTCTAGTGAAGTACTACAAATTCACTCTCCATCTGTCGCTTCAAAAAGCTTGTTTTACGTGCGTTTATCCGGGGACCCTGTGGCATCTTCGTCTGGTCTTGCTGGCCTTGGTGTCGCACTAATAGCTAGAGCTGAGGCAGCACTAATCGATTGGATCCCCATTAACAGTCGGTTATGTGCTGTTAGATTAGAAAGTTCCATCAAAGTGAGAAGAAATCGGCGTGAGAAACGATGTCTTTTCGTCATCTCCGCCTATGCCCCGACAGATTGCAGCCCGGATGCAATCAAGAATGAGTTTTACCACCAGCTGTCTGTTCTTCTCCAGAAAGTGCGCTCGACAGATATTGTAGTACTAGCCGGAGACTTGAATGCTCAGATCGGGCGTCTAGGCACAGAAGAGAGTCGTTTAGGTGGCCGATGGGGACCTGTTGGTCTTAGAACAGATAACAGGGACCGTCTACTGCAATTGTGCACAGACCACAACCTGTTTCTGGCTAGCACTAACTTTCGGAACAGTCATCGCCGATATACCACCTGGCGTCCTCATTCTGCATCTCAAGTCTGGACTCAGATTGATCACATCGCGATCAGCTACCGTTGGAGTGGTTGTGTACAAGACTGCCGCTCCTTTTGGAGTACCTATCTGGACTCTGACCATGCTTTGGTCTGCGCCAATCTTACCTTACTTTTCAGTGGACAGCGAAGTGACCGCCACCAACGGATTGATGTTAGCAGGCTGGTTGCAACTTCTGTTGCTAGTAAGTATCAAACCGAGCTAGTTTCTAGGCTAGCTACCATTTCACTGAAAAGTGTAGATAAGCATTGGTTGCAATTGCTTGACGCCATGAAAATGGCGGGAAAAGTCAGTTGTGGGTTCGCGAAACGTCCCGCTTATAAGCACTGGGTCTCTTCAGGCTTTTTACAACTCATTGAAGCCCGTCGGTCTACTCCGGGTGACCATGAGTTTGACCACAAACGAAGGATGTTACGTAAGGAAATTGGGCAAAGCTTGCATAAGGACCGAGAAGCCTGGTGGTCAAAGCGTGCTAATGAGCTGGAAGCAGCAGCTGCATTTGGTAATTACCGGAAGCTCTTACAACTCATCCGAGCCACTGGCAGCAAGAAGTCTGGTGTCAGCGAAAAAATCTACGAGGTTGATGGGATGCCAATCACTAGCATCCATCGACGTCTTGGACGATGGGCAGAATTCTTCGAAGGACAGTTCAACTGGCCTGCTGCTCCGGCAACATCGATCAGACTGTCCTGCCCTCCATGGCTGGTGACGACTGGTCCATCAAACGAGGAGGAAGTCCGCAAGGAACTCCAACTTTCGAAGCGTTACAAATCACCTGGCCCAGATGACTTACCTCCGGCTCTTTTTAAAGATGGTGGTGACTTTCTGACTAAGGAACTGACGATATTGTTTACAAAGGTCTGGGAGCTAGAGATTGTACCAACGTCATGGAATGAGTCAATAGTTATCCCTAACTTTAAAAACGGTTCACGTCGTTCCTGTAACAACTATTGGGGGATAAGTCTACTTCCGGTTGCGTTCAAGCTATTGGCCTCCGTCATACTTCGTAGGTTGTTCAAAACCCGAGAAAGATTGACGTGCGAGAAGCAGGCTGGTTTTCGTTCTGGTCGAGGTTGTATTGATCATACCTTCACCCTCAGCCAAATGTTGGAACACCGTCATACTTATCAAAGGCCAACAATCGTAGTGTTTCTTGACATCAGGGCTGCCTTCGATTCGTTGGACAGGACTGTTCTCTGGGATTGTCTATTGAAGAAGAGTGTGCCTGAAAAGTTTATTAACATCCTAAAAGCCCTATATAAAAACACCTCAGGCAGAGTGAGGGCATACAACCACCTTTCTATATTGTTCCATTTGAGCAGTGGGGTTATGCAGGGTTGCCCAATCTCACCATTCCTCTTCAACTTTGCCATCGACGATATTCTGGAAACAGCTCTGATGGATGTAAGTAATGGTCTTGTGGATCTGTTGCCTGGAGAAAGACTTCTCGACCTTGAGTATGCGGACGATATTATCTTACTGTGCGATAATGCCCAAGACATGCAATCCGCACTTAATCAGTTGACAATCAGTGTCCGTAGGTATGGTATGTGCTTTGCACCTTCGGAGTGCAAAGTACTTTTACAAGACTGGCAGGATTCTAATCCTGTACTGACCCTGGATGGTGATCAGATAGAAGTAGTCGAGAAGTTCGTGTATCTGGGTAGCTGCATAAGTGCTGGTGGGGGTGTGAGTGATGAGATCAATGCACGTATAGTGAAAGCCAGAGCGGCCTATGCCAATCTGGGCCATCTTTGGCGCCTTCGTGATGTTAGTCTGGCTGTAAAAGGTCAGATTTACAACGCGTGAGTGAGAGCAGTTTTGCTCTATGCTTGTGAAACCTGTCCTCTTCGAGTTGAGGACGTTAGACGACTTTCTGTATTCGATCATCGATGTCTCCGAAGGATTGCTGACATTCATTAGCAACACCATGTCAGTAATGCATAGGTTCGGCATCGTGTGTTCGGGCACAGAGATGATAATTCAATTAGTGTCACCATCTTGAAACACCGACTTCGGTGTCTTGGACATGTTCTACGAACGTTATTTGTGTGTGTGTGGCGCATATATATTGGCGCTCTCTTGTACCAATATTTATGTGTTAAAATAAATAAATAATAAATCTACGAATGTCGTCCCAGAGAATTCCACGTCGTGCATTATTTGCCGACTCTGGGACTGGTTGGAAAAAGCGGAGAGGTGATCAGTGCATGACATGGTGTCGTGGCATGAAAGAAGGCCGCAAAAGGACTGGCTTCTGTTGGCCCTTCACGACTCCCTGGCTGTGGTCCGAGAGATGGTGCTACACAGTGGCTAGAGACGTTATCAGGTATGGCTCAGAATAGAAGCCAGTGGCGATCCTGCTGTAACCTTCTTTTACTTTCTTCGTAAAAAGTGATTGTATCTTCCTTAACTGGAAGATTTCTTCTGATTGTGCCTTTCCGTTCCCCCATTATTACTATTATTATTATTACACTACCTTACACCAATCTGTCCTTTATTGTTCCCCTTTTCTTTCACGCTCCTCACCTTGTTTTCCTTGTCTTTAAATTCTCATTGTTTTGTGTGGCGCATATATATTTGGTGTCCTCTTGTACCAGTATTTATGTGTTCAAATAATATAAATAATAAAAATGAAGTCACTGACTATGTTGGTAGATCCAGACTACTCAGTTGGAGTTCACGTTATAATCACTGTTAGTGGTCAAAGGTTTTGGATAGCACTTCAGTCGTTCACGAAAACGCAGATGCATTCGCTGTTTATTTTTCTCTGTATCTGAAATTGCCACATTTTTCCGTCCAAACCTTTTTACTTTGTGCTTTTAAACAGTGATCCCGAAACCTGTTCTTTTTATGATCGCTGCTACATTATTTCGATCTCTTGTTATTTTCACCTCGTGCTCATTAAGTATGACAACTTGAGGTAACTCATATTTGTGTTGGGCTCCATGTTGATAATGTCTGCCTGTATGATCACATTAAAAACTAAGTTGCACGGTTTATAACATGTTTACTATATTATCGGTTTTCAAATACTTGTTATTTATTCTATTTTAGAGTGTGGTCTGCAAATTTTGTGAGGGGTACTATGACTTCGGTAGTGAGCAACCAGTGTGCTCATCTTGCCATGCTTTTATTTATGAGTTTAGTTTACCACAAATGACTGAAAATCGTTTATTTGAAGAAAAAGAAGCATCCAATGACAGTGGAAATGAAGAACCAGATAAAGGATCAGACTTATTTGCAGCTGCTTGGAATTCACCCACTTCAGAAGTCACTTCACAAGATCATGTGCTTGTCAAATCTCGGCCGTCTTGTGCTCGAACTTTTCCAGCTATATGTCCCTTACAACAATCTCATGTTATTACACCCTATGCAAATTACCCTGTAATTGATTACCTATCACCTGTTTCCAGTAGGAAGATCAAATCTTGTAGTTCATGTATGTCTCCGAGCCTTGAGGATCTTCCAACTGAAATTTTACTGCGTGTTTTTCTCATGGTAGATGACATATGTTTGTGGTCTCTGCGTCAAGCGTCACCCAGATGTCGTGCGGTAATCGATAGTGAGATATCAGAACAACAATGGGAGTCCTATGTATCATTTCGATGGCCACTCTTTAATCCTAATTGCCGAGTTGAAAGTTGGAGGCTTCTTTACCTCAATATGATGGAGAGTGTTACTTGTAGATTTTGTTTAGAACGTTTACGCTTACCAGTTGTATTCCCAATCGAAGCTCCCAAAGTTCGATATAAACGAATTAAACATGAATTTGAAAACCTATGTGCTGATCCACCTTACGGCATAAAAATTATTACTTTAGATACGGCAACATATTCTCACTTTCTGGCTGGAATCGAAGGTCCACCGCAGTCTCCATATCAAGGTGGATTTTTTCACGTTCTTATTCTCGTTCCTGATAGTTATCCTTTTCGACCACCTGTAATACGTTTTCTCACACGTATATTGCATCCGAACATCAGCTTTCATGGTGATGTCGGATTAGATTCAATCAGGCATAACTGGTGTTTAGCATTGAGTTTAGAGAAGCTTTTAATTAGTATTTTAGCCCTTTTAACTGATCCACATACACGTGTTTGTATGGAACCAGTAATTGGTGCTTTGTATGATTGGGATAAGTATCAGTTCGAAGAATTAGCAAAATTATGGACGTGGAAATTCGCTTGTCACGATTATTTATCGGCTGATTTTGTGTCCGCAATGGTTCTTCCTGATTATATTGAACAAACTCATCAACGTCTTAACTGTAAACAAATAAGATAACTGAAAATGATTCATTACGCTTCAATACGGATATAAACGTGGTGTTGTTTCAAATCAATAAAGCATTCATTTTGTAATTCTACCAATACTTTATGCTCATTATGGTTCTCAGTTTTGTTTGCTATGCATGCTTATGTTGTCGTCTTTACATGGATGTAAACAATGGCATATCATTTGATCAAATGGTTAATATTCCACTTTTATGTGTTCACATTCTATAAGTTCACTAAATTGAACAACCCATTAACAGATTCAAGGATAAAAGGTCATATTATTCTCATGGGAATAAATTATAATCTGTAAGTTTTATTTTCGTTTTTATCATAAAATGTATGGTGATGAGTAATAAGATTATTACATATGTAGCTTTTTCCTGTAAAGACTTTGTCATTCAAAAGGATTATTTTCTTTGACTAAAGCCGGACAAATCACAACAAGTAATTGTTTCGTTATAAATTTAAAACTTTTCATGAATTCCATGTCCAATCCCCGCTGTTTATGTTTAAGTTTTTCAATATCAATCTCTTTATGACAAGAAACATCTCGTTTATTTTACTTTTCATCGCAAATATTTCGTTTGAGTAATTACTTTCATCATTCTTTGCATTTACTAATTTTTTTTTAGTGTTTGTTATTAACTCCTAGCTTTTGTGTATTATTTATTTAGTCTTCTATAGAGAGAACATGTGGGTATTTTTTAAAGTATTTTCGTTTCTCCGATTTTCAGCATATATCAGTGATATTCTTATATTTGTTATTCTAAAAGATGTATTGAAATATTTTTTAAAAAGAAATTTCTCACGTATTATATGTTGGATTTCGCTATTTTGTTTTGTTTTGTTCTGATGAGATCTAACATAACTACTAATTAACATCATCTTGTACACAATCACACTCGGATATATTTGCCATACTCTTTATTAATTCTGTTTTGTTGATTTAACAATATAAATATATCTTTTTGCTTGATTTTGTTAATATTATTTTGAACAGCCAAAGAAATTATCACCTTCTTTCGAAGGATGAGATGAATACTTTTTACTCACACAATATAAAATTTCATCATTTTCATTTGTAGCTAACTAATATAATATAAAGCAATTTCGGTAAGACTTTAATTTATGGATGAATAAATTTGTCCATTTGGCTAAATAGCGTTTTGGCATTTTAGCTAATGTTGGTTCGTAATGAAAACTTTAAATGACTTACATGAAAGAGTTTGATTGAAAGTTATATTAAAGACATATTCGTATAGTATAGCAAGGGTGTAAATAAATTTAATAGACTGAATATTGTAAATATATACCTTATGTGATGAAAGAACATTGTGATAACAGTTCAAACGGTTAGAAACAAATAAACTTTGATAGGAATAAAATGAGTAGAGTTCAGTTGATAAAATAATGGTGTAATAAATGCAAGAAAGAGTTCAAAGAGAAAGAAAAAAAATTATTAAGATATAACGAAGGAATATTAATCACCAAGGCAAGGAAAGATTAATAACCATCTCCTTTTGAACACATAAATCAGGCTTTTGGCGCCTGATAGCAACTGCTTCAGCAAATTTCAGAAGAATGGAGTTTGGCTGCTTACTAATCACCTTGAATGATTGTAGGGTATCGACCTGATGTCCTGTATCAAGAAGATGTTTGGTGATTGCACTATTTAGAGTCTTTCTTTCTCTTGTTCTGAGGCTTTTTGGAACATGTTCAAAAAATCTGAGATATGCCCTCCTTTCTGTTCGGCCAATGTAGCTGCTTTGGCAGGTACACGTAAATTTATAAATACAATTGGCGGTAACATGAAAAGGATGCTTATCAACTTTTGATTGAGTTATTGAGCATGTTGTTTTATACAGAATTTGAAGTTTGACTGCCGGATAAGTTCTGGCTAGCGCAGTATTCAGTCTCCTGTTGATTGTGTTCGCAACCTCGTCACCTTTGAAGTTAAGACTTATAGTTATTGGTTTTTTATTGACAGTAATTACTTCAGTATTGTTTTCTTTACGCTTCTTATACTTGTCAATAAACTTTTGTGGGTAAAAGTTGTCTCGCAGGCATTTTTCCACTTTCATCAATTCTTCTTCGAGTTTGTCAGTGGTACATATCTTTTCTGCCCTATAAAATAGTGTTTTAACTAATGCCTTCTTGTAACTGAGTGGACAAAAGCTATTAAAATTCAGGTAAATGCCATTCCAAGTACTTTTTCGATAAATCAAACGTTGGACTGTCCCGTCTCTCCTACGTTTTATATCAACATCAAGAAAGTGGAACATGTCATTCTGTTCGTGTTCCATAGTAAATTGTATGTTAGGATGAGCGTTATTGAAGTGTTTTAGCATGCGGATTGCATGCTGTTTATTGTTACAGATAATAAACGTGTCATCAACGTATCTGGAATATTCCGTCGTTTCGCTAATCGTCTGTTTAAGCACCATGTTTTCAAGATACCCCATAAAAATATCTGCCAGAATTGGACCTAATGGGCTTCCCATTGCTACGCCGTCGATCTGACGATATATGGTGTTATTAAACTGGAATTGAACGTCTGTTGTGCACATTAATAGTAGTTTTTTGAATTCCGGGGCTGGTAAAGGTAGGAGATCATAATTCTGACAAATTATATCAATAGTTTCAAGAAGTGGTATATTGGTGAACAAGGATGTTACATCAAAAGAAACCATGAACTTATCGGCAACATTCGTACGATTTAGTCTATCAGCAAACTGGAATGAATCTTTTAACGTATATGTTGCTAATTTTTGACGAACCGGTTCTAGTTTTTCTGCTAGCCAGCGTGCAACTTTGTGATACGGTGAGTTTATCATTGATAGAATAGGTTTAAGGGGAACGTCGTGCTTGTGAACTTTGGGTAAACCGTACATATGAGGCAGACGTGACCCACGTGGTTTTAGATCATTATAAGTAGAATTACCTATCATTTTCCTTTTTAGAAGTTCTCTAAGCATGCCTTTGATTCGTTTTTCTGTTGAATCAGTTAAATCTTTTTGGGATTTATCTACCTTGAATCTCAGTTGATCGTCAAGGATTTGCTTCATCTTAGTGACATAATCAGCTTTATTCATTAGGACCTTTATCCGGTCGTAAAATCATCACCTCATTGTTTTGTTTGATGTTTCTTAGGGCTGTCAGATGTTCTCTGGATAGAAGGTTAGACTTTGGTGTCGATGACACGAAGTATTGGTTTGCAATATCAACTAACTTTGATTTGAACCATCCTTTCTTTTCTTCATTCATTGGCTGCAAATCCTTTAACTGGTCAAACAGACTTTCGAATTGAGCTTCTGTATCGATCCTGTCAGTATTTGTTTTTGGTATATGAAATTTTAGTCCCAGTGATAAGGCTTCTGCTTCTATATTATTAAGCTTCATATTTGATAAGTTGTAGATAAACTTCGAAGGGTTTTCCGGAAACCCTAAACATAAATGTTCTCTTATCAGAGTTTTCGACAGAGATTTATGGAAATCCTTGCAAACCTTGATTTGAAGATTACGAATAAAATTCATAAATTTTATCCGACATACGATGTTTAAATCATTAATCGCTTTACCAAAAGCACTGGCTTCATCCTTTAGTCGCGTAATGAGTAATTTTGTTGATTCAATGTGAGATTTAGTGATGCGTCTTAAGTTTTTGAACGACGGTGGAAGTTTACAAGAACGCAAAGATCTTACTGAATTTAAAATTTTACTTTCAATGTATTTGAATTCAAAGAATTTTCCAAATCTTAAAAATAACTTTAGTTCATCGAATTGAATTATAATTTCGATCAATGCAACTGGGACTTATCAAAAAATTAAACTTTTGTTACAAGTAGGTATCATTACCAAGGTTTGATCTGATAATTTCGAATAAATTGAGCATCGGGTAGATTGTCATAAATCAATGATATATTTATAATGTCCCAATGAGTAGAAAAAATAGATTTTATGACGTTTCGTGACTTAGTGTAAGCCACTTTTTCAGAGAATAAATAGCCAAATTAAAATTAAGTTTAAATAGTACAACGGAACAACACGAATATTATGTGACCAATCAATAAACAGGTCTGAAAAAATTAATCAATGTCATATCATTTCGGTCAAGGTGATTCATAAGCGACGTGTATGTAATTTGTGTGTATGTATGTGTGCATGTAAGGATGAAAATTGTGTGACATTTATGGTGAGAAAGGATAGAGTTTAATTTGTGAGATGATAGTGTGAATTGTAAATAACAGACTAGGTGGCTGGGATAGATGTGTGGTAAGGCCTTCTTTTCTACTGAGAGAAGTAGGATTAAGCATTATATGGAACGCTTCAGCTACTCTCCTTTCTTTGTAATTGGAAAAGCCTTTTTGTAATATTTTGATATTTTTAAAATCAATTCGTTGAAAATGGCATGAACTGCTATTACCGACTTGATTTGAAGTCTATCCAGTTCCACGAGATTATTAGGAGGTTTCTTTGTGTACCTAATATGTTCTTTAGCACAAGTCAAGATTTCTCGAGATGACTCTCCAATATATAAGGCATCACAATCGACACAACTGAATTTATAGACACAGTTCTGTGTGGACATGAAAGGGATTTTTTCTTTTAAGCGAACTAAAAATTTTCAAAGTGTGTTCATCGTTTTGTAATATACTTTAATTCTGTGTTGTTTTAAGATTCTTTGGAGTTCTTCTGTTGTGCCATGACGGTATGGTAAAACTGCAGTACTAATCCATGGCATTTCATTCGAATTATTATTACGCACAAGTATACGAATGTCAAACTTATGAAGAGCTTGATACTATCCAGAGAATTGCGTTTGGAGCATATATATGACTGGATTATCGTAGAAATTATACTACTGTTATTACATTAAATATAGCTTATTTAAAAGTGTTATGATAATTAAGTAATCCAGAGTACTTCCAAACATCCCATGATATTTATATAAAGTCGGGAAAACACGTGGCGGTCAGTTAAATGTTCATGTACTGTACAAGGCTTATTAACTTTTACATGTATTATATTTTGTGCATATTAATTTTCAGGGAATTTAGTTACACGGAAGTTATTTGCTATCTTTTTTGTCGATGTGCTTGATTTCTACACTTAAAATACACTACAGGTATTTCGGAATAATCAAGGAGTGTTTTTATTTTCCACTCCATATGATGAACTCATTCTATTCATGCATCCTTTTAGTCCTATAAAATTGAGCTAGGTTTGAGTAACGAGACTCATTAGATGCTGTTAACTAAGTTTTCCATACATACTCAGTCCTATAAATCCATGGCAATTGCGATTCGAAGTGTGCTTAAGAAATATATTCAAACGCCTAATTAGGATGTAAGAGTATATGGTGTTATGAGAATCAGCGTGGTGTAAAATATAGGTGTTAAGGCTGACAAGCCCGTTTTGTTTACCGTACTTTAATATCTAGAATTTTCATTACTTTGTAGCAATGATCTTAAAACGCCGAATTTTTCGTACACCAATAAATTGTGCTGACTCATTCCTCGAAATTGTTTTATAAACGTTTTCGAGCTTATGGCTAGTAGGGGAAAAACAATTGTGTTTTAATCACCATACCGTCCATGTATCTTCCCTATCGTATCACTAATTTTGCATCGTACAGTTAAGTCAAAGTGATTGTGCCGTAATGTTGTAATTAATCATAAGTTCCAATTAAGTTTTAGTTTAGTTGAGGGTGTAACATTTCCGAGTAATGACTCGTTTAGTCACAAACAACGTACAATAATGGTATTGTTTCTTTTAAAAGCAGATTATAGTGATTTTTCCAAGTCTTAGCATAATGATATGCACATTCAGACTTAGTTTTCACTAATGAAGTGGCAATAAATGTAATTTGCGAACGTGCTCGATTTTATAATCCTAATCATTGTATTATTCGTGTTTTACCTAGTGTATGTTTATGGCAAGCCTGGAAATAGTACACTCTTAAATCAGACAAGTTAAATACAAGAATCGCTCAGAAGAAAATATCCAAGATCTGAATAACATGCTCTGCACGAAAAACTGCAATTTACCTACAAATGACCCATCGAAAATAAAGGTGTTGTTACTTGTTATCTTAAATTCTGTTTTTATGTTTGTTATCACAGTGAAACTATTTTATAAGTTTTTGTCGACTGGCTTCCCCATAATTAAAACGGTGACGCAGGGAAAGAGAAAGAATGTACAGGGAGAAAAGCTCCACTGAATTTTAAAAGCCAAGTGGTCCTATAAACCAAGAAATTAAGGGTCTGAAGTCGATTTTTACTCAGAAACTTTTATCTTGTAAACTCTGTCCAAATGAGTGGAAATTATTTAAAGAGATTAAAGGTGGGAGACGCACTAGCAACGATACCCAACTGATTGTTTGTGACTGAAATAAATTTTTTGTACTTTAATCATCTGCTGTCAAGCTTCCTACATCCACAAGTTTGAAGGATATTTTTGTCCTAATTTTTACTTAAACTGATATCTGTAAATGTTTGCAGTCACTTAACTCTTCCCAATGTTTAGGGCCAGACGAAATGCTAAACCTACTTTTTAAGAAGTCTGCTGATGTTCTTTGTCATCCGTTCATAACTACCTTTAACGAATCGTTCTCAACTAGTTTTATACCATTAATGTGGAGAAAGATAAAGATAATCTCAATGCCGAAGGAAGTAACTGGCGATAAGAATTGTAACTTAGGTCAATAACTTTTCCTCTTCTTAAAACAATGGAAAAACTATGGTCACTTCCACTTCAGAATCAATTAGAAGAGCATATCGACCTATGTCGGTTTGCTTACAAATGCAAAAGAAGGATATAAGATGCTGTTGTTATTCTGCGTCATAATATGGTATTCTCTTTGGGAAAGAGTATGAACTATCTTTGATGCTCATTTGTGGACTAAACTTCTGCCCTTGACTCTTTTTCCAGACCACCACTACTAAGCAAGTTTACCAGCACCATCAACGACAGCTGGATAACCGACGGGCTATGTTCTTATCTCTCTAGAACAGAAGAGTATACTGTACCTTGAAGAAAGTTTCCGACGTTTTTACTGAGTCTAGAAGGTGTGGTACACGGAACTGTTCTTTTTCCTTTTCTACATGATTTGGTATCTACAGAGAACACTTTCGTTAAGTATGCGGATGATCTCACTGCATGTACACCGATTTACTCCTCTTATGCCCTTGAAATGAATGAATTATTGTTGCTCATTGAACGATAGTCTGTTGCTAATGCTATTACACTTAGGCTAAAATTAACACTTTGACACTCAGAAGGACTGAGACGTGAAGAGCACCTATATGCCCTGTTGGAATCCCATTAATTCTGTAGTATTGGAGATTCTGATATGATGAGAAGAAAAATCAATTTTCTATTGATTTCCTTATTATGAGTTTTGTTCAGCATTACTTCCCTTCTAATTCAATGTGATGATCATTAACTGTAGTATTTGTTTTCTTTTGTCGCATGGTATTTCATTCTGTATAATATACGATAATCTTGTATTCCATTGACATGAACTATACTCAGTCTGTGATTTGTTATAACTGAGTATGTGATTTAATCCTAATTATTGATCAAAATGGGTGTAAAATCAATATATAAACCAGTGTATTTTAGACTATTTTGATCACCGTTTGTCGTCGTGTTTTGGGGCTAATAAATCTTCACTTATACCAGTCTTTTTGTTCTTACTTTCGCATTGTGGGAATTGCAGAGGTCTCTCGTTCCGAGTATAAGTGATCAGCGGCTTTTTCTGGCACAACAATTGCGACGACCCGAACACAGCAGATTCTTAATAAAAACATTTCTAAAGGTTGCTTATCTCGGTGTACGTTTTTCTTTGGCTGTCCCATGTTTTATTGGTATGAAGAAAGTTTTCTTTTTGACTTATGAGATAAAGGCGCTACATGGGTTCGGCATTTATCGACATGCGCTTCTATGATTTGTGCATTGTTGCATATTACCTGTTATTCTTTACTGTTCCCCATTATTATTTCCTGGGCTTTTGAGAAAAGATTTTGCTGTGTTAAGGAGAATGCTGAAGACAGTTAGCAGAGTGTATGGTGGATCTTCAGAGGCCATTATGGATATGGTTGTGGATACAAATTTACTGTCTTGCAGTCTCCTGAAAAGTATTATCGTATTATTTACTAACCATCCACTTCATTCACATCTCTTTGTTAACCTTCTGGTGGAACGAGGTGCCAATCCATCAGAATCTGTGTATACAAGCAAAGGTATAGAAGCTCTACAATAACTTATCTGGCAATTATACTATGAGACAAACAGTTTGTAAGAGTTGTCATAGTCAATTACTTGTATTGTTAAACTTGTCAACTAAAAACTGTAGAGATTCTTATCTTCTTAAAGAACATTTCATTTAATTCCAGGTAGTTTATTTACTTAAGTATGCGGTTATCAGTTTGCAAAGTTATCAATAACTATATTCGATGCTTACTGTCTGATTAAAATACTCACAGGTGAATTAAGAGTATGGTTTTGTGTTAAATTTCAGGAATTTGTCGTCCACTGTTTCAAATAAAGTGATTATGAGCTAGTATGCTAGTTTCAGTTCCACAAATCCTTTTGGGAACCCGATGAATATTAGAATACTAGTTAATGTTTTAACATCATCTTGTTTGCTGAGTTTTGATTAACCAACAGCTTTATTCGATTTGATTTCTACATGCCTTTTCCTTCGACATTTTTGACTTCAAGGATTAATATTCTACATTATCTAAACTCAGGTCTCTGGTTTTCTAAAGATTACTTACTGGAGATTTTCATAGTCGTGGATTTAAACCACGTCAACTGTTCTAAGTGTTAATGTAGTAAATATCGTTTTCCGCCAATGTATACTTATCTTTTGTTTGTATCTTTGGCAGTTTTATTTGCTAAAGAGAAGCCAGAACAAGTCAGTCCTTGGATGCTCTAACTTTTGTTGGTCATCGATGTCAACTAGTCAGGAAACAGTGTGTTATATACGATTAAATGATGAGACACTATGCTACATTTCACTTGAGATTACATATTTACTAGGAATCAGCAGAACTCACTGAACTATGAATTTCTTCTTAGTTCCTTGATAAAAATTAATTTACTGTAGATTTGTACCAAAGTCATTCAATGCTTCATGTATAAACTTATTACAAAGTGATTATTTGGCAAGTCGATATTCCGCCATTGAAGTTTGACATAGATAAATCAACTGAAGTTCTGTGTACAAAGGAAATTTATGATATATCAGTAAACAATTCAGACTATTATTTTCCACTAAGTTTATGAATTCAATTTGTTACGTGAGAAATATTGGGTTTTTTTCCATTCACTTATTAATATTCTTTATTGACTATTTCAGCCAGCCAAAGATAAAATTTTATCCAACTTTTTAATTTCAACTTCTGGTCCTTTAACTTGTTCAGCACCTTTCTTTTCCTGGGGAAATTACAGAATAATGAACATTCATTAATAAATAAAAGGTTGTTAATTCAATGTAATTAAAGTTTTCAAGTGTTGAATGAGAAAGGTTGCATCATTTAACAAAACAATCATAAAGAGCTTACGTTATTTAATAGTTTTGGAAGTAATAAAAAATAATAATATATGGAATAAAGGTAAAAATTAGCAATTATAACTTGTAAAATTCGAAGGGAAGCTAAGACTACGGGAGGATAAGGGATTGAACGTAAATCTTCTGTACATAGAGTTCAAGTTTGGAATGGTGAACTGCTATAGACTCGGCTATGTATAAGTTCATCATCCAAACTTTTTCTGAGCCAATTTTTTTTGCTTTGTAGAACATATTGAACGCAAATTCGCCTGGTGCGCTGTGACCTGAATTGACCATATGTTCGAGAACTGAGTTGTTGATTGATATGCATATCCCTTTAGATAACTATCCATGGTGGTAATCAGATATTCGTTTACAAAGTTTACCAGTTTACTTGCTCTTGTGGATCATGTTACATTGGCTATACAAAGCGCGCACTTGTTAAACGTATAATTTTTTTGCCATATCAGTCTTTTTGTTTTTGTTTGAACCAGTTAAAAGTTAATTCCATCGATTTACAATATTTTATTTTAGAACAATACATAGAAGACAACTATATTGTTTTGAAGCTAGATCTTTATCAGGTTTTACTCTCCTATACAATAATATTTAATAGTCTAATAGAAAACAATATTGTTCGCTTATATGTGTTGTTCTAATTCATAAAATGGGAATTTTCAATCTATTTCCGTTCATAAAACTTTATTTTGAATGTGTTAATCTTATTTTGTATGACCTTAGTCATGAGTAAACTCAAGTTAAATATTTTTAGTTGTCTAAATACCTCGATAAATAAGTATGAATTAAAATATTGGATAATTGAAATGAACTAACATAATTAATTGTAAATACTACTCTAAATCATCTGTTTGTTGTTACAGTTACCGTAATAAGTCATTACTGAATATAATTTACAATACAAAGTAATAAAAAGTAACGGTGTATATTCCATTACTTCTCCTGTTTTTTTCTTTACTTACCAATCAAAATGATTATACAAATATATCTATTTACACTTGAAATTATAATTTTCACTTCCTCTCTGTAGATCACATTATTTCAAAATAGAAAGGAATAGTTATATGTATATCAACTGATTGCTAGAACTTCGTACGTAAGTACATCAGTTCAAATTGCCATACCACATTAGCATAGAGATACAATTGTCGAGTTAAATCCCATAGCGGTCGAGGTAGTAAAAGTATAAGCAGTAATCCGAAAGATTGGGGTTTGAAGATGTTATTCAAGGAGTATAATACAGTGAAATAGATTTGGAAGGAAAATAAAGCGATATGAAGAATTCAGAAGATTAGAATTCGCGAAAACACAAAGAGTGGATGTACCTGAGCTACTGCAATCGATTTTGAGCCATGTCATTCAAGGTCTCTAATCATCGGTTTCTATTGTCATTCGGATCCCAACCAGGTAGTCTACACCTACTAACATGGCTCAGTCCACTTGTCAGTGACTTCATGGATTTGTGCCAGGTTTTAGTCTGGTCATCCCTGGCTTTCTTCCAACCTACTCCTACACCATAAAACACCGCTCGGCGGAGCAGTGGGTGGTTGGGCATACGCAACACATATCCCAGCCATATCAACTGATGAAGCTTCATTACTTCGTCTTATGTTGATAGGACTGGTGTTGAGGACGATCAGCCACTACTTACCAACATGTTTAGACTACATGTTAGAACTCGTTTGTGACTCATGTAACCTTTCATTTTAAGTAATTATCTCTGAATAACTTTGAGAAGTGTTATAGGGATTTACTTTCAGAAATATTGCTTGCTTATATAATGGTAAAAGATTTTGTAATACGATTATTCTTGATATTTATAACATTTTTCTTAAGTATTTTAACATGTACGCTTGAGATATAACAAGTTTTAGCTTAGTTTTTATCACAATTACATACCAGCTAAAAATTTACATAGATACCTAAGAGTACTGGACAATTGATTCTCACCATCCTAAGATTACCAATCAAAAGGTTTATTTGAAGACTATCTCTCTTGATAAAGCAAATATCCTATTTACTTTCCCGATATTTCTTTTGCTGATCAATTGATCATAACAATAAACTCGGGAACTGGATATTGATTCCTAAATTTTTTTCATACCATAAAACGTTGATTCGTAGATTAATTGATTATCACACTGGTTTTTGAAGTATCTAATTCTAGAACTGAATTGATTTTTTTTTAATTTACATTATTGCATGAAATAATCGATAATCATGGTATATATCATCAGAGAACAATAATATCAGCTTCATGATCAATACTTGTCTATTTAAATTCATAATAATTATTTTTCATCAGTTAATTGATGGAATGACATGCTTTTGAAGAAATTTGACCTTAGATCTACTAAGAACATCCAGTTTATTAATGCTTATAACTAATGTACTACATTATGGTTTCTCAAGTTATGGTTCTTTTGATTTATGTAAGAGGAATAAGATACTCCATAAACTCAAATATCAGTAAGATATTTGAGTAAAATTTATACGAAATAGAGATATAATAGTGTGATTACGAAGAGTGTTTGTAGGTCAGGCTGGGGTTCTTGAAGTTGTTGCGTTCTCTGAGCTGGATGGATTGGTTGTTAAGCTTTTATTCCTCTCCTGAGCAACAACATCAACAAGTATTTAGAGAGAAGTGAGTTATTAGAATTTACCCGCTGTTAATTAACATCTTGTTCTTTTGACTTGGAATTCGGTTGTTTTCTCTCCGAACCGTGCTGTTTTTAACCCTTTTTCTTATTAGGTGTTAGATTTTATTCATTTCAACGTGTCTATTGATTGATATTTGATCAGAGTCCCAGGCTTCTACAAATTCTGTAGCTTTCTTTATGTCCCTTCTACCCAATATTTCAATTTTGTCGTAGTCAACGGATGTCCATATACAAAGATGAGTGAAGCAACGTTGTGTCATTTAACAGTCAACTGGGATTTATGTAGACGAAAAAGGAGACCACTTTGTTTTAAATAGTGTTCGTTTCAATTGTTGCAATTTATCTCGTACATGAAGTTTGGCTTGTCTTCGTTTTTTATTGTCCTTCGTATGGTAAAATACTGTTGTCAGTTATTTTGTTTACTTACGGGCTACACATGTTTCTGAGGGTATTAATCCTTTCATTATCTCACAGATGTTCTTCATGTGGGTTAAAACTATGTGATGTTTGTATGAACTAATGATTCATTTGTACTTGATGACTACTTGATTTCGAATTCTATATACAACACGTTCATTCGTGCTCATATAGTTCTTCTTGGTTTAATTGCATTATTTTTTGGATTCCTAGTTTGTACTATAATTCAAATACTTCTAATTATCAAATATTTGCGCTAATTAATAATTACTTTGTACACTGTTTCGCTCCTGGTTTGAACTCCAAATACAATACGTTAGATTGTGCTCGCGTAGTTCTCTGTGATAGGAATAATGATATATACTTGACTATTAGAGTATGAATTAGACAGTTCTGGGAGTTATTAAATTCAGTCATTTCTGATTGCCACAGTTGTGCATATTAGATGACTATATTTTAAACGTCCATCATCCCGGGTCGTCGTCGTTGAACAACTAGCTTTTTCAAGTTAGCAGAAGTTTCGTGGATCGCGTATGCTATCTTTGGTTACCGTCTTAAACTTTTCACAAGCTATCCATTTACTGGTCTATGTTGTTTATTGTGTATTTCATCGTCTGTTGGATAGACATTTCTGGATAAAATTTTGTGAGCAGCCATTTAATCGAAGTAAATTCATTAAATACTTTCTTTCATATCTTTATACGACAGCGGTGCTGCAGCGTCTCTTTACTCTTTTGAGTAGTACTTGTACAGATCTAAATTTGTGGTCTATGTGCTGTTGATGTTGTAAATGAGTATTTGATCGGAAATGGTTAATTTCAGACATAGTTCAGAAGAGAAAAGACAACCAAGACACTGAATGGCTTTTCTTCCTTGTACAGAACTAAGGAGTGCACATCCACGGTCCACCACGCGGGACTCGAACACAGGACCTTCGATCTTGGTTGACGGATATCCGTTTCACACACAACACGGAGTTCAGTTGAGTTCAAACCATGTCTGATGTGAGACAAATATCCACCACAGATAATGTGGATGAAGGGTTGAGCAAGATCATGGGTTAATTGACGTTAGATATCAACACCGTTGGGTGCCTGCTCCGTGGTTTAGAGCTTAAGCACACACGAGGCCTAAGGTCCAGAGTTCGAGTATCGCATGCGTGATCGTGGATGCGCACTGCTGAGGAGTCCTATGCTACTATACGACCGTCAGGTGCTTCTACGTTTTCACTAGTGGTCTTGCGTAGATCGACTCGTAATTTCAATTGTTAAGATTCTAATAACTCACTTCTTTTAAAGTACTTGTTGATGTTGTTAAAAAAACTTAACAATCAATCCATCTAGCCCAGAGATCAAGACAGTTCCAAAAACGATATGAATACTTTTAAAAATAATTAGATCTCCATCTGTAAATCTAAAGATTATCACATCCTGTTCTTAAGCGATACAGAGACAAAATTTGCTAAAAAATTAAAATTTAAGAAATAATCACTCAACAATTTTTTATGTTACTTCAATAGTTGAAATCATGAGTCAACTGTAGCTAGACTACCATGGAAAAGCTGGAAGCACTGAACGGCCGTTTCGTCCTATTGTGGGGCTCCTCAGTAGTGCACATCCATGTATCATGCAATTTACTTATAAAAGGTCAATTTTTGATTGAAACTATGTTTGGATCATGAGATAATTAAGCGTACAATTTTTCTGTAAATTTTGTTTATATTTACCTTTGGTAATTTGCGTAGATTTGGTGACAGCTTCAAGCTATTCACTTGACCACTAAAACGGAAGTAAAAAGCATAGTTAATGAGTCATATCTGATGAAAAATTGACAGTTATTTATGTATGCAACTGTCCATATGTTTGCATATATTTTTAAGTTCTAATGTAAAGGTCACTATAGATATGAGGATTTAGGTTTTAAACCTAAGGTTTCGCGACTTACTAATAAGTGAACCTGTATCACTTGTCAGTTGCAACCCGTCACCAATGGCTACCTGGAATTTTGATGAAAATGATGTTCTTGTTTGGTCTGAAATTTACGTCTGCCAGCTTCCTAGTCTGAGACACTCTGAATGAATTTTTTTCATGGCTGACTTTCTGTAGGACTGAGATGTTCATATTTATCACTGGGCAGTAAAGAATATAATTTTTCTATAGCTTTTAGTTTTGGGCGAATTGTATCTACCAGGTTGCACTAGTTTAAGTGATTTGACTTTACGTACACCATGTTCAATATGACATTGGTCACTGATATGCGACCACTCAATGAAGGAGTTAAACTTCACTGCGAATTTTCAAAGCCAGTAAGATTAATAATTAAATAGTCATTATCCTCATTGATATTTCTTTAAAATTAACTCATACGGTGAACCTAACAATTCTAGTAACTATTCATGTAGATTTTTTGATAGTTATTTTGACATATAGATTGATAAATGAAGTTAATGTTAGACAGTAAACAAATTATTACTTACTGATCATCACCAACAATAATTATATTATATTTTGAATTAAATGCAATATGCGTTAATTTTGTATTCTTTTTTGTTACCACTAATTGATTACATAATGGTTCATATTTGTTAATTGAAATATCATAAACATGTACACGCCCATCAGCTGTAACTGCTGCAAATACAGTAGATGAATAAGGTGCCCATGCAACATCACCCACAGGTGAGCCTAAATCAAAGGTAAACATTGGAGTACTGCGTGTGTACGTTTGTAAATAAATGCAAGAAAGGGAGGGGGATAAAAGAGAACAGGAAAACAAGAAAGCTTAGAAGAAATTAAAATTTTCATGCATATCAAATATCTTAAATTAGAGATAAACATCATTGTAGACAATAAAAATACATGTTCCTCAAGTCGCAACAACTATCAATAATTAGGGAATTATTTGTTTTTACGAAACTAACTTTCATTATTTAGTAGTGGATTTTACTATGAATTTACGAGTTGTGCTTAGATCAAGTACTTTTCATATTTCTAGCTACTAACACGTGTATTTTTAGTATTCCGAATACTTCTAGTTAACTACAGGTTGTTTTCTTCAGATGGATACAGTTCTAGATAAACTTCAAATAAGAGAGTTGCATACTGCTGTTGGTCAGACATACAAATTCCTGGCACATTGATAATGGGGAATTAGTTAAAGTTAAATGAGTTTTAAAATATTTCGTATGGTATAAATCTGTCGGTTAAATCATCTCTAATAGTTCAGTGGTCAATGCAAACTGTAATACGTGAACAAGCTTGTGACGATTTTGTCATATATTTCGAAAACTTTATTATATTTAATACTATCAGTTATTCATTCAACTATCTTGATTTTAAAATCGTACTGAGTTAATGCTTTTATGGTGTAGTAGCAGTATAATAACACTAATTTACCATCAAACATTTTTTAGTTATTTCGATACTATAAACTTCAGGAGTTTTCCAAGAGCATTATGTCAACCATAAAGCACAGACAGTAAATATCAGTCAGGCTATTGGGACGTTTTTGCTAGTGATTCATTTAATAATATGAAAAAATATGCGCGAGGAACTGCTTTAGAGTATGTTTTCTTTTTAAGTTCTCACTCAAAATCCAACCAACTACAATACAGTTCAATTGGCTTTATTTACAGGAACTGGAAATATTTAATAAGATCAAACAATCCCTATTATGTTTAGATCATAACAATTTCGAAATCCAGTTGAAGTTAGACATTAACACCGTTGAATTCCGGCCAGCTCAGTGGTCTAGTGGTTAAGTGCTCGCGCGCGAGGCCAGTAGGTTCTGGGTTCGAACCCCGAGAGGCTGAGGAGTCCTACAATAGGACGGAACGGTCGTCAGGTGCTTCCAGGTTTTCCATGGTGGTCTAGCTCCAACTGACTCATGATTTCAACAACTGAAACCCCTTTTATTATCTGCAATACTTATTGGTAATCAAATTACGTGTAGAACATTATAATCTCTCATGACAAGGTTCACATACAACATTACCAAATTCATTCAATTACAAAGCTTGTTATTAAAGTTGGTAATAAACTGGGGAGAATGATACTTGAGACATACATCAATAACAATGACACCAAACTTTTCCTTAATAAACCCCTGCATTTCATATCTATTAGCTTATTCCTAAAGTAAATAATATATACTTACGTAAGGTAGTTTAAAATACAGAATGGGATTTAATCAGATTGTTATAGAACTGTACCTTTTAATGAAAGAGGATTTTGTGATGAACAATGAATTTTCATGAATATTTAAAATCATTTGCCTATTTTCAAAGTATTTCTGAAAGCTTGTGTTTGATTAACAGTTTTTTTAAGATTATACTTACATACTACTATGGAATATCAACTTTACAAAATGCTGATTCTGTTAGAAAACTAGAGTTAGCGCACAAACAGTTAGATTTTAATCTTATTTCTAAAATACAGATTAATAATTAGTACAGCAAATAGATATAAATACATTCATTTGGGTAAAGTATCAACTTTCAAAATATTATCGGGTAAAAAGCACTACAATTAATATTTGTACTTTTATAGATTGATAAAAATATCACCTTGGTTATTAGGTCATACATAAAAAAAGTATTACGAATCAAAGTTGAACAAGGTCAAGCTAATAATTGTTTAAACTGTATTGGTTAACTATGTGTACAACTGTCATGTTTCATTGCAATTCTCTCTATCTAGTTTGAAAACAATGACAGAAGACATCTGGAAAGAATGTATGTAGTCAGACAGAATGGATTATTTGTTTTATTCATTTAAGTTATTGTTTCATACATATCCATATACTTCTCTAAAATCATACAATTTGTGTCTATGAAACGAAAATATGATATATCGTATAGCCTAATTAACTTCTATCTAATTTTTATATTTTCAGAGTAAAATGATATATATCACTAAACACATACAAACACGTTGTACACAATTTAAATGTAGAACTTTACATAGGGATTAGGAACTAACAAACGAAACACTGGATAATACAAGACAAAACCAGACTCACGTGCTGTTGAACAAAAATATGTTTGAGCAAAACACAGTAGTGTCACAAGGGCCTATAACATGCTTAGGTCATGTATGAACGTACTGAAACTAATATTTGTTTACTATGTTACAATAACAGTATACTTAACAAATATTTGCAAAAAATAACACATTTGGTCCTATGATGACTAGTATGATTGCACCGCTGTTAAGTTTCAAGGAAATTTTAAAAAACTATCAAGTATTCTGAGATTTCCAACAGTTATTTAACTGATGGGCACCATTTAAAATCATAGTTACATAAATAGTAGATTAAATGAACGATGCTGAAGTATTACAGTGTTCATGTTTAACTTATAAATAAAAAAACTTGATCAACGTAGGATTTTGTAATTTCCCACAGTCTGTATTTAAGGTTCTGATATGCGATAAACTATTTTATAACTTGATAAGCAAAGATGGATAGTGGCAATCAGTGGAAGCCAGGACGCGCGTTTCATCCTATTTGGGACTCGACTACTGAGTCCTGATATTCACGTGCTTGTGCAGTGGGGTGAAATTTAATGAACTTGGTACTGTTAGTTTGCATAACTCGATTGCTTTCGAAGCGGACGGTGCTGGGTTCAAATCCCAGAGTGAACATCAACTCTGGGATGCAGGTAAATCCAGCTGACGAGCCACAAATAGGACGACACGCGAGCCCCGGATTACACTGATTGCCAATATCCGTCTTTGCTTATAAAGCTTGTGACATAAGGCAATATCGAGGCAATCCGCACAGGGTGCACATATGCCAATAAGAGACTGATCAGTTACAGTCCTGAACAACAACCGGGATGTACAAGCAAACAATACCAAATGTATTTTATAACTTGATTGTAATCATACTGGTTAGTTTTAAACAGTTGGAAATGTGGTTAGCTGAACACTAAGATCTAAAATCCAAAAGCTTTTAAAACATGATAGCTTTATTCATTTACCGCATCAAAAATAAACAGAAAATGAAGTAATTTCAGTAGTTGAGATCATGAGTCAATTGACTATCATGGAAAACCTGGAAGCACTGGACGGCCGTTTCGTCCTATTGTGGAACTTCTCAGCAGTGCGCATCCACAACTCCACCTCTCGAGATTTGTACCCAGGGCCTATCAGTCCAGCGCCATGCGCTTAATTAACTAACCCACTGAGTCGCCATCCAACGGTGTTATTGTCTAATTTCAAATAATCGCACACGATATGTAGATACCAACCAAAGCGGTTCAAATTTCAATCAGAATATCAACAGTAGGGTAATTCAAATCATTACAAATTAAACTGTAATTGAGTTTTCATCAATTACTTTTATTATCAGTTTACAAATTACTAGATCATAAGCAGGGGTTGATATCTTAGTTCATAAATTTCATTGGATATTCATGTAGACATTTATATATACAAACTTGTATTGTTAATGATCTACTTATTGGACACTATCGAAATTGTTTGAATACATAATAAGTTCAAAGTAAAAATTATGAAAACTCATATTAATGATCTAAAAACTGTCATAGAAACTTACAGTCATAAAGCCATTTATTTAATGAGAAAAAATATCATAAAACTTAAGTTGTTATTTATTTTAAACACGTAGTTTGCTTCGTTTTTCAAAAGAAAGAAAAAAAACTTAGTAAACAGTTGTTCTATTATATTTTTATTTAGTTCTAAATTTATGTTTTTTTTGTGAATTTATTCTCATGACTGAAACATATACTGTGGTGTGCATGAATTGGAAGTAGAATGTTTACCAGAAGATGATTGAAATAAAAAGAAAAGGAAGGAAACTAGGGAGAAATCAGCATAAGAATAGGATTGGAAGAATGATGGAATGAGTATGCAAAAGACAACTCAAGGAAGATATATACAAATGATGCATTTAATGCATGATTTTCAATATTTTACAAAGGCATCGATTTACTATACTTGACTTTCCGTTCACTACAATACCACTCATATTCAGCCAACATTCAGCTACCTGAACGTATAGTGAAAGCTATCGTAGGAGTAAATTAGAAGAAAGCTAGGAACAGCCAAACTATAAAAAAGTGGAATACATTTATTAATGTAACAACTATCGGATTAAGTTGTGTTGAGAAATTTAGACTTCCTAGTTTAATGCAATTGGTTCCCTTTATGAATTTAAATAGAGCAAGAACAAACAATGATGCAGAATAGTATGAATTCATAATATTTCGAGGTTTCTCGTCAGCTATAATAGTTGTAATTGATAGTCAAAAATGTTAGATGAAATGATTCACAACAGATTTCACTGATGCAAATAGACTCATTCTTTCTCTTTATATAAATCTTGACATGAATTATTATTACATTTTTTGGAATCCTCTCATTCATCCGCTCTGTTCAATCATACTATCCATCTTTAGGTTTTACAATTACTTACTCCACTATAGAAAAAAAAAGGAAACAAAGATTGTTCTTTTCAATAAATTCTCTCCTCCATTATTATCTTGATCTCATTGTTAATCTTGTTAACTTTTTTTAATGTGAAGTGTAACAATGTAAATTGATATAGATTTACAACACAACTTATGTAATATATTACTGACTGATTCACTGAAATCGATAAATTATTACAGATTGTGATTTTGATATTTCACATGTATGATCACATAACAATGTGAATATGATAATTCGTTAAGATTTCTATTCTTTTAGTTAGAACGTTGAAAATATGATGTAACAAATTTGTGAAAATACTATAATGGATCATGAATATTTCATGTAATTATTATAAGAAATTACTAAACATTTGCATTTTTAAAGTACAAACGAAATGAAAAGGTTGATGTGCACATATTTTTTTCTTGTTTACAAAAGTACTTTCATTCAAATACTGTTTTAGGTTACTTTGGATTGACTAATATATCCATTTAGTTGACTTATAAAGAAAATTGACATCGTATAAATAATTGACCAGAAAATATAATAATTGATTGTTTGTTTTTAGATTCGATCCTTTAAGTAATCAGTAATAAGTAGTCACAAACTAGAACAGAAAAATCTATCTAGTTTCCCTATTTATTTAAATGAACTTTCAAATAAAATAATAAGCTTCAAATGACTCATGATCTTAACCATTGAAATTACTATAATATTCACAAAACCCATCTGATATTAATCAACATATTCTCACTAGTAACTGGCTTCACAAGGTATATTCTGGAATTTTAGTGAGAAGTAGTGATCAGTGGAGTTCAACCAGGTCTGTTGTAAGATTGTAACTCACTGATGACAATGGTGGATGTGTCACTCAATTTCGTGGATTAGTTAAAGTTAGACATTAATACCGTTGGATGCCGGCTCAGTGGTCTAGTGGTTAAGTGCTCGTACGCGAAACCAGTAGGTGCTGGGTTCGAATCTCGCAGGGGGGCGAGGTCTTGGATGCTCACCGCTGAGAAGTTCCACAACAGGACGAAATAGTTGTCCAGTGCTTCCAGGTTTTCCATGGTGGCCTAGCTTCAACTGGCTCGTGATCTTAACCATTAAAAAAATTGTTTGAGTTACCTTTTAGTGTGATCCCATATTTTAACTGTCCAATCGGCTGAACATGTAATAAATATATCAGGATGAAATAAATTCCAAGCTACACGATAAACAGCCATATGATGAGCTTCATAAGTGGCTAGATATTGAGATGTATATGCCTTGCTACATTTAAACACCATTCCCTCTTCTGTTGCTACAAGGAATATATGATTTTGAGTACGATGAAAATCGAATGCTGTACCACAATCTGTCAATGAATAGAATAGACAGTAAAGTGACAAAATATATGATTGTTAGAGTTAGTAAAGTTTTAAAATGTTACTTCTGTTAAATTGTATTCAGATATAATTCTATTAGTAAATATATGTTACTTATTATGTTGATCACGCGATTTGAAACCTGTAAATAATAATGAAAAACCATTCAATAGAGAATAATGTACTACTTATAGCCCCATATAATCCTACAACATAGGTTCAAGAAATTGAGAAAATCTAGAAATTTAATCCAACCGAATTTAAGAATGATATAATATAAAGATCACGGATAATTATTTTAAACTCTGGTATCCTTGAGAGTCAGTCATTAAGTTTGCTAGTTTTAGAGCCCTGCATTCAGTTATGGACAAGGAGTATACAAATTTATAGTAGCTGACTTAAAACAGTCTTTCCAAAATGTTTATTGCTGAATTTTCAAGAAATTTTGTTGCCTAAACAATCTCTAATTGAGAATGTATGATTTTTGTTTTGTCTAGAGTTTAATTTTTCCTGTATCAAAACTCGTAATCTATGTAAGTCATAGAAATTTTCGTAGTTCGTTTGATTATATAACTTTTATTGTGTTAAAGTTTTTGATTTCGGAATTACTAAAACCAAGACCAATAAAATGTCAACTTTTCAAATCTGAACATCAATTATAATCCATTCGTATATGATTACCCCTTAAAGCCTACATAGTGTTTTTAAATACTTTTCTATCATATCAATGACCTTCTTGTTCCTTGTTTTCCACATATTCACTACTGTTATTAATACTATTTTGAATATCTTATCATTCATTTTGTTAGTTTCTTCTCACCCAAAATAAACTTAAATTAATGTCTACATCTGTTCTAGGACTATTAATTGTTGTGCCGAAAAAAAAGCTGATCACTTATATTTGGAAAGATGGACCTCGGCAATTCCCCACGATGCGAAAGTAAGAACACAAGACTGGTGTAAGTGGAGATTTATTAGCCCCAAACACTATGACAACGACGAGTCGAATATAGTCTAAAATACACTCATTTATATATTGATTGTACACTCATTTTGATTAATAATTAGGATTAAATCACATACTCAGTTATAACAAATCACAGACTGAGTATAGTTCATGTCAATGGAATACAAGATTATCGTATATTATACAAAAGAAAATATTATACTGGAAAAACAATCAAATACTACACTGAATGATCGTCACGTTGAATCGAAACGGACGTAATGTTGAATAAAACTCACAATGAGTAATTCAATCGAAAATGGACTTTTCTTTCCATTATATCAAGCAATAATTAATCTACTGCGTATAACTCGAGTCCTAGCATTAATATTTATGTCTATCGTTCTGTACGTCCATAAACTAAATATCCTATTGTGCCAGCCATATATACATATTCATTTAATTACAGATGAACGACACTTTTAAAGTCGACAATAGGTAAAGAATTTGAGTGATTGATTAAATGACTGATTAACTGACCACTTTTTGAATTGATTTATCGACTAACCGAACGACTGCTTACAGTAACGCTTAAAATAATTTCATAGTTTGTGGTCACACAACTTATTGCATCACATCAGTAAAAAGGAGGGTTATACTTAAAAGACTAAAAACTATAAATAAATGTTTTATCAATGTCAATATTTAGGCGTGTCAACCAATTGTTAGCTTCTCTCATGTCATCAATATTTAGTGTAACTTTCACACTAATTTCAGTTTCTTTCTTATATTTCGGGAATACTGAACACAACATTTAACTATCCAAACCCTGTTTGAGTTTTCAATACGACAATGCCTATCTGAAATTACTCATTCAACACATAATTTACTCTAGTAGTTGGTATTAGTCTGTGCTGCTACGCTATCCGTTCTACATACACATTATTAGGGATTAGTTTATGACTAAAACGATGTATTGTATTGGTTCGTATGATACTCATAATGGGAATAGATTGTAGTTTTTAATAAATTAACACAACTTGTGTGTTCGAGAGTTTAGACATTGAGATGATTTCATTTTAATCCCTTCCAAAAACATATAGGATACTCACCACATACCATACAGCTACAGAAAAAAATCGACCTCATATTGCACTAACAAAGAAAAAAAACTTATTCTTCGTGACAAAGCTTTTTTTGTTTTTGTAGATATCCATTGCATCACAGTCATAATTTTGTGGTTTATACATTAGCTTCACTTTTAATTATCTCTGTTATTCAGACAAACCTGTAGTTTTACACATACTTTTTGTAAGTTACACAGCATATGAAGTGATTCGGTTATTACTTTCTTGAAATTTGTATTTTGGTTATTGAATATTTTTACATCAAATCAAAATAAGATATTAGTGTGATGTCGTAATTAAATTTAGTTATCGAAGACAAAACGCTTGTCAGTCACAGATCTATGTTAGTCAGGAACTTAGGTGGTACAAAATGACACCTTAACAGAGAAACTTATTTATTCTTATTATAATACGTATTTTAAATAGCAGCGTGATTTTTGCTTCCTTACATAAATATCTCCTAGTTCTAAAAATTGCCATTGGAATCAATGCATAGTTGTATTTAAATACAAATTAATCTTTTTTATAGGAATCAGGTCGTGTTTTCTATGTTACTTTTTGAAATATTCAACAGAATTTGGCACATGTTATTGGACAAAAGTACTCTGAAGTGGGTATTTTTTTCTTATCCAGCACCAATTGTTATTTTGGCACTATTCAATGTGAACCAATTATACCAAAATGTTTTGTTTGTATTTTTCTCGATTGATAAAAATAGAGTGATTCAATTTTACTTAATATTAAAGTATGCAAAAGCTGATAAGTCTGCTACTTATACTGCATGCTTAATAACTGTCAAGAAGACTTTAATACAATCAAATCGCTGATTAGTTTGCAGAGTACACTTATTAAAGGTTTTATTACGTGCAAGAATAATTTATCCAGTATTCTCTACTCGATCATCTATTTATTCTGAAGTAAAATGTATCGGATAGTGATATTTATTGCTGAGTGATTATAAAACGCATCACCTAAAACGTCCAAGTTCATCTCATCACTTAGATTCTTATCAGTGTTACTTTATTTTAGACTGTCTGACTACTTTAACTATATGTAAGTAGTATAATAGCATATGCAATGGAAAATGATGGTGGGCGGCCTATTCTCCTTCACAAGGGCTAACAGGCATAAGTAATAATAGCGTATAAAATATTTTATTCAAGGTTCATGTTTTAGTCTTCTATTAACTTACCTAGAGTAATTAATCGAGATTGTTCAATGCTTTCTTTAGAATTCGCTATCATCTTTAATATGACTGCATCAAATTTACCTATGTCATTCTACAAGTAGAGATCAATACAAGAAGCAATAGAGGATAAAGAAGAATGACAAAAAAATATGTCTAAAAGACTAAAACAGTTTACAACAGGTGGAATTATCTCAGAAAGCAGGCTTTCTACTTATTGATACATAATTTTTTCAAAACACCCTTCAATAAACACAATTAAATTTGTATTGTTTAGTATCTTATTCAAATGCATCTGCAGCCTTCTCTGGGAGAGAACAAATCAGCTTCCAGCTGAAGAAGAAATTAGGAAAAGACAATGAAAATGGATAAGACATACACTACGCAAATCATCAAACTGCATCACGAGACGAACCCTAACTTGGAATCCTGAACGGAAGCGGAAAAGAGGAAGGCCTAAGAACACATTATGTCGGATAATAGAAGCAGATATGAAAAGGATACATAGGAACTGGAAGGAGCTGAAAGGATTGCCCAGGACAGGGTTGGATGGAGAGTGCTGGTGAGCGGCCTATGCTCCTTCACGAGGAGTAACAGGCGTAAGTAAGTAAGCAAATGCATCCGATTATCACTATTAGGATGTAGATGAATTTAGTTGACAGAAAATATTTAACAGTTATTCAACTTTCATCACTTTCTCACCTTTATACTAAACTAGAATAGAAATGATTGTTGGAGATGTTAATTCTTTAAATACAACACATGGGGGAAAAAATGAATTTTAGACTTCATTCATTAATTCAATATGAATTCTGTCCATCTACTTTCAATGAATTTCTATGTTTATACTTATAAATTCAGTTTATTGAATTGAATTGTATTTCATCGTATTTATTCGGCCATCGCTACTTCGCATTCAAAAGATGATTGTTTCATAGATAAATTACTCAATTAATTAGATAATGTATAATTGAATTCTAGTGGATTGAAATATAATCATTCCTAGCCTTTTCAAATAAATATTCTAAACAAAATTTGTATTTCTGATTAACTGAGATTAAAAGAGAAAAGATTTCGTTATTTGAATTATTGTTGTTATCTTATACTATAAAACGAATTAATTCATTCAATTTGAGAACATTGTTTGTGAAACACTAACTTTGTTTATTGTTCGAGTTATTGATTCATTGCATAAATTCTAAACCAAGTACTGCAATCCAACTTCTACAAGCTGTTAACAGTTTATGGTCGTATTCAAGCTTTAATGAGTTAGATTTGGATATATAATTCGTAAGTATAATAAATAAAACAAAACCTTATTAGTTAAAGCTTCAGTTGGGGAGTTACCTTTTTAGAGTTTTTAAGTAAAGTTGTTGTTTTTAAAAACCATTGAAGAACTAACAGTAACTAGAAGGAAATTAGCACCTGTTTTGTCCTAGTTCGAGACATTTTTATAAGAGGTATTCAGTATGCTACTTGAAATCGGTCATATAAGCTTTAGATCTGGTGATGAGCACATATTTACAGTTGAAAGGTCTATGAGTCGTCTCTATAGACATTGTGGTATTCATACTCAATAGAGTCTTTGTATAGACCAAAAGGATATTATTGGATGGTGTCCTGAGCTCCTGATTTCCTTCATAGAAATAATTATGTTATATATTTTTTAAGATATTGACTAAGTTTTGAAGATCACTACTTGGTCAAGTATGTCAAGTTAAAATATGAGGACGTTAGCAAAAAGTAGGGTTCATCCTAATGAAAATAATAGCAATTTGTGCTTGAAAGCAAACCATAAAAATACCGGCTATCAGGTATAAACCATATATGTAGTCAACAGCTTTAGCTGAAAGCGAAATTGTTTATATCAAACAAATTGTGAATGTAACAGTCATATTTATCTTTTCTGTTTATAATACTTCAGGTATCTTATCTTTTAGGTGGCTGAATATAAAATAAAACAAAATATACAAAGTATCTTGTTGATGATGTCTCTTTTAAAAATAACCATATGAGTTTTGTGACTAACTCATACAGTGTTGTAATGTCTAGTACCCAATTCAGCCGGACTTTGTTTACTTGTAATTCCGATTAGGAAAATTGGAATAATAATAATAAAATCTTTAATCTAAATGTTTTTATAGCTTTTAACAATATTGGTATTGTGTATACTATGAATCCTATTTTCCGTAAAGGAATTATACCAGTCACTTTCACTAACTTTAATCAGTGTCCATGATGTAACTCGCCCATCTGCACTAATAGAAAAGAAATTTAAATTTGCATCTGAATCATTCGGTTGCCAGCGAACTTCCCATACAGGATCTGTATGTTTACCAGTTCTTGCTGTACTTAAATATAATGGTCCATTTTTATGTTGTAAAAGACTATAAACTCCGACTGCTCCATCATAAAATCCAACACAAAGCATATAGGGCAGCGATGGATGTAAGTCCAATGAGAGTACACCTGATTCTGTCTCAAGGTAATATTCTGGGTAACTCGGATTTTTTAGTGTATATGCACAAATTAGACCGTTGGACTGTTTCAAAAAATCATCTAATAAATAACAAGGACAAGAAATTATGAAGTATAGACTACATTTGAATCAAATACTGATAGTTCAACTAAAAGTATAAAATTCTTTCAACATATTCAGGCCACAAATTGTCCATATTCAATGTATATTATTCATTGGTTCATATCTGTATTCTTTACCTTGAGAGTGCTCTTGCACATCAACCTGAGTATGAAAAAACTTAGTTTTAACTTCGAAAATACACTTTGAAACAGTGCTAAATTCCTTATATTTTCTTGCTTGAATGAGCTTTTAATGACCATTTTTAGAACCTCATAACAGAAATCCAGTTTATGGAATCATTGATCAATGTTAAGACTAACAAAGAACTGAAGTTTTTATTGTCATAGATTAGTGACAATAATGCAATTGGATTCTTAGTTTTATAGTACTATCTTAGCGAAAAATTATTAATGTTAGAAGAAGCATTTTAATTTCATGGAATCATGAAATATGTTCTGGTTGAATAGTATAGCTGAGCACTCGCTTACACCGAATTCCTGAATTAATTTAACAGACGGTTATTAATTCTGTCGTTTAATCACGTACAAATAGTTACACGACTGAATTATTTTGTAGTAGTAGATACTAGTTGGGATACTACTTTTAAAAAGTTGCAGGATTATATATTTGTTCCTATTTGTCATTCACGTTTCTGTTAAAAACTATGATGCTACAGATTATTTACTTTATTTTCGGTTTGAAACAGAAAAATATTTAGGATTTTATAGTAGTCTAAAAGTCATGACAAAATGTCGTCCCCTACACATATTCTCATTCAACAATCAATCCTCAGATACGGTTTTATGAAAATATATGCAGCAAAAATTTGTTATCAGTCTGTTTATTAAAATGTGACTTACATGACCCATGACCAACTACAAAAAGATCACTGTATTGGGATGACCAGCACAACGACGTTACAGCAAGTTTTCTTGCTTTTTCAAAAGAAAATGACCACAGGGGTAATAAGGTACCCTGGTTGTCTCTAAACTCGTCTGAAGGGTCTTCATAGTACTTAAAATCCTGAGCGATCTCGTCATGTGTGTTCTGGTTGATCATGCGCTCAACGATTTTAAGGGGTTGTGCAAACCGACTTAATTCATCACCCTAAAATAAAAAATTTTAAATGATGCATTGATAAGTGTTGAAGCGCATGTACAAAGACTATCGGACGTACAACTTCAGCTTACGAAACATTTCTGGAAAAGGATACAGTAATATCACACCGTTAACCTAAGTAAACACAGAATTACACCTTTTCGAAATCAGCAGATAGATTTATTTTGAGGATCCAAAGTAAAATCAGCTTTTCGAACATTATTTTTGACTATATCACTGCTACATTTTATTGGTCACACTGAATAGTTTTGAAACCAATCAAACTAGAATTTTTTGCCTACTGAATAACATAGACTGAATAAAATACTTGTAAAACATCAGTAATGCGCAATTTTGAAACTCCGATTAATGTTCTATTTGTTTGAGCTTTGGAGGTGTTTACCAGCCAACAGTGATAATGCTGCCTTTTATTTGTAAAATGAGACTGGGTTGGGTCGTTAGAATAATTACAAGAATTTTCTACATATCTTCCGTCATGATATTCGTTAGATTTGTATGGAATAGTGAAAAACTCAATTCTAGTCGGCTAACTAATGAGACAGACCCTAAATTGTTTGGTTTTTTAATCACTTTCAACTTTAGCCTTTTCGTATATCTATAAAACATTGTAACTTTGAAATCTTGGTGAGACATTTTGTGTAACCTCAATTCTGCAAACGCTATACTTCTACTTTATATGCGAGACCTTAGAATGATGAGGTTTGTGTGACCAACTAGAAACGCTTGGCAGTCAATAGTCGGTACTTCCTTAGAATAACGTAATATAGTTATCAACATCTAATTTCCTTCATCAGTTTTGACTTCTGAGTTGCACACAAAACTTTTAATTCTTGATTTCTAAGCCATTAAGCTTAATGACAGTGAAAGGCACTTTTCAGCTAGATCACATCTCATGTAAATAAAATGAGTTTTTGTAAACACGTTAATATCCTTACATATCTTCTCCTACTATCTCTGTTTTTATTTTTCAGTGAGGTGAACTGTCGTATTTTTATCACATCCATTATTCTACACATTAATTTGGGATTCGAAATAACCAAGAAGACAATATTTTCTATGAACAGCTTGATATTACAAGCATAAAATAATTAAACTTATGCAGTCAATTTCAGCACAAACTTTTGACACGAAATAAGAACTCAAGCTTAAATACTGACCGTGAGGGAAAACTTGGAATACAGGCGCCGGATATTGATATTAATATAAGATCTAATAAAAAAATATTCCATGTTTGCCCTTCATCTTTTGCGAAATAGACATCTTTAAGCTCACTAGCGTGTATATGATTTAAAGATTTAAGGGACCAACATAAACTAACACAATAATAGAAATTTAATCTGCCTAAAATTTCATACCACTGTTTCTACATGATAAACAAAAAGGAATGAGAATCAACCGTAAAGTTCACAAATGTTCTGCAAACTTATTCAAGAAATTGTGACAGATCAACATAAGCTTTACCAAAATGAATACGTTTTAAGTGCAAACCTTCCACAATAATGATGAATATGTAATACGCCATAATTATATTGTTTGTTTTTTTTACTTAAATAAATTAAAAGCAAAAAAACAACACATTTTAAGGAAAGATGTATGGTAACAAGCAGTGGAATTCAAGGAGGTCGTTTTGTTTTATTCAGATTTCGTCACCTAGATGCACCTGCGTCTTAGAGTCGGTGTTTGTTTTAGGACTCTAACATAGTACCTTACGCCTCAAACTTCATGGAGTTGTTTATCTAGCTAGTGAATTCAGATGGTCACTGGCTTGTGTGGTGGGGTGAATTTTTATTACCATATGTTGGTTGTCTGGATCCCTTTGATGTCAAGGAATTGATTAGCCTGTTTCGAGATATGTGTATCCTGCGCTGATTGCCTCGACAATATCAATGAGTAACGAGCCTTTTGAACGGAAACGAACGGTGGATAATTACCTGGATGTACTTGCACCACTGGTCAACTACTATCCTAAACAATAATGGAGAGACTCAGTGATGTGGTGGTGATGTTCCAGCCAGATTGGTTAGTGAATATTTTCTGGTGAAGCCCTTCTGGAATGAATTCAGAGTTTTCAAGACTCACTAATCCACCACATGGATGTGATTTCCTGGAAAGCTGCAGCTTCTCAGGTCTTTACGTGTACCTCGGTATCATAAAAAGAGTAAGTAGAGGATTTTTGAAGTTTTTAATTACCCTAAATAGGTATAGTCTACATGCATACTAGATAAAACACGAACTTTTATCTATGCATTCCTTGATATACATGCACGTACACCTACTCTGTAAGCAAATATACTTCACATGCCCACCAGTAAAACACAAGGTTTATCCCATGCATCCCATAGTACAAACATAGGTATATTCACCCACTTGGGAGGGTAGATGTTCACCACTCCCTTAGAGACGTATTTGTTTTAACGGACTGTCTCATTCACATTGCATGCATATCACTCAACTCATGGCTACTGCCGCAGTACCTCCTGACATATACATGAACGTAAGCGTTCTCTCGAGGGAGATTGTCGTTCGCCTCTTCCTAGTATGTAGTACCATATCTTTTTACCATGTCCTCAGCCTGAAAGATTAGGCCGCTGATTTTATAAGACATAACACAAACAATATTTCAACTAACGTTTCCATTGTACGACACCAAACACGTGTCTTTTGCATATACCTACATACAGGAACTACATAGGCCTTTGAACTTCTGTAATTCATATACATAAGCATACATATCAGTTGGCCCGCGCGGTTAAGTAAGCCTCAAGTTGAAACCCAAGCTGATCAAAGATACAACAGAGTGGGTGATCAGTCCGATATTTTTGACAGCTTAAGTTGTCCGGCAAGGTTTCTTCTACTATACAGCAGCTCTGCAAGCAAGCTTAAGGTCGGAGTTTGCTCCCGAAGAGACCCAAACGACCAACGTATACGAACTAAAACAAATAGTACGGTTTCTTTTTTCTTTTGTATGTTCTCGTAAGCTGTTCACAAGATTAACACACAGTATTAGTCATCCTTTGCATTTCGATCTTAAAATCATCTATGTTTACAAACAGGTGCCATGTTATACTTTAGTACGAATCTGGTTTTAAGGACCCGATGAGAAACCATGAAATAAAAATGGATTTATATTATTCTGTCAGTTGTTATACCTACTTTGTCAAAATGATTTCCTTCAAATAGGAACAACCAAAAAGACGTCCAAAGACCCTCGTCTTAATGAAGTCTTGTTACTGTGAGTATAAGCAGTGGTAAAGATGGATGTAGCAGTATCATCCAAGCACTTGATAATCATATCATGGATACACTAAGTATTTTCAAGTAATTGTTTGGCTATTAATATATATATATATATATATATATATATATATATACATCCTTTTTAGGGCAGTCAAAAACAACAGATTATCATTCATTAAGGGCCACTATAGAGCAATGTTAAGTAAACCTGAGCATCCTTCATCGTCTTACGAAAAAAATACAATCATTTGAATCAAAACAGAGTCGCGAAACGTTTCATCATCCCTTTTATTCGAGTAAACTGAGGTTCTTGAAGATTTAGTGTGAAGTTACCTGTGTATCTCCAGAGATAACTTTCTTGTGCGCTTTATTTTCCTGCTTGTGACTCACACCTAACAACTTCTTATCTTTGTTTTTCTCCTGCTGTCTATCAAAATCTTCTATGTAGTCGTCATAAATGCCCCACTGTGTAACGTTAGCTGAAAAGTTCGCCCTTGGAGGGGGCTCTGTAATGCTTCCCCTATCCTAAGAGCGATTATACTTTTTAAAAGACATACCCGCTGAGGGTTATTATATGTTTGGGTAGACCTCTCACAAAAGTTGAACTGGTTAGTGACTTTCTTTTGAGGTAATTGAATATCACTCTCTTTCACAGCAGCTGCAGGCTTTTGAAGGAACGTACAAACGCAAATATAGATACTTACCTCTTTGTTATGTTCTTCCGCCTGTAACTCTAACTCAGAAGTAATTAAATAAGATTCATTTACCTTCAGGCTGCATAGCACCATCTCTAGCTATTTGTCTTCTGGCTTCATCGGAATCAAGGGGAAGCATGTAACTTTCATGCCAAAAGTGGACAGCCATTTGATCCACTTGAGGTACTTGTATGTACTGACCATCCTATGCTTAATTTATACGAGAAAAATATACGTTTACTTTAAAATTATACCTCACAATGTTTTGAGGGGCATGAGGATTGGTGGAGGTCAGAACCCTAGTAATCTCTTCCTTCAGCTCCTACAAACGTATAATTTTGGAGTAATCAAACCTGCTCAGATAATTGAAGTTGGTCTTCAGGTTTCAAAGCAGCTCGCACACCATAATCATCCATATCCTCACGCAAACTGGATTCGAATTCGTCACCACCCTGTTGACTCTTTCTTTGCTGCTTTTTTGATACCTTTAAGAACAAAACATAATTATTTTGATGACAAACATACTCGTCTTCTAAGTTCAAGTTTCATGATATAAGTATTGATGAAATCAAAGTCTTGTCAAGGTTGACGAATAAATGTTATAGTAACAACTAACAATGTAAGGTTTAAACAAAAGCTCAAACAACAAAATTCTGTGCAAGTTGTTTTTCAACTGTACACATTCATGAAGCAAGTGGTTTAAACCTATATCATTGGCTGAACTTAAGATGGTGAAAGTTATGTAAAACACTTCTGCTACTGATTGCAGTTGTAAAGTTAAAAACCTTCATTTTTTCGACAAATAAGGGGTGAAGTGAGTGCAAACAATTGAACATTAGTTACTCCATTATAAACGCTGCTATCAGGTTATAGTTGAACCGCGTCACTTTAATTGACAAATTTTTTGGTAGTGATTCGTATGAAACGACTTTATACTCAAGATTAGTCCTTGACTAACGAATAAATTGGTTAACATTTTTGACTTCAATGAGGACATTGGTGCATCTATTTCTTGCTACATTAATTGATAGGTTATAAAGCAGTGATAATCTTTCAATTTCTGAGTTTACTTGAATTTGCGTACAGTGTTAAATTAAAAAATAAGTGGCACAAGTCACCTTTTAGTAATGGAGCGAATTTTTCGCTTGATACTTATGCTAACCGAATAATGAGAAATATTCATATTGTTGGACGGTGTTTATTTTGTGGTATTTTCTCTATTTTGAGTCAGTGATGCAGAGCTTTTTTTAAAGGATGATGCGTTAAGCAGACTAGATCTATTGCATACAGATTAAGCTTGTCGAATTCTTGAAACTAACTCAGAGCGTATCAAGCTGAAGATGCCACAGGTATTTAGAGTTTGACAACGCTTTAACCAGTAACACTTTTCAATTATCGTACCCACCAAGTGAAATCAAATGACAGAAGTGAGAAGGTTCGAAGGTATAATTGATAGTTTATCAATATATCGAGGATCCACTGATCTAGGCTGGCTAGCGATTGTAAAGGATGTTGAGCACGGTGTTCCGACTCATGATGTGGTACGGATACATGACCGAGCGCCTTCAGCCAAGTGAGTCCATTAAAACTAATGTGGTCAGCACTGAATGTCTAAGGCTTACAGAGCTATTGATTTTGTGAACTAATCTACCGCCACAGATCACTTTCTCCTCCTTGTGATTATCTATGACCAAACTCAAATAGTTTGTCGTTAGTAAACACTCTTTTGACAGCTTGCCATGTTCAGAAGTGTCTGGACGTCTTTCCTTACTTTAAGGGATCATGTAGCAAAATATAGTAATAAAAGAAACATATACAATTTCGGTTCACCGTAAACTTTGTCGTTTTGTTCGTCTTTTTCAGCCCTTCTGGAAAACAAAACGGGGATATGTAAGTGCATTTCGAATCACACTCTTATGAGCATAAAGAGAAAGCGGCGAAAAAGGAAAATAAACACATGTACATGCAATAGCATAAGAACGATTTTTACATGATGTTTTTTGTTCAAATATGCATATATTAGCGAGTATATTAGCAAAAGTATTGTTGTTTCGAATAAATATTTAAATATCAGCATATTAAAGCTGGTTTTCATATTGTATATAACACAAAGATAAATCGAGATGAAACAGTGTTAATGAATGTTCTACGTGCAATATTCGTTTGAACATTACTTTTCTTCCTAAGTGCATTGTTCTGAGTCTATTTTCAGATATTGACAAAGCATAATTGTGCGTGTTCTCTGTCAGATGCACAAATGTTCATACTAATATCTGGTTTCACTCTGAACACTATTACATAAATCTACTTGTATTTACACGAGTGCAGTAAAGGGTTTCTTTACTTCGGGGGTCGAAATTTATTACACTATTCTTATCATGGTTAAACTCTTTCACGAGGTGTTTATTTCCTTTGTCTCTTTTTTCCTTCTAAATAAATATTATTCTTGGGATTACGAGGTTTGTGATTAAGACAATAAGTTGTGTTACATTTGAATTAACTTTTCAGATTCGTTTTATCTCCACCATGCATATATGACTCATACGTATTGATATTTCGTTATTCTTTTCATTTAATTGAAACTTTCGTAGCATTACTCCAAACTATGACTGCACAAACATTTATTTCAGCGTCTTATCTTACTGCAATAATTAGTTGTTTTTTTTTAATTATTTTCTGTCTTATTTTTGTTACTAATCTGACGATACATACATAGTCGTTTATTCTTGTTCTGTGTTCATAAACACACGTATTAAAATATTGGCGTATTTTACGTCTCCTTTATTTCTATTCCCTTATTTTCTTCCTTTCCTTCTTTAAACTTAATTCAGTGTTCTTCGCAATTACACAGAACCCGATTTATTATTATTATTCTATTATCATTACTCTCTTTTTTCAAATATGGCAGATATAATGCCGACATTATTGAAACTTGTGTATTATTGCATTTTTAAGAAACCCGAAATGGTTTCTTCACAGCGCTTATGAACCCATTAGATGTTTGTGGATAATAATAATAATATTTTAGCTGATATTCACTTCAGGTAAGTCGGTTTCTTATTTCATTTCCGCAGCAGGCTAAATGAAGGAACAGGTGTATAACCGTGAAGGAAACGGACTACAACTTGCATTCTAATTAGTTTGGTAATTTTAATACATTTTGTTTAGGTGTAGGGAAATTTTCTCGACCTCATTAGTGTTTAGCCGCAACGGAATATAACGATATATATCAACTGATATCATGAACATATTTCATTGCGTGGTAACATTGGTAATTCTGTGAATCCTCAACAGACAACTGATAACAATCAATCCGAAATTATTTCATCCGGGGGAGACATGATCCATAGCCAATGTTTCCATACTTATTATGACAATTATTCATATTTTTGTTTATGGTTTGATGATTAAAACTCCCTGTCGTGCATAAGCTGGGTGAATACACAAGACTTAATATACGCCAGAAGTCAGTCTGTTTGAAATTCACTTATCTTAATTTGTCTAAATCAGCACAACTTATATACTACAGATAAAGATAGAACGGTATTTTGTAATACCTTCAGTCAAAGAAATATATCATGAAAGAGATAAGATTGTCTTTATGAGAATATGCTGTAGTCGGAGAGGAAAACATAGACAAATTTATGAAGATAATAGAAGCTATTATGTAGTGTCAAATTAACGGTGAATTTCAGAATCTACATCTGAAAACAGCACCCGCGCACAGCAGTAGGTTGTTCTCTGAAGCCTTAAAACATGCGTTGTGTTGACATCAATGTATTGAAAGTAACGGTTCTGTCGTACAGTATATCACAAATTTATGTGAAAGTAATTGCTAAGTGTCATCAAGTTTCATGAACAAAACAAACCGTCAAGTGAAGTCAACAAAACTTTGTAGGTTACTTTCGGTTTATCACCAAATAGAAGGGTTTACTGTTTGCGTTGTGTGTGAGTCTTGATGTAACATCTCCATGTTTCTATCAGAGTGGGCTACCATTTACTTCTCTTGGTGGATAACTTTGAAAAATTGCTAATTTTATTAGTGTACGCTCCACATATCATCCACCTTAACAAAAGTCGCTTTGTTAGCTTGTAACCGGCGCTCATTGCCGTGTAATCCTTTTGTTTAGTGGTTCACTTTGAGTTAATCACAGGGTAAACCACTTTTTGAAGTGGAAAAATTAAATTCGCAAAATATAGGAACAATGGAGGGATGGGCTAAATACTGGTTAAGACTAACGTTATTGTGACAACATTGTTTGTGTATTTTCTTGAAAAATGACGACCAAGCACTTCAAACGGTTTGAATTTTCATTAGCTTTTTTCACACGAGGAAGACATTTCAAAGGGATGAATTTTCCACTAAGTCTCCAGGTATGTGTGACTGAATGATCGGTTGTACGTGCCTGACCTTATCGGTAACATGTGAATGATCATGTTTGTTAACTGAAAATTCTTTGTTTACTTTCTTAAGCAAATTGCTCAATAACATCATTAGTTTCACGATAGGCCAGTTTCAGCCCATTGATACTTATTGTGTCAGTGCCTCCATATTTTCGCACAAAGAAATAATTGCGTATTCTTGCAATTACTACCTTGAATAGGTCTCTGAATAGATGACAACGTAGCGCTTTTATTTTGCCAAAAATTTCCAGATGTATGTACAAGCGTCACGCCTACGTAAAATAAAAAGTTAAATAACTATTCTATCTATAATATTATTCTACTAGTCGATCATCAGCTAACTCTTGACCTCCTAAATTTGGCTGCTACAGTGTCACTAACTATGTATCCCATAGGACTGTACTCTTTAAACCACATTTATAACTGCTGTAGTCATTTTGTATTACTGTTATGGCAATCTGTCGGTGTAGCCACAGCAACATCGGTTAGTCATACTTGCCAAATGTTGTCGGTTTCGATACTCCTGGAAGGTCGCAGCGTCACATGCTAATCGCTTCACCGTCATTTCCAGGGAACGAAAACTATGTCTCTTCACTCTGTATCTTGTATAGCTTTTCATCGTTTACGTGCATTTGTGCACACGCTTTCATTAATTATAGTCTCGTGATTTTTGATCTTGTATTCGAAAAATTTAATACTCAAACCTCAACTATAATAGCCTATAGCACTGAAGGAACGATAAGCATCGCGTAAATGCAAATAACGGGTGTTTTATTGCTTCTTATATAAACTGGAATTGTCAGATTTCCAATTTGATTGCCTCTTTTTATGAAGAGCTTTTACAGATTCTAGGAACTGGTTATGGGTTTCGTAAGTTCATAATAATAGTAAAATAGAGACGCTAAAATTATTTGTAAAAAGTTGTAATAATTGGAGTAGTATGTTTACTATTAATTCCAATCATGAATAAATTAGCATTCAAACCAGGAGAAACTGATGAGAGCACTCGAAGATATTATATTTTCGAGAGTTGAATTAAGAGTAAAATGATGTACAAAGTAGCCCTTACCAGACATTGACATTAAAAACTTTTTTCTACCCAGTGTTTGAGCTGACAATTATGCACAAAATTTATTGAACACTTGAATTTTTCAATAAGTAAGGTGTCCGTGAAACAGTGAAGCTAGCTTCAGTAATCCGAGAGTTTTTGATTCGACAGATTGCTATAACAAATAGCTTTCTAGGAACAAGACGAGAAAGTCAAGCCTGTTAGCACTGTTGTACATTTAAAGCATAAGCTTATCGATTACTTTTTCACAATATATTCGGAAACATATGGTGAATGATGATTCTCATATCTTTCAAAAAACCAACTAAGCAGTCCCACTTTCATTTGACACCATGAACGATCAAGTACCCTACTTCTTTATGATCATTCATTCTTTAGTTACCTTCAAAGTGCATCGTTTGGAGATATTTTCAAGGTTTTCCTATTTAGTAAATCCAAATCGATGCAACTAGACAGGTTGAATTGAGCATGGTTCTCAAAATACCTGGTCTGTTGTTTCAAACTGAATTCTAGAGATCATTAAAAAATTCATCGTCCGTCAATGTTACATACTGGAAAGCTTCGGACAAACAAAACTTTACAACTGGTTTTGCTACACGTCTAGTATTCTGTACTCATGGAGTGTTTGAACAGTCTGAAAAGCCACGATGTTACTTGTTTTGTTCTTGAATAAAGGTGTATCATTTTATAAGTTACCGCTTTTCTAAATGCTGCAGTGAAATTTTACTTGGTATTCGTGAACCAAGAAAACTAAAATATATCCAGCGGCAACAGTTCTACTGTATCTGGCTTTCTTATTTCTTTTCTAACTCTTTTGTGTGAAAGAAATAGATGTGAGTGATCAACGCTTGTCATGAGTATCCATCAAGGACTAAACATTGACCTCAACTAGTTCATCATATCATCATTCATTCTCACCCACTATTTTTTATTACGACTATTTGAATTTCAGTTGCTTTCTTTACACTGGTACATAATAGAATCGTCATATCGTGTAAATTTTATGTCTTGCAAATAGCTACTGTTAACATATATTCCCGAGTATGAAGACTCCGAACACCATAACCTACTCGACGCAAGTTTTGAAGTTCTAGTTTCCTGACTTACCTCATCAATCCATTTCACGTGCGAATAATCGGAACACTGTGCATCATTGACGTACTCTATCTAAAAATGTGATTCAAAGATTGCAGTACATCTGATACGCATCATAGAATACGTAGGAAGATTAGCTGCATCGCTATCCTCACCTTTAGATATAATCATAGGATATCTATAATGAAATGTCGGGACCGTAGAATGATGCCACTTTCTCGTCATTTCACTGTAAGTTGTTTTTGTATATCATCAAATATAAAATGAAATATTAACTGTTGAGATGAGAGAGGAAAAAGACTGGCGATTATAATGAACACCATTGTAAATTAGGACATGATTTTAAAAAGTCAGTGAAACAGATGAATCTCATCAAGTTCGGTATTAACGAGAAGAAATTGCATGGACGTGACGTCAACGGGTTTGAAGTAATATAAAATAAGGTCTCCAGTACTAAACCAAACTCTTAACAAACACAGTAAGTTGAGCTTCGAATTCCGGACTCAGCTTAAACCAACAGTTAACAATTTAATGAACTACCGACATGCATGTACTCACCTTTCGCTCGACCCTAGAAATGGGTAATTTATGTTAAAGATGTATTGAAAAACGTTTGATCTAAGCTCGTTAGCAGTTGCAAAGAATGTCTAGCTTGACGTTGTAGCGTGGCGTCGGGTCCCAGTTGACTACGAACACCACTGCAAAAGAACGCGTGTCAGGATATCCATAAAATCCCCCGGAAGCTAAATATCAGAAGGCAGTTAATAGACCAAGTCGAGGTATATTTACTGGCGATCTCGTGGTATCGAAAGAATACCGAGATCGTGCCAGGATACAAGCTTGGTTACTGAGTGTAACCGAATTCGCTCGAGGTCACAATCGAAGTAAGTATAATGAATGTTTTTAGTACAGTTAAACAAAGAGCACATTAAAACAGTCACTGATATAATTGGTTATAATAATAATTGTTTTCATCAAACCAATCATGTTTTTGCGATAAAAACAGGTCACTACAGTTGCGCCTCGCTAAAAAGGGTTCACACTTTCGATAAGTAGCGGTTTAAATCGTGGGACTGATCGGTTAACAAGCGATTGGCGGAACAGGAAGGCGATCATTGATCGTCAAGTTGCCTACTAAAGTCTTTTTCGGAGAACGGTACCAGAGGCAGTGTGCTGTCTTTGTTGATCGAGTTAACATACCACACTAAAGTGGTCTGTATCCAGAATCTGAAGATTGCGTTCGTAGAGGTCCGGACCAGAAACGCTGCAGACGTAAGACGAAACCACGTTGAGCCGAGGAACCAGAAGCGACCAGAACGTCCAAGTTCGAGACCAAGCGTATGCCGAATATTCGAAACCAAAACATCGACTGTGTGCGTTGACAATAGTGTGGGTGATCAGGCCAGCTTTCGCCAAAGTTGACTGAAGTCGACGGTACCAGATGGGGATGGTCGGATTCGTTGGCTCAGGATACGAAAAAAATCAAAAAAGAGAAGAGTGGAGCATGCATGGAGCATAAGAATAGTCCCACACTGTATCGGTTGTTGACTGTGCGGCTAATCGCGGAACCGTAATTGGCGACCGGAACGTGAGACGGTAGTCTCGTTCGTACTTTGTGAGCCTGCAATATCATCCGAAGTCAAAGGCGGCGTGATCCGCTAATCTGTACGTGAGACTGTCGTCTCGTCCGTAGACGGCTGCAATTAAACGCAACGCAATTTCGTAAATGTGCCCTTCAGCCTAGCAACCAATCAGAATGAGGCGGGAATTATTATATCCGCCATCTTTGTAGGCAATGGCGGCCGGCCTTCTTTATTCTGTGCTTCTTCCGGCTATTTCTTTTGTGTGGTTATGTGATTTAATGTTTCAGCGTGCTTAAATGCAGAAGTTAATGTGATTTTCTAAATGTTGGAACGAAATTTTCTCCTGATTTAGCTTTGTTTTCTGGGTTTTTGCTGCTGCTAATCAAGTCAATGTATTTCTTCAGCCAAGCTGGCTAGTCTTATGTTTTATAATGGTAATCGGTTTTGTTTTGACTTGTTTTTTTAGATATCCAAAGCCGGATTTCGTTTCTCTAGCTAAAATAATTGTTGCCGCTGCCTGTGACTCTAACTGTTCGAATGTTCGTTCCTAACAGTCCTTTATGATGTTATCGGCAAAATGAAAGAAAATAATCAACGGTTTTTAATTCTCTTCAGTATTATGGACAACACTATCCCCTCAACGAGTCAAACTAATACTGAGTGCTTAGCAGTAGTTGATATCAGCACTGTTTTTGGAAGGACCCAGACTTCCGACAACCATAAACGAAATCACAGATACTACCAATCTATTGAAGAGGGTTTGTTATTAAAAATATGTCATATAGCAGTAATAGAGGGGTTGTACTCATTACGTAGTGCGTTAAAGCAAGCCTAACATTGAAAAGCCGGAAATCTGCTATCAGTGTGTAGTGCATGTTTGCTGTTTTGGTCATAAAAGGAAGCCAAAGGGTCATGATCAGGGAGTAAAAAGGTAATTAACTGTTATTAAGCTTACATTTTTATAGATCATATTTCACCACACGCAAATCTGTGTTTTTTTTTACGTATGACATCAACCTGTATCTAATATTTTCACCCTTACGATGAAAAGTACCTGGAAATTCTCACCTTCATATTCGAATTATTTTTGGACAACTGCCTTCCAGTTTGATTGCTTCGTACGCCCTGGGAGACTAGATTCATACATTATTCGTAGTTCCAGTATAACTTTCTCACACAGTAAGTTCAAATTAGACACTAGTCTTTCTAAATAAGCCTGTAAAGCTAATATCCGCATTCTCTATTTCAGTTAATCGATGAAAACATGTACCACGTGCATCTGCTGTATATTGCCATTTCACTCGAATTCTAACTGTTATATCTTTTAAAAAATAAAATTAATGTATGCAGTAAATATAGACTTATTTGTTTTGATGGAGATAGGGGGGTTCATGGGATTTTTAGCATGACTGTAGTAATATTCTCACTAAAGGGCTAAGCGAGTGCGTAGACTAATGTAAGTTACCACACAGGGTGCCTTTGAGTTACTCGTGTTCCATTAGTGTGGGTAGAAGCATTACTTATCATATGACATTTGAGTGAGAAGCTATGATATTAGACACGGGGACGGTTAGGATGTGTAACGCGTGTCCATCCATCAGCTGCCCTGGCAAATCATGGTGCCTAGAATAAGTTGTAAGAGGACCCTAGTCTGTAGGTTTCCCAAGAAAATGACGAAAATATGCACCAAATCACCTTATGAAGAGCGTCTCCAATCACTTGACCTCTACCCATTAGAGTATAAGCGTCTTAGAGGTGACCTGATGGTTTACAGTATCCTTAACACTTCTGAACATTCTCTTAAGCACTTACTAATGCTTAGTCTCAACACTAACCTAAGGTGTAACACCCTGAAACAAAAAACGCAACATAGCGGAACGGACTGTAGACGCAACTTCTATTCCTTAGGAGTTGTCAAGTGCTGGAATTCGATGCCCGCCGAGGTAGTCCAAGCGACTTCCCGTGAGTTTTTTAAGAGGCAACTGGATGTATTCTTGAGGATAGTATCATACTATGATTTACCAATTTCTTTTCCTTCTTTTATTGTTAACATACCTAGGTTCCTGCCTGGAGGTTTTGGTGATCCCCTTCTACTAGACACGGAAGCCTATTAAGCAAAAGCTTCTATTCAGTCCACATCCATTCGAAGACATGAACTAGGTTCTGAGGCTTGCTTATCACAAGTTTCTTGCAACGATTAAGTAGATAAAACAAAGTAGCATTAGATTCAAAAATTTATTCAAGAACTTTCATTAAGAATCGAATATCAAACAAAGGTTTAAACCAAGTTCCCGTTTAAAGGTTGTATTGGTGATGTTAAGCTGCAGTTTTTTTCCAAACGGAAGACTAAAAGAAGTCAAAAAATACTAGAAGTGGTTGTGGGACTAAAATAGACGTCCAGCATCCTTTTTATAATCTGCTGTTAGTTGGGTCTCCCGTAAACAGTTTCATAGTTCTAAGGGTGAAACAGTTTTTTAGAATCTGTGAAGACTCACTCCTGTTGCATTCTAAATGAGAAAATAGTAATGAATTTAGTCAGAAATGTGAAATAGACAAATAAATAAATTACATGGCTTTTAGCAAAGAATTTATGCAGTTGTGATTTACCTTGAGTTCATGAATATTAGATAAGGTCAGTTACTATTACTTGTGCAAAGCATAACATGGGCTTAGTACCGTATTGCAATGCTTTTATTATTTTGCTCCCATTTAAGTATTCCCATGCACCTGCGTCTAGTTTAACAGGAAGACATACAAGCAGAGTAAGTGTCTGATAAAATAAAAATCCCAGTTGTCAAAGAGATTCTAAACATTTGTTCATAGCCAGCTGCATTTAATTGAGAAACAGAACACTCATCTTCTAAGACTGTATACTGCTGTTTTGCGGGCAACTGAAAGCTCAGACGCTTAGCTATCTTGCTACCGATGTTATTGCTGGGGAAATTGTTTAATGACAGTGATCATGAAATATGGTCAGTGATAAATGTACAGTCTAGAAATAAACAGCAAACATACTTATCGCTATCTTATAATATATGACAGCAACAGCATCAAAGGCACGTTTTTTCCTATTTTTAATCAGACTGATCTGAATCAGTATACTCATTAAAAGCAGGCAACTCTACTTACTAAACTGATCTGTTTCGTTACAGGCTTCAAGCACTATACTTAAGAATAACATAATTCTTACAACTAAACTGAATTATACGACAACCAAGAATACTAAACTAAGCAAGTGCCATAATTATTGTTTCATTTGCACAGACATGTTGCTCAAAGTAGTTAAATGGACATAATTAGGCCAATAAAACCAAAGCACGAAATATAGGCCATATGAACCTACCTTACAGAAGATAATTATCTTCTGTAAGGTTACCTTTAAAGAATACATATATTGCTTTCCGACTGAAGACAGCAGTCAGTTAATCAAAGAAACATAGTTTACAGTACAACAAAACTTTCTTCAGTAAAATCATGCACTAACAGTCTATCTGGAAACAATCAACTATGTGAATTAACTCACTATGACTTGGGATAGCATCTCAGCATGCAGTAAGCGTATAGTGTAACGCAGTCGAACATGCAGAATAAAAATTAAAAAAAGAGCAAAATTAGCTACATAATCTAGTCATTTAATTAAAAATACATTATGAAATAACAAAATCTGTGGTTACTTGAACGCACAAATGACCGTTATTACGTTGGACGATACATTAAGTTTACATGGTTGCGTTGCGGATAAGATCACCCTCCGTAGACGGTGCAGATGATGCGTGCTGTTGTCCGGGACGTGAGAATGAGATCTCAGATGTATCTATCGTGGGATCTGAATAAGATTTAATGATCCCGCTGGTGGGTTTCATAGGTCTTTCATTGAATCTCAAGTTATCAGATAGGGCACTGTCATCGACGTGTGCTGGTTTAAGACTATCAATGCTGACGACTTCGACGCGACCACATCGATCGGGCTTGAAGGTCTTTTCGTGACGAGGAATCATAGTGAAAAGGGCCTTCGTAATCCTGTTGCAATGGGTAGATAACTCTCGAGGGAGAGCAACCTGTCAATGTTGTATTGAAGTTGACACCGGAGGCAGCGTTCGCATAAACGCAGACAGTCGTTGGACGTAGACTGATTTACTGAAATCAGGTCTGCTCCGTGGTGTGAAGAATTATCCCGGCAGACGCAATGTCGTGCCGTATACAAGTTCAGCGGCGGAACATTGGATATCTGTGTTCAAGCTCGTTCTGATGCCTTAGAGGACGAGCGCTAAGGTTTCATACCAGACGTCGTTTTCGTGTGCTCGCAGAGCACTTTTAAGTTGGCGGTGAAACCTTTCAACTAAACCATTAGAAGCTGGATGGTAGGCGGTGGTGCGTATGCGTTCCGTACCAAGCAGCTGAGAAGAATAATGCGGACTCAAATTGTTTTCCTCGGTCAGTCGTGACAGTCGAGGGACAACCATATACTGCTATCCATTTTTCGACGAAGCGGTGAGCAACCGTCTCCGCCGTGATAGACGTGATGGGTATAGCTTCGGGCCATCGTGTAAAACGGTCGATGTACGTGAGTATGTGATCACACCCATGCGATGGTGGCAGTGGTCCTACAATGTCTATATGAAAGTGATCGAAGCGAGCATCAGGCGTAACGAAAGTGCCAAGGGGGGCGGCTACGTGATTGTGTACTTTTGATCGTTGACATTGTAAGCATTGCTTCGCCCACATACGAACATCTGTAGTGGCATTGGACCATAACCACACTATCCTCAAAACTGAATACGAGATTACTCGGAAAATAGGTATTCAATATTTAACGCGAAGAAATACCTAACGATGGAGAAGGCGCGAATAATGAATTGAATAGACTAGAGTTGATCGAACGGCATGGCTCGGCCATGCAGGCGTGGTCTCTGCTGAATGTTACCTTATATCTTCTTTTCATATTAAATATATTGTTCTTTCTCTAGCCTAACCTTGTTCTACATCATGTATTGGTAATTGATACGATACAGTGAGTTGGTGCAGTCGATGGTGTGACTTCCACGTAAGATCTTATAGATTAGGCAGTCATATCATGACAAATCTACAAATTTAGGATTAGGTCTATTATTAGAGCAGTACTAATATCATAGTAGACCATAAGTTCTACATTGGTGAGCCCAACTAAAGAAACGCAACCTATTATTGTTAATCCTTATTTCCACCTTAACCTTCTCAATCGGTTTTTATTTTTGTAAACCCAGTATTCTGATAGTCCTTTGATTAATGGTCACATATATTATCGTAATGTTATATCTATTAGTTCACATAACTTACTAGCTCAATCGATAATAAAAGTTGATCATCTATATCAACTAATTAGCTTTGATGGTTCGTTAACAAGCTTTAATAGCATTTACCTACTTCAGCGACATAAACTTGTTTAAACATCAAGCTCTAGCAAATATGACCTGTAAATAGCGTAAATATACATTGGCTAACAATGCAATTAAGGATTGAATAGTTATCTGGATCTAATTCTTAGTGTTTCTTCGCTTAACACCTCATCCTGTTTTAAACTATGCACTATCCTTTTCTTCCGACCACTGCCTGCCTAATTTCATATTCTCGAGTTCCATTGCCAAACAACAAGGATGACACTTCTCTAAAAAAATACGGTGAGTTTCAGCCATAAGTTTCCTGCAATCATAAGGTCATTTTAGATGGCTCGTTCAATGGCTGACAATTATCTGGATTCATTCGATTGTTTTGATCTGAGCGAGTGGCAACAGCATCAAGCACCCTGGAATTAATTGCCATACTGCATGTTTTATTGTGGATACTTTTGGATCATTACTCCTCACGAATGGCGTTATATATGTCGTCCACTGAATAATCTAATTTTCAAAAATAATCCAGGCGAGTTCAACTATTTTACTGGATGATTTTTCTGTACTTAACATGTATATGTTTTCCAGTTGTGTTTGCCACATATTTATAATTATCTTTAGGCTAAATGCAATAACTTCTTATAGAATGTTTATAACGCATCATGTTCCTGCCTGAAGTTTCACAAGCAGTCTAAACTTTAAAATTACTTGTCTGGTCATGTTCATTCTTTTTAAATCGTCATATACGTCAACAACCTGCATGTTAACCTGGTTCATACATACGTTACACTATATCTCCATGTCTTCTAAATTTAGAAATCATCTGGATCGCCTCTAACATTTATTAATAAACCCATCATAGTCGTTGTTGGTAATCGTATTTGGATTTATGGATTGGTTTATCATATTAGCAGTCTAAAGTGCAAACATAATTTAGATAATAAGATTAAAAATTTAGGTACTATCAACTGCACTAGTAAAATTACTAAATCCTCAGGTAGTTGTTGGTTAAACAAACTTTTAAAATCAAAACTCCGTAGCCTACTAGAATTAACATTAAACAAATATTTCTGAATTGAAATTTGTAATTAAATTAGGCGTCTCGGATTCTTTAACGTTATAAATTTCTGATAATTTTGAATCACCTAAAACAACAATGCCTATTTTTTCCACTGGCCAATCTTCAATCAACACTATAAGTAATTAAACATAGTAGTTTCAGGATATCTTCATAAAGCATTGTCATGACTTGACAATCACGTAATATGATTGATAAAATTAATGAAACTATTAACAAAATCGGTCAGCAAATTGACTTATAATTATCACTAGTGTTGTTTTTCTTCATTCACTACTGATGATTACAGTATGTTTCTCTATCAGTTGCTCATTCAGTAAATATCTCAAAACTTTGTCAGTCTAATTGGAGGTTTAGCGACACAATCATGCATGCAAATAATCAGTATAAGCAGTCGAGCAAATATCCTGCAAACTGAAAACATCAATGTCGAATTTACCCCAACACTGACTAAGGTTCAAGCTATTATCATAGGCATGAGTTGGGAGTGCACTCCCCTTGGTTACAACTTATGTTCTCCCTGATAATCACATGAGCATCACTCACTATTAATCATCTTGTAAAAAATTATTTAGCCAAATACACCTTGCAGCACCACATCACTTAGTAATATGACACATAGGTTTAACTAATTTCAATAACGTATAACCACTATATCTCAATTAAATCGTGTTCCGCCTTATGATAAACTGCATACTTTCAACTAACTTGTATACCCAATCCGCCGGCAAGTATAGATATAAATAAATAGTCTGCCGCAGATCAGAACATTGAGTCTAGAGCATGTCTCTTAAGAATACACTCATGTTTAACGATTTGTTCCTAGCTATCTGTCCAAAATTCACATAATTACCACTCACGTATTTAAATTTTGTTTTGATAACCATTCATGTGTATTAGTAGTATTACTAAATTCTATCACGGTCAAGTAAAAATGAGGTTGAGAAAATCTCCCCGTAACTAAACAAACCGTATCAAACTAACTGGAACACTAGTTGGAATTCTTCTCCACGGTAATACTTTTGTTCCTTCAGTTAGCCTACTAATACAGATGCAATTGGAAATCGACTCATATGGACAACTTACCGGCATAATCGTTATTTGATTTCATAAGTTAGACTAAAAGTAGTACTAATATTAACATTTCTACAATATTCATAACTTTAATATTTCTAAACACAAAATACTTACTACCTATACGTAAAGTTATCAACCAACGGCTATTACACACGCATCGTTTTATTATTACTATTATTATTATTGTAATCCCATTTTTTTATCGCTCAAATAATCACTCAAATTTTCATTGTAAGCGTGTTAAGCATGAAGGCAGATATTTTAAAATTATTACATGTATTTCCCGACCAGATGCTGCCGTCTTCTTTTTGATTTATCTTTCAGCTTGTCATCACCCGGAGGAATCTTACTATTCTTGGTAACCTTCGGCACACTACAGTCCCATCCAATTGGGTATCGAACCAACACCACGTTGATTCTGGTGGGAGAGTAGTGTAGTGGCATTGGACCATAACCACACTATCCTCAAAACTGAATACGAGATTACTCGGAAAATAGGTATTCAATATTTAACGCGAAGAAATACCTAACGATGGAGAAGGCGCGAATAATGAATTGAATAGACTAGAGTTGATCGAACGGCATGGCTCGGCCATGCAGGCGTGGTCTCTGCTGAATGTTACCTTATATCTTCTTTTCATATTAAATATATTGTTCTTTCTCTAGCCTAACCTTGTTCTACATCATGTATTGGTAATTGATACGATACAGTGAGTTGGTGCAGTCGATGGTGTGACTTCCACGTAAGATCTTATAGATTAGGCAGTCATATCATGACAAATCTACAAATTTAGGATTAGGTCTATTATTAGAGCAGTACTAATATCATAGTAGACCATAAGTTCTACACATCTTTATTCATGAACGGCCAGACGTATCGTGCAGCGATGAGACGTAATTTAGCTGCGATACCTGGATGAGATAATCCTTGCAGGTCATCGAATACGAGACGCCCATAAGCAGAGGGTACGATGGGTCGAGGAAGACCGGTAGAAGTATCTCATAGAATGATGCCGGAAGTCGTGGCTAGGGGTACTTTCTGATACTGAAAGGACGTAGAGTGTGGTGCGTTTGTACAACTGTGATCGTTTGCTTGGGCGGCGGCCATAGTACGAAGATCGAGCACCGGCAGAGTAACTGCATTCTCTTGGATTCGTGATAGAGCATCGGCAAAACAGTTCGACTCGCTTTTGATGTGACGAAGGTCTGTCGTGAACTGGGAGATACAGTCCAAATGTCTGCACTCTCGTGGTGAGTAGCGGTCAGACTTGGTATGTAAAGCATACGTTAAGGGCTTACGGTCGGTGAATAAGATAAATTGACTTCCTTCTACTGTGTGCCGAAAATGTTCGATGGCGCAGTGAGCTACTAACAGTTAGCTACCAAAAGCGCTATATCTCGTCTCTGTGGGAGTATGCCGTCGTGAGAAAAACTCGAGGGGTTGTCAACTACCGGAGATGTTTTGTTGCATGACGGCTCCTATAGCAAAACCGGATGCATCAACCGCTATACTAAGAGTGGCTGATGGATCGGGATGGGCGAGAATAGTGGCTTGTACAAGAGCCGTTTTGATCTCTGTGAATGCAGTACGTGCAGAATCGTTCATTTCTAATCTGCGTGGGTTGCCACGAAGTAGGTCGGTTAGTGGTCGTAACCGTTCTGCCGCGTGTGGGATGAAGCGACGGTAGAAGTTAACCAAACCGAGAAAAGCCATCAGTTCCTTGAGTGAGGACGGAACGTTGTACTCCTTTATTGCTTGCACTTTGTCCTCACAAGGTAGAATACCCTCTTGGCTGATAACATGACCCAGAAATATTATTTCTCGTTAACTACTATTCCATTATCTGAAAGACGCTGGAATAATAATGTAAGATGTTGATAATGTTCATCTACGTTTGATGATGCGATTAGCAGGTCATCAGTATAGACGTGAACAAAATCTAGGTCTCGTACAATGCTATCGATAAACCTTTGAAACGTTTGAGCAGCATTCCGTAATCCAAATGGCATTCGTAGGAACTCAAACAAACCGAAAGGAGTCGTGATATCAGTTTTTTCGATTTCTTCTAGAGCGACTGGGATCTGATGATATGCTCGTACCAGATCGATCTTGGAAAAGATAGTCGTGCCCCTGAGCGATGCCGTGATGTCGTGTATGTTGGTGATGAGGTAGCTATCAAAGCGCGTAACTACATTAAAGTAAGTAAGTTGTCAAACTCACGTTTAGCGAAGCCTAATTTGTCTGGTGCCAGTCGGTGAGGTCGTGTCGTGACTATATGTTGTGTCACACGATTGGTCACCGATGGAAGCTCCTCCAGTGGTTTAGTGTGGGAAATTTCTCGAATAAAGCGTGGAATTTATCGTCATGCGAGTAAAAAGTGCCGAGGATTCGGTACGCGTGGGCTTTGCACCCCATGAATTTACTATTCGACGAAGTACCGATTAGCTGCAGCCTACGTGAATCGACAAGTACATAATAGTGCTGTAGGAAATCGATACCTAGTGTGGCTGTGGGAACATCAGCAACGATGAACGTCCACAGATACCATCGTCGGTTGTCCAGGTTGAACGCGAGTTGTCGTGTACCGTAGGTAGGAATGACTGAGCCATTCGCAGCGCGTAGTTGAAGCACTATAGCTTGTGACTTGCTGCCACCTCGTGGAAGACAGAGACTTGGACTCCAATGTCTAATAGGAACCTAGCGTTTGTGCGGTAATCGTGGACATAGAATAAGCGACCAACCTGGGGGTAGGGGTTGGCAAGTACGGCCGCTTTTACTCGGATTCAGCTGCTGCAGATCATGCGAGGGATTGCAGGCGCGTGAGGTGGTGACTAGGTTCAGCATCACCCCAAAATTGACCTGCTAAAAGTGTTCTCAAACGTTCCTCTCTGGATGGAAGGAAGTGACGGAGAATCGCCTCTTTGAAACGATCGTAAACATTGGGGACGTTAGAATTGAGAACCACCTCGCGAAAAGCAAATAACTGATCCCCGAGTAGCGACTCAAGAGCACAAGCGTACTTTTGAGTTGACTCGTAATTCGTCTAGTCTCGATTTGAGAATCTAGTGCGGCGAACCAAATCTCAGGGTCGTGTGGGATAAAAGCTACAGGTTGAAACTGGATGGCCTGTACATCAGAGTCTACGTTGGTTATGCCGCTTTTATCGTTATCCATCATGCCGAGTATAGTATATATTTAGATTTAACATAAGAATACACGACAGACGTGGATATAAAAACAATAGACTCACCAGGATGACTTCCTGAGATGAAAAAACCAAAATTTATGGCGCGTTCCAGAAATCTGCTCATCAATTGTAGCGTGGCGTCGAGTCGAATATCACAATGAACGCCGCTACCGAGAAACACGTGCCAAATAAATCAGAAGGCGAATTGGAATCAATTTTATTCAGTTGGCGATCTCGTGGTATCGAACGAATACCAAGATCGCGTTAAGAAATGGTACAAGCGAGAGCAGGGGAATGGAGTACATGCTGACAAAGCCGAAAACCTCGGAACAATGATGGAAGGTAATGGAAGCACAAAATGGCTGCAATTAGCACAGTTAAACAAAGAGCACATTAAAACAGTCACTGATACAATTGGTTATAATAATAATTGTTTTCATTGAACCAATCGTGTTCTCGTGATAAAAACAGGTCACTGAAACGTACTCACTTGTTATCGGGTATGGATGCTCGAACAAGCACCTCAGCTATACTGTTTTCAAGAAAAATAATAGGTCAGGATCAATATTGACGATTTAAAGAACTATTTATTTTGAGGATTTTTCTCCGCTTAAGCGCAAATCACTGTCAAGTGCTGATGAGACGATTCATTATGGATCTTGATAACCAGGAGCCGGATATCGCCTTGTGTTTGATACTAAACTTCAAGCTCCGGAAATCAAGGATTGGTTCTCTAAGATCAGTTATTTCGGCCATTCTTGAGTTCTCGAAGAATAACTTCCCAAATGAACATGTACTATTCAAACATTATGTGTATAGAATTGCATATTAGAGAGATCAAGCGAATAATCATCTATTTCCAATAATGAAGGATCTATATCTCATGCTCACGAGAGACAAGAGAGCGTCATCATAAGCCAAGCCCTGCATTTGAGTGAAAATATGAAGGTAGGCCCCATTAGTGGAGCATATAACAAGCATACCGATTTAGGCATTGTCACAAGGAAAAAGAATTTGCGCACTGAAAAGAAACTGACTATAGACAGTGATAAAGTATGTGGACCTACGGCTTAAGTACCGGACTCGCATATCGACAAAGCTTAGTAGGTACTGCATAAGGGAAGTGTCTGTACCCGTGACCCGATCTCATAAGGATTCTGGAGTGACAGCGAGTCATGATATTATGACCATGGCCCATTGCCAGAGGTTGTAACCAAAAGGTTTTGAACCCCATGGCCTTTAAGATGGATATTCACCACGTTAGATACTACTATGTTCACTACAGCACACACAACCTTAGTGAGAACTAAGATTGAGAACTGTGTTCAGGCTGCAAGCCCCTGTTTAAAAGATGACTCAGATAGCCTGGAAAAAAATAAAAAGGGCAGCTACCCGTGCAACTTCAGAACTCGGAGTTTACTATACAAATTGCGGCTTGAAAAGCTAGATGTCCTTACTGTACCTTACCGCAGATTAAGAGGTGATCTGATTCTAATGTATAAAAATTAAGAAATGATTTTGGACCTAACATATTCCATCATTTTCTTCTCACTAGATCGGGACATGGCAGAGGACATGTCAGGTGAGTAGAAAAGCCAGGAACGAATAAAATACCAGTGTCATACAGATTTTCTCACCGAGTCATCGATTCTTGGAACCTGTTACCCGAGGCAGTGGTGTCCACATCTTCAAGTGATTCATTGAATAGAAGACTAGACACTCTTATTAGTATACTAGAAAAGGAATAACAGAGGCTATAGGTCTTCTGTTCTTACTACACACATTTGAAATGTAAAATCGGTTCTGTGGGTATTTTGAAGTAATCTCGCTACAGTTTCGTAATGCCTTTATGATCTAAATAATTATGGAGTGTAAGGCGTCAGTCAATGGGTTCCGAAAAACACTGTCACATGCAGTTGATCACTGTGGCCCTACAGCGAAACGCATTTCCTTAAAGGCAATTTCTGGTAGGTAGTTGTATGTGTATGTTACCTTTAGATGTTAAAGGACTTCCTTCAGCTTCACAAATATTCCAAGACTCATGCTTGAAGCTTCAGAGGGCAACAAAGGCAGTTTTTCTCAGCGAGCCTGTCGAATCCACACTAGAGGAGCTTTACAGGGTTAATAGCTTATACTAAATGATTATTTTTTTCAAGAATGTCGAAGATATATGTGCACAAAAAATGATTATGGAATTGTACTCGAGTCTGAAGGCTATATTCAGTGAATATGTAGCTGGACTACAACCTGAGTTCTTAAAATATCCTTTTTTGTTGACAAGTTCTTGCCATTTTCCTTCTTTTGTCTTTTTACCTTGACGTTTTGCTTTCACAGTAGGTTTCCAACTCAACGCGGTGGCACACTGTTGGGGATTATACTGTAAAAAAATGGTTTGTTCTCTCGTTTCTCCCTTACCGTTTTAGCTTCTCATCAGGAATATATTTCTTTTCATGGATAGACAACTTCTTCAGTTAAATCCTCAGAACTTACAAATATGGTGAGTAGGCTGTGTAGTTTTCTTCATACTTGATAAAAATCCTCTGTGAACCTGTGGATTTTATTTCATAGCTCGCCGGCACTGTCTATTTTGCCCGGTTCTTTGGAAATTTCAGTCTAAACAATCCTAATTCCTAGGCATTTGTGTTTTTAAGGAATATTTCAACAGCTGTCATTTAACTTACGTACAATGTCATATCAAATTTCAACCATTTCTTAGATCCACTTCATTTATGAGGGGTAAAATAACATCAGTCATGTGACTTGATTCCTCCAAACCTACAACATCACATTCCAAGTTTATTTTGTTCTTATAACTTAACTGATTCATGTTAGTCAACGAGATCAGATGTTAACAGAAGCTAGTGGCATTTCCCAAGAAAATCAAATGTATTCATAACTATTTTTGAGACGTAGGAGTTATATCTTACTTTCAGATGGGCATGGGAGTTTGGATAAAGTAGCGGGGATGGTAGCTGTTTGTAGCTTTTTGAAATGTTTTTCTCAAACCCGAGTTTTTCACTAATTTTCATTTAGAGATAACAGAACCTTGGATTGTCTCTGCATTCTGTTTAATACAGTCACTTTGAACAAAGATAACACTTCATACGGCTGACCAGGACTACTTTTTCCCAATGTCGGTACATTGATGCACCACACTGACAAAATCATGCCATGTATTCAATAGGTCCGATTTACCTTTGCCAACTTGCGTCACTTATTGCGTTAGGGAGATATCTGTATCCTAACCAAAGGAAAAGTTCATTGCTCAACGGTTCGTTCTGCTATACTTTATGAGTGTGAAACATGACCATTAGGAATAGAGGATATCTAAAAGTACTTCATCAACTGAGGCTTGTAGGATATCTGTTACGTATTCACACCCACTGTCTATCTCGACGGGCAATTTTTCCTGATACAGGTGTGAATTAGAACAAAGCGAAGGGAGTTACACCAAAACATAGCATCAGTTCATGAAGTCGTTGAAAATTGGACCGAGCCATCTTAATATGTGTGGACTACCTTGTTGGGGTCAGGGTGATTCTCGTACCCAATGGTTAGACACTCTGGCTGACGCGGCTCAAAATCATTTATGATGATACAGGTGCATTCATTCATTGTCTCCCCTCAAATCCTGAGATTCTAAATTCCTCATAATGTTTGTGCTTTTAATCCACTAATTTGTATTTTCTTTTCGAAGCCGTATCTTCGATGCCTAGTTTTTCATATTACCACTCATACTAATACTATCTCTTGTATTCTGAGATTTTGCCTGATGGTTTCATATCTGTGCTAACCCTGCCTAACCCCACTGCTCCATTGTTCCATTCGAGCAGTGGGGTTAGACAGGGTTGCCCAATCTCACCATTCCTTTTCAACTTTGCCATCGACGACATTCTGGAAACAGCTCTGATGGATGTAAGTAATGGTCGTGTGGATCTGTTGCCTGGGGAAAAACTTCTCGACCTTGAGTATGCGGACGATATTATCTTACTGTGCGATAATGCCCAAGGCATGCAATCCGCACTTAATCAGTTGGCAATCAGTGTCCGTAGATATGGTATGTGCTTTGCACCTTCGAAGTGCAAAGTACTTCTACAAAACTGGCAGGATTCCAATCCTGCACTCACCCTGGATAATGAGCAGATAGACGTAGTCGAGAAGTTCGTGTATCTGGGTAGCTGGTGGGGGTGTGAGTGATGAGATCAATGCACGTATAGTGAAAGCCAGAGCGGCCTATGCCAATCTGGGCCATCTTTGGCGCCTTCGTGATGTTAGTCTGGCTGTAAAAGGTCGGATCTACAACGCGTCGGTGAGAGCAGTTTTGCTCTATGCTTGTGAAACCTGGCCTCTCCGAGTTGAGGACGTTAGACGACTTTCTGTATTCGATCATCGATGTCTCCGAAGGATTGCTGACATTCATTGGCAACACCATGTCAGTAATGCAGAGGTTCGGCATCGTGTGTTCGGGCACAGAGATGATAATTCAATTGGTGTCACCATCTTGAAACACCGACTTCGGTGTCTTGGACATGTTCTACGAATGTCGTCCCAGAGAATTCCACGTCGTGCATTGTTTGCCGACTCTGGGACTGGTTGGAGAAAGCGGAGAGGTGGTCAGTATATGACATGGTGTCGTGGTATGAAAGAAAGTTGCAAAGGGCTGGCTTGTGTTGGTCCTTCTCGACTCCCTGGTTGGGGTCCGAGAGATGGTGCTACACAGTGGCCAGAGACGTTATCAGATATGGCTCAGAATAGAAGCCAGTGGCGATCCTGCTGTAACCTTCTTTTACTTCATAAAAGTGGTTGTTTCTTCCTTAACTGAAAGATTTCTTCTGCTCATACCTTTCCGTTCCCTCATTATGACTATGATTATTACTACATTCCCTCACACCAATCTCTTCATTATTTTTTTTTACGTCCCTCATTGTTCTTTTTCTTAAATTTTTATTGTGCTTGTGTGGCGCATGTATATTTGGTGCACTCATGTACCAATATATATTTATTATTATTTATTATTTCAACACATAGATAATGGCACCAAATACATATTCGCCACACAAATCTCATCCGATATGTGTGAGGGCTGTGATACTGCCCGGGTGCCCAAACCGAAGCAGGTGGTTTTCTTAGGGGGCCACACCCCGAGCCTTCGACCCAAAGGTCTGATCCACAAGGCAGTGGAGCATCGTAAGGAGATGCAGTCCCATGGAAGCCGGTGACCAACAATTGGTTCATTCGCCATTTGTTCCCGCAGGATACTGGAGCCCATGTGCACCATTGGTTTGGAAACCGGTTAAAGCGCCGGACATTCGCTTTTCGTCCTCTCATTTTCGTAAACAACACCCCCGCCACGAGAAGGCAGTTAGTAGGACTTCCCTGGTAGAGGCTATATACGCGTGGCCGTGTGAGAGTATTTCGAGAGGGAGAGCGGACTCTCCCCACTCTCGGCCGTACCAGGGCATTTGGGGGGCACCAATATATATGTGTTCAAATAAATAAATAAATAAATGTTCTAACGGGGTATGACAGCTTAAACCGATGTGTATAAATACCGGGTACTGTGTTGTGGCTGACTGACTGCAAAATACTTTTTCTTTTGATGCAGTTAAATAGGAATTATGGTTTTTGTGGGTTTTGATGTCCAGAAAATCTACGAAAATGACTCATTTCAGTATAGATAATTAGCAATCAGTTTTTGGACATTTAATCCACATTTAACGTATTGGTAAGCATGTTGACGTAAAGGAAGTGGCAGAAATTGACATCTTGCATCCTCTGCTGATCTATGTGTGGTCCCGAACCAACCAAATATATCCATGTCTCCAGCTCCTCATCGTGATGGCCTATTCTTTTACGTAGAATTTTTACGAAGTGGTGGTCTTCATTATATATTTCCATCTTTTAATCTGGAATTCTCCAGCCTCGTTTTGTTCTAAACCTCTCTGATAGTGCGGAATTCGGACGAATTCATTTGATTGTGTTAAATTTTTCGACTTACCACTTAAATGTTTCATTTAGTTCCTGCTATCGCATTTAACTACGTAAACTAGTTCAAGCAGTGCTCAAAGGAGTTATTGGCCAAGTATCAATAGATTGCCAGTCCTACCAATATAAAGAAAGCTCATTTAAACAGGATATTTTGAATGTATGCTACGTATTGTATTTAGTGATCCCAACTAGTCACTAAAATCGATACAGGGAATCATATTATGCGTTGTAATCGGTTAAAAGGTCGCGAACTTACCATTAGAACTGTAAGATTTACGGTTAGAATAATGATAAAAAATAAGGGCAAACTACTTTCCGTTTATATCGATAGAGTACCTAATGCATTTTTTGCGATAGCACTAATTTTTATAAAACAATGAGCTATGGAAATCTGACCGAACTTCATCGCTAACTAACCTCTTGGTAACTGTAAAGTGCTTTATTTTGATATATCGTTGTTGAATGATACCTTGAGTAAAGCATAGGGATATAGTGATTATCTTGAAGGGAGCAAAATAAAAAAATTGGACAGAATAATATGAATTAATGTTATTTCGGAAAATTCTCATCAGCTTACAATCTATATTTTTAGAAAATCAAAACTGAGACAAGGTTTACATAATTATAATAGTAGAAATGGAAGTGTATCATCACGGTGGAACAGTGAGACTGATAACATGTAATGCCGTAAATAAGGATGTTTGGTTTCAATTTGATCACATCGTGTCGCCGAATAGGCGTTGCGATAAAAAGTCCATTCGGTCCTGTCCTAGCAGATATATTTATAGCTAATATTGAAAAGACCAAGCTTGAAGGATCGATTTATAAAACGGTTTATTATGCAAGGTATGTTGACGATACTTTTATTATATGTAATAATCTACAACAAGCGAAACACCTGCCAAACCTCTACAAAGATGCTCATAAAACTTAAGCTTACTATGTGACAGGAAAAGTATGGTAAGCTCAACTTTGTCGACATTGTCATACAACGCATGGGGGATGGTACAGTTCGACGTTCAGTTTGTCGAAGAGAAACATGGAGTGGTGTTCATCTGAATTTTAGCAGCTTTTCTCCAATTAGTTAACAAAAGGCACTTGTCAAAACACTTCCACAGATTAAAAATGATATTTACTACCAATTCACTAGGAGTTAAATAATGAACGTTAGAAAATGACCAGGGGACAACAGGTTTCCACAGGAATTTATTTAGAAATATAGAAAAGTAAAGACTACCTAAAAAAACTACAATCGTCATAAAACCTATTTTCTCTCAACTTAGATTCAAGAGTGTCTATATTGCAATGAAAATAAACGGAATAAATACCACACTGACCAGAACTTGTACTACAGCTCAGATGACTGTCCTGTATAAGACTATTCCTATCAAATATCAGTAAATGCTCTTTTTGTGTTACCCTCAACTGCGCATACAAATGCATGTGTACCTGCCAAAGCTGTCATTGCTAAGGCAAAGAAGAGCCTACATTCGATCCCAAGAACATACCCCAAAAAGTTTCAGGTCATAGGGGATTAACGGCTTTCAACAGTGTTATTGTTAAACATTTTTGTGACATAAGTTGTTAGGCTGATAAACTGAAATTTTTCAGCACCAACTGACAGTCAAATTTCATTGTTTTTGAATTCGCAGAAGCTATAGCTATCAACCGCCTCAAGCTGGACTTATTTATCCGAAAGGAAATAGTTTCAAATCTTGCCTATAGCATAATAATTTTATCGTCAGCTTGTTACATCATTTTTGCTATTTCCTGTTATTTAAACTGCATCAATTTCGAATTCATAAGTTTATTTTTAACTGATTTAACTCGTGTTATTCTCAATTGCTATTAATTAATGTTCGGCTTCTTCATCATATGATCATTTCATCTCTATGATCTCTTGTTATTATGTCTGGTGATCCTGAATTTTCCTTCACACACAACACTTTATGTGTCTTCAATCTTACTATTCCACCGTGATGATACACTTCCATTTCTATTATTATAATTATGTAAACCTTATCTCAGTTTTGGTTTTCTAAAAATATAGATTGTAAGCTGATGAGGATTTTTCGAAATAAAATTAATTCATGTTATTCTGTTCAAATCCTCGATTTTGCTCTCTTTAAGAAAATATGAAGAACTAAGTGTATGAAATTACGGAAATCAGTTACGTTTGAGTTTTTTTCTACCATTCTTCAAATCATCAATATGATGGTCAATATTTTTGCTTTTGCTCCATTTTATTTGTATGGGGTTTGACAGTTGTAGTCGATGTTCCATTGTTACAGGTACCGTGTTAGTGTCGTTTATCGATCTTACTTTTTATAGTTCTTAATTTTTGCTATTCGTTATTCCTGTCAGGATAAAGTTAAGCTTTGAGTCTACAACAGTTTTATAGCAGTCATCATTGTTACGAAATGTCCTTTCAGTTGATCTAATTAACTTAATCAATTCATATTTTGTAAATCCCCGTACTGGAAAATAAATTTTTGGCTACTTCAGCAGTAAGTTAAAATCCTAGACACTGTAACTGTTGCTAAGTCATACGAAAATATCGGTTATTTGCTCCTTGGGTATCTAACTCCCTTGTTTCCAGGGCTACACTCTCTGTCTTCCCTTAAACGGATAGATTAAAATCGCTTCATATCTTTCTACGAACTAATTCTTTCTTCTTGTACTATATCCTTACATGCAATCCTTCTTTTATATATTACCACCTCTGGATTAACTACTTTTATGAATCCGATGTTCATCTTGTGTTAATGAGGTATGGCAACTTGGACCGATGTATATATGTGCCTGGTCCTACGTTTTAGCTGACTAACTGACTGATTTTCCAGAAAAATCTTGATTTTTTAAGAATTCTCTTTGCATGGTGTGTACTTCATTCAAATAGATAACTTGCTTTAGAAGCTATTGACAAATGAATTTCCCCACCGAATACTTGGATACTCATTTACTTACATCGACACAGTAAGCTGTTAGTAGGTGGTTTTTCTGCTTAGTGAGTTATCATTTAGAAAAACTATATTGTTTTTCTGCTTATTTAAAGGAAGTATTTAGACCTACAGTTTAACCACCTTAAATATGCAGTGTAGATAACTTTTAATTGTCATATTCAATATTTGGAGACTTGCTTACGCTAATGTTTGAGTGTATAATGTCATTTTTCCATTCTACCCACTCGTAAATTTACCAATATAAATTCGTACATTTTGAACTTAATAAAAAATTCTGCATGAATTGTGTCGTTTATGCAATTGAATTTATTTTATTATACTTTGTCAGGAGTTTTAGTTGTTTGTAATAATCATTGCTTGTTTTTTAATATTTGCATAGGGATCTAGCTCTTAAGTTGTTCCGAGAAGATGTTATCACTCAGGAGAAAGTTCAATCCCGTCTGATGTGTCAAATACTGGATGAAATACATAAAGAACGATGTGGAGAAGCTATTGATCGACAACTTTTACGTACTGTCATCAGAATGTTGGTGGATTTAAAAGTAAGTTTGGATTATTTAAGCTTTAGTGTCTATAATGTGACAGGAATTGCTGTATACGACCCTGTTGGTTACGGTTTTAATAAAAATACATCATAGACCCACGTTCTTCTATAGGATCTGTCAATTGAATATAAAAGAACCTTGCACTTAATTTCTTGACTACACATATTCATTTTCTGAAACAATTTATATTTGTTATCTAAGGAGTGAAACGAATACACGGTGTTAAGGTCGAATCAAGTTCCATTATTGTCCAAAAATTTTTTAAGTTATCTTGTATACTAGAGTTAATAACAAAGTACTCAAACTTCATTTGTGCGGTTGATTTATGTGGGTAACTCAGTGTTTCCAGAAAGGAATTATTTAACCACATATTTTTTGATGTCTTACATGTTTACAAGTAGTCAATATCATTAAAGCAGATGAAGGATTCAGTAGACACCCAACATCGCGATCAACAGGCCGGACTCCGTAAGGATCGGTTGTGCACAGACCTGCTCGCCACGCTACGGATTATCGTTGAACAGTCAATTGAATGTAACTTGTCACTATACATCAAATTCCTTGGCTATGAGAAAGCATTTGACAGTGTAGTAGGAGGACTTTATGGAAAATTCTTCGACACCATCGTGTAACTCATAAAATCGTCAACATCATACGGAATTCATACGAAGGACTACACCATAGTGGTGCATGGAGAGACAGTCGACACTCATTTCAAGTAAGGACCAGAGTTAGACAAGGATGCTTACTCTCCCCCTTTCTCTTCCTTCTAGTGGTTGACTGGATTATGAAGACCTCCACATCTCAAGGGAAGCACGTAATAAATTGGACATGTTGGGTGCAACTAGACGACTTGAACTTCACAGATGACCTGGCTCTTCTATCCCATACACATCAACAAATGCAGGTAAAGACAACTAGTGTTGCAGCAGCCTCTGCGTCAGTAGGTCTCAACATACACAAGAGAAAAAGCAAGATCCTGAGGCACAACACGAGGAACACTAACCCAATCACACTTGGTGGAGAAGCTCTGAAGAGTTGTGGACTTTCACGTACTTGGGTAGCATCATCGATGAACAAGGAGGATCTGACGCAGACATAAAGATGAGGATTGGCAAAGCAAAGACAGCATTCCTACAGTTGAAGAACATATGAACCTCAAAACAAGTGTCAACCAATATCAAGGTCAGAATCTTCAATATGAACGTCAAGACAGTTCTACTATACGGAGCTAACACTTGGAGAACTACTACAGTCACCATAAAAAAGTACAAGTATTTGTAAACGGTTGTCTACGCAAGATACTTGATGTCCGTTGACCAGATACTATCAGCAGCAGAACAAATAAACTTCCAGCTGAAGAGGAAATTAGGAAATATATATTTCGGAAATCATCAAGCTACATCACGAGGCAAGTGCTAACTTGGAATTCTGAATGGGAACGGAAAAGAGGAAAACCAAGGAACATATTTTTTCGGGAATCGGAAGCAGACATTAAAAGAATGAACAAAAACTGGAAACAACTGAAAGAATTATCGAGGACATAGTTCGGTGGGGAATGCTGGTAGGCGGCCTATGCTCTACCACGACGGGTAACAGGTATAAGTGTTGAACATAAAAGTGTGTCTATAACTTGCGAGAAACTGATGCCTAATCCACACTAACTGGTTGGTGGATACTAGTAATTTTCACTTCTAGTCATTAATGCTGGTTAGATGATGTAGTGTTGTAGCTACTGAGCTCACACCGTGGTGCTCTTCAGTCCTACTTTTCTAAAAGTAATATACGTTCAAGCTTTAACCAACTCTTAGATATTTAATCGTTAAAAATGAGATTTTATTATTGCGAGCTGGTTGTGATGACCTTGAACAAACCATATGATGAACAATTATAAATGTAGAATATGTGATTTGCTATTTTCATGAATCGTCATGCCTGACTGCTTCATTGTCACTTCTCTCTAAGTCATTAACATCATGCTTTTGATTAATTAACTGTTCCAGTGTAAGCTTTAAGCATGTGATGTTACTAGGATAATGATAGTTTGATTACGATTTTTTGGAGGCTAGTGGGAAGCCTCGTTTAACAACTTGCTTCATCAAGGACTATAAGTTGTTAACTACTTCATTTTGATGTATTACACTTGTTCTATTTTCTCCATGAAACCTAGACCCAGTTTTTTATTATTCCTTTTAACCACAAACTTAGTTCATTTTGTGATTTTGTCGTCTGACAATATTACTTTCTGTGGTCGACAGGAATTGATTCACTTTGAACGTTAGAACAGTCATCATTATTCTCAACGTGTTGTTTGTTTATGTTAGTACCATGGACTCAATGCTACCGTTAGGTGTACAATATCTTTTATGGAGGGTAAGATAGTTGGTAAGATTGTGAACCTGCATCAACACAAGAGATTACCTGGATGCTGACCAACCTGGTATTAAGTTGTAAAAGGAAAAGGGAAGCGGGATTACTCTTTGCTTATTTTGTTTTCGGTTTATTTTCTTCCTGTTTATTTTAGTATTTTCCAGTTTTTGTTTCTTAGTGGTCTGATACCTAATTCCAGTTAGATCGTACGGATGATTGTTATTGCAATATACATACCATCAATCCTTGTGTATAATCATCGACTTAACCCGCGTTAATGTACAACGGAATTAAATAAGTCAAATACGAGAATGACGTTTTGAATACTTATATTTTGTACAATTGTTGATCAGAACAAACAATCAGAGAGACGGAGCGAAGGGAGCAGAGACGAGAGGGAAGCGAAATGATACACGGTGGATAAGGCATGTGAATCAACTCGATTTTATTAAGTGTCAATCGATATTGAGAGCTGAACAAAAATAAGTTACAGGCATGTGGTAAATAAGATAAGAAATGCGCACACATGGGCTTACATAAAAAGAGTCAAAGTTGACAAGCGAATAAATAACAAGGCCAAAATGCAACTTGAGGAATATGGTTAAGTTGGTTTGTCTAGAAACTAGAATAAGCTATGTGGGCTCGACATAGACCAGCCACTACAGTCTACCATTGATTTAAAGTTTAGTATCATAAAACACCTAAGTTGATGTAGCGTTCTACGTTAACATATATTTCTGTAAACCTGATTACATATCACAAAGCTAACTGAATTGCTATGTCAGTCAATTCGCATGTGTCTTTTCATTCTTCGTACCATTTTAGCATATTTCTGGAAATGTTATTACGACCAACTTTTTTTGTAAACTGACTCAAGACTAAATATGCCGTTATGGGAAAATTTTAATGCTCAACTAAATTGGGGTAGATATTCGAGTAGAAAACAAGATATTTTTGGAGAAATAATTTATTATTTATGACATTTTGATCTGTTTACTTAGTTGTACCCGTTTTTATTTCTTTGCTTAGCTCTATGATTCAATATTCCTCGCAGAATTTGTTTGTAAAAGTCAACAACTCTACGCTTATGAAGCAGATACCCTATCTAGACAACTTAGTGTTCCTGAATATTTGTTACATGTGGACAAAAGGATCATTGAGGAAGAAGATAGACTTGTTGTGTATTTAGATGCTAATTCAACTCGTCATTTGCTTATGTCAACTCTGGTTTCGGAATTATTAACTCGTCCATTAGACTATCTACTGGATAATGGCTTAGTTAATCCATTGAAAACAAAACAAACTTCCCAATTATCTTTACTGTTTTCTTTAGTTTCACGAGTTCCCAATGGTATAGAAAAATTGCGGACACATTTCCGTAATTATATCATACAAATGGGTCGTGAAATGGTGGAAAATCCAACACACGATCCTGAAAAAGATCGCAATATGATCCAAAATTTATTAGATTCACGGGATTTTCTTTCGGAAATTACTGTATCGTGCTTTTCAAATGATCCCAGCTTTATGCGTGTTCTACAAGAAGCCTATGAAGAGTTTATCAATCAACGTCCGAACAAACCGGCTGAGTTTCTAGCTAAATATCTTGATTCTCATCTTAGATCTGGAAATAAAGCACAAACAGAAGAAGAATTGGACAAGTTAATGGATAAGGTAAACATTATGTCGTTTTCTAATCATTAGTTGTTTTTTTCGTGAAACATTTTACATTTAATGTGTCATCTGTCATGACTGATTTGACTATTATTCTTGATATTTCTTCAAACAACTATCTATTGACTAAATATTTTAATAGTAGCACGATTCTAATTTACTTGACCCTTATGATTATTTTATTGGTTGATTTCTTAACTTGTTATTAAATGTTGGAATTCTGTTCCAGATACTCGAATCTCAACCGTTGAGTTTCATTGTTTACATTCGCAGAACTAATATGCTCTAGATTGTAGTGAATAAGTGGTATACATAATAAGTATTCTTGTTTCTGTCATCAACGAGCCTCTATATCAATTAATTGCCCGAATTAATGATGCTTGACTAAATGTCTAACTTGGTTTTATCTGCGAATTCGAATGTCAGAAAAGTGGTTTACCCCATTCGTAAAACTTATGGTTGCCTCTAGGTTTTTTAAAGCTATTTTTCCAACTGATTTCATTTTACCTAAAGATATTCTCCTTAGTCATATGGCCAATTGTAAATGCCACTGATTGTTTTTCAAATCTATCCATTTCTTGATAAATCTATATGTCCTATGCCTCTTCAAATATCACGTGACGGATTCGTCATTTGGAATACTGACTTCTATGACCTTGTCTCCGTGCTAAACCAGTAACGCGTTAACCAGCACGAACAGCCTTGAGTCAACTCTGAATCCTTATTAGTCCTACATATATTAGCTTCTCGTCTACTAAGCCCATTCGAGTCAGAACTAAAATATCGGCCTCCACTGTATAAATTGTATATTTATATACAAGCAAACCAGACCCCGTCACACCATAAAGTGAAAAATAATTATGATACGAAATCAAGCCAAAAGTGGCTGTGAATATAGGAGACTGTAACTAATAGATTGCGAATTAATTCAGGATGATAAGTCGTATAACAATAGCTTATGATAAAAGGAATATGAATATATATGTAATCTGGGTAATTAATAATCATCCAATACGAATATGTGTAATAATTTTCCATAAATAATTCCTAGTAGTTACCGTTGACTTATTTTTTGTTCGGATATAACAGTCATATATAAGATGTAAATAATATCTTATACTTAAATATTCATAGTAATAATGTCAGTTTACTGCAGAAACATTCTTAACAAATTTCTTTATTCTGATCACAGGCTATGATTCTGTTCCGTTTCATCGATGGAAAAGATATATTTGAAGCATTTTATACCAAAGAATTAGCAAAACGTCTTCTTTTGAATAAAAGTGCATCAGTTGATGCAGAGAAAGCCATGCTATCGAAACTTAAACAAGGTAAGAATTCAGGATCTAACGTCTTGCCTGAAATGTTATTATTATTTTGTTTCTGATGAGAAAGATTTTGGAACTGTTTTAATTAATGTAAGCGTTCATTTTTGCAAGGAGATTGATATGTTCACTGTATAGATTTATTTAAAATTGGTCACTTGGTGGTTTCTAGGTTGGCACTTTAGGCTTTGATGCTGATATTACTTATTATGTCGATATTATGGTGTAATGTGTATTTGTTGTTGAATGTTTCGAAACTGACTCCATCTTTACTATATACTCACAAACACCATTGGTTATCATCCCTACTCTCATTCTTTGGAGTTGTTAGTCGCACTGCCCAAAACACAAATGTGATTCAAAACACACTAAGTACATTTGTATATGTTAACCGCGATATAATTAGGAGTTTTATTGCAAGACCTTGAAATTACTTGAATTTCTTAGTTCTCTGATAAGTCGACCAACTAATTGTTTATTTGTTCTCTTCTGAATTATTTCATCCTTCTGATACTGACAGGGTTTTACTTCCTTGAACAGTAGATGTGGACACTATATACCCTTTCTTAGCCTAGGTTAATCCAAAAATAAAATCTTAGGTAGATATTTTATTGGGAGCATCAAAGAAGATTAGGTTGGCTAAAACCTACTGTATATAGTTTGTTTACAACCTCATTTGTAGTCAGACATCAGAACAACGTGCTGAAACAGTGAATCAGTGATGAAAATTGCCTTTGGCTATAATAAAAATAATATAAATCTAGCTTAAGAAATCTTAAGAGTGGGTTAGAAATATTCAATCCGGAATCACTAAAGATCTAGGTATAAAGTAATAAGTATTGCAAACGATTTTAAGGTATCAAAATATTTATAGATGGGATAGATATTCGCTTTTGCAGTCATTTATTTGATTGCGATCAGCTAAATTCATCTTGATTACGTATTTTTAAGAATTTGATTTATTTCGTATAGTCTTCGACTGAAATAGAGGGGATCTCACGAAATGCCAGTTCAGAAAAGTACGTCTCTTTATTTTGTATTATTAGTTTTTAGAGTTATCTGAAATTTAAAGAATTACGATTATACTCATTTTTTCTATTCGTGGTTCTTTAAAAATATTTATAGAATGTGGACCAAACTATACACGCAAAATGGAAACAATGTTTCAGGACATCGAATTAAGCAAGCAGTTAAGTAAAAATTTCCGTTTATCTTTACCTGATACTCATGCGATCGAGTTAAGCGTAAATGTGATTTGTCCAGCATCTTGGCCACCGTATCCACAGACAACAGCCAATTACCCCCCTGAAGTGAGTATTATCTGTGAAAAATATTTTATAAACTAACTGATTGCTATCAGAATGGGTTTTGTGGAGAGTTTAAAAAAATTCACAGGTTGAAATCATGAGTCAGTTGAAGCTAGACCACCATTGAAAACCTGGAAGCACTGGACGGCCGTTTCGTCCTGGTATGGGACTCCTCAGCAGTGCCCTGTACTTCACTTGTCAATACCATTTGAAGTCAGACAAAACAAAGGATTATACTAATGTGAGTCATTTCACAGTACCATAAAGTGAGTGGGAAAGTGTGAAAAAAGCGAGATATAATAAGGATGTATGGGAAAACGAATAGGAGTTAACTGGAAATGATAGTTTCAGTTAATTATATACTTATAAAATAATTGAATACATCTGATTCAGTATAGTCGAGTTAACTGTTATTTGTAGGCCGACAGACTATTACCATTGAACATTTTCAACCACTTTTGAAGTACGTTAACGATTTTTTTTCTGTATTTGTGAAATAACTGGTATACGTTTTTTGTATGAATGCCTAGTTTCAGACAGAACATTCACCGAAGAATTTGCACAATTAGGATGCCTATAAATAGCCAATCCTGTTTCAATGACGTATCACCTTAGTAATAACAAACGCCGATGTGTTACTTTCCTCATATTATAAGGCAGATAAAACTCGTATGGTTCATCCATTTATATAGCTAATTGATGCTTACGTACTGTTAAACTGGACTAATCGAAGTATGATTGTAAAGTGTTATGAGTTTTTCGTTATTTTCTTCCTTACCATCATAATAATATTTAAAATAACGGGCATTTGACATCTTATATTCTTTAATCGTATTGTGTGCTTAGTGATTTGAACTTATGGTTCAACCAGTTAGGACTAAGACATTCCCATTCGTCATTGTAGCAAACGGTTGTTTTTCTTTCCACACATTAGTATTGTATAATATTGAGACTGATTCAAAGTTCCCATCAGTAATTTATATTCATTTAAATATTTATTATAGTAATTTGGGTTATTTTATTTCGATTTTGTACAACTTTTCTGTTGTTTTAGATGGTGGCTCTTCGAGAGGAATTTACGCGCTTCTATTTATCCCATCACCAAGGTCGAAAGCTGATATATGAACCGTCTTTAGGAATGTGTGTTGTAAAAGCTATATTTCCGATGGTAAGCTAAGTAAATCGTGCGTAATTGAATATGAACATGTAGTTCAAATGTTTGAAATTTATCGTGAAATAATTTTGAACCTGAAAAAAAATCGTGTGTAAAGATTGTTTAAACAGTCAGATACAAGCTACTGATTTGTTTATTCTAGTGGATAAGAGACCAGTCACAATCATCATTTTAAGCTATAAGCTTTGATTATAATTCTTATTTATGGGTTTTCTCTATAATGTTTGTTTTTATTTAAGCTTAAAATCCGCTTTACGTGATGTTCTCAAGTTTTACATACTAATTGGTCACTTTATGGTGACCATTTCCATATTATATAATTTTTAGTTTCGATTTTACGCAATCGACTAAGTCTTGATGTATACACTAGTCTAAGAGACTAGTCCCCTGGTACGGCTGAGAGTTGGGAGAGTCAGCTCTACCTCTCAAAATGCTCTCACATGGCCACGCGTATACAGCTACTGTCAGGAAAGTCGTACTCACTGCATTTCGCGGCGGGGGTGTTGTTTACAAAATTGAGAGGATGAAAATTATTATTATTGGCTCTATTGAATATTACATTTTTGGTACTGTAGGAAGCAATTTCTTACAGGTTTAATTCTGAGCTATTCCCTAGACCGTCGAATACAGAGTCTTGGCTTGGCTAAAGTCAGAACAAGCAGGCTATTTGGCTAGATAAACTATCTGTTTCTAAAACATAAATAAACATCGTTAGTGTACAAACAAACAGTACGGTCTATTAATACAGGGAAAAACAGAGACAAATAACATACCGAACAGTAGCCAGAGGATAGGAAAAAATGAGTCAACAAGCAAATATTGTTTTACAATGAACATTAAACTGTTATTTGTTAATAAAGAGATACAGTCGTACAAGGTCAAAAGGAGTTCATGTGGTGGTGGGCGTTTCCCTTTATTATTGATGGGTTCGTCTATCGATCACATTTTACAGGTACAATATAGAATTCTTAGCACAAAGTATTTCAACAAGTTTGATTTTTTTTATTTCTTGATCGATCCTTGCGATAAATATTGAGTAGTCGCCAGTTAGGTGTTAGCAGTCCAAGAATCGACATCTGAATAATGTATATTCTTTTCGATGAATATTACCAGCAACCACGATGTCTGTGATTGGGCTCTTTTGTAACTTGTACAGCGAAATGTCGTAAACGTTTCACAAACGCACCTGAATAGGTTATGAGACCAATAGGCATAATTATGTGTTAAAACAAACAAGAAAACAGATAAGTTGTTGAAATATCCAGATGGCAGGAACATGTATCTCAGATATTCAAATGGGCCACGAATATCTGGCGCTTCAACGGGGTTGGTGGATACGGAGGATCCACCTATGGGAGCTGAAAAACCCTGATGTCAAACCAATGTTGCACATGGGCTCGAAAATCCTAAGGAAAAAAGTGATGCATAAACCTATTGTTGGTCACCAGCTACTACGGGATTTCACCTCCTTAAGTTGTTCCACTGCCTTGTGGATTAGACCTCTAGGTCAAAGGACCCAGGTGTGGCCGCCTAAGAAAACCACCTGTTTCGGTTTGGGCGCCCGGGCAGTATCTCAACCTTCACACAAATCGAATGATTTATGTGGAGCATGTCCAGTTGGTGAGTCCTTGTACCAATGTTTATGTGTTTAAATAAATAAAATGTCACCGTTTGCTGTTCAACTTTAGGTAGACTGTTATATGGTCAGTCGTGACACAAATCACTCGTTGGCAGTAACGTCTTTAACCGTAATACGAGTTCAAATGTCATGAGAAATAACAGTTAATTCAAGATTGTAAATGACTTTACTGATGTGTCTAGGATTTCTTAACGATTCTCTCCAGCAATCTAACATTGAGGTCTCCCATTTTTAATCTAATCCCTTTAATGAATACTAATAATATTAAGGCGTCTATTTAAACAGTATGTTAATCAAGTCTAGTGATTAGTTTTCTGACATTTCAAACTGTCGATATTATATTGAAATCGAAATTAATAGCAAGTACTTTTACTTTTACTGTAAACAGATACTTGCTCCTAATATTATGTAAATAAATATTGTAAGTTGCTTTTTTTCCGGCTGTTTATATTCCGAATCTTTCATCAGTGTATTATTTACTTGCTCAGTAAAGTAGCTTTTCTGTTGCCGATATCATATAATCTGATGTGAATATGATTTTAATCTTTACTAAATCAGCATATGTTTTGATTGCCATAGTTGAAACGCTTCAATATCTTGTAAAACTTGTTCTTCAGTGTGTGATATATGTAGCTACTTATTTTCTTCAGTAGAATATTTATTACGTTTATTTTCAATATGATTAAGTGGAATAGCAACCTGATGATTAGAATACTTATTTTTTAATTATTGGCTGGAGAAATGTTCAAACATGCTCCATCAACTACAATTTGGGTTTTATCTCTAACCTTCGCACAAAATTTTTTGCTATAATTCGATGATACAAACTTACGTTTATTTGGTCACTGAGTTAGGAGTAATCAGAATGTTTCTCTACTATTATATCTCACACAGAATCGATAATCATTTATTACAATGTAAATATTATTCTACAAATATTCACATTTGATAACTCTGATGTGTACAGATATTGTTGTTATATAAGAAATTGTAGAATTATCAAGTGAAATTACTTGTTGAGGTGTTGATAATTCAGTTAAACAAATCCTAAATATTTTCAACTGTCTCACATTCATCCGACAATTTTTCTTCTAGTTTCAGTGTATTTTGTCATCGTTGGCTAGCATAAGTGACATGTTTTCAAATTATTGTATGCTAGTCATCATGTTCTGTTTCCAATTCATTAGAACATTATATACACGTGGTATGAATGTTATCAATTATTTTAAGTTTGGTATTTTTTTTACTGGATTAAAAGCAACTATTTATTTATCAGACATAAAAGCAATACTGTTTTTGTCTACCCTCTTACTTCAATAGGTGGTGTCTTCTAGTACAGGAGTAGGCTAGAAGAAAGGTAGGGGCGGCCAAACCAGAACATAGCATCAGTCCATAAAGTTACTGACATCTGAACTTAGCCATGTTAGTTAGTACAGACTACCTGGTTGGGGTTCGGGTAATTCTCGTACCCAATGGTTAGACACTCTGGCTGACGCGGCTCAAAATCATTTACGATGATACAGGTGCATTCATTCATTGTCTCTCCTCAAATCCTGAGATTCTAAATTCCTCATAACGCTTGTGCTTTTAATTCACTAATTTGTATTTTCTTTTCGAAGCCGTATCTTCGATGCCTAGTTTTTCATATTACCACTCATACTAATACTATCTCTTGTATTCTGAGATTTTGCCTGATGGTTTCATCTTTGTGCTAACGGGTTACGGCAACTTAAATCAATGTAAATAATTGTAGATCCTACGTTGTGACTGACCAAGTGACCATGCTTATTAATCTCAGTACATGACAAAATTGTTACGGTTCTATTCCTTTGTTTTCATCTTGGTTTCTTTCCATTGTCTAGACACCAAATCTTCGTAAAGAATTACAAGTATCTGAACTACAAGCTTTAGTGTTACTGCAATTCAATCAATCAGATAATGCTCCTATTACTTATACAACGATAGCTGAAAATACTGGTATCGAAGAAAAAGAATTGAAACGAACATTACTTTCATTAGCTGCTGGTAAAGGACAACGTGTTTTGAAAAAAACTCCTGGTGTAAGTAAACTATTTTCTATCGGTATTTTTTTGTACTTTCCACTGCAACTCGCATATCTTAGTCTATAAATCTGAAGTTTGAGCGCACTCGCCATGAGGCTTGAACGTTCTGCGTTTGACTACTGGTGCGGTCGTGTATGCCGCACCCTTGTGGAGTCTCATACTGAGACGGAATAACTTTCCAATGCTTCCTGGTCTCCAATGGTTTTCTAACCAGGTTCTATCACACAACATAAAACTCGAAATGTATAAGTGTTTGTAAACTCCAATTTTAGCATAGCATTTCACTGAAACTGAGTTTAGGTGAATTTGTAATAACATAATAGGAAAGCAAATAAAGATTTTGCAGCAGATACATTTCTGATCATTGTCTTATCGCATGTCTTGTTGTATCTTCTTCATATTGTTACAAATATTTTATTTATCATCGTGACTTCCTCTTAGTTTGACGACATTATATAGGCCATATTACCCGTACTTAATCAATTGATCGTTAGCGTTCGTTTGTATATTTAATGTAAAGTACTTTTATTCGATTAACAGAAACCTGTATCTGTATTCCCCTTTTAAGCAGTTGCGAAGTTGCATCTAGATTGTTGTTCAGGTGCTGACCAAGATTTTAATGTTAATCTTCATATGACATCAATCAACGTAATTAATTTTTGTGTAGATCAAACTACACCTATACGACATTAGTTCTGGGTGCTAAGGATCGGGTGACTATTCATTCAATATCACCTATTCTGTACTAAGTATATCACACCTAGTCTCTTAAAATCAAGGATTCGCTGTTACTACGACTTCTATAATGCTGTTCACACCCTTGTGGAGCAACCCTATGGTCTTGTGATGTGTTTGAAAATGGTGGAAATTATTATTTAGTTAGTGATCTTATCTTACAAAATGGTTACTGTAATTCGAGCACTCATTTATGTATGAATTCTCAGCTCGTGCAATATGTACTAGCTAAAAGTAATCATAACACAAGTTACCTCGTAACATGGAATCCTGATTGTAAGGTAATGGTTTTAACTTGAAATGTTTCAGCCTATTTTATCGCCTTTTATGCGGTAAAGAATTTCACACTTCAATGGTATAAATAACTTATAAATGGATTCTAATGTAGGTTCACAGTGATCCAGAAGTAGTTTTTTTCTATTTTTTATAATTATTGTTCCATTCCTTTCTGTTTTACTATTTTTTTACATATCTCTCGATACCTTCAGGGCACTACAATTTAACATTTTAAACAACCAGATAACAGTGATGAGTTAACCTAAACTAATACTTTGTTACTCTATCACATCATATTAATGTGTTTATAGTCGGACACATTCTTTTCATTATTTTATTTTCTGTAAAAAATGTTATAGTGAATAACATATTTAATTTTTAACTACTTAACCTATGATTTCAATCTTCACTCAAGGACATCTGGGCAGCTAAGTGTTATCATTAACTTTCAAACAGTTGTAGCTAGTATTTTGAAGTAGGAATATTTTTATTTGTGATCTGTATGTGTTTTTCTCTTTTCATTTTTATTGTAGAATTTAGAGATTGAAAACGATCATCAGTTTGTTTTCAATACCGAATTTCATCATCGACTTACGCGTATCAAATTCAATCAGGTTCAACTAAAAGAAACTGTAAGGTTCTTTTTACTCATTAGTTCTTCATGTCGATTGCTTTGAAACGATTTAGCACTGATCTCAGTGTTATTCGCATATTCGTGTGTTGCTAAGATATTTAATGTAATGGTTAATCTGACTAACGGATTATCACTGTATACAATTATCATCGCCGATACATTTCCATGACCGTGTAGAAATTGTATTGGAAAGTAGGGAATTGAATTATGTTTCAAGTGTTACCTATAACCTTCTATAAAGCCTAGAAATACTTTCTAGCTTGTTTAAAGTAAACTCAGTGATTGACATTTGGTAAATAAAAAGTAATATTAACTAACAAATGTTCACTGTTTATTCATAGTTTGGACTGTTTGCCATTTCTAACTGATCAATGACTTATTTGATATAATATTTGTTGTAACGTTAAAAAATGTTTAATCTAAAAGCTAAGTGGATACGAATATATTGTGTATCAGGTTGATAACATTGTAATATCATACTAAATACTCAAGTACCATTTATATCATTTGAAAAAGTAATTGTAGATAGTTAACTCTATCCCCTGTGACTAAATAGTGTTAAATTTTAATTCATTTGATTATAAAATCAAACTGAGTAGTGTAATTAGCTATCCTCAATTTCAGTGTATACTGTGGGCCTGGAAACTTATTCGAATCGTTAATCAAATTGTATTTATCAAAAGCTTCGTCACTGAAGAACAGTAGTCATTCAAATAGAATGTAAATTAATCATACAGTGCATCGATATTTTAGACATAATAAGAATATTTTTCATCATAAAAAATCATATCTATATTTTCGTTTACTAAGTTAGCACTTCAATTTCAATGTGAATGTAAGTTGTTTGGCTTAATCTTAGTACACCTCATCAGTAAATTGAATCGTGACAATCCATGAGATAGTCTATATCTTCAAAATATGGACATATACATTCCTTTCTTTTAGGAACAAGAACAAGTGGCTACTGAAGAACGGGTGTTTGCTGATCGTGTTGCTCATGTAGATTGTTGTATTGTACGAATTATGAAAACGCGTAAAACTATTGACCATAATTCATTATTATCAGAAGTCTACAAGCAATTACAGTTTCCACTTAAAGTAAGTGTCATTTAAACTTATTATTTCCAGTTGTATGAGCTTTTATAAAACCTTTGTCTACCTTTGTCAATACCACTGATTGCCCCAATATACAAGAAGTCCTGCGAAGATATCTATTGATTATATGTAATCTAAGTATATTCATCACATTTGGTGGTTATGTCTCACAAGTTTGAATTACCACAATGACCAGCTTCCCAATAAATTTAGAATTTTTAAAAATAGTTATTTAAATATTTCAACTTATCATGGGTTTTGTAGACTGGAAAATATCAGGTGAAAGACTTTCGTGAAGCCTTTGATACGTCGTATGGTACTGATCTGTGATTGTCCATTGAGCAAATAAAAGCAGTCTGCTCTGTGTGTAGACTACCGTACAGTTCAGTGTTGTACTTACTTACTTACGCCTGTTACTCCTCGTGGAGGAGCATAGGCCGCTCACCAGAATTCTCCATTCAACCCTGTCCTGGGCAATCCTTTCCAGCTCCTTCCAGTTGTTATTCATCCTTTTCATATCTGCTTCTATTATCCGACATAATGTGTTCTTAGACCTTCCTCTTTTCTGTTTCCCTTCAGGATTCCAAGTTAGGGCTTGTCTCGTGATGCAGTTTGATGATTTGCGTAGTGTATGTCTTATCCATTTTCATCATCTTTTCCTAATTTCTTCTTCAGCGTGAAGCTGGTTTGTTCCCTCCCACAGAGGGCTGTTGCTGATGGTATCCGGCCAATGGATGTTGAGTATCTTCGGAAGACAGCTATTTATAAATACTTGCACCTTCTTGATGGTGGTTGTTGTAGTTCTCCAAGTTTCAGCTCCATACAGTAGAACTGCCTTGACGTTGGTATTGAAGATTCTCACTTTGATATTGGTTGAAAGTTGTTTTGAGTTCCATATGCTCTTTAACTGTAGGAATGCTGTCCTTGCTTTGCCCATCCTTGCCTTTACGTCTGCATCTGAACCTCCTTGTTCATCGATGATGCTTCCTAGGTATGTGAAGGATTCTACATTTTCCAGAGTTTCGCCATCAAGAGTGATTGGATTGTTGTTTTCCGCTTTGAATTTGAGGACTTTGGTTTTCCCTTTGTGTATGCTGAGGCCTACTGATGCAGGGACTGTTGCTACACTGGCTGTCTTCATCTGTATCTGTTCGTGTGTACGTGATAGGAGGGCTAGGTCGTCTGCGAAGTCCAAATCGCCTAATTGATTTTGAGCTGTCCATTGTATTCCGTGTTTTCCTTCAGATGTCGAGGTCCTCATAATCCAGTCGACCATCAGAAGAAAAAGGAAGGGAGAGGGTAAACAGCCTTGTCTTACTCCGGTCCTTACTTGGAATGCATCTGTCAGCTGTCCTCCATGCACGACTTTGCACTGTAGTCCGTCGTATGAGTTCCGGATAATGTTGACAATCTTCTCCGGAACTCCGTAGTGTCGTAGAAGTTTCCATAACGTCCTCCTATCTACACTGTCAAGTGCCTTTTCATAATCAATGAAGTTGATGTATAGTGACGAGTTCCACTCAACTGATTGTTCGACGATGATCCGTAGTGTTGCAATTTGGTCTGTGCATGATCGATCCTTACGGAATCCAGCTTGTTGATCTCGAAGTTGGGCGTCTACTGGATCTTCCATCCGGTTCAGCAACACTCTGTTAAAGACCTTCCCTGGTATTGACAGCAGTGTAATGCCTCTCTAGTTTTCACATTTGCTCAGATCTCTTTTCTTTGGAATCTTGACGAGGTGTTCTTCTTTCCAGTCCATCGGCACTTGTTCTTCCGCCTAAATCTTTTTGAATAGAAGGTGAAGCATGTTTGTAGTTACTTCGATGTCTGACTTCAGTGCTTCAGCTGATATATTGTCGGGTCCTGCTGCTTTCCCGCTCTTGATTTGTCTGATAGCCATTCTAATTTCTTCCGTCGTTGGTGAAGTGACATCTATAGGAAGATCTGTGTGTGTTGCTTCGATGTCCGGTGGAGTTCCTCGAAGTACTCTACCCATCTGTTCCGCTGTTGTTGAATTTCGGTGATTGGCCTGCCTTCTTTGTCCTTGACTGGTCTCTCTGGTTTACTGTATTTCCCTTCTAGTTTCTTCGTTGTATGGTGAAGCTGTTTCATATTTCCTTCTCTAGCAGCTTTTTCTGCCATCGTTGCTAGTTCTTCCGCGTATTTCTTCTTGTCGGCTCTAATGCTCCTCTTCACTTGTTTGTTTGCTTCTATGTATTCAGCTTGTGCTTGGACTTTCTCTGCTCGTGTTCGGCTGTTGTTTATTGCTGCCTTCTTGTTCTTCCTTTCTTTGATCTTGTCTAGTGTTTCTGTAGAGATCCATTCCTTATGATGGTATTTCTTTAGATCCAGAACCTCTTGACACGTTGAAGTTAGTGCTTCCTTGATGCCTTTCCAGTTGTCCTCCATACTAGTTTCTTCTTCTTTCAGTAGATCTTGTAAGGCTTGGAACCTGTTGTTGAGAGCTATCTTGAATTCATTGAGTTTGTCAGTATCTCGAAGGAAGGCTGTATTGAACCTTTGTAGTGCTGTTTGTCCACTTGTCCAGTTCTTTTTAAGCTTCAGTTTTAAATTGGCCACAACTAGGTGGTGATCTGAAGCTACGTCAGCGCCTCTCCTGGTTCTCACATCTTCCATTGTCCTTCGGAATTTTTTGTTGATGCAAATGTGATCTATCTGGTTCTCTGTAGTGTGGTCCGGTGAAATCCATGTAGCCTTGTGTATACGCTTGTGTGGAAATATTGTGCTCCCTATGACCAATTTGTTGAATGCACATAGATTTGCAAATCTTTCTCCATTTTCGTTTCTCTGTCCCAGTCCATGTCGTCCCATAATATCTTCGTATCCGGTGTTGTCTATTCCAACTTTGGCATTTAGATCTCCCATTAGAATGGTGAGGTCCTTTCTTGAGCATTTCTCAATGACTGACTGCAGCCGCTAGTCGAATTGATCTTTAATATCGTCGTTGCTATCATTGGTGGGTGCATAACATTGGATAATATTCATTAACATCCCCTCCTTCTTTGTTTTGAATGATGCTTTGACGATTCTGGATCCGTGAGATTCCCATCCTACAAGTGCATTTCGTGCTACTTTGGACAGCATAAGAGCGACTCCCTGAGTGTGTGGAGCATTGTCCTCTTCGTGACCGGAGTATAGCAGCATCTCTCCCGTAGCTAGCCTTTTCTGTCCAGCTTGGGTTCAGTGGGTTTCGTTGATTCCCAGTACTGCCAGATTGTATCTCATTTCCGTTGCTATTTGACTGATTTTCCCGGTCTCCCACATTGTTCAGACGTTCCATGTACCTATGAAAAATTTTTGCTCTGGTTGTTAGAAGGGGCATGGGCCTCGTGGCTTCCGAAAGAACTCGGCTTTCACCATGAAGCGTCATAATTCTTCTAAATAAAGACCTTCTAACTCCCAGGGCAGAGTTAAAATGGTTTGAATTATTTTTTCTTGTAAGCGTTTTTTTAGCGAGTTAGTTTTCTACGGGATGGGGACGCTAACCCCATGCCCAACCCTCCTCCTTTACCCGGGCTTGGGATCGGCAGTAACTCTAGAAGAGCTACAGGTGGAGCTATAGTTCAGTGTTGTGTAAGAGAATAATTTCTACTCTAAACTGAGTGTGTGTGTGTGACTGTTAGTGTTTGTATCAGTAAACTGTTTTCTAATTTTATGTTTTTTCTCGTAAATCCTGTATCTGTGTATTGATTGAGTATGTAATCTAGTGGTCGTATAATCTCATATCCATATCATATTACAGCGTGCACATGTCCTAAGCTACCAGTTACGGCTTTAAAATGGTTTCATTTCAGCGACTTGTAAATCAACAAAAATTAGAGAATATTTAAGTATGGGTTTTATAAACTTAACTTAGTTACTAAATTAATCAGTATGAATACGAATCCTTTTCCAAATTCGCACAAATGTGCAATGGATTAGGAATTATTTGGAAGTAACTTTCAACCATGCTTTTACTATTGACCCATACCATGACTGAGTGAGTATTCTTTTTTTCTATGGACTGCTTTTTATTATGTACTTTCAATTTATATCCCTAAAACCAAATATTTAAAACGAATGGGCGGGATTTTATGAGATCTAATTTTTTTTGCTTCATAAGATGTGGGTTCTATATTTTGTGTAGGTTGTGTTCTTCAAGGATGCATAACACTTATTGGCTTTCAGACAGAATAACAATGGTAATGGCAATAGTGGGATACAGTTTTGGTTATTATCATCCTGTAACTAATACATGTATAAATAGCATCCTTTTATTTAATTTTTCAAAACCACACTTCATGGTTTGTTTATCTTGGGTAATTTTTTATTACTGATTTTTCTCCATTTGTATATATGTAGGCAAGTGATGTGAAGAAACGTATCGAAAACTTAATTGAACGAGATTATATGAAAAGGGACTCCAGTAACGCTGCCACTTATCATTATGTGTCCTAAGTAAACGTCGCCCATTTACTTTGGGGAAAGTATTGCTTTTTCCCCAAAAATTAAGATGTATATGACAATTCTGTTATTGTTTCAAGTTAACGTTACTGATGCACTGCGTTCCAGACAGTTGTGTGAGCTAAGCTCTAAAAGAACTACTTGCTACCTTTCTCTTTTTGTACAGCAGATTATGTTATACCATTTGACCTTCACTTTTTTTAAAAACTAGTAACAATCTATCATGTTCATGTCATTGTTCTTCGTGTGCGTGTTTGTTCTTTAAGAAACTATTGGTCTTTTCAACTGCTTTTTGCTCATACTCCTCGGTTGACAAACTATGAGCATCTGACTGAATATTATAGAAATGGAAAAAAAACTTTCGACCAGACAACTCATCTACATTTCATGTTTCCTTTCTTACTACTGCTATCTTTATCCAAATTTGGTCGCAAACAATGAGAACGCTGGTCAAGAAAATCGTGTTATCGAATATTTTTAAATTTCATGTTTACCAATTGGGATAATATTTTCCCGTCCATTCACTATCATTATGCATATCACTGTATTAAGTGCTAGACGTTGTAATGAAAGTTGTCTACATAGGTTGCCGACTTCTATTTAAACAGTTCCTATTTTGTGAAAGCTAATGGGACTACTCCATTGACAAACCTGTGACGTAATAAATAAGAGCTGAACGTTCGGTGATAATATACACGTGCATACAATAATTGCTGATTTTGCATTACTTCATTTAAGCATACCAAATCACTTTACATGCAGTTACATGTCCTCGTGTAAGTCGTATGCATTTATGCTCCCCAGAACTGTGGTAGACTCATCACATCACAAGTCATTTTACGTATATCGTGTTAATTTCGTCTCCTATTTAGCTATGTGCAATACGGGTCGGGAGATATCTAAATGTTTTAGTTTCCCACGAACTCCACTATAGTCTTTAAATTATTTTCGCTTACTCCAACTGTTAAACTATTACCTAAACGGACGTTCACACGACTGTCAGCATGTTTAACAGCGATGTTCTTTTGCCGTAATATGATAGCATACATTTGTACTATATTAATTATTTGACATTGATGTTGTTGTTTGTGCATCCTGTTTAAAATTGTCTGTCTAACTAAACATTAAACTCAACAATAAGTAAACAGTCAGTCGAGCCTCACGACTTCCAATCAAACCGCTTAATCCCAGTATGCTTACGAACCTCGTGATTTCCTATAGAAGGCGATCCTTTAAAGTTAAGATCTAGCTGGATTACGAAGTTTAGGCAAGCTATTCCACATTATCGAGTCTCAATACGGTGACATAATGTTATGTAATCCATCCAGAAGAATGTCCTTGATCATCAATGTGAACCCTTAGTGTTTCACTTTATGAAGGGGACTCGATATTCATCGGTTGAACCTGAAATTCTCGTAATTAACACGTATGTAGATATAGAATTTCGTTCTCTATTATGGCAGCTACTAGGATATACGGTCGATTAAAGCAGGACCTAGCCGTCATCAAAATTTCGAGTCAAGAAAAGTGAGAACATAAACTATGATATCAGATGAACCAAAGGACTCACCAATAGGTGGAGCAATAACATTACACATGGTGAGAGGAAAGCAGATATACACTTGTAGGTTTCTCCATGTACATGCATATTGACTCAACATAATACAGGAGTATAGGATCTACACTAACTAATTGTTGAAGTGCGTGGTGTTGTGCGGCTGTTTCAATGTCAAAAACTTCCTGAACTTTATTTCAGGTATTTATTTACTGTTAGAAGTGTCACATTGTGTTCAATTCTCTATAAATGCTAGTTTTATTCTACAGGCTTACTTTTGTAGCCGTAAACGATCAACCGCATAACGCGTACCTTTTATCAGTTTTATATGTACATGTCGGTACGTATCAATTTATTTAATAATACTTGGATGTGAGAAGTATGTCGCTCTTAAGTAAAGCCCTTGATTTAAGAACAGTCTCCATTTTCTGGCACCATATTCTTCGTTTTCCTTTTCATATTTATATACTTGAGAAATCATTTCCATCATGTATTTGGAAAGACTGGTGACTTCCTCGTGCAGTTGAATTTACGGTCAGCAATAAGAACTCTGGAAGAGAGTTTTCTTCGGTGCTTTGACCTTTAAGTTGCAGCAGTTAGGAAACGCCCAGATATACCGATTGTATAGCTATGAAAACAACAGAATTCTTCGTCTGTCCACTCAATCCTTTTAAAGTCCTTCAGGATCTCGCAGTGCAAGTACCATGAATAGGACAGCCAATCCAGTTGAAGCTAACTACATATATGAATAAAGAGCAAGGAACGATCTAGTGTCATAAAAGCCGATCTCTTTAACAGTAGTTAAAAATCGGTAGGTACATCAATTTTGATGATCCAGTCAAATTTCATATTCATGATTTAATTGCTTTGATCTTGACATTAGGTTGACAAAAGCGTTAATTAAAATAAAGATAATGTGCCCTTGTGTTCGGTCGACCATAGTTTCATAAGTTAGATAGTCATAGGAACATGAAGAAGAACCGAGTCGACTTTTGAAAGTGGCACACGTTTCTCTAGATGTAGACGGCGTGGAATGGACGAACTGATGGAATCAGGAGTATTTACCGGTAAACGCTTTTCGCTGATAGTATGAAATGGAATCTGAAAAGAACTGAAACTAAGATTAGATACCGGTGAAAATGACCTTGGTATTTTGAATCTAAGGGTGATTGGGTCATAATAGTCGACGATGCCATTACGAGGGCAACGGCACAAACTCAGGTTATGTCATCTCAAGACAAGAATGACCATACTCTTCTGGTTTTTAATTCACATGTTGCCAACATCTAAAACGGTTAATGTCAGACGAAACGTTTGGAGAGCAATTATGTGAAAAATACTTGGCGTTCTCAGTAGGTTGTATATAGAGTAAACGATATTTATTCAGATGGCTTCGAGGTATTTTGGAGTTTGTACCTAAAGTCCACGACAGCTCAGGTAGCTTCCATTACACCAAGGCATCCAATTACCAGGTTCGTACCGTTACTCATAGGAAGAAAAATCTGCAGGAATTATTCAGGTTAGAGAGTACTAATGAGGGGAAATCATAATATCAAAAACCACGAATATTTTTGCTCTGTTCCTATGCGATTCTTTAAATTCTTTGGAGAAGAGCTTGTTAAAGGTTCTATACAATTCTCAAGACGCTTAGATTCGTTAGTGAGAGAAACGGCTTATCAGCATTATGCGGAGAAAGTTATAATTCGTCATTGGCGGAAGACCATTAAGATAAAACTCAAGCACCCTCTGATCACTTTAGTAATGTATTTAATTTAAACACTCACCTTCCTGTGGTTTACATACATATACTCATCCTCATCCTAAACTATGTGACCACTAAAGATATTGACGTTTCTGGTCTGTCAGGTAAATGTCAATGTATGAGAATACTCAGTAGATTCATCACAGTGGAGAGCAAATTTTATTGCGAACTCACTAAGCATATTTCAATCCATTTGTATTTTAACACAGATTGCAAAAATAACTGGTGGTGTCCTTGTTAGTTTGAGCAAGAAGGCAGCTATTAGACTGAAGAAGCCACAGGTACCTGAAGTTTGACAACGTTTTAACCAGTAACACCTTCTTACGATAATCGTACACATCAAGTGAAATCGAATGACAGAGGTGAAGAGGTTCGAAGATATAACTGATAGGTTGTCAATTTATCGAGGACCGACTGATCTAATCTGGCTAGCGATTGCAGGGGATGTTGAGCACGGTGTTACCACTCATGATCTGGTACGGATGCTTGACCAAGGGCATTCACCCAGGTGACTCCATTAAAACTAATGTGGTCAGCACTGAATGTCTAAGGCACACAGAGCTATTGAATTTAAGGATTTATTTACCGCTACAAGACGCAAACACGAGATCTATTGATTTGAAAGCATAATCGGATGATCGTTAAGATTCCAGAAAATATCGCTAGGATTCTGCTTTAACACCTGTACGAAGACTAGATTCTTTCTGAAGGAACGTATGATATTAAAATGAGTTAGTTCTTTTTTATCAGACTTGTTTTAAGCCTTTGAAAGTTGTGTGCTCTTAATGATGAAATGCTCAGTACATATCCAGCCATCAATGACTTCATTAATGTCCTCAAAAAAGTTTCATTCAACAGTCTGTTATTTGGGTTAACTGAATTTCAGATCGTAGCAAATGAAGAAATCATTCCTTCTCTGCCAGTTAATCAAAATGATATTGTTTATTGAATGGTACATAGGTATTGAAATTGGACATGTGTCGTTTTGCGCATAAATCATAAACCATCTTTTGTTATCGCATACATTTGTCTACTCTTTATATGATATTGATGTCTAAGTTTCGTTGCTACACAAAACATCCTTATATTAATCATATAAAGGTTGTCTTTTTGAATAATAAGGAGATTTGCTATAAATTCACCAACGATACTCTAGTTGAAGATATCTTTCATGACGTATGTTCTTCCATGGATCTGCACGAGCGTGATATATTTGGCCTTGCAATGCTTTGTAATGGTATGAAGTGGTCGATTGTACTCTAACTGTTATTTTGTAGACGAGGGTTGGCTATTTTTAGAACCTAGTGAGTTTATGCATAGGATAATATCCAATTATTTCGTGACAACTGATCAAAAGTGTTCCGCCGTAAGTACTTGAATTTTTCAAATCTTTATTACAGCAAGTTTATTATTGTACCTTATTAATCGATATATAATTGTCCTCCAAACTGACAGAGAAAATAACACAGTGCAACTAACGTAATAACTATTATCCCTTTCAAAATACCGTAGGATTCTATGAGTGCAACTGAAAGACTAGTAAAGTCATATACTGTGGATACGATACTACTTCGTTTGTTCTGCGAAACGATGACATGGATGTCAGCATACTAGTACTGTATTGAACCTCTCTCCCTGCAAATTATAAAATCCCGTATATACTAACATTTTCGATTTACCTTTCGAAGAACCAAGAATTAGTGTGTGTGCTGTCATGTACCTATTCAGCATTGCGAAATGAACATCATTACTTTCATACAAATTACGCGAGTGAAGTTCGCTACATTACAAATACTTACCAAACTCGTAACCTACTTAACAACTCCCAGATGATTTTTACCTGCATAACGTTGAGTACGTACCGTATTGGAATGACGTAATAATGAAATAAAATTCTTGGTGCTCTGATGAATCGTTTTATAAAGTTTTACTTTTTTGCAGCGCCATGAGTGTGTACACATTACGTGGTCTAGTAGTAGTTTCTTGAGATTCGCGTAGAAATGTGAAATCGGTTTAAATAAAAATGCCAAAGTTTTCAGTAAGCTGTAAGCTTCTTTTTTAATGAATGTAAGGTATTGAGATAGAATATTAACATCTTCAATATCCTTTCTGACCGTTGTTCAGATTACAAACTTTTCTTTATAATCCTCAAAAGCATCAAAATTTGAATATATATCAAACGTTTCCATCACAGTCTTCGTCGGGATGACAGTGTGGTAGTTAGAAGTGTTTGAATTATTATACAAACTAGAAAACCTTAAATTAAAGCAATTTAAGTCAAACCGAACTGGGTGGGCACAGACAAACGTATTGTATTTTGAATTCAAAAAAATAATAATTGTTAATTTTCAACTAAAATATCTACATTGGCAAACTGCTTTTATAAACCGCAATCGTGTCCAGTTTTAAAATAAATACAGAAAACCATTTAGTTCACTTACTATGTTGTTCAACTTTTTAAACTGGTTTCAACCATCAAACACAGTGGACTTATTCCCAACCAAATAAGTAGTTCATTAGTGTATTTATGTGGATTGATTTGGATTCCATTTGAAAAATATAGAGAATCTAGCAAATATTATCTATTCTATTCATGATAAAAACTGTTTTAATTTTTCTGAATATTACAAAAAAAATAAAACGTTATCCCAGGCTTCTTTATGTAGGAGGAGGATTTTATTCAGAAGTAATTTTTCTTACGATATAAACTAGCATTTAAAGTGAACCACAAAATTAACTTCTGCAGTATCTTATTTTTTATTATGTATTGTACTGGCAGTCAGAAGCCAGATAGCTAAAACGAAGTGGTAATAGTTTTGTTGAAAACAATATAATTAAAAGTCTTCACTAAATAACATTTAGCTAAATTCAAAGAAAAATGAATTGAGAAAAATACGAAACACGGGTAACGGCTTCATTCAGATCACACAATAAGCATTTCTGAAATCGCTTTCATAAAATTTAGAAAAAATATTGTCTCACCATCTTGTAGTTCAAAGTTGAGATTTCGTTGACTAAAAACAGTGCACCTAGTAGTATTGAGTAGACTTTTTATTTATGATGTATTATTCACATAACTAAGTAATACAGATAAGTCCGCTGTGGATGAGTGTATAAAATTTACCGAGAATAATCCTACAGTCAAGCAATTGTCCTATCATAATCACCCAGATGCTATTTGTTTGCAGAAATCTCTAACAAAATTGCTTAAAAATGTCAGTACTGCGTCCACCCATTAGTAATGTGTCACATATTATGTAATGTGCTAACTGGTGTCTCAACGGTTATTTTTTCCTGACTTTTTGTTGTAACTGGAACAAACCTTTGGCATAGTGGTTTGTAATGGTTATCTAGACAAATGTTTGTTTAGCACTCTGTAACCAGAAAAAGATTCATATCACTCAATGTAAGGAAGTAAGTAAGACTAGAGTTAAGGTTTTGTTATCCCCATAAAATAAATGCATGACACATACAGCACCGTATTCATAGGTTCAATCCAAATTCACTGCGCTATAAGTCATTTAGTTATCTGGTCAATAGGTGAGTTTTAATAGATGGAACTAGACAGTAGTTAATAATAAACAAATAAATAACTAGATGAATGTATATAATTAATAATCTCAATTGATTTAACTGCATTTACCAAAATAAAATAAATAAATGAGTTTCACTTGTAATTCTTACTGAAAATTCTACATCCTTTTTAATTACTTGCAATGCCTAAGTTACTATGAACTGGTATCATAATTTGTAAGAGAGTGTAGGTAAAAAGTGATAATTAAGTAGATGATAGTCAGTAAATAAAATAGATACATCAGGGATTAATTACTACATCTTGAATGCGTCAATAACCGATGTAGTTAAGTTTCAACAATAGCTTTAGTATATCCTTTTAGTCATGTTTGGGACTCGTCACCTGGATGTATCTGCATTCCAGAGTTTATGATCATCACAGAACTCGAACCCAATGCCTTTCGCTACATATGTCATTGCGTTATTCACTTAGCTACTGAGTCGTGATAGCCATTGACTTTTGCAAAAAGGTGAGTTTTTCTTATCAAACAGAACAAAACAATGGTTTTGGGTTCAACTGTTAGCTACCATTTATCTCTGTTTGAAGTCATTTAATTTAATCACAGTCTCATCAGCTGTCTACAACTTGTAGTATTTAAAAACCGCGGCTAAAATTACTGATGATTATTTTAAAAATACAACAGTATCGCTTAGCAAAGATGTAAATAAATTTAAGAGACTAAATAAATATCGTAAACAAATATCTTACGTAGAGAAACAATATATAGTTACTAAAGATCAAAGAGTTATATGAAAGGAAAGTACCGACGGAGAAGAGTCGGAAATATATGTAATGATTCCATAAATCAAAAGAACGAGTTAAATAAAATTTCAAACTCTAACAAAGAAATGTCCTTATCACAGAGGTCAATAAAGTTTGATAATTTTTTTCTTTTCTGGTTTCTAATACATTATAGTAATTGCCCCAGGAAACTTCAGAAGATCGGAACTTAACTTTTTACTAAACACTGAAACGCTTTAGAGTATCGACTTGATGTCCTATGTTCAAGAGATATCTAGTGGTGTTTAGTGTATATTTGTTATATCAAATTCTCTTGAATAAGGGCTCTATGGGATGTGGTATCCTTTCTGTTTAGCCATTGTAATTGTTTTGGGACGTAAATGTAAATATATAGACGCAGTGAGTGATAACGTTTCATCAAATAGCTCAACATGTTTTCTGTACATCATTAACATCATTAACTTCATGTTAGGTTCTGACTAATGATGTCTTGGACCTCCTACTTTGTACCCTTGTAAATTTATCATCTCTGAAGTTGAAATGGATAAATATTGGATTTTATTTGCTGTAGCTATATCTGATCGGCTGTTTTTATGTATGTTGTGCTTATTAATACATTCATTTGCATAACGGTTCTCTTTAAGGCATTTCCAATTTTAATCATTTTTTATTCTAGTTTGTCAGTGGTACATAACTTATTAACTCGATGAGTAAATGCTTTGATCAAAGCTCTCTGTTAATTGATTGTACAAAGCTTATAATTCTTAAATATTGCAAATCATGGGCAGCTGACAAGAACATAGTGAAATAAAATAGATTTATGTCATTTTGCTCAAGACTTTTATCGTATTCTTTTCAAAGGATTTTTGTAATTGTTATTCTTAGGGGCATAAATAAATACTGTAATAGCTGTTTAGTATTCAATGTACATAAAACATTTACCTAAATTTTGTATTAGTTTTGCCCATATGATCAAATAAGATAACTTCCATAAAGCGTGTTCATTATTCTATTTCAAACAGAATAGTTACCTATTTTTTCTATTTGCTTCATTTAACTCCACTGACATTTTTCTACAGTGTATTAAACAATTGATACCATATGAGTTACTCAAGTTTTTATTGTTTTCATTTAAATTGAGTTATTCATTGATTTATACAATTAAAATTTACAATTAATATGATGAATTAGATTTAATGTTTCATATAAATTCTGTACATATATGATAGAACAAGAAAACCTAAGCTTAAATTAAATCTTAAAAGTGCATACATAAAAAATACTTTGAATACCAAAGATTTCTTTGAAAATAAAGGTTATTATGACTTCGTTTTATTGTTCATTTGATTTCAACAGGGTATTTTGTCTCTACCGATAAATAATTCAATGCATCATTGTTCATTACAATCATCATATCCAACTGTATATTTTCGCATCCGATTTTATCTTCCGATACATTGTATAAATGAACGCGCAACACAACATATTTATTATTTACAACTACGAAAAAATCATGTTGCTTATGAATTATTTTGTGATCCAAATGTATATCTACAGTTAGCAGCGTTTGCTCTACAGGCTGAATTGGGTGATGCACCAAAATGTTTTAATCCAGAATCTGAAACATCCTATTTTCTACCAGAACTTTATTATCCTAAGAAAGTAAGCTGGATTATTTTTCTACTGTTTTGACAAATAAACACTAATTATGGTTAAAACATTCAACTAGTCTAAGTTCCCTGTCTATTGGTGGGATAACAGCAAGCCCAGCTTGCAATAAGTCAACCTAAATATCCTGGTGACAAATTTGAAGACGTTTCCACTTAGCTAAAATCAAGTTGCGGGGTAGTGTAATTTCAGCAGTCTGATACTATGGTGTAGACGCTGTTATATCTTTTTACTAATCAACGTTGACCATTGGAAGTTGGCTAGTAATAAAAACCGAATGAAATTATACTTGTTAATATTCAATGATTGGTAAATGTACCTTTCGTTGGTCAAGTGTATGTGCGATTCAGGTAACTCATTAATTAAATAATACAACATTGGTGTAAAAGGCTTACGTCTGGGTTGAAGATGAAATCCGTATCCTAAAGGATGTAGACATTTATTACTAATACACGACTCAATTCAAAAACCACCTGCAAAATATTTCCAGATCTTTAGCACATATAGTGAACTGTATATTCAGTTTCTATATAAAGAATAGCTTTGTAGAACGACTATTTAGTTGATAAATACTTAATGTTTCGGAAATAAACACATAGTAGGTAAAACAAGGAAAATTATGAGTAGCTAGGTAATTCCTACTTGAATGAACTAAACAGTCTTAATCAAAGGATTTAAATCGTACATTGATTTTTTAAGACAATATCCAACTACTCGACTACTTACATTAAACTGGTTCTACCCGAAAACGTATGTTTAGGCAGTTAGTCTTATTATGTAATAATAAATTGAGAAGACTGAGAAATTAATGAATATCGTATTATTTCAAGTTTAGTTGGTAGTATCTGTGAACGAAGATTATTGAAGTTCAAGCCATACAATTTACATGTTACGCACATAATTGTAAATCACGTTTATTTTTGACACCCTATTCATTAGAAGATCTGTCATAAAGTGTGATACATTTATATCACAGACTAAAAGTACCTTCAAATTACTTATCAAGAATTTCCAATACAGAAATTGTAGTAAATATGTTACATGCTTAACCAACATTCTAACTATTATCTGAAAAAGGACACTAATTGTAGTATAGAATAAAGTTCACCGTAAACGTCTAGAGTTGAAAATCCGTTGATAACAAGCAAGTATTGGAAATTTCATAATTTTCGAAGTATTAAACATCGTTGACTCCATTTAATAAGGTGATCATTATTGAGTACTAATATCATTTTAAAAATCATGACAGGTATAGTAATATTATGCAATTGGTTCCCTTTATAAATTTAAATAGAGCAAGAACAAACATTGATGCAGAATAGTATGAATTCATATTATTTCGAGGTTTCTCGTCAGCTGCTTACAAACCAAAATTGTGATAGAATTTGTGTTACATAGAGATAGTGTGAAAACAATTGACATAAATGAGTGTAAATAACTGGATTACAATAATAACTATATATATATGCTAGAAACAGGTCAGAGGTCAAAAGAGGGGGGTTAATCCAGAGTGGATGGTGTAATAATTTGGTGAAGTTCATAAATTGTGTGATAGTTGTAGAGATTAATGGAATTAAATAATGATAAGGTAGATTACGTAATAATAATTAAATAGAATTTGGGAAGTTAAGATAATTTAAGAGGATCAGGTGGTGGAAATGTGTGAATAAAATTTATTTTAAGTATGAGGTAATAGGTGGGGGTACAAAATATCTTACAATAAGTAAATGAATAAAATAACCAAAACACAAAACAAACATAGACAAAAAGATTACCAGGGTAGTGATAAGTTTATTAAAGTCTCTTTTTGGATGCATAAGTCCGGTTTCAGTTTCTTAATTGCAATGGCTTCAGCAAAGCGGAGAGTGGTAATAGTTCTTTATCTATTGATAATTTTAAACGCGCGTATAATATCGACGGTATGCCCGGTATCAAGTAGATGCCGAGCTATTGCACTGTTAAGAGCTTTAGTCCCTCGCAGCGTCAAGTTCTTCGGAATATGCTCAGAAATGCGAACCTGTACTCTTCTCTCAGTTCTTCCAATGTATGTGCTACGGCACGTACATGTGAATTGGTAAATGCAGTTGGAGCAACTGGAACAAAAGAAACTGAAGCACGCAATTGACAGTACCACACTCTACTGCAGATATACGGATGACACGTTCCATGTCTGCAAAAATCACCAACACTCCATGTACCTACTTAGTCTGTTCAGTAAAGTACACAAAGACAGTAATATTAGCACTACAGAGAGATATCGTAAACATAGAGCTTATCATAGATGAATGTTGGCTCAAGTTGCCATACCATATTAGCACGACAAGATGAATAACAAATGAGTTCAAAATTATTCATTAACAATGATAAAGAGGACGGCTAAACATCGGGAATACGTATAGAAAAGACAGAGTGTAAAGGTAAGATCAAAGGAATACCGTACGTCAAGAGTGAAAGATAAACAACGGATAAGTGTGAGCCATTTTGGATGACTTTAGGACATGTCATTCAAAGTCTTCAATGATCGTTTGCGATTACAACAAACCGTAATTGAATAGTTTGTACCTTTCAGCACGGCTCAAACCAATATTTATTGAATTTATGAACTGATGCTATGTATTATTTTGGTCACTAGCTTATTGTCAGCCTACTTTTGTATCTATAAACATGTTCTGTAATTGTAAAATGTGGCTCATTATCTAAAGTATTTACTCTTCAGTGTTTTAATTAAATTTATTGATTATATGTTTTGTAATGTTTTGGTTTGGTGTCTTAGAATTTTCTTCTTTAGTGACTTATGTAGTACTATACAAAACTGATTTTTAGGAGTCTATCAAGTTACCTGAAGCATATATATGTAACTATAAATGAAGTATCATAATCATAATACATAGTTTAGTATTAAAAATGATAAAAAACGTCAAGTTTTAAGATGAATCTAAACGTGGCGCTTGATTTTTAAAATGAAGTTGTTTTTCCATAAACCATTCTTCTGAAGAACTTTGAAAATTTCTTTTTTTTAATGTCAAGTCAAGGAAAACGTCTAAATTTTCACTTATACTCTTATTTTCATCGCCCTTTGTTTGTTATCATAGTATGATTATTTTTATGTGAGTTTTAGTTCCAATGCGCTCGATTACTTTTAGGACTGCTAGACATAGAAAATTAGAAGAAATAGGGTGTAAATTATGTGTGGATACCGTAGTTCGACCAATGTACTAGCAAGGAGGTTAAACGATCTGAACACAAACTTTTTTCAGCAATAAACTGGAAAGGCATGAATAAACATTTCGAATCAGAAATTTAATGACTTATCCTCATACAGTATTTGATATATTCTAGGCTTTTAGTATCTACTTAAGCGAGAATCTGATGCATGAATCATCGATAAAACTCTTTTTAATTAATTTAATTTACTGTGGTGGAGATAAACAGTATCTTCAAATTTGTCAACCACCCAACTTATCTGGATTCATCTGAAGAACGTTAGTAAGTAGGTATTTACTTAAGATTTCAGAAGTTTTACTTTTCCTGAAGCATTTATATTTCTTCAATTAGATTCTATCAAACGAAATATTACCATATTGAATTTACTTTTATGGCTATCGATATGCTGAAATCGTGAGTATTTAGTAGTAATGACATATATACTTGTAATGAAGCTTATATTTTCAATTAAACTAAAATGAGACTCTATCCAGATGATAATCGTTTAGTGCTTAATTTCATTGCCGTACTTATTCATAATATATTTGAACGCTTTTCAGACATGATCTAGTGTGCATAGTAAAATGATAGTAACTACTTTAATGTTACCTTTTCTACATGTAAGTGCCCAAGGTTTTGATAACAGTCAGTATTGGTTATTCATTCAATATACAAAATTTAATTATACAGTGGACTAATTGCTTTAGAATCACACTGATAAGTTACGTAATAGGTATTTGTTGTACACACTAATGATTTTCTGAGACAATACTTTTATCTCTATCGTGTTCAGATCAAAAGAGATTATCAAACGGAATGGTTTTAAATTTTTCAACGCTATACATTTTATGATTTTATATACTCTTAAATTATCTAATATATGTTTGATTGTTTGTAAAATTTAGTTTATTAAATCGTGCGATAGTGTTGAACTAGCCTATTACACTTATATACATCATTCAGCGCTCCGTAATACTGTAACCTATCTGGCTGAGTTTCATTTTATTCATCTGGCAACAAAATTGAATTCTGATTTCAATTTACATTTATATCCACTCGAGAAACCTACTCACAAATGCCGCTTCTCTGTATGGATTGGTATCAGTCCACAAGGAGTTATATTATATCAGGTGATGAAAACAAAGTAATTGCATTCAATTCATTTATGCTGTAATCTCTTAAAAATTATTATATTATTAATTATCTACTGTTATAATTAAAATATATCATTTTCCATCTGAACATTTCTATCAGGATTATTTATTTAAAGGTCAGAAAATCGATATCAATCTTTAGAACCCTGACTTTTAGTTGTAACGTATTATACAGCTGAATTATCAACTCGTACTTTATTCACTGCTTATCCACTAAGTATAAACTAACATAGTAAAGAAAAAGTTCACCATCAAGTTTTCGCCAGATTGAATTTACATCAATCAAAAAATGGAAATATAGAATACTGTAATGTTTAGAACATTTTTTAATACCAATTATTTTAATAATGTTATTCAGATATTTATTGAAAATATCAAAACATCATTGATAATTGTCATTCAAATTGCTTACATTTGTATCTTTTTATGTGAATATAAAACAATCCATAGTTTGATAAATTAAGGACATCACAGTTTGACGCTTATCTCTCGAGTATAATGTATCCAACATTGTGATCGCATAATTTCACCTTGATCATTATTTAATGAGCCATCATTTTTTTTAAAAAAAAATTTTAATAAATTTGAACTCTGTGCGGTGCTGTTATTCTCTCTCATAAAGCATAGTAAAATTACCCATTCACTTCAATAATGGCTTGTTGGTGTAATTATTATGATCTTCAAAAATAAGATAGAAATTTCGAATACGTTTCATCTTATGAATTCACGATATATTACAAACCTTACTAATTTATATTCTGTGTAGAATGCACTTGAAAATATGTAGTAAAGGAATCGGAATAAATTGTCAAATAATTTACTAAATAGAGAAAAAACTTCATTCAATCATTAAGAAACGGAAGATTTTTCAGTGAAGAAAATTTTCTTATCTGTGATTTCGATTTCTTACGTTGTACAATCATACCTGTTCATAATTTTGCATGCAGTAGCCTGTCATAAAATAGAAAAAAAACTGAACAAATTTACCAAACATTAGACGTTTCCAAACATAGAATATGGGAGATCTGTTGAATCATTTAATAAAGTCATTAAAAGTTATCGAAAATTTCCAAGTAGTGGTTATAGTAGTCTATAAATGGAAAGGTGTAATTTTATTTAAAAATGTGATTGAAATGATCAAAACTTCTTCCAGTATTGAGAAGACTGGAGGTGTTGCATCATTTAATGAAGTTTAGAAAGATTTCTTCATCAAGCTATACAGTTATAAATCTAGAATTATTGTATTGCAATGGATGATATATTACAGTTGAATTAATATTATAAATTAAAAACGGTAAATATTAAAATAATTCTGAAATAAAATGTGATAAAAATCAGTCCTGATTAATAGATAAGGTCGAATTCAAAAAAAAATTTAATACAAAATATGAGTCAAGAAAACTCAGCTAAGAAAATATTTTCCATGAAATCGTTTACTTATGGTGTACATTCCCGATTAGGAATTTTTGTGCCATAGTTAGTATGATATAAATGGTAATAATAAGAATAATGATTTGTAGGAATATCATGTTAAATAGGGAAGATTAGTGTATACATAATAATAAATAAATCAATATCACGAAAAGTAGGATTAGTCACAAAGATAAGGAGGGGGAAGTAATATTTGTGTGTATTAAAAAAAATTGCAATCAATACTGAAACGACCCTACTGTTTGTCAAGGTAAACAAAGTTGTTGAATATTTTTCTGTTGTATACATAGATTAGGTTTCTTTGAGTTAAAATATTACAAAAATCGAAACAATTTACAATTTGTATGCATTAATCAAATGAAATTAATTTCTTTGACAGATAAATATTCTCAAAATAAAACCACTAATCCATTTCAGTTAGTAAATAGGTTGTTCGTTCAAACCAGCTTAGTAGCTAAAGTACGCCAATTTTCAACTTCCAGGCTACTAGTTCCTTCTGTGGGACATGTTAAACTACTCAGCATAAATTTAATGTATCATAAGGTACGTAAAATAGTTTTCAAAATAAAGTTATCTGTAAATATTATTTCATTAAATTATTTTGTATTTGACATTATGGTTCTAGCAATTCCCAGATTATTGGATCGTTCCAACTAATCGTATTAAATGGAATGAAATTAAACGAATTTATTACAATGTAAGTATGGATTATATTGTTTGATTAATCAACTTCTCATTAAAATGTATAATTGTTTCATCTTCGTAAAACTTAGTTTCTGAATTATTTTAACTGTGACTATGTTTTCACTTATTTGGTAAAAGAAATACTATCTGTCATTCCGTCATGAAAAAGAATATCAAATTATGACTCATTAATAAATACACAGTTACGAAGTTTTCTATCACTTTATTTAAAAGAACGAAGTAGTGATGATGTTTAGAACACACAGGTTTTAGTCTAAAACATAATATGAAATGATTTCATACATATTGCAAAACAAACAATTGACTAGCTACGCGTTGCTAAGTTATATATACACAAATGATTATCCAAATCAATAATTATTTTCGAGTCTGGAGAAATATTTTATGCATAAATTGAATTATATACAATTTTGAAATGTAAAATCACATTCGTAAATTACCATATACACAAACCAATTCAAGTAAATAAACTCGAACAAACCTATTAATTGGTTAAAATCGATGGGGAACTATCTAATAATAAAGTGTATTTAACTGACATATATTCTCAGTCTTATTTGTTAGTATGTGTAAGACGTATACACCATTACTTGTGTGCTAAATAACAAAAGTCATTTGAAGATCTCAATGTGTTCAATGATACAAAATTGTTGAAACTATAACTAATGTCCTTTAATTATTGCTAATATATCACTCAACCAACAATACACTAAACATACATTAAGTACGATCAAGCCACACGTGACAGCAAAGCGCAGCGAACAGTGGATAACTATTCCGTAATAATTAGGTAATGGTAAACGTATGACGAGCGTTAAAAGGTCCACTGAAAGCTTATAGTAAGAGGAATTTAGAAATGCAACAATACAGTTAGACAAGAGTATTAATAACAATCATTCGAAAACTGGTTCCAAAATTTCCAACTTTTACAACATTCGTCTCGTTATAACATTAAGTTTTCAAGTCAATTATTATTATTAGGTTTATTCAATATTATATTTTTGGTAAAATATAGAATTATCAGCACAATGTATTTTAGAGAATTTCCGTTTCTTATTTCTTGATCGATATTGATGGTAAATATTGAGTGACCACCAGTTAGATATTACCATTTCAAAGTCGATATCTGAATAATGTTAATTCTTTTCAATCCATATTGCCAACCAACACGATGTTTCCGATTGTAAATTTTTGTAACATGTACAGAGAAAGGTTGGAAACGTTTTGTTGTAACGGGTGAGACTGCAGGTTTAGATGTGCAGCGTATTTATCGATCGATTCAGTGTGACGTAAACACGTAATGAACGACCTAGAGTCCCGATTGGCCCTGCTTCGTGGTCTATCCCAGCCAGTTGAGTCCAGAACGCAAGTCACAGCCTCTGAGATATGAATCATTATATTTCAAACACACTCTGTTTATATACTAACCAAGCAGACTACATCGTACCATAAAAATAGAAAACAACATTTACACAATATTAAACAAGTGAAGCAAATATCGACCAATAGGGAATGTACATTTAACGTCCAAGGACAACATTAGACTTAACATGATAACTATTGGTATATTTTTCTGCACATCCTAACACTTTTTCAAAAACGCACCTGAATAATTTATGAAATTAATTAACATAATGATCTGTTAAAACAAACAAGGAAACAGATAACTTGTTGAAATATCTAGATGGCAGGAACAGGTAGCCCAGATATTCAATCAGGCCGCCTTTTGATTTAAAGTAACATAACATAACGTACTTAGCTGTCGATTGAATACATTTTTCTTCAGTTTGACATCTTACTTATCAGGCGGGATTGAAGAGTTTTCTAAGTATTTGGAAAACTATATAGTGTCATCAACAAGTTAAAATACCTACTTACGTTGACCGATTTTTCATTATTTTCGTGTTTAGGCTTAGAACTTGTAACTTTTTACGTCCATCTTACATTCATCTAGAAAGAATGACTTCGTAATATTTTTGGAAATGTGATTTTAAAAAAGATTTCTTTTAATTAAATCGCACTTCCCAATTATTTGATTCGGTTTTCTGAATAAAAGATATCTAAACACTAAATAGTTTGTATTACAAATGGTTGTAAATAGAAATGTTATCTATTTAAAATTTATATAAAGTTACGATGTGATTTAATTAGATAATGATTACAAGTTTTTATTTTTTTTTCTTTGTAATTAATGACCGCTTAAAGACATGTAGTAAGGGAAGAAATTAATCTAAAAAAATAATCTGTAACGAAAGTAATGATAATCGAAATCATACGAAATCAATCAACGTGTAGTGTAGGCTAGAATGGCACTTTCTAGATTAGAACATTTTTTATTTTGGTCAGATTGTGAAAGTTTGGATCTGCAACACGTTGGTGTGAACAGTTCTATCCTGTGCTTATGAAACATTTTCTCTCTGGATTGCGGTAGTTCAGTGGCTTCCTATGTTCTCCTGATATCTAGTTGTAAATGCGTGTCACTAATTGTCAGGTTCGGCTGTTCTTGTTTGAGCACAGCGACAACAACTCATTTGGTTTCACTACCTTGAAATATCGGCTTCGGTAGCTAGGACATGTATTAAAAATTATCAAATAAGTGGTTTATTCCCGACCCTGACATTAGATGGTAAAATTGGAGAAGTGGTATATTTATGATATCAAGCGATTGTATTAAACAGAATTTTATCTTTTTTTATATACAATTATTCTTATTCACTTTTTATTTTTGAATGAATTACCTCTTTCTCCTCACAATGATGGCGCATAATTATTTCAGTGGCCAGCCGTTCCAGTATTTCAGTGTACTGTGAAAACTATATCAAACGTTATCTGTTCACTGTATTAATTTTGGAATTTATGATGATAAATTAAGCTGTACTTAGAATGATATATTTCACTTAGTTGTAAATCCTCTCTAGAACTGTGACATTTATTCTCTGAAGAGGTGACTAATATTGATTCACGAAACGTCAGAATGTTCAATTTTTCTATTCATTGAGATGTTAAAATTTATTGGCACTGTTCGTTTTGTTACTTCTTATTTAAGGTTTTTAAATAAAAGAACGGTGAGGTATTCTCAATTTTATTGATGTACGGCTGTATGAATAGTTAAATTCAAACAAATTGACACCGTTCCCAAAAACGTATTTTTTTACTTTCCTTCAAAGTCAATTTCAGACTTAAAAACATATCAATGGCATTATTTCTTATTATTTGATGCTTCAGAGATTACTGAATTTCATAGCTTACATAACAGAATGGTCTAAGTGAAACAACCGCCAAAAGTGAGGAGGCAGTGAACAGTTACTTCCTCGTGGTGGGAGACACATCAGCACTGATTATCCATTGTTTCATCGAGGTTTGAACTCAGGATTTTCAAGTCGTTTAGCGGGAACTTAGCTTATAGACCAGTGAGCAAGCGTCCGATGATTTACTTGTCTGGTTATAATCATTTCACAATGTTGTAACGTTATCTTTACCCCACTAAAAGCTTGATGTTTTCATTCATTTTTCAATCTATAGCATCACACTGTAACTATTCATTTACGCTCTAAGGCCCGGAGGCGTGATTTCAAAATGAAAAGAACTTTATCAGCAAGGCATTTATTTGCTTTAATTACTAATATGCATTTCTATCAATCAATAGCCGAAATGTCTGCAACTCACTCGAACGATTTGTTGGGGAAAATTGGTAAATATATCGGTTGAAACAAGATTTTCATTAAATGTGCTATTCCTTATTTCTAAGTTCATTAATAATATCTAATAATTGCTTTACGAATATTCCTCACCACTGATCGAAATCTATTGGTTAGGTTAGTTTGCAGTGTAGCTAAGTGACATGATCTTTAATTTCTTTGGAGCTATAGATATAAGTATTTTAACGATCATAAAATTGAAGTGTGAAAGCCGTCCGTAAGTCATTCACAAGAATATAAAGCTGCGTTTTACAATTTTCTAAATTGATATTATCATTCACAAAGTTGAATATGAGTGATTGCATGAAAATTAAGGTCGTAGATAATTTTCTTCTTAATTTTTAGGATTAGAAGAGACGAAGTTTATGTAATACAACTCAAGTCTTTCACTAATTAATGTGGAACTCAGCACTACATTTCAATTACTGTTTGCAATAAAATACTTGTATAATAAATGTTGGTTCATAGTGGATCATTCATATTTAATCTTAAATACCTAACCGTCATTTAAGTATACTGCAACTACTTAAAAAATTGCATGATACAGTGATTTTTATCCCCTTTGTTCTATTTATAATTTGTAGGATTTGATATAATTCATTGTCAATCCCAGTATACTAACCACTGGTCGAAATCATTCACTCTCAAAAAATATCTCAGGAAAAATTAAACAACCAATTGTTAAGTGTTCCTCAACAGGTTACGTATCTGTGAAGTAATCACTAAAAATTAAAAAAACTGTCAAGATTTTAGATCGCTTTCTTCCAGCTTTTTATAGCTGTCATGTTATGGTGTTTGTAAAGTGTACTATTTATAACCTGTACAGTAACTTTCGAATAGGAGTGGTAAACCTTCTAAGATATCTTTGAATGAAAAATAGTCAACCGAAATAACGAATGATATGTGATGTTCAGAATACTCATTCTTAATTGTGGATTGTTGAATATAATATTACTGGTTATTAACGCATACATTAACTGACACTTAATCCAAGTCGTTCGAAGCTGTAGTATAGTCTCAAAGAAGCGAAATTAACGATGAATAAAAACGTTATCTTTTAGCGGATTGGCCAAAATATGTTGATTTATCCAATGTTAACATTTATTAAAACCCCCCCTGTTTTTCTGTACAAAAAATGAACCTTTGGAGTAGTGTTTTTCGCTTATTTTCTCTCAAGTTCAGGTCGCTACGTAGTTTTAGCTGCGGGTTACTAGAATAGCTTAGGAACCGAATAAAGCGTTCAAATTAACAAGACTTATCAGTTCCATTACATGATGAAGTATATTTATCAGTGATGAATATAATAACTCGTGAGTTAAGCTCGTATTCTGGAATCTCTAGTATTGTGAACTAAATAATCACAAAATATTTGTTAAGACCTAGTAATATAAAAGACATTGAAAATACGTAAATCGTAGAATTGAAATTCTAAAATCTAATATTTTGTATCATTCAGATTTTAAAAAACAAACAGAAAAAGCTACTTAAATATCAAACCGACAACCAAGTTTTTTTTTTCACTTTCAACATATGGACAATAAAGTATTTAAAATATTGTCATATTATTTGCTAAACTACTGATAATTTAAATTACTTCATATCTTAAACATAGAACTGGTTTATTTCATTTGTTTTTAGAGTTAAGATATTCTATAAAACCATCAATTTAACAATACATTCGTGCAGTTAATAAAAATTTTGCAAGTAATTATTAATCAAGATGTACATTAGTTGGTAACACAAATCATTTATTATTTTATGTCATTACAATGCAATTAAATATTTAATCAAAAAAAAAAGAGGAAAACTTTATGAATGTGTGAGATTACTACTCAAATGAAGAAAGTTATAATCGAGTAGGTTTTTGTGTAAAGTTACTCTTATTTTTGATTTTTTTTTCAAGTCAGATTTTATTAAATATGCCCAAATAATAATATTTTATTTTAGAGAAAGTTTATATAAAAACAAAAAAAATATTTAATTATTATCTAGTCAAATTACATTTATTTGTTTTTTTTTATTATTGAAGTTTGAAATGAAATCGGTCGAAATTTCCACACCAAGTCGAGAATCGAAAATAATTCTACATTTTTAATTATTTGTGGATTTTGTATCATATTTACAGATAGCTTAAAGAAAAATATCCAAATAGATGTTGATAAATTATAATATATGAAGGAGATTTCCTTTTGAATTTTGTTATGTAATTATAAGGTTGATGAATGAACATCTTTTACAGAAGACACGTGAATCACTTGTAACGTTTTATAAATCCAATTTATTGTACTTTAAATATTGTAAATAAATAAAAAGCATGAAGCAAGTACGCTAATAAAACCGAACCTTTAAACGAATGTACCAGTTGGTTTAACCCACCCAATAAACGTTATTTGTAAATTTTGTCTAGAGATACAAATATCATGATGACAATTATGACTACTAAAGACATTAGTTTAAGGCGATCATCTAAACATCGTGAGTGTATCCAATCACAGCACATATGCAGTTTCTTTTCCGCCAGAAATTCGGCTTAGTGGTTTTGTGTTCATCTCATACTATATATGCTTAAATAAACTACCCCTCCCAACCATTATAGCCTACTTCTGTGTTTGCCGTCGCAATGTCGTAACTTACATGTTATATTACAGGCCTCATCGATTTATCATAACACAAATACCTTTTAATGTATCTTTTAGTTTCGAATTTAGTTACCCTATAGAGATTTTCTTAATACTTTATAAATTGTATAGCAGTTAAAGTTAGTTGCATTTTTAATTCATGTCTACACACTAAAAAATAGCATCAAATGAAATTTTCGTAAAATCAGCAAATCATCTTTTTTCTTGACTTTTAAATAATTTTGTTCCCTACAGATGTTGCGTATTAAGTTCATTGAGGTATGGGAAGTAATTCAAATCACATTATCATTATCTGGACGAATGGATAACACTAGATTGAAACAAAAATAAATAAAGCCAGAACGAACATTGATGCAGAATAATATGAATTCATTATATTTCGTGGATCTTCATCAGCTACTTTCAACCAAATATGTATTAGAATTTTACATTGAGGTAAGATATAGTATAGAACGATTGACATAAGCGAATGCAACGAATTGGAATGGCAAAGGTTATCAACAATACCCATATATATATACATAAATTATGTGATAATTTTAGAGGTAATAGAGGGTTTACATAAGATTCATGAATTTAAAATCTGGTACGATGGGTTACATAATAATTGAATAGGATTTGAAGAGTTCATATAATTTAAGAAAATCAAGTGAGTGGAAATGTATAAATGAAGGCGTGGTTTAAGAATTTGGTAATGGAATATAAATATAACAAAATAAAACTAATGACCAAAAAAATTGAATTACGAGAGTAGTAATAGGTTTATTACTGTCTCTTTTTGAATACTTAGATCAGGTTTGAGTTTTTTTATTGAGATTGCTTCAGTGAAATGAAGCAGTATTTCTTTGTCTGCTAATAATTTTGAAAGCATGAGTTTTAATGGTATGCCCGGTGCCAAGTAAATGCCGGGCTATTGCACTGTTAGGAGCATTGATTTCGTCTCCTGTGAAGCGTAATTTTAAGAAGCAGGTTTTCTTTTCCACACTATCGTACTTTACCCGAGGGTTCGTTTTGACATATTTCTTGATGGACTTCGCCGGATATGCATTTTCACGTAGGCAGTTTGTCATGAGAGCAATTTCCTCTTCCAGGCATTCCTTTGAGCAAAGTTTGTGTGCGCGGTCAAAAAGGGTTCGTACAATACCCTCTTTGTAACTCATTGGACGGAAACTAGTAATTGTGACAAACTCCACTCCAGGTATTTTTGCGCTGAATGTGCCGTCTGATTCCGGTATCTAGGAAATGGAATTTACCTTCTACTTCTATATCCTTGTGTGCCTAATTAGACAGATCGAGTAGGTTCATGGAGTGCTTATGATTGTCGCAGACTACTGTAGATATATTGATGACACACTATATATATATATAGTTATTATTGATAACCTTTGTCATTCCAATTCTTTACATTAGCTTATGTCAATTGTTCTACACTATATCTTACCTCAATGTAAAATTCTAATAAATATTTGGTTGTAACTAGCTGATGAGGAATCACGAAATATAATGAATCCCTATTATTCTGCATCAATGTTCGTTCTGGCTTTATTCAAATTCATAAAAGGAACTAACTGCATAAAACGAAGTTACTGTAATCATTAACATCACATATTTGAACAATTACGTTTGACTATAAGTCGCTTGGATTAAGATAACATTAGTGCTTTTCTAGCATTATTAATATGAAAAACCGTCCTTCTGCTGGAATCGGGTCGATCACTATTAGAGCGATCCCATTTTAAAGATTGTACAATATCTCTCAGAATTAGACATTATAATATACTGTATAATGTATTTCACCAAATATTTTATAGGATAACAATTGAAATCCAATTTACCAGTAAGGACTGAGATTAAAGGCATTTTATTTTAATAGTTACTTGGTGAGCAGAAATTAAACAAAAAAACGTCTATATTTTTCTGACTGTTTGAGAAATCATTTAGAGAACACTTTGGAATAGGTAAAATATGGACTAAATTTCGGCAGTATCAGCTAATCTCGAATCATCAATTTTAGTTACGTTTCGAGTCAAAACCAGATTTCATTCAGAATACAGCTACTGATTCGTCATTTTAGTGATAAAAAATCAATCTTTCTACTATGTTATCTTTTAAAGTATAATGTCTTGAGTGAAATATTAAATACTCAAAAAAGTGAACCATAATATTGGATAGTATCCCGTTTCCTTGCTTCACGGTCTAATTATTAATGGGATTTGAATTCTCCTAATATTGAATTCACTATGAAATGAAAAGTTGACGGCATTATTGTCAATATTATTCAAATAAATAGCATTTGTATTATACATAGGTGTAAAAATACCGAAGATGGTATCTGAAATAAAAGCTTTAATTTAGCATGTACGAATGATGAGATGATTGAACGTATGTGAGAAAATTCCAGTAACTTTCCGTATCTATATCATGTTCTTGTTAACCCAATAGATCTGTACATCAGTAAAGTTACTAAAAGTATATAATAACAGCTCAAACCCATTGGTACTCTGCTTGGTTCAGTATTAGAATTGGATAGACTTAATAAAATCTGTTTTACGCTATCGATTAATGTGTTCACTAAGTTTAAATATGTCATGTAGAAAATTTGTCTTAGATTTTACTTATTTGATGACTAGTTACTTCTATTACTGAGAAATTTTGTAAGCTAATGGAATGGTAATTCATTATAGACGCACACAAATAATATTATTCACATACAAATTAATCAGTTCAAAGATACAATGGCAGTGACAGATGTTACACAGATTACTTCTAATAATTAAGATAACAAAACGTAGCGTACCACTGATAGGTTAAAAAAGACTAAGAATTTACATGCAAACACAATTTTGTATTCACTATAGATAACCCGGTAAAATTTCCGATAGTTAAGTATCATTAAAACGTGCATACAACATAAAAAAATATTTTCCATAAACTTATTCACAAACATTGCCTAGGTCGATATGTAGTTATTCACAATCAATGCATCTAAATAAATGGAAGATGCAGTGGGTGAGGAGTCATAAATCTATTGAGAACTTCATCAGTAATCTCAGCTCGTTTTCTCTGGTGCTCGGTAACAAACTCAGTCAACAGTGTGATAAGCTCCTTTTTGATTTCACCTGTCAACAGTTTTCCGCTGGAATAATCCTAAAAATATAAACACAAATTTTATGATTAAAGAAAAAACACAAACCTTACTGTAGAAATGAAACTGATAAATATGACCTAAAGAAAAATGTCGGATAACTAAAAAACCACCAACAACATCATTAAAACGAACAGATATATAAAAAGTTGACTTCTACTTGATGCTAATATTGATGAATGAGATAGTGGAGAATATTTGTAGCCCAGGATTAAAATTTTGAGGATGTCGAAAAAGACGATGAACGCCTAATGATTAAACCATCCAGCTCAGAAAACAGCATTCTCAAAACCGATTAATGACTGTGATAATTTTTAAAATTAATATTTTAGCTCAAACAGATACGTAAACCATCCATTTGAGCTATAGATTTCCCACGTCATTGCACTATGACTGGATAATATTCTGATTAGTTTTGCTAATAATTAGTACTTAAAAAGTAGATATGCTGCACATATACCAAAAAATATCAGCACCCCTATGAATGACATGATAATGTTAGTTACAGGATCATAATCAAATGTATGGTGACAGAATTCACTCACTCGCCAAAAAGCAGTCGTGTTTACGTCGCGTGGGAAGATGATAAGGTACATTGTAATGTCGGTGACTGCATAAATTACACATGTTAATATATTATTCCCTTAAAAAGTGCATATCCATAGCTAGAGCTAGAGATAAAATAATTATGTCTAAACAGGATTAATCGAGAAATGTGCACAAGTTCGCATACTTAGCTATATATCAGATCCTGTATATGAGTGATTACATAATAACTGGTTACATTTTAGTATGTGGATTGGGGTCCTATAACGCTGAAGCAGTAAGAAACTAAGTGGAATGACCTTCTCGCATACTCATTTGGCTAAGTATAGAAATGAACACATTTACAAAATGGGTATTTTACGACAGTTTTAACTTTATTCCACTAAGTCTAATGTCACGCAACAAGTACATTCAAAAGAATTAATTTTCTGGCACAAACCTGACGTATTTTTTCTAGTTTTTGATCGTCTTCCAAGAAAAATCTCAAATACTGGTATGATACATCAATATCACAGTTTCCTCCACGTTCTCTATGTTCGGTAATTGTGTCGCCGCCACCAGAGTAAGCGTATTTATTGATCTAAAACAAGATAGACATGTTGGTGATGCTTAAAAACTATGCACATAATTATTCATATTGATATAAACATATACTGTGAGCATCTGCTGAGATAAGAATAATTAGATATAAATGTGTTTAAAACAGATTATCGCTCTAGGGTGCAACGATTAAAGTAGATTTCAATACTTACTTTATCTTTAATTTGCTTCGGTGTGTCTGTCAGGAAAACTGATGTGTTTGGATTGCTTGCACTCATTTTTGTTTGATTTCCTTGTAAAGCAGGGAAGAATACTGAGTATATAAGAGAAGGTTTAGGTAGTCCAAGGCGCGGAGCAACGTCTCGAGTCATTCTAAAGTATGGATCTTGATCAATAGCACACGGAATTAAACAACCGACATCCTCTGGTTTTTTAAGATTTTCAAAAACAGTTGGAAACGATTGAGCAAACGAAGGAGCTGCTTGGATGGCCGGGAAAGATATTTTTCCGATAGAATCACTATCATTGAAACCGAAAATCGCACGAGCCTGATTATATGTAACCAAGCGTTGTATTTGACAGATGGTACGATAGAAATCTGGGCATGTTCTACAGATGTAGATAGAATTTCAAACTTAGTGAATAATATATATAGATAAATAAAGGTGTAAATCGTCTAGTAATCATTAAAAAGCGCCCTGAATTACTTTTAAAATAAAAATCTTAGACCTGGTTACTCGATTCCCGGTTCAATTTTGAATTGTCATAAAACTACTTTTTGACAAAAAGCACGCTTCAGGAAATATCACCATTTATACATTTAAAAAAATGAACAGAGTGAAACATTTTCTACTAATTAGTTTTTTATCATGGTTCTACACCAAAATTGTTGTTTGACTAAAATGCTAGGATTAATGCCAAAAAGAAGCAGACTCCTATTTCGAGGACAATGTCACACTCCCGACTGTAATGGTAGTAAGATATTTATTTCAGACAACCGAGATCGGCAGTTATACAGCAACCTTTCCCCTATGACTTTACCTTTATCCCGATGTACCACTAATATTAACAATTCTTGGTTTGTTGTAACCGGATTCTAAAACCACATGTTGAAGCTTCTGTTTGGGTCTTATATCAAATATAACAACAGTTTTCCTTATCTAGGACTTTACAATCTCGTGACATTGGTGTACGCTATCTTCATGATACATACAGAATTCAATTGTGGTCACTTGTATAACAGATATATTATTAGCTGGAGATTCAAATGCACATATCAAATATTTAAATAAAAAATAAGCACATGTGTACTATCGAAATTATTTTGTTAGTTAAGAATCTGTTTGAAGCAGACAATTAAGTTTATACTACAATGTATTTATTAGACATTAGGACAAGATTTCAGAATCACTGAACATTTATCTGTAATTTTCAAACAGTTGTCACATATCAACAAACGCAATAGCTGGGACTGTTTTGAACAAGTATTAGTCGTTACAATAGTGAATAAAAGCGTGATTGATAACTGATTCGCAATGATAAAATCTGTCCAAGTGAATATTGTTTGAAAAACTGTGTCCGTTGGTATGAATTGTTTTTAGGACCTAACTATTCCAAACAAAACAATACAATCGTACTTGAGATAAGCACTTTTGGGATCAGCAGGATCTTTGGAAAACCCAGGTGTTCACCAACTTTATGCACGTAGAAACTTTGAATGTTTTTGGTCATAGTAAACATATATTAATAAGTCTAAAAAGGCTAACTACCGGCTTCAGAACTTGGATTTGATAATTTAAAAAAAAAGCCATGTGAGTTAATGTGACCGATGAAACAATTAGATGGTACAGAGTGGACCCACACTAGCAGCTAACAAAAATGGCGTGTTACTGCTAAATTGTCTTCAGGAATGTATTGTGCTGCTGAAACCGAAGTGTTGCAATCAGTGTTATGGCATCAGATAATCTAAGCTGAAAAACAATTCCCACATTAGTGAGACAAGATGAGAAAATACCTAAACCTATATTTCTAGTAACACCTAATTCATTTGACAGTAAACATTTTCGATAGCTATATTATGCATGTATAAAATGGTTTTTACAATTTTATTAAAACTGGTCTCTCCGAATTTTATTCATAAAAGTTTATGTATAATGAATTTTAAATAATTAAACAACCGGAAGCTTTTGTTGCTTGCATAAAATTGAAACAAATAAAAGCTTACCCCATGTACTCGAAATTGCTGAAAATAAATGTCTTTTTGGGATCAAAACCCATGGCGATAATATCCTTTGCGTTTTCACGAGTTAAATGATTAACTTCTGAGATAGACAAGTTCTTCCACAGAAATTTCTCATCATCAGTTAACTGGATTACAAGAGGGACGTCAAAAACGTCCTGAAACCATCTAGAAAAATGCGACTGTAAAATTTACAACAACTTATTTATTATGAATGGAACAACGTGTCCGAGATGTAAGGCCTCTGATGATGGACCTCTTCCGGTATACAAAAAGAATGGCTTTTTTTGTTCGATGCGTAAGATAATTTGCTCCAAATCCCTTAATCATATTTTTTTTAAAATTACCCAACCTACCTATGAGAAAAAAATATCTGACGCTTCAGTAGGTGATGTAGAGGCTTGGGACAAACGTTTGCTAGCCTTTGAAGCAAACCATCGTCGATTTTTGAACAACCAAAGCGAATGATTAGCTTATCATAATCCACACCGCTGCTTGAATTTGTTGACACTTCCCACGGAGTGACTACGTCATCTCCGTTATCTCCCAAAACTTCACCCATTTGCTTACAATTTAAACTATCAGTCATATATATGGTTTGGGATGATTTTTCACACACAATACGGCCGGTGAATGTAAGTATTGTAAGATGTTGAAAATATGAAAGACAAGCTTTTGAGTGTTTTTAATCACCGATACAATATTCCTACAGATAGTGTAAATATAATTATGATGCTAACAAATCAGTAATTGATAAAAATATGAACGTGATCATAATTCCACAAACTTCTGCAGGGTACATGAACCAAACTAGGTAGAATTACTTTACATACCAGTAAAATGAATAAGGTCACCTCAGACTTTCATCTAACCCATTCTAGTCTGCGCAGTGCATAGAGGCACAGGTTCACTGAATATACATCTCGACTACTTCAGTCGATGAAGAATTGCTTTCTTACCCAGGTTCCTACGGTTGAAAATGTTATGTGCAATATGCCTCTATTTTAAATAGCTACTTCTCGTAGACGACGTTTGGAGGCAAGAGGGCTATTGTGTAATAAGGTCAGTTGACGGGCCATCCGATATCGTTAGTATAATCAGATAAATGAGGCATCTTTCGAGAATTGATAGTTTTGTGGAGACCTAAAGAGCAATGTCGAAGCTAAGGATAGAATACTAGGCAATGGTAGATAATCGACCGATGAAGTTGCAAACCCTTATCGATTGAGGCGGTTATAACCTGTTACGCATAATCAACCACCGCTTGCTTTGACAACCGATGGTTGTTACTACAGAACTAGATTGTTAGATAGCTGGGAATAGCTAAATCATATCGTGGCATCAGACGAATTAATTGACTGTTGGTCGGCGCCATGGTAAAAATGATGGACTAGCTGGTTTGGGCACACGAGATAACCACAATAAATATTTAGAGACTTTGGATGGTGACTTATAGTTGTACATAATCGCAAATGTAACAACTTTGTACTTATATTGACCTTAAATCCCACTACCTCCCTATACAAATCTTACCAGTGTTGCTTTCAAGCATGTCCCATATACTTAGTCATTCTTAATAGCCATATTGATCTCCATTCACGTGAATCAGTAACATTTCGAAGCCTGAGCTCATGAATAAACTAAACATAAATAGGCGACTGGTTAATCACAACTTCAATGTGTTGTGGTCTGAAAATACTTTTAGTACTGGGAGAGCGTGCATCGAGCTCCTAATTTCGGTGAAAATTTGAACCATTTTGGGGAAGCAGCTATAGAAAATTTTGAGAAAATGGCACCATAACCCTGAAATTGTCCCAGATCTGGGGAAATTACCCAACATTTCCCGAGAATTTTCCTTTAACCTTGGTGAAGGACATTTGATCTTAGGGATTCCCCCTAAATTTGGGAGATTGAGGCAAAACAGAGTGGGTAAGAAAAACTGTAAAGGAGAAAATACAAGCCGATTACTCAGAAAGTATATGAACTTCACAAACAATTTATCACACATTTAATGCTAAAAATCAATAATAACACTCACTTAGTCTTAAATCAGTTCGACATACAAAATTAGTCGTGCCAGCTGTTGTTGATAAAAGTAGCGGGTAACTTTGATGGTCATTTAATTTAAGAATGTAGCGCTCAAACAGTTTCAGTTTCGGCTTGGCGAGGACGAGAGGCTTACTGGTTTGTGTTAGTTCTGGTAGTGATGGTCCCTCAATCGTTATTTTGAAATGGTCGATGGATGGAGAGTCTATCACGTGTTGATGTAATGAATTCCACTCTTTGATGATTCAATGTGAAAGTCGATGGTCAGCTGACAAGTAGTTTGTGTTTGGACTGGTGGACTTTCTGGAGTGTCCTCGTAAATTCTCTGTTTTAGAAGACAGGAAAAAGAGGGCAGAAATGGTGAAAATCTGTCAATGAGTGGTTTGGATACTGTAATCAGGTCACCTTTTGATCTTCGATATGACAACAGGGATCGGTTTAGTTTAGCCAGTCGACCATCATACGAGGGCTTCGCTATATCAAGAGTTAACTTAGTTTCTGTTCTCCGAGCATTTTCAAAAGCTCACTGCGTTTTTCAAAGCAGAGTCCAGTCACTCGTATTCGGTGCGCACGAATACTGTGAACAAAGTCAGAAACATTTCAGCGTTGACATGACTAGAGGCCCTACATATTGTATGGGCAAATAAATCCTCAAAGTAAATAGCTCTGTAAGTCTTCGACATTGGATGCTAACCACATTAGTTTTGATGGACCCACCTATTTGAGGGTGCTCGGTCATGCATGCATACCAGATCACGATTGGGAACGCCGTGCTCAACAACCCTTGTGATCGCTAGCCAGATTAGATCAGACGATCCTCGATATATTGTTAGCCTATCAAATGTATCTTCGAACCCCTTTCTTTCCATGTCACTTGGTGCGTACGATTCATAGTAGAATGTGTTGCTGGTTAAAGTGTTATCAAATCCCGAATACCTGTGGCATCTTTAACATTGACCATATGGTGGCTATTATATAGAAATATGCAGCAGTTTTTAAGTCCTGACTAACGATGATTCTTATGTCATTGTGTGCCTGAACAACAGGTAGCTCAATGTTATTCATCGTGTACGTATCTTATCGAATTATTTCTAAAATTTTAACAACCACGGTAGTTAGACCGATGGGTCAGTAGTTCTCAGGTTTATGTCTCGTACTTTTCTTGGAGACAAGACTTACTTTGTCGTTCTTTCGGTCTTTTGTTGAACGTACCTGATCTATGGATAAATTAAAGCATATACTTAAAGGGTTCACAACGAAGTTAACTAGTTCCGTTAATAACTTAGTTTGCAGTTCATCTGGTCCCATGTATTTGCCTATATCGAGCTTATTTAGCAGACAAAAGACATCGAGTTTTTTAATGGCCACATTGTCCAGTGTGGGGGGATTTCCGTGAACTGACGAGAAGGGTGTTTTTACGGTATATATATTCACAAAGTAGTTTGAGACTACTTGAGCTTAACCATTGTCATAGCATTACTGTCTCCCCATGCTGCTGGGATATTTCCTCTTTTTTAAAGTCCTTTAGTTTATATACGAATACAAGCGTTTACGGCGTTCCATAGATTCTTTAACACTTTTTTGTCGTAGAGCCTTCTAGACTTACGGTACGTTGAGAAACAATTATTCCGAGCTTCTCGATATTGAGATTTTGTCTCGTCAGTACCCAACAACATAAAGGTTTCCAACATTCCTCTCCGCTCACAGAAAAGAGTGTGAACCTTAGTACTGAGGCATGATGAACAGTATCTCGACCTCTTTGGGGTAGTTGAAGGATGTAACGTGCAGTAACGTTTAAGTATAAATTTTAAAATACACCCCAAGCTGTTTCAATTGGGAGCTCGAGATCTATTATTCAATCTACTGACGATGCTGAGTACGTAACATATTTTGTATTTGCTCTCCAGACGTTAGGTGTGGGTTGAGATGACGCGGGCCAGTTTTTGTTAGCTATATGTTGGTCTACCTTCAAATGACCCATGATTTCAACCATTGAATTTACTACAGTATCCACAAGACCCCTTCTGATATGACCTATATGGAAGTATAAGATTAGAACTGCATGGTCATTTTGAACTACGGGTTGTACATAGTCGATGTTCGTGACGTCATCATCATAGTGTGCCAACAAAAGATCTGGTAAGGGTGATTTAGAGTCCGGATAATACTTAGTTACTTCTTTCTCATATTGCACTAGGGCACATGTGATAACTGCATCAATTAGTTCCTGTTCGAAATAATTTTCTGACAATCAGTTCTCAGATTCTTCCAGTCTACCGTGGGTGCATTAAGCTTTACTAGGACTAGATATTAACCACTTTGTGACCAAGTATTGAGACTGTCTAGCAAGATCTCATTTATCTCACAGCATAGACTGCTGTAGACCAGACCAATCAGGAGTTCTTTTACTTTGCATTTTAAGCGACAACTAACTAGTTCACACGTCACACTCTCGTGGGGTACACTATCGATGATGGCGAATAGTATAGTATCCCTAACGAGTAGAGCTACCTCCCCTTCACGCTTCTGGATTCTGTCGGCTCTTACCAACGTAAAACCTTAAAAATCAAGCTATATACTATCTATAAGTTGCATCAATCAAATTTTTGCGCCTGTGATTATATCTGGCTAGGTAGGACTAGTCTGTATATCTAGTTCCGACTGCTAATTGAGCAAACTTGGGGGATTAGTGTAGCACATCTAAAACCTATTTGAATGAATTCGTGCTGTACACCTGGTAGCTTCGGCATCATTTTCCGCTGAAGACTTGCGACCCTATAATTTACAAATTTTGAGTCTTTCTCGTAAGCACATTACCTAAGTTTTAGTTTTTTCGACTCCTTATCTTTTTACACGGTCTGCGGGCGACAAGTCTTTATAGACAGAAACTCCATTCTGTAATATTAGGTTCCATTCATTAGGAAGTTTAACCACCTTTTTAAGCTGCCTGTTTTGATTCTGTTTCAAGTTCATTTGGCTATCTAGTCTACACACCTTTAGTAAGGTGACTCCGGAGATGCCCTAAGGTAGTAGCTGATTTAGTAGCCAATGTCATGCTGAAAACGAGTTTTAGGTTCTAATAATCTCACTCTATGAAAGATAACGAACTAGTCACAGTGATCTGTTTTTAATTTCTCGACTACATTTTGGGGGTCTGGATTTTCTTTAATAGTGCTTTGTCGTTTCTTGCACTCGATCTGTACCCATCCATTAGGTTTCATTGGATTAGCAAACACAGTCGCGTCAAACATGTTGTGGGATTCCAGAAGATTATTGACGACTTAGAGAGTTGGATTTTTTTTCCTTCCAGGAGTAGATCTGGCCTTGCGATTGGGATTCCTATGAGGTTCCTGCCGATACTGTATAGCGGACGGGGGTAAACTTTTTTCTTGCGTTTTTGTTTGGCACAAATTAGTCATTTCTCGTTTGATCGATGTGAGTCAGACGTTTCCGAGCCCATTTGAGGCAGCTTCACTTCATTTTGTGTGTCGACAGAGAGAGTCCTGTTCAGTGGGTTCTGATCTCGTTTGCTAAAACACTTTTTGACAGTACTGAAATAGCCTCGTCTAACGAACTACTTGCGTTTGAGCAGCACTACTGATAAAACCATTTTCACTTAACAGATTGAAAGGCGCGTGGGTTATATTCGTGCAAACGTCGTGGTGTCAGCCTTTGCACGCATCCCACTGAACACCAATTTTAATGGGGTATCGACTACCCAGGTGATGGCAATTGCTTATCTTGAACTGTACAGCCACGAAACAGATGTTTCTGAAGAAAACTAGATGCAATAATACCCAGAGGCAAAAGTAATTTATGACCAACAAAGTGAAAAATTGTCAGCACAAAAAAGCTAAACAAATACAATAGAAAATAAGTATTCAAAAGTTCTGACGATAAACTGCTTTGAAAACAAAAAGCGATGCTCTCAGCGGATAAATTAACTGAAATAAATTCAATTAAGGTGTAAACAGTAGTCTTCATACGTAATAACTGATCAAAACAATAAAATGTACTCAGGGATGAAAAACAGGCAACGCTTCAGTGGTTTCGTCCACTGTTGGAGGTTATTGAGCACTTGGAGGTTAAACTGTCGTAATACAATCAGTTCGTCACGTCGGAAATCTATGAGGCTTTGTAGAGGCAGTCAAATCAAGACGTTTTTAGATTTAAATTGAGTTCAGCCATACTAAGTCTGACAACGTCCATTCTTCAAGTAACGAAAGTGGTGGCATCGTAATGATGCATGATATATGACGAATATCTAATTATATTAAGTTGTCACGACGATTTACAAGTTGGAACAATGTTGAATCTTGTTTGAAAGAAATAAATAAGATAGTAGTATTTCTGTGGTCGATAATTATTTTAACAGTAAAAGTACACTAAGTATGTCAGTACGTAAAAAGAACAATGATGAATCAACTGAATTATTTTTTTGTCAGATATGTCCGTACTTATGGACGTAAGCACAGTTCGTCAGAACGAGATACTTGTCTTCAGGATGTAGACGACGATAGTGATCAGTACTCTTCCGAAGAACGAACAACTTCTAACGCATCATCACAACCTATACAAAGAAGACGATATAGGTCATCTACGCTTGTATTATTTCAAATGGATTTATCCTTCAGGTCGAAATATTGCCACTAAAAATCTGGATTTCGAGTCTGTGAAGTGAATAGTGCGCTAGAAGTCACCTGTGTTAAAACCGTGCACAACCATCCTTGCACATAGGGATATATTTCTGTAGATCCTTCAAGACGACATTTGACGTATAATTCGTGGTGTGCGTTTCTTTATCTCTATAATCATTGTAGATTTGTTTCGACATGGCAGCTGGTAGGTAATGAACTATATAATGGACTTGGTATCTTGTGCGTTTGACAACATATCAATCTCTACACACACTTACCCAATTACTTTGTTTTGGCTTTAATCGGTCAAGGGCGCGTATCTAATCCACTTAGACAGCTATTCTTCAGTCCAAACCTCAGTTTGGATCTTACAATTTTAAACAAATATGACCACTCAGCTATCCAACCGCTAATTGTTCAATTAATAAAGTCAGCACAATAAATAGATGCTATTCTATACTGTCTGGATAGATCACGCACAGATTCGTTCAAAAGATAATATTTGGTTGCTTTATAACATAGAGTGTCTCTGATTGTGGAAGAGTGCCTCAATTCACAATCAAAAATGCACAATTGCAGTCAATACAAGCAACCCAATCAAAAGGAGGAACAAATCAATATGGCTGCCGTCGAGACTAAGTATCAAGTAAAACGACATAAATGCAGTTCAGGAAAAAACACCGAAACTTAGTGAAGGCGTAAGAAAAATAAAAACTATAATAAAATGCAAATATAACCGACTCAAATGAAATCAAATATGTACAGCTAAAGGAATCAGTGGGAACAAACTGCAAATGTATATATGGAGGCATTTTCACACAAAATATTCAAAATGGATCTTACACCATCCATGTTACATTAAAGGTTTCTGTGAAACACATCAGCAAAGTCGGTTTGGGCTGGTTAGCTAATACGGAAAATAATTAGTTTAGAATATCTTTCATAAAATACGATTTGGTTAACAGTGGCAAACACTTTCAATAAACATTCATACTTATTAAACGTCACAGAGGCTTAAATTTTATGTGGTTTCAAATGCAGTTGTTATTTAAAGCCAATAAAAATAGCTTGAACCTGCATTTTGACAATACCGTTGAGATTTATATTTATAATTTCTGTAGATAAATGGTTATTCATGAGAAAGCTGGAATACATTGTGTAAACTGGTGTACGAAACTAGAACTTCATCTTCTTTAGTGCAAAAAGTCGGTAAAATTTTGAAGGGCTAAGAGTTAAATGGCCCCCCAGGTAAGGGTAGTCATAATGTCTTTTGAAAATCATAACGATCTACAGAAATCATGTGAATAGTTTAGATTTTTGCAACAGCTAGTGAATTCATCAGAGTGCATTGTCTTTCATAATTGTCACTTGATCAAATATACATAAACGGTGAGTATTATTAAGATACTGTCTGTAGAGCTTTTGTCAATGCCGATGCTTTTAATTTTTATACGTCGTTCGTTCACCTTAGCTGTAGGAACAAAGTAAAAAATATCAACGGACTGCAACGCAGATGATTCACAGAATCGTAAACATGTAGTATGATGAGATGCTAACGTAACTAAATTGATTTCCTTTCTCATACAGAAGGACTGGAGCTGAATTACACACCCGTTAAATTGGTCAAACATAACTTTGCTTTTGACACGGCCTCATTTACCTTATATTTCTAAACGGAGAATTTACGAGGATACATTAGAGAAGCTTACAAGCCTGAAATAAATTATGTGACTTGAATCAACGCGCTATTTAAAAAGGATGGTGTTATTTTTCCTACGAGTATATTTCATAGTATTGACCCTTTAATTAAGCATCACGACTGCCGTTTTTGCTTTAAGTGAATTTATTTGAGTTAACGTGATCTTCAGGAGTAACGTCTTGTGTAGAGAATTTTATCATCTGTGGTTTTTGAAGTTCAATTTCATTTATTAGAATTTGTTTGTATCGAGAAGTGTTAAGGTCCTTTTGTATTCTTTAAAGTCGGTTTTTTTTTATTGTTGTTAGGAACAGTAATATACAAACCTGTTTTCGCGTTCAGTATCTATCGCCTATCAGGCCTTAAAAACATTTTTTCTAGAGACAATTTCTCCCTGTTGTTCTCCCTGTGAGATCACAAAAACTTCATGGCGCAACGAAAACACAGTTAAGACAGACCTGCATGATATTCCTCTGTCGATGATGAAATGCAATGCGACAACTGCAATATGTGTTATCACAGTGTGTGCAATTACGCTGTTTTACAAAGTCTCTGCTGATTCTTGATGCAATAGAGCTGCTAAACATAGCTAGAAAATTGCCCTCAGATAAACAGGCAGCTGTAGATGAGCAGAATTCTGCTTTCCAGGAAATAGCGAGGGTTATCATGAGCCCAACTTTGGATAAGTGTGAGAACATCTAAGTGAACACCATTAGAAAAGAGGATGTCAGGCATACAGAGGTAGACATTGTTACAAGGCAGAAGAAAAACCGCGTTGAGAAGAATCAAATTACAGGCAGCAGTGTATGTGAATCTACCCTTTCAGTTCCGGATTCACATATCAACGCATAGCAGCCTATGGGTGTTCAAAGCCTAAGCAGTGCAGAGGGTGTAATTAAGAGAAATAATTTGGTAAATAATTGGCTAACAGTCACACCCAGGAAAATAAAAGTAAGGAAATAGAGTGAGACCTCTACGTTCCATGTTGAATCGGACTGAAGGGAGATTTCAAAAGTTGAACTTTCAAAGAGTGTCAAGACGGACCTCGCTGGCAGGTCAGTCATTTCTCATAAGTTAAGAGAGTTTTCCGAAGAGCAACTAATGGCTAGAATTGAGCACGACCTCAGTCACATTAAGTTCATAATAAGCAATCTACTCGCAGACACAGTTTCAGAAGTTAGCATCTGTGAGCTTTATTGAATAGGAGAAAAAATGTGTTCTGAAAGCAATAATAAAAACCGCCTTTTAAATGTTAACTTTGCTTTGGCTGAAGAAAGAAACCTAATACTCAGAAACTCACACAAACTGACTGGATCTGGAATATACATACGTGAGAATTCCAGCTTGATTGATAGTGCTTGACATAGTGAAATCACATTGAGTGGTAATGCCAAGGGACGTGTGAAATGATGCGGCAAGATATTGAGTTAGTTGTAGTATGCCGCAGTACAGAAAGTGTAGTAGATAACATTCTCACGAATAAACATAAGCGGCTCAACTTACTGTAGTATTCAATATGTCACTTGACCAAGTTGTGTTGCCTACAGATTGTAAGGATGCAACCGTCACTCCCATACATAAAACGAGACCAAGAAAACTTCCTTATAACTACAGACCGGTCAGCCTCACCAGTGTTACGGTTAAAGTACTGGAAAGAATAGTCAAGCTGATCATAATGACATTTGTCGGAATCAACCTCTTGTTAAAAAACGGAGAATATGATTTAAGAAAGAATTTATCTTGCACAACAAACCTCCTTACATAGGAGCGCAATCCATAAAAGCTATAGACAATGGAAAGTCAGTGGATGTTGTCTATATAGACTTCAGTAAGGTATATGACAAGGTGCCAACAAATATTATACGCTGACGATATAAACATTTGGCGAAAAATAACAAGAGAAGCAGATGCAGGCAGACCTGAATATCGTGGTTAATTGGTCTAAGGATTGGCTGTTACCTATCAACGAGGCAAAATGTGTCTACATGCACTTTAGGGATACAAAAGGTTAGTAGGTACAGCATAGGGGAAGTGCCTGTAACAGTGGCCCGGTCTCATAAAGATTATGGAGTGACAGTGAGTCACGATCTTATGACCATGGCTAATTGCCGGAGGTTGTAACCAAAAGGTTTTGAACCCCATGGTCTTTAAGACGGATATTCACGAAGTTAGATATTACTACGTTCACTACAGCACGCACAACCTCAGTGAGAACTAAGATTGAGAACTGTGTTCAGGCTGCAAGCCCCTGTTTAAAAGGTGACTCAAATAGCCTGGAAAAAATAAAAAGGGCAGCTACCCGTGCAACTCCAGAACTCGGAGTTTACCATACAAAGTGCGGCTTCAAAAGCTAGATGTCCTTACTGTACCTTACCGCAGATTAAGAGGTGATCTGATTCTAATGTATAGAATATTAAGAAATGATTTTGGACCTAACATATTCCATCATTTTCTTCTCATTAGATCGGGACATGGCAGAGGACATGTCAGGTGAGTAGAAAAGCCAAGAACGAATAAAATGCCAGTGTCATACAGATTTTCTCACCGAGTCATCAATTCTTGGAACCTGTTATTCGAGGCAGTGGTGTTCACATCTCCAACTGATCTGAAGTTGACAGTCGTTTATGAACACTGAAATTGAGTGGAACTTGTCACATCAACACATGAATGAATGTTTACGTTTCAACACAAGGAAACGAAACCCTGGTATCAACCACCATTGCAAACATCGTAATTCAAAACTGATGCCCCATATAAATTTCACATTTCACTGAAATCCTGCTAACAGTCAATGCTGACCAGTGAAAATAGCCTATAATTGCTGTGAACAGGAGGACATAACGGCGAATAATGTACAAACAGAGGATAACTGAATTTATATTTTATTGCTGATTAGTCCAATAAAGTGGCTTTAGGAAAGCACAAAAAACCATAGATCAAGTTCTTATCATACGGAAATTAAACATAATGAATAAAGCCATGGATATTCACATGTAAGCCTCTCAATTCATCAATGCTTTTCTCCAGGTAAGGCACCAAACCACTTTGAACCACATTATTGAATCTTATCAGATTTCAGTGGTCAACTTGACACAAAGAGGTTGCCTATTCATCAACCAAAACGTAATATTTCCATGCTCTGGTATACTTAACATTACTTTTCTAATCTGGTTTTGTGTGTTGACAATGAAAACATTCATTTCATCAACAACCTCTCCATGCAATCCATAGATATTAGTTCACGAAACCTGATTTTTATGCCAATGTGACGTAGCACGTTGTATTATACAACAGCTACTTGTATCTGTCTCGTCTTAGCTACCGATTCCAAAGCGTTTTGCATCCAGATGGTTTCACTGTTTTTTAAGGTGTGTTTTCTACCTCCAATAGCATGTCGGACGTAACGAATTTATCTGTTGGTTGATAAAAAATCGTTACTCCAACACATCCAATTGTTCTTACTTGTGTTCTCGTTTGCTAAAGTATCACCTTGGGCTTTGGAAACAAAAATTATAGGCTTCATTTTGTTTAATCTCACATTCATACAAATTCATCTCATTCCCCAGGCAACCGGTTACTTAACTTTTATATAGTTTTTGACACAGCGGTTACCCATATTCAATTGTACCAGGTTAAATGATCTCCTTCAGTCTAACATCAATTAGCTTATAGTTCCATATGTATAACATATATCTTTACTATCTCGACTGTAGTGATTGTTTCGGTATCGTGATGAGTTCTAAATCCCTTGACAAGCAATCACCACCTGTTTAGATCCGTGATGCAAACTCCTATATTATTGTCATCCATATACGCCTACCTGAATAGGCATTACAAGGAACCTGGATGAAACGTTTGTATGTAATACCTGGATAACTTTTGGTCAGTTCGACACTGTCATCATGCATTCAAAAGTTGGGGAATATCAATTCAATCTGGCCTGAAGGTGAGTGGCCAACTACAAAACATTCACCGCGTGAAAATACAACAGTCACACAGCAAGTTGCCGGTCAAATAATTTAAATGAGTGATTTTAGTTTTTGGTGGTGTAAAGATGACACATATATATAGGGTTTGACAATGCCCTGTAAACGAAAGATACCAAGGCAGTCAAATTAGATGTCGGTAATCGATGGATTTGCAGATGAATGTGAGGTTTAGTCTCTGTGTTTAGAAGCGTTCGATCTAAGATGGCTAGTATTTGGAAGAGATGCGTGACACGGGATACGCTTGAGTTGTGCTTGTTGTCGTAGTTCATGATTCTGGTTGGTTGTGGGATATATTTCCTTATTCCGAAGTTGGATATCCCTTCCTAGTTAGCTGTACTAGATTCGACGGAATAGCTAGCTTATCTGTCACTGTGTCACAGAGTCTTCTTTTCGTTCTCAGATTAGGTGAACTCGTAGACTCTTCAAACATGGCAACGACTAAGGAGGATTGCTGTACTATAGCGAACAAAAAATCAGGTAAGAAAGACGGGTTTATTGCGCTGTGCAAAATTACGAAGGGCTTTCATAAAATGTGGAACCTATACACTAAACACATTATTTGTACAATTTTCCTCAGTTTTCCCATACATACTTGTTCATTCTTGCAATTCTGTTGTAATTCGAATTCTGCTCTTTTCCCTCCTCTTCACTTTTTTTAATCTTTCGCTCCCAGGCATTCCAATTTCGATCGGTGCATATATTACTTATATCTGTCAGCGCAAGCTACATACACCACAATATTACTCCTTCTAATTGTCACGTTACCCTTTATGCTCAACAAATTCCAGTTTTTAATGAGTCTATCTAGTTTGAGCTCTTAGGTTATTGCAACTGTAGTTGGGTATTTGATTTATGTGGGTTGGCTATCGATATACTTGATTCTCTTGGTTTCCTGTGTCGGTTCGAGTGGTCGATATAATAAATAATGATAGTTTGCTGTTTAACTCCTTTTCGATTATGAAATGTTTGTCACTGAAGATGTTGTTGATCAGACTGTAGATATCTTACAGTTTGCCTCTTCTGATAATGAAGACTCAGTCGTACACAAAACGAATTCACATTTTTGGTTTGATCAGTATATCAGACAAAGTGGACATCTTTCCTTCATCTATGCCTGCATAGACATCAGTCAGCAGCCAGACACCATAACAAATTTTCAATGTTATCAATATATGTGAACAACTGTGGATAAACTCGTCCGGAAAACGTCGGGCTTTCGAACAAAAGGAATCTAAAGAACATGGGGGAATTTTTAGAAGTTTTACACTGAGATCAATGGACAACCACATGGAACTCAAGCTAATTCATCAACCAGTCAGAAAACACATATACATATCAAATACCAATAGCCAGATTAAATGGAGACTCAATCAAAATAAAAGGCTGATAGTGATGAGCTGAAGGTTAACAATAATCAACAAAGACCAAGATCGACAAGACAAGCTGTGAATCATATCTGGAAAAATTAAAAATGTTTCACCTCGACCTGAATTTCGAGCTGGTGATGCTACTCAGAAGAACAATAGAAGTTCCACGGCCAAATAGTCAAGCTCAGAGAATGAAACTTCACCATAAACGCCCATTGACGTCATATCAAAGCTACAGGAGCTAAGTAATTATTTTTATCTTACACTCCCTTATGCCTTAACACCGCTCTTGGCACTTCTACGGTTACTTCCGGACCTCAGGACGTGCAGAGGAGGGTTGGTGTGTTGTTTGTACGAACTAATGGTTTTTTTGTACTTGATGACCCGCTCATTACGAATCCCAAATAAAATGCGTTCGTTTGGTTCTGCTTGAATAATTTGCACTGTTTCGAAAATTTGTAGTTAGTAAAATATTCGGCCTATGCTCCTTTACAAGGAGTAACAGGCGTAAGTAAGTAAGTAAGTAAGTATAAACAGATCGAAAACCAATTAAACTCTGTCTTACCAGTTAAAGGATATTCGTTCAGAAGAATTATGACGCCCCATAATGAAAACCGAGATTCTTCGGTAGTCACGAGGCCGATACTTTTAACAAACAGAACTACAAATTATGAAAGTACATGGAATGTTCGGACAGTGTGGAAGACCAGAAGGACCAGTCAAATAGCTACGGGAATGAAGAGGTACAACTTGGCAGTGCTCGGAATCAGTGAAATTAATTGGGTCCAAGCTAGGCAGAAAAGGTATGATTATTAGAAGTATTTGAATGATAGTATGAACTAAGAATCTCAGAAATAACGTAATCGGATCAAGAAGTACTAGATAAGCACGAACGAAAGTACTGTATTTGGAATTCGATATCAAGCATTCAACAAGTACAAAGATATCATTAGTTCATTCAAACACCACATCCGCCACTGCTTAAATTGGAGTATAAGTGTCTGTAATCGGTTGTATGTCTTCTTCTTAAGTTCATCCAGTGTTTGTCCGACATTGTATTGGATAAAAACTCTATTATTTAGAATGCACTCATTAGTATTAGAAGTAACAACCAAAATCGGAACAGACTCACCTGCTTCCTTGGATTGTGTAATCAGCATGTCGGTTGTGTAATGAAACCGCTCTTATCGAGAATTTGAACCATAGACTTTCAGACTACCCTCCCCCACGATATAATGTCGGGTCTTTATATCCCCAAGTTAGGAATGATGTGACTTCACTTAAAACATATTTTTCGCATTGATTAGAGTAAAAACTGGAAGTGTTTTTGTGAAAAGGATAAACAGCAGTTGATATGAAATCATCCGAATTGTAATCAAAATAGAGCTCATTTAATACTCGTGCTTCGCATTGAACAAGTTTCTCACAAGAAACAAATGCATTATGAGGACAAATAATATTTGGTATGACATCAATATTTGACTCTTCTGAAATAGTTTCCTCGAATTCATTAAGAATGTCATTGCAGAGTGAAGGATCACTATAAAAATCAGTACCCATCAAAACTACATCAGGTTTTTGATCATAATTATGTTCACTCAACATATTTTCTTCAGATTTCCAAGGAATTTCATCGGAACTATTTGAATTATAAGGAAAAGCCATACCTGGTACAATAACATGAGAATTTTGATAAACTGATTGATTGAAAACCGTTGTCTCACAAGGATTCAGAGTTTCACTTAACTCCGAACTGCTATATGACTCCACACTGTCTTTTAAAATCGTTGATAAAGATAAATGATCATTATAAATACTCGACTAAGTAGAATCAGAATTACAAGACTTAATATTAGTTGTAGTAAGATGAACATTAGTATTACAGACTGACTGAATATGTCCAATATCACCAAATTTAAAGCACTTAGAATTACGAAATTTGCATGAACTAAAAAAGTAGAACTTGCCACAGGACAAACTTGTGCCCATCTTCGTGAACTGCATCGCAACTCCTCAATGAATTATTTGCATAACCGTGACTATGCACTGGGTTGGGATGACGTAATGCAGCGGAATGTTTTATATCCTCATGATTCATTATACGAAATCTCCCTTTACCGCAATCGAAAATTGTATACTTAACATAGTCTAGCAGTAGTTCCCTGAGAACTGTATAACGAAGCGAAATGGGTTTTCCGGTAAAGCCAGAGTTTTTAATAAGCTATATGTTTCTTTTCCGATGAATGTGAGGAAATGTGCTACAATATTAACATCCTCATCATCTTCCTTACTCATAACCCAGATTTCGAACCTTTCAAAGTAATCCTCAAAAGCATCAAAATCTGAATGTATATCCAACAATTCCATCGCAGGCTCCTTCACGACGCCAATGTGATAATCATGAGTATTTGAATTATCGTATGAACTAAGAATCTCAGAAATAACGTAATCGGATCAAGAAGTACTAGATAAGCACGAACGAAAGTACTGTATTTGGAATTCGATATCAAGCATTCAACAAGTACAAAGATATCATTAGTTCATTCAAACACCACATCCGCCACTGCTTAAATTGGAGTATAAGTGTCTGTAATCGGTTGTATGTCTTCTTCTTAAGTTCATCCAGTGTTTGTCCGACATTGTATTGGATAAAAACTCTATTATTTAGAATGCACTCATTAGTATTAGAAGTAACAACCAAAATCGGAACAGACTCACCTGCTTCCTTGGATTGTGTAATCAGCATGTCGGTTGTGTAATGAAACCGCTCTTATCGAGAATTTGAACCATAGACTTTCAGACTACCCTCCCCCACGATATAATGTCGGGTCTTTATATCCCCAAGTTAGGAATGATGTGACTTCACTTAAAACATATTTTTCACATTGATTAGAGTAAAAACTGGAAGTGTTTTTGTGAAAAGGATAAACAGCAGTTGATATGAAATCATCCGAATTGTAATCAGAATAGAGCTCATTTAATACTCGTGCTTCGCATTGAACAAGTTTCTCACAAGAAACAAATGCATTATGAGGACAAATAATATTTGGTATGACATCAATATTTGACTCTTCTGAAATAGTTTCCTCGAATTCATTAAGAATGTCATTGCAGAGTGAAGGATCACTATAAAAATCAGTACCCATCAAAACTACATCAGGTTTTTGATCATAATTATGTTCACTCAACATATTTTCTTCAGATTTCCAAGGAATTTCATCGGAACTATTTGAATTATAAGGAAAAGCCATACCTGGTACAATAACATGAGAATTTTGATAAACTGATTGATTGAAAACCGTTGTCTCACAAGGATTCAGAGTTTCACTTAACTCCGAACTGCTATATGACTCCACACTGTCTTTTAAAATCGTTGATAAAGATAAATGATCATTATAAATACTCGACTAAGTAGAATCAGAATTACAAGACTTAATATTAGTTGTAGTAAGATGAACATTAGTATTACAGACTGACTGAATATGTCCAATATCACCAAATTTAAAGCACTTAGAATTACGAAATTTGCATGAACTAAAAAAGTAGAACTTGCCACAGGACAAACACTGGCCAAACTTGTGCCCATCTTCGTGAACTGCATCGCAACTCCTCAATGAATTATTTGCATAACCGTGACTATGCACTGGGTTGGGATGACGTAATGCAGCGGAATGTTTTATATCCTCATGATTCATTATACGAAATCTCCCTTTACCGCAATCGAAAATTGTATACTTAACATAGTCTAGCAGTAGTTCCCTGAGAACTGTATAACGAAGCGAAATGGGTTTTCCGGTAAAGCCAGAGTTTTTAATAAGCTATATGTTTCTTTTCCGATGAATGTGAGGAAATGTGCTACAATATTAACATCCTCATCATCTTCCTTACTCATAACCCAGATTTCGAACCTTTCAAAGTAATCCTCAAAAGCATCAAAATCTGAATGTATATCCAACAATTCCATCGCAGGCTCCTTCACGACGCCAATGTGATAATCATGAGTATTTGAATTATCGTATGAACTAAGAATCTCAGAAATAACGTAATCGGATCAAGAAGTACTAGATAAGCACGAACGAAAGTACTGTATTTGGAATTCGATATCAAGCATTCAACAAGTACAAAGATATCATTAGTTCATTCAAACACCACATCCGCCACTGCTTAAATTGGAGTATAAGTGTCTGTAATCGGTTGTATGTCTTCTTCTTAAGTTCATCCAGTGTTTGTCCGACATTGTATTGGATAAAAACTCTATTATTTAGAATGCACTCATTAATATTAGAAGTAACAACCAAAATCGGAACAGACTCACCTGCTTCCTTGGATTGTGTAATCAGCATGTCGGTTGTGTAATGAAACCGCTCTTATCGAGAATTTGAACCATAGACTTTCAGACTACCCTCCCCCACGATATAATGTCGGGTCTTTATATCCCCAAGTTAGGAATGATGTGACTTCACTTAAAACATATTTTTCACATTGATTAGAGTAAAAACTGGAAGTGTTTTTGTGAAAAGGATAAACAGCAGTTGATATGAAATCATCCGAATTGTAATCAGAATAGAGCTCATTTAATACTCGTGCTTCGCATTGAACAAGTTTCTCACAAGAAACAAATGCATTATGAGGACAAATAATATTTGGTATGACATCAATATTTGACTCTTCTGAAATAGTTTCCTCGAATTCATTAAGAATGTCATTGCAGAGTGAAGGATCACTATAAAAATCAGTACCCATCAAAACTACATCAGGTTTTTGATCATAATTATGTTCACTCAACATATTTTCTTCAGATTTCCAAGGAATTTCATCGGAACTATTTGAATTATAAGGAAAAGCCATACCTGGTACAATAACATGAGAATTTTGATAAACTGATTGATTGAAAACCGTTGTCTCACAAGGATTCAGAGTTTCACTTAACTCCGAACTGCTATATGACTCCACACTGTCTTTTAAAATCGTTGATAAAGATAAATGATCATTATAAATACTCGACTAAGTAGAATCAGAATTACAAGACTTAATATTAGTTGTAGTAAGATGAACATTAGTATTACAGACTGACTGAATATGTCCAATATCACCAAATTTAAAGCACTTAGAATTACGAAATTTGCATGAACTAAAAAAGTAGAACTTGCCACAGGACAAACACTGGCCAAACTTGTGCCCATCTTCGTGAACTGCATCGCAACTCCTCAATGAATTATTTGCATAACCGTGACTATGCACTGGGTTGGGATGACGTAATGCAGCGGAATGTTTTATATCCTCATGATTCATTATACGAAATCTCCCTTTACCGCAATCGAAAATTGTATACTTAACATAGTCTAGCAGTAGTTCCCTGAGAACTGTATAACGAAGCGAAATGGGTTTTCCGGTAAAGCCAGAGTTTTTAATAAGCTATATGTTTCTTTTCCGATGAATGTGAGGAAATGTGCTACAATATTAACATCCTCATCATCTTCCTTACTCATAACCCAGATTTCGAACCTTTCAAAGTAATCCTCAAAAGCATCAAAATCTGAATGTATATCCAACAATTCCATCGCAGGCTCCTTCACGACGCCAATGTGATAATCATGAGTATTTGAATTATCGTATGAACTAAGAATCTCAGAAATAACGTAATCGGATCAAGAAGTACTAGATAAGCACGAACGAAAGTACTGTATTTGGAATTCGATATCAAGCATTCAACAAGTACAAAGATATCATTAGTTCATTCAAACACCACATCCGCCACTGCTTAAATTGGAGTATAAGTGTCTGTAATCGGTTGTATGTCTTCTTCTTAAGTTCATCCAGTGTTTGTCCGACATTGTATTGGATAAAAACTCTATTATTTAGAATGCACTCATTAGTATTAGAAGTAACAACCAAAATCGGAACAGACTCACCTGCTTCCTTGGATTGTGTAATCAGCATGTCGGTTGTGTAATGAAACCGCTCTTATCGAGAATTTGAACCATAGACTTTCAGACTACCCTCCCCCACGATATAATGTCGGGTCTTTATATCCCCAAGTTAGGAATGATGTGACTTCACTTAAAACATATTTTTCACATTGATTAGAGTAAAAACTGGAAGTGTTTTTGTGAAAAGGATAAACAGCAGTTGATATGAAATCATCCGAATTGTAATCAGAATAGAGCTCATTTAATACTCGTGCTTCGCATTGAACAAGTTTCTCACAAGAAACAAATGCATTATGAGGACAAATAATATTTGGTATGACATCAATATTTGACTCTTCTGAAATAGTTTCCTCGAATTCATTAAGAATGTCATTGCAGAGTGAAGGATCACTATAAAAATCAGTACCCATCAAAACTACATCAGGTTTTTGATCATAATTATGTTCACTCAACATATTTTCTTCAGATTTCCAAGGAATTTCATCGGAACTATTTGAATTATAAGGAAAAGCCATACCTGGTACAATAACATGAGAATTTTGATAAACTGATTGATTGAAAACCGTTGTCTCACAAGGATTCAGAGTTTCACTTAACTCCGAACTGCTATATGACTCCACACTGTCTTTTAAAATCGTTGATAAAGATAAATGATCATTATAAATACTCGACTAAGTAGAATCAGAATTACAAGACTTAATATTAGTTGTAGTAAGATGAACATTAGTATTACAGACTGACTGAATATGTCCAATATCACCAAATTTAAAGCACTTAGAATTACGAAATTTGCATGAACTAAAAAAGTAGAACTTGCCACAGGACAAACACTGGCCAAACTTGTGCCCATCTTCGTGAACTGCATCGCAACTCCTCAATGAATTATTTGCATAACCGTGACTATGCACTGGGTTGGGATGACGTAATGCAGCGGAATGTTTTATATCCTCATGATTCATTATACGAAATCTCCCTTTACCGCAATCGAAAATTGTATACTTAACATAGTCTAGCAGTAGTTCCCTGAGAACTGTATAACGAAGCGAAATGGGTTTTCCGGTAAAGCCAGAGTTTTTAATAAGCTATATGTTTCTTTTCCGATGAATGTGAGGAAATGTGCTACAATATTAACATCCTCATCATCTTCCTTACTCATAACCCAGATTTCGAACCTTTCAAAGTAATCCTCAAAAGCATCAAAATCTGAATGTATATCCAACAATTCCATCGCAGGCTCCTTCACGACGCCAATGTGATAATCATGAGTATTTGAATTATCGTATGAACTAAGAATCTCAGAAATAACGTAATCGGATCAAGAAGTACTAGATAAGCACGAACGAAAGTACTGTATTTGGAATTCGATATCAAGCATTCAACAAGTACAAAGATATCATTAGTTCATTCAAACACCACATCCGCCACTGCTTAAATTGGAGTATAAGTGTCTGTAATCGGTTGTATGTCTTCTTCTTAAGTTCATCCAGTGTTTGTCCGACATTGTATTGGATAAAAACTCTATTATTTAGAATGCACTCATTAATATTAGAAGTAACAACCAAAATCGGAACAGACTCACCTGCTTCCTTGGATTGTGTAATCAGCATGTCGGTTGTGTAATGAAACCGCTCTTATCGAGAATTTGAACCATAGACTTTCAGACTACCCTCCCCCACGATATAATGTCGGGTCTTTATATCCCCAAGTTAGGAATGATGTGACTTCACTTAAAACATATTTTTCACATTGATTAGAGTAAAAACTGGAAGTGTTTTTGTGAAAAGGATAAACAGCAGTTGATATGAAATCATCCGAATTGTAATCAGAATAGAGCTCATTTAATACTCGTGCTTCGCATTGAACAAGTTTCTCACAAGAAACAAATGCATTATGAGGACAAATAATATTTGGTATGACATCAATATTTGACTCTTCTGAAATAGTTTCCTCGAATTCATTAAGAATGTCATTGCAGAGTGAAGGATCACTATAAAAATCAGTACCCATCAAAACTACATCAGGTTTTTGATCATAATTATGTTCACTCAACATATTTTCTTCAGATTTCCAAGGAATTTCATCGGAACTATTTGAATTATAAGGAAAAGCCATACCTGGTACAATAACATGAGAATTTTGATAAACTGATTGATTGAAAACCGTTGTCTCACAAGGATTCAGAGTTTCACTTAACTCCGAACTGCTATATGACTCCACACTGTCTTTTAAAATCGTTGATAAAGATAAATGATCATTATAAATACTCGACTAAGTAGAATCAGAATTACAAGACTTAATATTAGTTGTAGTAAGATGAACATTAGTATTACAGACTGACTGAATATGTCCAATATCACCAAATTTAAAGCACTTAGAATTACGAAATTTGCATGAACTAAAAAAGTAGAACTTGCCACAGGACAAACACTGGCCAAACTTGTGCCCATCTTCGTGAACTGCATCGCAACTCCTCAATGAATTATTTGCATAACCGTGACTATGCACTGGGTTGGGATGACGTAATGCAGCGGAATGTTTTATATCCTCATGATTCATTATACGAAATCTCCCTTTACCGCAATCGAAAATTGTATACTTAACATAGTCTAGCAGTAGTTCCCTGAGAACTGTATAACGAAGCGAAATGGGTTTTCCGGTAAAGCCAGAGTTTTTAATAAGCTATATGTTTCTTTTCCGATGAATGTGAGGAAATGTGCTACAATATTAACATCCTCATCATCTTCCTTACTCATAACCCAGATTTCGAACCTTTCAAAGTAATCCTCAAAAGCATCAAAATCTGAATGTATATCCAACAATTCCATCGCAGGCTCCTTCACGACGCCAATGTGATAATCATGAGTATTTGAATTATCGTATGAACTAAGAATCTCAGAAATAACGTAATCGGATCAAGAAGTACTAGATAAGCACGAACGAAAGTACTGTATTTGGAATTCGATATCAAGCATTCAACAAGTACAAAGATATCATTAGTTCATTCAAACACCACATCCGCCACTGCTTAAATTGGAGTATAAGTGTCTGTAATCGGTTGTATGTCTTCTTCTTAAGTTCATCCAGTGTTTGTCCGACATTGTATTGGATAAAAACTCTATTATTTAGAATGCACTCATTAATATTAGAAGTAACAACCAAAATCGGAACAGACTCACCTGCTTCCTTGGATTGTGTAATCAGCATGTCGGTTGTGTAATGAAACCGCTCTTATCGAGAATTTGAACCATAGACTTTCAGACTACCCTCCCCCACGATATAATGTCGGGTCTTTATATCCCCAAGTTAGGAATGATGTGACTTCACTTAAAACATATTTTTCACATTGATTAGAGTAAAAACTGGAAGTGTTTTTGTGAAAAGGATAAACAGCAGTTGATATGAAATCATCCGAATTGTAATCAGAATAGAGCTCATTTAATACTCGTGCTTCGCATTGAACAAGTTTCTCACAAGAAACAAATGCATTATGAGGACAAATAATATTTGGTATGACATCAATATTTGACTCTTCTGAAATAGTTTCCTCGAATTCATTAAGAATGTCATTGCAGAGTGAAGGATCACTATAAAAATCAGTACCCATCAAAACTACATCAGGTTTTTGATCATAATTATGTTCACTCAACATATTTTCTTCAGATTTCCAAGGAATTTCATCGGAACTATTTGAATTATAAGGAAAAGCCATACCTGGTACAATAACATGAGAATTTTGATAAACTGATTGATTGAAAACCGTTGTCTCACAAGGATTCAGAGTTTCACTTAACTCCGAACTGCTATATGACTCCACACTGTCTTTTAAAATCGTTGATAAAGATAAATGATCATTATAAATACTCGACTAAGTAGAATCAGAATTACAAGACTTAATATTAGTTGTAGTAAGATGAACATTAGTATTACAGACTGACTGAATATGTCCAATATCACCAAATTTAAAGCACTTAGAATTACGAAATTTGCATGAACTAAAAAAGTAGAACTTGCCACAGGACAAACACTGGCCAAACTTGTGCCCATCTTCGTGAACTGCATCGCAACTCCTCAATGAATTATTTGCATAACCGTGACTATGCACTGGGTTGGGATGACGTAATGCAGCGGAATGTTTTATATCCTCATGATTCATTATACGAAATCTCCCTTTACCGCAATCGAAAATTGTATACTTAACATAGTCTAGCAGTAGTTCCCTGAGAACTGTATAACGAAGCGAAATGGGTTTTCCGGTAAAGCCAGAGTTTTTAATAAGCTATATGTTTCTTTTCCGATGAATGTGAGGAAATGTGCTACAATATTAACATCCTCATCATCTTCCTTACTCATAACCCAGATTTCGAACCTTTCAAAGTAATCCTCAAAAGCATCAAAATCTGAATGTATATCCAACAATTCCATCGCAGGCTCCTTCACGACGCCAATGTGATAATCATGAGTATTTGAATTATCGTATGAACTAAGAATCTCAGAAATAACGTAATCGGATCAAGAAGTACTAGATAAGCACGAACGAAAGTACTGTATTTGGAATTCGATATCAAGCATTCAACAAGTACAAAGATATCATTAGTTCATTCAAACACCACATCCGCCACTGCTTAAATTGGAGTATAAGTGTCTGTAATCGGTTGTATGTCTTCTTCTTAAGTTCATCCAGTGTTTGTCCGACATTGTATTGGATAAAAACTCTATTATTTAGAATGCACTCATTAATATTAGAAGTAACAACCAAAATCGGAACAGACTCACCTGCTTCCTTGGATTGTGTAATCAGCATGTCGGTTGTGTAATGAAACCGCTCTTATCGAGAATTTGAACCATAGACTTTCAGACTACCCTCCCCCACGATATAATGTCGGGTCTTTATATCCCCAAGTTAGGAATGATGTGACTTCACTTAAAACATATTTTTCACATTGATTAGAGTAAAAACTGGAAGTGTTTTTGTGAAAAGGATAAACAGCAGTTGATATGAAATCATCCGAATTGTAATCAGAATAGAGCTCATTTAATACTCGTGCTTCGCATTGAACAAGTTTCTCACAAGAAACAAATGCATTATGAGGACAAATAATATTTGGTATGACATCAATATTTGACTCTTCTGAAATAGTTTCCTCGAATTCATTAAGAATGTCATTGCAGAGTGAAGGATCACTATAAAAATCAGTACCCATCAAAACTACATCAGGTTTTTGATCATAATTATGTTCACTCAACATATTTTCTTCAGATTTCCAAGGAATTTCATCGGAACTATTTGAATTATAAGGAAAAGCCATACCTGGTACAATAACATGAGAATTTTGATAAACTGATTGATTGAAAACCGTTGTCTCACAAGGATTCAGAGTTTCACTTAACTCCGAACTGCTATATGACTCCACACTGTCTTTTAAAATCGTTGATAAAGATAAATGATCATTATAAATACTCGACTAAGTAGAATCAGAATTACAAGACTTAATATTAGTTGTAGTAAGATGAACATTAGTATTACAGACTGACTGAATATGTCCAATATCACCAAATTTAAAGCACTTAGAATTACGAAATTTGCATGAACTAAAAAAGTAGAACTTGCCACAGGACAAACACTGGCCAAACTTGTGCCCATCTTCGTGAACTGCATCGCAACTCCTCAATGAATTATTTGCATAACCGTGACTATGCACTGGGTTGGGATGACGTAATGCAGCGGAATGTTTTATATCCTCATGATTCATTATACGAAATCTCCCTTTACCGCAATCGAAAATTGTATACTTAACATAGTCTAGCAGTAGTTCCCTGAGAACTGTATAACGAAGCGAAATGGGTTTTCCGGTAAAGCCAGAGTTTTTAATAAGCTATATGTTTCTTTTCCGATGAATGTGAGGAAATGTGCTACAATATTAACATCCTCATCATCTTCCTTACTCATAACCCAGATTTCGAACCTTTCAAAGTAATCCTCAAAAGCATCAAAATCTGAATGTATATCCAACAATTCCATCGCAGGCTCCTTCACGACGCCAATGTGATAATCATGAGTATTTGAATTATCGTATGAACTAAGAATCTCAGAAATAACGTAATCGGATCAAGAAGTACTAGATAAGCACGAACGAAAGTACTGTATTTGGAATTCGATATCAAGCATTCAACAAGTACAAAGATATCATTAGTTCATTCAAACACTACAAAAGGTTAGATTCGTGAGAGATGCTACTATACTTTGGTCCAGTGGAAGAAAATGCTCCACACACTCAGGGAGTTGCTCTGATGCTGTTCAAAGGAGCACAAAGTGCACTTGTTGAGTGGGAATTTCATGGATTCAGGATCATCAAAGCATACTTCAAAACAAAGAGGGAGGGAATTAGAATGAATGCTATTCATTGTTATGCAGTTACCAATGATAACATCGACGACGATGAAGATCAGTTTTATAAGAGGCTACAACCGATCATAACTAAGTGTTCAGGAGACGATCTGACAATCCTGATGGGAGACCTAAACGCCAAGATAGGGATGGACAACACTGGACATGAAGATATCATGGGACGATATGGACTTGCAAGAAGGAATGAGAATGTTGAGATTTTTTTAGATTTATGTGTATTCAACAAAATGATTATAGATAACACCAATTTCTCACACAAACGCACACATTAAGCTAGATGGATATCACTGAGACCCAGATTGATCATATTTGATTCAATAAAATGTTCATAATATTTAAATAACAGAGAAATAGATGGGTAGAACACATTGGAGTACTCTCGAGTACTCCAAATTCATTGAATACACCAGTCATCGAAGCAGCACACACAGACCTCATAGCGATCAATCCATAATTGATCGACGAAATCTGGATGATCATCAGATAAATCAAGAGTGAGAAAGCAGCAGCACTTGACAACATACCACATGAAGCAGCAAAGTCAGACGTAGAAGCAGCTGCAAACACGCTCCACATTCTATTCTGCAAGATTTAGGATGAGAAACAGGTGCCAGCAAACTGGCAAGATTGACACCTCACCAAGATACCAAAGAAATATCTGGAAAAATGTAAGAAATACAGAGGTAACACACTATTATCGATACTGGGATAGATTTTCAACAGAGTGTTGATGGACCGGACAAAAGATTCAGTAAACACTGAAGTTCAGGATCAATATGCCGGACTCCATAAGGATCACTTTTGCACAAACCAGATCGTCACACTACGAATCATCGTTGAACAGTCAGTTGAATGTAACTCGTCGCTATGCATGAACTTCCTTGGAGAACTCTATGGAAAAATCTTCGACACCATCGTGTACCTCATAAAATAGTCAACATCATACGGAATTCATACGACAGACTACACCGTAGTGGTGCATGGAGAGACAGGCGACACTCGTTTTAAGTAAGGACCGGAGTTAGATAAGGATGCTTACTCTCCCCCTTTCTCTTTCTTCTAGTGGTTGACTGGATTATGAAGACCTCCAAATCTCAAGGGAAGTATGGAATAATGTGAACAGGTTGGATGCAAATAGACGACTTGAACTCCATAGATGACCTGGCCCTTCTATCCCATACACATCAACAAATGCAAGTAAAGACAACCAGTGTAGCAGCAGCCTCTGCGTCAGTAGGTCTAAACATATACAAGGGAAAGAGTAAGATCCTTAGACACAATACGAGGAACACTAACCCAATCACACTTGGTGGAGAAGCTCTGAAGAGTTGTGGACTTTCACGTACTTGAGTAGCATCATTGATGAACAAGGAGGATCTGATACAGACATAAAGATGAGGATCGGCAAAACTAGGACAGCATTCCTACAGTTGAAGAACATATAGACCTCAAAACATGTGTCAACCAATACCAAGGTCAGAATCTTCAATATGAACGTCAAGACAGTCCTACTGTATGAAGCTGACACTTAGAGAACTACTACAACCATTTTTAAAGTCCACAAGTGTTTATAAACAATTGCCTACACACGACACTCAGTGTTCGTTGACAGGATGCCATCAGTAATGTTGTTGAGCGGCCTATACTGGTCCACGAGGGGTACCTGGTGTGAGTAAGCAAGTAAATATGTTCTTTGACCTTTTTTCAGTAACTGCCGAACATTTAGGCTCTGTTTAACAATGCTCGGTGATTCCTTTCCACATTTTATCTATCTACTTGACTTCTAACGCTGTTGTCTGACAATATTCTACCTCTGTTTACGATTTATTATCATGTTTGTTTATGTCTTTTGAATACCACATTTAAGTGCTTAGCAGCAGTATGATCCAAATCTGTTACATCAATTCATCTTAAAGATATTCCATTGACCAGTGTATAGTTCTGCTGTGACGTCGGAGGAACCGTACCCTGGTAATAAGAATACATATGGGAATACAGACTGGAAGAGATTGTGAATAGATTTACATATTAAATAAATGAATTATATCTTACATAGCTTCTATCAATTTAAACAATCACCAAACTGTCAAATAGATATTCATTGAACCTGTTCAAATAAAAAAACGACTTATAATAAGATCAAATTGGTTAAAGATGATCTTCCAGATCATTCAACTTATCAGAGGTTAACTAGACAATCAGGGCATTAAGATTAATTCAACACATCGATTGAATAAATGATGTCACTTTATTTGAAATCATGTAATTCTATTAAATGTCAAATATCCGATTTCATTTTTGTCAGTATTTATACTTATGAAACTCGTGAGAATCACCTGTCACGTGATGATAGCGTATATGCATGTACTAGGGCCTATAATACAAAAGGTTATTTATTGACTATTATATATCAGTAATCTCTACTGAGATCAAATATAATTTACATAAATTGTAATGGACCTTTGAAAAAAATATACGTGATTTTTCAAATTCAATTTAATGTAAGATACTAATTTTTTAACATGATATAACATATATGGATACTATTCATATATACATATTTGTGATCATGTTAATAATGCTTAAATATAGATAAAATCCTTAAAATGAGAATGAATTTAATGGTGATGATCAAAATGTAAATTGATCGGATTAGTTGATTGACAATTACTATGAATTAAAACAAAGTAAATTCAATATTGATATATATTTAAAAAGAAGAAGAAGACGAAGACGAAGAAGAAGAAGAAATCTATGCAATTATATCAAAATGCCATCGAAATTAATCTATGAAATCGTTGAAAATGATAACAATATAGAAGCTCAATTAGATTTATTAAATTGTACTGATGAAATTACTGAAGTATTGAACTCATCAGAATGTATAAAAAGTGATATATTAACTAAAACCTTACATAATAATGGAAATAATAAAAAGGAAATAAAGCATAAAACAAATCAATCATTAAAGAATGAGGAAGGAATTAAAAGTTATTTTATATCTAATCAATTATGGATTGTTACTTTGTTAATTCTAATTATCGTCATTGTTATTGGATTATTATCTGTTTGGTTTGGAATTGTATATTGTAAGTCCAAATTATCTGGTGTAGATAGTGTTAAAGTACCCGGTGGTAGTCAAGGTAAGTTAAAAAAAATAATAAAATTTCTATGAGATATAAAGACTTTTCAGTTACTTATTAATTCATTATATTGATGTTCTTTCTGTAGTTATATGACAAGTTGATCTGACATGCTAGAATTTCAACGTTTGAATTTTAGCCATAAATAACTTCTAAAATAAGTAGTATTTCAAAATTTCGACATAAGTACTGAATATGTTAGACTTAATGGATATTAATAACTAACGATTTCAGGACAAACATGGTAACTATCTCAGATACAACTAAGTACATAGTCAGCATAGTAGTTTCATGTTTATTTTTCTCTGGTTAACTTTAAATGTATTATCCTTTCTAGCTAAATGAACAAAAGAAATAATTAGAATACCTTATAACAGTAAAATGGACTAAATTTACATTTCACTTATTTTCTGTTGTTAACGAAGGTTGGGACATAATACTGGTTAGTATAAAGTGAATGCTTAATTTTATCAATAAGTTCATCTTTTGAAATTACTTTTATTCATTTCTGAGAGGAAAAACGTCTTTTTTTTTAAAATATGGCGTCAGTAAATGACCTGGACAAAAGAGACAATAGTTTAATAAGACATTACAAATTATAAGATGTAATAATTAATAAAATAAGAATACTAACGAAAGACGATCAAATATGATTGGAATCATGATAAATTTTGTTTTACTTAAAAAACAAAGTTCTAGTGTAAGCAATGATGGATAGTGGCTAGCAGTGGAATCCAGGATTCGCCTTTCGTCCTATTTGGGACTCGTCAGCTGGATGTACCTGCATCTCAGAGTTGATATAATACGCACAGTATGCACATATGCCAATAAAAGACTGATCAATTGCAGTCTTAAAAACTCAATGGGAAGATACAAGTCAAACAATACCAAGTGAATTTAAATTTTTACTGTTTTAAAAAGATATAGAAATAAATTATACTTGGTTTGGCATTGACTTTTAATCTGAATTATGTTTAAGAATATCTTAGACTTATGGATTGCTTGATCACATTTTGAAATACTCACCTACAGTAGGATTGTAGACATTATAACCCCCACTGAAACTTAATCTATAATTTTAAGATCATTAACATTAGATGAATAATCAATAGTTCTAAGCTGTAATGAAGTCATAAAATATATCAAGAAATTTTCCCAGTATAACTTAATAAAAATGTTTAAATTTAGTTATCATGATAGACCTATGGGAATGGATTTAAATAGAATGAGGTTCCGGCTTATCAGTTGAGAGTTGAGTGTATAAAGTTTTAAGCCTTTGATCTACAAATACTTTTCTATATTGATCATAAATTTGAGTTTTACCATGTCGAAATACGTTTTTACTCATAAATCATATTGTTGCATTATAGTGTTTGGATTTATGAATATTTCATAAGTAGTCACATTTGAACCTGGTTGTAGTTGACTGATAAGAAACTTTTCATTAAGAGTCTAAATATTGTTCATCGGTTTTTTTTGTTGGTTTCCATTGTGTGTTTTTATTTGGATGTAGATTTTTACTTTGAATTAAATAAGAATTCTAAAGAAAAGATAACCTTGATTATTCAGTTGTTTTTTTACTTCAGTTAAACACAGTGATAGCTAAACTGAAACTTGATAGAAAGCAAAGAATATTCTATTCAATAATTTCTTATCACGTTCTACAATTATCATATCCGAATTAATAATCCATAAAATTGGGCAAGTTTAAGGTAGAGTACATCACTTAGAATTGTAACATGTGAATTAAGGATTATGTGTCCTTAAAAATCGAATCAAATCGTTAATGTTGGAGCTGACTAATATAAAGTGTTAATTTGTATCAGTTTATAAGTGAAATGAAATTGTGTGATAATTAATGATCAGAATAAATATGGTGAACATGGAGTAAGAGAGAAAGAATTAAGTAATATGTAGAATAATATGAATTAGGCAAGAATTAGCAGATAGGGGTGAATACTGAATAAATTTCTCAAAAAGGCTAGTTAGTGTAATAATAATAATAATAATAATAATAATAATAATAATAATAATAATAATAATAATGTACTCTGCCTTAATCCTGGCCAATTTTGTGGATGATCAATTTGGATATGATAATTGTGGAACCTGATAAGAAATTATTGAATAGAATATTCTTTGTTTATATATGATTATGTTTTAATATAATGGGAGTTTTTCAGAGAGAAAGCGAAGGTCGATTGAAATTTCAATTCTTAACGTTACAAAGATGTGTGAATTTATTTATTTCTTATACTCATAGTAATTTTATGATAAGTTCACATTGTTCTTTAAATGTTTTTGTTGTTATTGATAAGACAACCTATCTTTCCATTACAGAATGTAGAAAACATGTACAACACCGTATTCATTGTTAACGTTTATTTATATTTTTTAAAGTATTTCATAGATTTGACTGACTATTCATTGTTGATAGATAATGAGACCATTACATTTTGTTTTCCGAATTTGACATGTAAAAAAGGTTTCTAAATAATTCTAAAATCTCTGGTAAAATGCCTGATGTAGCAGATCAATTCAGATACAATGACTTTTAATGATGGATTTAAAAAATTAAAAGTTCACTTGAGGATTTAGTATTTTCATCACCTTGACAACATGAGACTAATTCATGTAATTTTTTTGAACATTTGATAATAAGGGTTGAATTTATATCCGCTTAAAAATATTTTATATCAGATATTCATCAATAGTTATGTACTATAGACAATTGACTAAAATAGTAGCAATATACTTAGTATTCGATTGAGATCATGAATCGATTGATATTAGACCACTATTGAATAACTGAAAGCACTGGACAGCCGTTTCGTCCTAGTATAGAACTCCTCATAAGTGAGCATTCACGATCTCGCAGGTAGGATTTGAACCCAGGACCTTCGGTTTTAGTCGATTCATGATCTCAACAAAGACGTTAACAATCTCCACAACCCCATACTGATATGTTTAGTAGTCAGCTATTTTTTGTTTTAAAAAATGCTGAACTATGTACCTATTCGAATAATTATGAATTTTTGGATGAGTTGTTCTCATTGTTCAAACAAACTGTTCTTGAACATTGTGTAAAATTTAAATTCGGTTTACGCTTAATTTCACTTTAAGTACATTGTCATCAATATACAAGAATCATAGGCGAAGTTTTTTTATTCTAGTTTGCAAACATCACATTTTGGAATGAACACCTAATAAATTGAGACGTAAAAGTGATCGAATTGATAGTGTTTTACATGTTATGCTTAACGGACTAAGTTTACTATAAAAGATTGTTAAATGCGTATATGCTATAGTGTACACTAATAAATTTTCATACAATACTAAGTCTTACATCATAGAGACTTTTAAGTGTAAAATTAAACTAATTGTTAATAGTGATTAGAAGTTTAAATTTTGGTTCAAGTGAACATTGAACACTGACATAATGAATGTAAAAAGGTAATAGCTGATTATTTATGTGTAACATTCAAATGTCTTCGATTGAAAATAGTTCCCTTAATACTACAGATTTTAATATTATCAAACACCCACACACGTTTAAATCTGAGAGCGAAGAAGCAACCAGTTTACTGGTATTTATCTGTATATTTAAATTTAAGGCTACTTTGGATTACAAAATTACATAATTTACAAGGCATTTGAAGTATAGTTTGGTTTGGATAGCTGTTTCATTGTTGCTTAAAATTCACTTGTGTAGACATTTGATTTGAGAAGTTACATTCATCATTAACTGGGTGTAATTAAGTAATCTGATGAAAATTCCTCGACAGTAGTATGATATTTATAGCTTATTATCACTTTACTAGTGACAAAAGAGATTTTAAATCGTCCCGAATGTTATGATTATGGTCCTAAGGAATATTTTTAATGATTGAATGTTTTTTATTCATAACTACATAATTTATTTTGTTATGCTTTATTATTACACTAAAGCGATATCTTCCACAACAAATGAAACGATCAATAAAATATGTTTGGAACCAATTGAATCAGGTCCATGCAGAGCTTCCATCGAAATGTTTGCTTTTAGTGTAGACCAATGGAGATGTATCAGATTCATTTATGGTGGTTGTCACGGGAATTCCAATCAGTTCGCTAGCATAGAAGAATGTGAAGCTGTATGCCATTAAGTGAATTATAATTTCAACGAATATGTTTCAAGTTATATAATTCACTGCTTAATTTTCTTTGGTTTTGTAGATTACAATATATTTCTTTCACGATACACTGATTATTTCGATTTATAAAGTTTATTTATAATCCATGCAGAGTTTTGTAAAGAAAAATTATCTAAAGATTGAAAAATATATTGTCCAACAGGAAGACCGCCTGCTTGAATATCTGGAATACCTGTTCCTGCCATCTAGATATTTCAACAAGTTATCTAATTTTCTCGTTTTATTACATCATTATAGTATAACCTATTCAGGTGGGTTTCTGAAAAGTGTACAACCTTTCGTTGTGAAAATTACAAATGACTCAATCAGAGATGTTGTGGTTGCTGGCAATATGTAGCGAAAAAATTGTACATTATTTAGATGTCGATTGACTGGGCTGTTAACTTCTAATTGGTGATCACTCAATATTTATCGTCAGGATCGACCAAGAACTAAGGAACGGGAACTTGTGGAAATACTTTGTGATGAGAATTCTATATTATACCAAAGATATAATATTGAATAAAGCTGATAATAATAATGTCCGCTCAAAAATTACTTGTTAAGTAAGGTGTGATTACTTTTAATCGCTTGACTACATGTCGTGAATAATCTTCAAAAAGCGATTTCAGTAACATGAAATATTTATGTAACCTAATATTGTTATTGATTTCTATGAATTCGTATTCCTATTCACACTACAAAAAGTTCCTCAAGTGACATGTTTTCGATTCATTTTATTTCAAAAGACACTTTACTGATCGATCTGCTAGTCTCAACCTAATTTTTCTTCTTTCAAGGCTACTTTAAAAGAAATTCCGTCCAGTAACTAGATAATAGCCAAGTTTACATTTACTTAGTCGCTAATATTGTTTCTTCATTTGGATTACATCAGGCTTGAACGAAGAGACGGAGCTATCTCACAATGTTCAAAGAATCGAAGATAGGTCTAACTCGTCATTTAGCGAAGGCATTTCAGAATCATGATCACTGATTCAATAATCTTTATTAGACTATACTAACGAATCTAATCTTGTATTTCCTGATATAAAATAGAATTATTTATGATATTGTCTAAAAGTGTAAGAGCATAACTAATGTTGACTGAGAACGTGTTTCTGTATATTTTAAATGGTTTGAGAATAAAGTAATGTGTAAGACTAAATCTACACACAAATAAATCAGTATATATATATACCCAAATGAAAAGCACTTTAAGTGAACAGTAACTTCACGTAAGTCTTTCAATTTGAGATATACAATGAACAAATATAATTTATTTTCATTATATTAGGATGGAGAAATTTCATTCAAATTTAAAGAAAAAGTAATCTAAATGGGTTTACTTCTTTTTGTGTTTAGCAGTTACGATAATCATAGGTAAAGGAAATCAATGAATTTTACGCTGTATCGGTTTAGGATTAATGTGTCCGAGGTCACAAAATTTTGTCTCAAATTTATCCGTTACACCGAAAGAGCAGGAAATCAACCATGTGTATAACCAAGTAATGGTTGAGAAATAGTGTTTTGTAATAATGACTATTCTGATCGAGAATGAACACAACTATTATTATATCTCGTTCAAGTGTTAATTGTAAAAGTATTTAAGTAGTCGGAACTAAATTTAGAACAAAAAAGTATTAAGTTATTAGTCAGTAAGAAGTTGTAGAGGTGACTGTTTTCGAGACAAAATTACCGGAGTTCTAGTGAGAAACCGTGACCGGTAGAGCTAATTCGTGTCAGGCGTGAAGCAGTTACTCACTGAGGACATGGAAGATGGTGACGCAAAAACGTGGATTGATTAATTAGACATTAACAACGTTCGGTGTCGAGTCACTAGTTTAGGAACTAAGTGTTGTTTGATTTTAAACTAATGAAACGATTGGTCAATTGTATTTAGATGAAAAACTGCAGTGAAATCCACAAAATGTATTTAAATTAAATAAAATGTAAACTAATTTTTTAGAATATTTATAATTCTTTCAAGATATTAATCCGAGATATAAAACAGAATAAATCCTCTGAATATGGCTCAGGAGACAGAAGCATCATAAGCGACATTTACAATCAACCAAGGATGTGCAGCATGGATTCCATCGTTAATCACAATAAAGACTCGTTTCATAATGGCTACATTGTAGCAAGCTGCACAGGTTTTACATATTCCAACTAAGACTAATTAAATTTTCGTCAAAATATCTTTCAACAATGAGATAATAATTTCAATGGTTGAGATCATGAGTCAATTGAAGCTAGACCACCATGGAAAACCTGGGAGCACTGGACTGCCGTTTTGTCTTATTGTGGGACTCCTCAGCAGTGCGCATCCACGACCCCATCCCTCGCGAGATTCGAACCCAGAACCTATCAGTCTCGCACGCGAGTGCCTAGTCACTAGACCACTGAGCCGGCATCCAATAGTGTTAATGTCTAACTTCAACTAATCCACGAAATTGAGCGACACATCCACCATTGTCTTCAATGAGTCACTATCTCACAACAGACCTGGTTGAACTCCACTGGTCACTGCTTCTCATTAGAACTCCAGGATATACCTCTTGAAGCCAATCACCAGTGAGCATATATTGTCTCGCTTCAACTGACTCATAATCTCAACCATTGAAATTACTAATAATATCCACAAAACCCCTTTTGATATTCACGAGATAATAATTTCAAACTATCAAACTAGTACTCAGACAATTGACAAAACAATACAAATGTTGTAATTTCAAATGAAATAGATAAAAAAACCGAAATAGAATGAGAATAAAATTCTTACATTGATCATAAAAATCCTTTCACATTAATAAATCTTTCATAAAAATCAAATTTATAATAGCTTATTATAGTTTTATTTCATTCATACGTTTTACATAGAGAATAAAAAGTAATTTAACAAAGTAATCAGCATTTTCATTTGTCTCTTATTATTAAAATGAAAAACAAAAACAAAAACAATAAAGTTACACGATATAAGTTGAGAAACAAATCGACTAAGAATTTAATTGATTTACTAAAAAGAAAAACAAACATGGAAGGTATGACTGTGGAAACGGACAAAAGATACTTTGTATATTTGAAATAAATTAGTTGAACAAAGTGGGACTAAGAGAGAAAAAAACATGACAAAGATAAAACTACGTATGATGAACTGTAAATAGAAAGTAGGACAACCTAAAAAAGGTAGACGATTATTATACTAAGGAGGAGGAAGAAAGAAAGAGAGAGAAAGAAGGAAAGAGATAGATTACACGAAGATCCCCACAGCCATCATATAATAAATGAGTAAAGTATATAATTTAGAAATTCATATAAAACATATCACAAATGTAAAAATTATTCTTCACAAAAACCAATCACGTATAGTTCAATTACATTCCATTCAATGATGTTTTATTCTGACTGATATTATTATTGGTAATATCATTCTCAATATTCATACTATTAATATTATTGTCATTTACAATACTACTGCAATCTTCATTAGTAGTATTGTTGCTGATTCCTGGACGTAAATGTGATGGAGCAAGAAATTCACCATAAAGCCGTAAAAGATGATGTAAAGCTAATGCTATTTGATTACTTCCACCGGTCACCAAAATACAATCAACAATATGAGGATATAATTCAATTATACTAGACCAGATTGAATCATCCACTGTATATTTTGAGCATATTAGACAGGCATTGAATCATATATCAGGATAATATTAACCAGGATGGGAACATAAAGAGAGAAAAAAACATCTCATAAATGTGGAAATAGTTTAAATAATTAAGGTGTAAAGTAAACTTGTTCATTTAGACTAATCATTAAGATGTATGTAAAATACCTGACAGATTTCATTACTTTTAATACTCATAATATCGGCAAAAATGATTTCATTTGTAAGTAGATTAAATTGACATTCTCTTATGTGAATAGCTATTTTAAGTTACATAAATAATGCTATTAATAACTTTCCATTAGATAAGAACAAGACAGAAATCAAAGTTTCTAATCATCTGTAAACGACGTTAGTTACAAAGAATGAATGTGCTTTAAAGTATAATTTATGATATGAGTTGTTTGAGTTATGTAATGAAAATGATAACATTAAGTAATTCGGCAGAATATTTAATAACTGAAGTGGCATCAAAATATATTTTGTAATTGGCTATTGCAAATCTGTTGCTAAGAATCAATGAAGACTCCTAATTATATCAAAAGTCATATTGCCCCCAAATGTCCTGGTACGGCCGAGAGTGGGGAGAGTCCGCTCTCCCTCTCGAAATACTCTCACAAGGCCACGCGTATATAGCCTCTGTCAGGGAAGTCCTACTCACTGCCTTCTCGTGGCGAGGGTGTTGTTTACGAAAATGACAGGACCAAAAGCGAATGTCCGGCGCTTTAACCGGATTTCAAACCAATGGTGCACATGGGCTCCACTATCCTATGGGAACAAATGGCGAATGAACCAATTGTTGGTCACCGGCTTCCATGGGACGGCATCTCCTTACGATGCTCCACTGCCTTGTCGATCAGACCTTCAGGTCGAAGGCTCGGGGTGTGGCCCCTTAAGAAAACCACCTGCTTCGGTTTGGGCACCCTGGCAGTATCACAGCCCTCACACATATCGAATGAGATTTGTGTGGCGCATATGTATTTGGTGTCTCTTTGTACCATTATCTATGTGTTGAAATAAATAAATTTATAAACAGCTATGGAAGAAATCATCGTATCAATCGTATTGATGATTATATACAGTAACACATAGATTATCAATTTACTTCGTATTATTTAATTCACTTGAGAATTCAAATGTAAGGCTTTTAGTGGCAGTCACAAGCTCATTCTCGAAAATCTTTGTGATGTGTCATTATGTGAGTGAAAACTGAAGAATGAAGAGTAATAAAACGCAGTACTTGATTCGAATATTTGACTATGTATTTATGGAGGTGACTTTATGTAATAGACGAATCGATGGAATCTCTAAAATCTCAATTGTAAAATCAATCTTAACATGGTGGTATTATACTCTGTGGACAAATCCATTTATCCATATAGACACAGAGCACTTCCACATTACGGTAGCATGAAGAATAAGCGAATTAACTGATTTATTAAAGTATTAACTTAAAAACGACTAAATATTTTCCAATTGTCCTGATTATATAACGGTGTTTATAAAATTAACAGAGTTAAGAAATGAAGGTTACTGAAGTAATCACTGTGAAAATAAACATAACTAGACGTTAATGAAACAACTTTAAAGGTACATCTAAAATGATATCAACTTAAAACTACATACCTAATGAACATTCTCATTCACGTGTTACACTTTCAAATGTTTTTTTATATGTATCGGCCTTGAAGTCTGTCAGTGGTAAATACAATTTTTCAAACCAAATTTCCATATAAAGGAAAGTTTCATGGATTTATCTACACAGCTTGTCTACAAAGCTTTTAATGTATGAGGTTAAAAAGAGTTAGAGATAACCCAAAAACTTTTATACTTACCGTCATGATGTATTGGAAGAGACTGAAGTGATGTTAACATAACTGTTAACGCTTTGAATACGTAGCTAATTTCTGACAAACGAGCACTGCGTATGAAGAGAGAGAGAGAACAGTTAACTTTGGTTTGTACTTATATAATATGATTGGAGAGCGTTAGGAAAAAATCTGTATATTAAATTTAAGTGAAGAGGTAACAAAGATTTTATAAATCTCTTCTAAGTATGCTTACCGTTATGTTTCCTGGTATTTATTCTTTTTCCAGCTATATAGACAATAAATTTCCCATTATTCTAATTTCTCTGAGAAAATGGAATTCCGTTATTTAAGAGAAACTAGAACAAACTAATTTAAATATTCGATTTTATTTCATCATCATATCATTGTGTGAAGAACTACCGAAGTTCAACAACAATAGGTGACCATTTCACACATTTTTGTGACAGATTTCACACAAGTATGTGCCACTACCAAGATATTGGATTTAGCGATGACATAATTTATTTTCAACACCATATAGAATCACTGTCATACATTATTATTAGCTAATACATCAAAGTTAACCTCTTCGGTATTTAAAGGCTCTTAATACAACTTGGTGATACTTATCTTGAAAATTGAGACTGCTACTGAGCACTAAATTGTTTCGCATACCAATGCCTCTACATGCCCTGGTACGGCCGCTCTCCATCTCGAAATGCTCTCACATGGCCACGCATACTTAGCCTCTATTAGGGGAGTCCTACTCACTGCCTTCTCGTGGCATTACTGTTGTTTACGAAATTGAGAGGACGAAAAGCGAATGTCCGGCGCTTTAACCGGGTTGGTGGACATGAAGAGTCCACCAAGGGGAGTTGGAAAACCCTGATTCCAAACCAATGGTGCTAATGGGCTCCACTATCCTAAAGGAACAAATGGCGTATGAACCACCGGTCACCGGCTACCATGGGATCGCATCTCCTTACGTTGCTCCCCTGCCTTGTGGATCAGACCTTCAGGTCCAAGACTCCGGGTTTGGCCCCCAAAGAAAACCACCTGCTTCGGTTTGGGTACTCGGGTAGTATCACAGTCTACAGAAGGAGATATGGTAGTATATGTGATAAATAAAGTGAGTATTACGGTGCATGAGAAACTATTTACAAATATAAGCAAAATCTTTTATGTTAGCTAACCGGTCAACTGCTGGAAACATATCTGCTCTGATAGAAAACTTTCGATTGATAATCGTGCGTTTAACTTAAGATCAGTTATTCTCCCAAAATGATATAAATACTAAAACATCTGACCTTGATAAGTTTGTACTGGAGTTTCGAACGTTACATACAGTGAAGGGAACTTGAATTTATATTTTTGTTTGACTATCTCTAAATAAACTGGCGTGACTTTAAAATTGTTTCGATAAGTAAATAAAAATTACACAACAAATATAAATATAATATATACTGGAGGAAAAAATTACATCCGGTTACAAGTCTTGTCCTTTAGATAAAACACAAAAACTGTTCATACATAAAAGGAATTTATAAGATACTTTTTAGGAAAAAAATTGGAAGAGTGAAGTTATGGTGAAGATGTCCTTATTTAGAGAAACTATATGAAAAATTAACGATTCGTGTAACGTTGATTCAAGAAAAGTCAAATAAAACAGCGAAGTGATAGTGCACTCGAGAAAGCTGTGAGTAGAAATTCCCTGAAGTGGTTGTATACATGTTGCCATGTGAGAGCATTTCGAGAGATAGAGCTGATTCTCTCCACTCTCAGTCGTACTAGGGCATTTATAGGCCCGAAATACTAACCTTTCATCAAAATATCTTATTAGTTCCTTGTTTTTCTATGTATTATGTAACACAGCAACTGCTTGATTCTCAAATAATTACTTTAATTATCGAAATCCTGTTTCTTTCAACTGCTCAGTGATATTTTACAATTATTATAACATCATATAATTAATACATAACGTCACTACTCGATTCATTCATTTTTTTTTACCAAGTCTCAAAGTGGAAATTTCCACTAAATTAATAAGTGATTGAATAATCAGTCAACATGAGAAAATAAACAAATATGCAAAAATTGATAAAACTATGTAAGATACGTATGTCAAAAGATGAAACAAAAACAAAGATAAAAAGATTGGAGACAGGGTCGCAATGAAATGAAGGAACAGTTCAACGTTCAGTTTATAAGAAAGACTAATGGAGTAGGGTTTATCTCAATTTCAATAACTCTTTACTAATTAGTTACAAAAAGGTACTTGTCGAAATACTGTTTCACAGAGGAGAAAGAATATGTACTGCCGATACACCAGAAAAGGAAGTTATCGATGTTAAAAAATGTTTGGAGAATAACGGATACCCATTGAAATTTATTGAGAAATATGAAAAACTTGGAGATAAAAAGCCCAAAGAAACTGCTTAAAGTCAAAGGTGATGATGTCACTGGGTCAATCAATGAGACTAAAAACTGAATTGACAAGAACTTATCATGCAGCTAAACTGATTGTTCTGTCCGAAACAACATGTCCTTTAACACAATCAAAGGTCAATATGTATCCCTCTCATGTTACCACCACTCGTGGGTATAAATTTACATGTATCTGCCAAAGCAGTAACATTGGTAGAACAGAAATGAGAGCCTACGTCCGATTCTAGGAACATTTTTCGAAAAATTTAAGATCAGATGGATTAAAAAAATTCAGCAGTGCCATCGCAAGAAATCTCCTTGACACAGGACATGAAGTCGATATAGTGAAGTCCTTCAAGATGTTTAAAAAAACAATCAAACTCCAACCTTTTGAAATTTGCCGAAGCGATCGCAATCAAACGTCTAAGACCAGATCCATGAATCCAAAAAGAAACAGTATTAAATCTTTCTTTACCCTGGTAACACTACACTCTTTACATTTATTACGCCATCCATTATTCTGAAGTTTCAATTACATTATTGTCATTTTTCTTCAATTCATAACTGGCTGATTTCAATTCATATTTTCCTTTATTACCATTGATCTATTATTAGTTGCTTCATTGCACAATCACCTAATGTTTGTTAACTTCATCAGTTCTAATCACTAATTCAATGTTCTGGAACTTTCCCTCCCAAACTTTTATTTATCCGAAACAAAATTTTTCATGACCTTATTAACTCTATTGAAATCTTCGCTACATCGTGATACATTTATTCATCTTTAATCAGCCTCTTATGTGTAAGTATGCCAATACCTGTAATGTTGATTTTCAAATATTTTAGCTTGTAAGCAGCTGATGAGAACCTAACGAAATAAAATGTATTCATATTATTCTGCACCAATCTTCGTTCTTGCTCTCTTTAGGAAAAAAGAAGTGTTGAAATTGACAAAGTTTATTAGATGAACCACAAATAATCATGGCAGGGAAAGGCTAATCACAATTCCCTTCTGTATACACAGGTAATTTCGGAAACGTTTGATAGTGATTGATTCTGCCACAGAAAATAAGCCTTAATATAAAGTTGAATTATATAAAAAAATAAAGCCAATTACCTTTTATAAAGAAATGAATAAATAATTTATTAGAATCGAAGCTCACCGAGGTAGTGGACATTTTCCAATCAATCGCGACGACTGATAAAACTTAAGCAATACCGAACGACATCTTTGCAGGATACTGCGTACAGCTGTTTTACTAACCATCAGTGAAAAATTTGTACTTGACGGACTAATTTTATAACCATTGTTATTTTCAACATGACCGTTTTCTAACAAAACTGGTGTCGATATGGTTGACGATAATCGTACATCTGAAGGAGCTGAAAAGGCATGTGACAATAATTTTCCAAAACATAAACGAGCGAAATTTTCACGAAACGTTAACCGTCTCAAACGATCAAGATCAACGTCCCACCCCAAAGATTCGTTCATAAGTGCATCTTGAGGTAGTGAGGTGACCAAACTCATTTGACGAACAGCTCGACCTAGACCCTTAGAAAAATTTATTCCACTGTGAGATACACTAGAATGGTGATCGACGGAATTATGGTGATATAATCCACTCGTATTAAAATCTTCATTGTTGTTATTACTATTATTAACATCTTCATTAACTGTTGCACTGACTGGAATAGCCGACTGTACAGAACCCAGGCTGAGTAAATTAATTAGACGACTGATGAAAAATTCTGGCAATTGAGCAGGATTTGACAGGAATAAATCACTGATTAAATCTACGAACTAGGTTTGTTTATGGATTTTTCACAGCAAAAATAACAGGAAGGGATAGAAAGATAAAAAAACGAGGAGATATTACTTAAAAATTTAAAATAGTAGTACGCAAAACTCATACATGGTTATATACCATGTATTGTAAAATAATTGCTCTTAATTCACTCGAAAAATAAAGCTTGTTTACCAGGTGGTTACGCTTAGTGAAACTTAAGACGAATTCATAGATAGTACATTTATAAGAAACAAGTTCTGATCGGTTAAAGTGTTAGTTACATATTCATGAAACAGAAATAGCTCATAAAGGAGTAAACTCAACACAAACAATTTAGTCAAGACTATTGAAAACCAATAATTTAATGAATTTGAATTACCAAGCTTTTGTTTAAAACCAGAGTATGGAATAAATGTGAACAAGTTCAGGTTGGCTTTTCTAACTATTTATGAAAGTTTTGTTTAGTAAATTAGGGAAATAGATAGTGATAGATAGTCGGAAGCGTCATTCACAGTAATCCACATAGTGTTGGTCTTCAAAAGTAATACACAATAAATTCTTTGAGAATAAAAGATACTAGCATGTGGTATACGGCTTGCTTCCCTTTAGATGTCAAGGAAAATTAAATAAATTTAGCAATTTTACGATTACGAAATGTCTGTTTTCATTACTACGATTATTAACTATAAAACCACCTCCCCTAATCTGTAATATTATTTTCCAATATATGATACGCATTGATCCTATGTTTTAATCATATATCTTGTGTCCTATTGTTTCTATGTGAGTATTTTCTGTTCCACATTGAACATTCATTTTAACTCTACTAAATCAAATATGTAAAGTAACTATTCAAAATTATATTGTGCCTTGTAATTTTAGACTATTTGTAAATAATGAGAAGTACAATGAATTTACATTAAGTAGCAGTTTTTTTTCTCTGTTCAAATGTATCAAGGGAACAACCTGTATGGTGTAGCGACTGATTCATAAGATTTTGTTAACATTCTATTGAAAATAATAATATTGAAAAAGAACCAGTTGAAAAATTAATAGAGAAACTAGGCGGGCGCTGTTGAATCAACCACCTTTTGAAGATATGACAGAAATTGACGAATTAATTTCTAAACTGCGTACACAAGTGGTAAATGTTAATAGAATGAATGTATTGGTAAATGGCTGCATGAGTCTTTGACAAGCAGTAATTTAAACAAAACATCGGCAGTCATACATGTACCTCGGATTTGTTCAGTAATGGTTGTTTCAGAAACATGCCCTATGCTGGGTTCAGACCCAATTATGCCCGAAGCAAAATGTAGAATTAGTAAATGGTACAGCTCACAACAAAACGATATCTTGTTAAATGCACATGACATAATGGCAGTACTGGAGAACTAAGATACAGAAGATTCTGTAATTGAAGCTGTAAGTCCAGAAGTAAATGAAGCCTTAATAACCATACATTATTTTGAAACTAAACTCCGGCTAAAACAAACGTATGATTCACGTACTATTTGTCCAAAAAGCTGGAGAGACTCATATTCAGAAAATAATTGAAGCAATACAATGAATAGAAGTGTATCAAATGTAACTCAAAAACATTGTGATATAAAAGCTTCTATTGAATCAACTTCTCAACATACTTTTCATGTTGTTTTTACCAGAAAAAAGATTTCCTGATGATTCACATTTTTTTTAATGGAAATTCTTATAAAAATATATCGAATTAATCAAATCATGATCGGAAACCTGATGCAGTTTTGATAGATGCCGATTTTGCTAATGACCCATTATTCTCCAATGAAATTCTTAAAAAAATCGGGGAAAATGTTTCAGAAGAATCAAATCCTGATAATCTCATACCAAATGTTGTTTATCCTCAACATGTAGTCATTTGTAGTGGATTTTCTAGTTAATGTGAGAATCCAACATTATTTTGTGGAGGGAGATAATGTCTGAAACTCATATCCTAACGAATATTAAATTATAGGTAACCTCTGGGAACTATTCATAGACCGTTATATATATTGTATAACATTATATATATTTATATTCCTTTTATCATAAGCTTCTATATGACGCTACTATGACGCGATTTACTATACTTAAGTTATTTCCGATCTACCAGTTACAGTCTCTCACGCTCACAGACACTTTTGGATTGATCTTTTTCATTTTATGGCACGATACAGTTTGATTTACTTGTATACAAACAGCGCATGTCTGAAATACAAGATCCATACAATGGAAGCTGAGATTGTGTTCTGGACTCAACGAGTAAGGTTAGGCGAGAATCTACTATCTCGGAGGACTAATCAGAATCTCAAAGTCGACTCTAGGTTTCTCGTACTGGTTACCACGTCACTGATTTGGCACAGTGCTAACGTCAGATAGGCGGGTGTTCTAATTGGAGATCTTATCACGTGATATTTAACGAGGCATAAGAACACAACAAAAGCTCCTAGAGTAAGTAGTAAATAAGCCTGTTGTTTTAATGAAAACAAAAACATAAAGTATTCATACAGTTAACTAACTTTACAGTCTAATTCTTCGTGTAGTTGAAACTCTTCAGTTGATAAGGATGATGGTGGTTCACTAAAAATGAAGTTATTGGTATGGATAGATTAACAAATAAATATGTGGTGCATAAACGTCATTGTGACTATTAAACGATATATATATATATATATATATATATATATATATATATATATATATATATATATATATATCCTGATTTACGAAATATTGTTTTTTAAACTGACGTTAATTGGTTGTGTCCTACAGCAGAGTTCAGCAGTTGTATTTCTATTCAACAGTATTACAGATAATAACGAAGATTAATTTGCTCACCTTACAATCTCAGTGATTATTAACGCAAGTTCCTTTAAATCAATACAATCTAGTTCAGTGAAGATGTCGATACGGCAAAGCAATACACACAATTTGTAATGATAATTTTGGAAAAATCAGAATGAGTTCAACGTTACTATTGATCCCACCTTCACTGCCAATTAGGGACATATTCAATCTAGTGCGTAATATATAACTGTACCAACACAGTAGTATTATTTCTATAAATACAGTTCTATTATTACAATACGAATAATTCAGAAAACAGATTGGAAGATATGTTTGTTTTTATATTTATTCGGTTAGCAGTTAAAGCATGGCATAAAGTATATCTACGAAATCAGTTCATTCAAACAGATAGCGCATTACACTTTGCTATTTGAATATAGTCTCTGATTACGCAAAGACAAATTGTTTCTTAAAGACAACTTCGAGTAGTTAAGCTTACTTACTTATGCCTGTTACTCTCAGTGGAGCATAGGCCACCAACCAGCAGAGTAGTTAATCAGCCTGACAAAAATATATATGATTATTCATACGCCTTGAAATTAGGATAGGGCCCTGATGGCCAGTCAAAATTTAGTATTCGAATGAATCACATAGTTGTTTAAAGAGCTTTGAGTAAGAATTAAGTATGTTGCACAATATAGATCTGGTAACAGGGAGACAATATGTTGGAAGATAGAAATGTCAATAGTCTGAAGTATGTTAGTAATATCCCATATATCTTAATAAATTATTTCAAATTAAAATTGAAATGTGAAATTTTTCTTCTTTAATTTCTCATTGTTAATACAAGCAATTGTGTACAGTACTACTTTTAAAAATGTTATACACTGAATTACTACTTCAGAGTAACAACTGAAACCAAATTGATGAATAGTGTTATTGCAAACTTTAAATAATATTTAACTTTAAAAGAGGATGTATTATTATTTAGCATTTATTCGGATATAAATGATAATTTTATTTTCTATTCATAATGTCTCTCTCTGATGGTGTTGCTACGGTGATTTCAGATTATCTAACTTTTTCTGGTAATAAATGTTAGTTTCAAATTCTGTAAGGAGAATTATGATTGTTTTCTCTAAATTTATATCTCTACAATGACATTCTTCACTATCGAAATTGATTATAATCACTTGTAGTTTACCAATTTGCCTATATGGCCCAAAGTCATTTTTATTGAGATTCTGGAGAAAATTTGTAGCTTTGTGTTCAGACAAAAAAAAAACTTCATCTACATTATTTTTCATTACTTTTCATATAAAATTATTCTCATTAAAAATTGTTTTCTTAAATATCAACCTTGTCCTGAACTCTTAACTTCTTCGTATTTTCTAACACGTTTAGAATATTCCTAAAGTGTTGTATCATTTAGTTGTCAAATCTATGAAGGAGTACAATTGGATTCAATCTCAAATTATTAGAGTATACAAATCATTTGTAACTAGGAATTATTGTAGATCAATCATAAACACTTAACAAATTACTATCACTGAAATGATATATTATAGTTTCAAATAATACATGACCAATAAAAGTAATTTTCCGAGATTTGTAGTGATTATATTCTATTTCATTTTAAACAGTAGTTATTTTTAAATTTTATGGATAGAAACAAAAAAATAATAATAAAATAAATTACATTTGTCCTATTTATATGCTCAGGAAGGGTAAACCACTTTATTGTTTAATGATAAATCACACAGTGGCTTAGTAAACTATGAAAAGAATACATGAAATACATTATTTGCTTTGTCCTTTACATATTTCATTATTCATCTAATTCTGTTGTTATTTCGATTGTACTCCAGTTTCCTTCCTGTTCTCTACATTTCAATGTTTTTCTGCCAAGGGTTACACTGAGATTGGTGCTATAAACTACTTATATCTGTCAGTATAAGTAGCATACACCACAATAATAGTTTATAGATAATACACGTTCATCTATTAGACTATAGTATCAAAGTTATATTATCTAATTTATAGAAAACTCAATAAGATACTACTTTTTGATCAGTATAAGTATATCTCGCATAAGATTTGAGAATTAGTGAATTTTTAATTGACCTGGATCTGGACAAAGCTCTTTATGTTGTATGTATACGTTATAAGAGGAAAATATATTAAAGAAAATATTTCAAAGCATTTTCAATAATCCTATGCTAATAACTCATGCGTTTCTAATTAAATAACTTACTTTTGACAAAAAAGAAAATCTTGAATAGCGTCCACAATATGTTTACATAAATCATGGTTTGAAGATATCACTATAATATATGAATGGAAAAAGTGGAAATAAACAATGTGGAAGAATCATATGTCTACTGATAGATAAGTAGCATGAAGAATATTTTTTTAAAATCTCTCTTCCTAATTGATTAGAAAATAGATTAAATTATGACGGAAAATTGGACATCATATTTTATACAGTACCTACACAATAAACATTTATTCAGAACGAAGTTCTTAGCTAAGAACTGAAAACATACTAAACAAACATGTAACAATGGTCAGTAGTAACTTGGCTATTAAGAAAATCTGAATTGAGGATACTTTACAGATATTTGTGTTGGTATATATTGTATTTAACAAATACAGGAGATTGTGTACCACATGCCAAAAATGACTTATAGATTAGAATTTGTGTTTTGTAATCAAAAGCCGCTTGCGAATTGTCACATTAATGAAATAAATACTCCAATACATCAGGAGAATTAAACGCAAGAATGCTGATTGATAAATGATATTCAGAGATGCATGGCTGAGCGCTGGCCGCATATACAAGATCGCATTAATTACGTCAGATGTTAAGTAATTTAACATAAAAAATAAAACTAATAACCAGAAGAATTTGCTTTGAATTCAGTGGAACAACGTAGAACAACAATTAACACAAAGGTAATACGATGAAATTATAATAACGACCAGATAAAACCAGTTATATAGGTCGCTCATCCTCCAACGAAGAATATGACTGTTAAGGTTAGTTCTATCTCCTCAGATTAATGGAAGAGAATCGCTTCTATTAATTGGTAAGCATTTCATCGAATCATATGATATTCATAAAGATTTCGGTAGCTAAATAAAGCGTTAAAGTGATCAGTGAAAATAGTTTTAGGATAATAAACTCCAAACAAATAGAAAATGAGGCTTATTGTATTACAACCCGATCACTATTGATAAATGCTCTTAGAAGATAGAAAATTGTTCTATCGAATACTTTTATATCAGCCATGATTATGTAATCCTAACATAAAAAAATTATATATTTTCTTCTGTACAACGATTACAGTTATTATTTTGAAACTACCACATTTATTTTAGTTCTGAGAATCAAAACAACATCAGTTCACAGCACACATTCAGACTGTATCAATTACATAATTGAAAGTTGGTAAAATAGATAATAATTCACGAATAAAAGAAAAAGGATACAAGCAAAGAATCTTTCATTATTATTTAAAATTATTGATTAATTGAAAGAAAACTGTACGTAACTTACCACCACCGCTACAGGGAATAGAGTCTTTTTTATTGAGATTATAAGTTTTGGACATATTCATTGGTTTGTTTGACAATACAATAATACCAGCAGTAATCACTTGAAAAAAGCAACGACATGCAAGTAACCAGGTAGTCTGTGATGGACAAGCATATTTCAATGCCATTGGTTGATGTAATGTCTGTAAATGGAATAACAGTTAAGTAGAAAAAGAAAGGACAAGAATGCATTTAATGGAAGAAAGAGTTAAATTTAAAACTAAAGATTATCATCATACTACTATGATACTTTAAGAATAAAAGAATTGAATAAAACGGAACAGAATGAGTAAATAAGCTGAATATTAAATTTACAACAAAACTATGGAAAAATTGACTGAGGGTATGTTTGAAAAAGTACTATTATATATTTCGATATATTTTTCAGTGATACCAGGATAAAAATGAAATATTAAGCGAACGAATAACAGAATGATTTCGTAAAATATGAAAATTATACATTAAATACTTTATTTTCACATCATTCATCGGTTGTCTCTTACAAACTTCATCGTTCCTTCATTCCTCTTGTTATTACAATTACTCTCTGTTTCCATTTCTATTCTCTTCAATTCGATCTTCTTAAACTTTTTTTGCCAGGCATTCTAGTTCTGGTTGGTGTTATATACTACTTATGTCGACAGACATAAGTAGCATACACTACGGTGATCGTATTAAGATGAAACAAAACATGAATTCAAAGAAATATGTTACTTGACTGAAAACAAAAAAAAATTAAGCAACCAGAAATGTTGAGAAGCGTAAAACGCGAGAAATAAGCAACAAGATAGGAATAAATCAATACTTTGGGAAAACTATTCAAAAAGTTCAGTTTAATAATGATGATAACAAAATCATGTTTGAAATTTTTTTGTATTCTAGCACTGTACAATCAACATTATTACAATATATCATATTTGGTTTTAAAACATAGAAAAAGAATTATGGTACAGCGTCGAACATTAACTTCTTAAGTTAACCAAAAGATCGATGTTATATATATTCATAAATAGATTAATACCTCAATTTATTAGTTAGTGAACTATAGGAACATCTAAGAATCATTCTTTTAATAAGAGTCAAAAATAGTAGAGTTTGAGTCTAGTGTTTCTAATCTGTAACCTTAAGTTATTTAGCATCTAATTCAGAAATGTAGGATACATACATATATGAAGAGAAACAAGTGAAAACTTGAGTTTAATATCACTGAGCGAATTGTTTGAGTAGGCAGCTAAGCAGAGCGGATAGAACAGTCTCTCTAAAATTATTTATCAATCAATCCCTTCTCAAACGTTTGTCACATAAGCTCGTGATATGAAATAAAGTTGTATAGGACTGAGATTTGTTCGCCCATCACTACTCGGTGATTGGCGTCCTAGAGACAATGCAACTCAATAGCTTGAAACGTTATAAGACATAGCTCAGAAAAGAGAACAGTGAAGAATGTCCTATAATTCGTTTTTCACATTTTTCATAGATGTGTGACAAAATCAATTAATGAATGAAGTTTTTAAATATGGTATTTTAAAATTATGCAGTATTCCTATCCGTTTACTTTTCTGATTGCACTGCTCAACTCTCTTTTATTTTCTAAAATAATCATCAGCTTATTTGAGAGATACATCTCACTTTTGTTGTCCAGTTGTACAAGAGTTTACATACAGTAGGTAAAAATGAGTTAATTATTAACCTAAGGTTTTCACTATTCCATACCGATCATTCTATGCCCTACCTTAACTGTGATTATCAGATCAAACAATATGAAAAGAATAGAATGATAGATAAAACCAAATGTATTAGAAATATAACACGAACGATTTGGAGCAAAAATAAATTCAGATCTTTTAAATTTATCATAACAGATTACAAATGCACAGCGATAGATGAAATAAACAAGCATGGAAAAAGATTGTTTAATAACGAGATTCCAGTGTTCAACACTAACCAAATAAGCTGATATTGACCGGTTGATATTCTTCAAAGCTCAGGTAAACCTTATTAATTATTATAACAATCTATAACAGTAAATCCATGTGTGTAATGATATCAGAGTAGTATAAACATTTCTAGTAATTTCCTCTCTACTTTTTGACGACAATATATTCTAAAGAAAAGTAGCTGCACTCATGATATCACTAAAACTTAGTATTTTTCACAAAACTCTATGTTGATAATTATGATGTCTTAATTTTAAGCGGTAATCCTAGGATTCTAGCGAAGAGCTGTGATTAGTAGAAATGAAAATTGATGTGTTGGTCAGTAATCTATTGAAGGGAATGATAAATTGTTTCATGCTATCGTAAATCGATTGAGGTTAGACATACATGTCATTGAATTTCGGCTCAGAGATCTAGAGTTTATGCATCCAAGCACAAGGCTGGATGTACACTGCTGAAGACTCTCATAACAACGACTAGACCGATCTCAATTGCTTCTAACTTGTCAATAAATGTCTAACTAAAGAATCGAAAGACAAAAAAAACCAAATAACATATATTCAAACAATTATGCAAATCAAAATGAGATAATTAAATATTGAAAAGTCAAAGATGTTTATAAGAAAATGAACATATGTCGTATTAATTAACGTTTTTCTGTGAATTATCATTAAAAGATAACAACAACATGTGATTTTAGCGGTAATAAAAAGTGTACTTCATTGAATAATAATACTGAAAAATCTGCTCGAAAAAAAACAACATTTACATGTTACTGACAGATAATTCCCATTTAAACATTAATGTCTTAATTTACATGATAAACATTCGATATTCAGTTTCAGTATATAAAACATCTAGAAAAACCTACTAATCTAAAAACTAATGATAGAAACATACTTTGATTATGGAGTCAAGTATTTCAACGCTGCACATTTCAGGCCATGTAACAGTTGTTTGATATAAATCCACAGCGATTAATAAAGATTTTTCAGCAAATACAATATAATTGAGCGGAACAACATCAAGCTGTTAACAAACAAATGTAAAAATGTAGAAGAAAAATATCAAGAAATTAATCAATATCGATAATATTCATTAAGCTACTTTGATAAAGATTAGATTATCTTGAATAAAGTAGAACATCTAACCTATTAATCATACAACTTCAAAAAAATTAGTATTATTCAAATATATGGCAAAGTAATCAAACAGAACATTGTTTATTGAATAATGAAGCGTAGCGTTAAGCGATGCTAACAGTACCAGGCTTCCAGTCTTATTTCTTTCCAATGATTTTGAACAGCATAAATTATTGTAATTAAGTTTTTTTTTTTGAAAATCGAATACTTTGGAAATACCAAAATAATAAGCTGTTAAAATTTCTGTCTGAAGAAATTCGACTTAATTTTAAATATGAAAGATTAATGGGACACTTCAAATATATTGATCAGTGAATGTTCATAGGTAATTGACAAAGATAATGAAAAATCAAAACTTTTAAAGAAACTTCAATGAACAATACATCTGACTTGTATTTAAACTCTGTATAATTATATATATTAAGATGAAAATGCTTTTGAAATGGGCTTATGATAATAATTCTTTTGAATATTGTGTCACTTCATAAGGTCAATGAAACACTTATAATGATATTTATTAATGACGAACACAATATGTAGAAAACTGATGCATAAACAAATCAACAAAAGAGTGATTTATATTATACAAGAAACAAGGAAACAAATATGCTTGACTTAAAACTTTTAAAGTCTAAAGGTGTTTTTTCTTACCAAATCGATGTAGAAAAGCTAAGAGAACAGATGAATATGCTGAAATATCACCTAGGCTGTAACTATATACAATGGTTATCAATCATTGTAAAACTAAAATGGAATAAAAGATGTTGAGTAATTCTACACTAACAGAACAACTTTTACAACTGGATTATTTAAATCAGATAGAAGTGTATTAATCCTAATCAACAGTTGAACGACTTATAATGTATTCAAATAAAAAACTTACTATCCATATAAAATACGAATGGAATATAAAAGGGAAGGAAAAATGTTTAACATTATTTGCATAATGTGAACATCCGTTAAACTCTAGGTGTTGTAATAACCATAAAACTCACTCGATGATTGTCCGAATGGTGTGGTTTAGGAATTCGAACAGCATAACCAGCTATAGTAAGCAGTAATTGTAATACACGTGGAAGTATTGAAGAGGGACGACTGTTAGTCATGTTACTATTATTCTTATTATTACTATTTTCGTCCTTATTTTGATCAGAACCAAAATTCTGTAAGTAAAAAAAGAAAGAAAATTAGGCCAATGTATTGAAAATCAAATCAAAAGCACGTTCGTTCATAAAGAAAGAGAATTTAGGCATAAACGTTTAAACTCATTACAAATTCTTCTTTCATTGAAGTTTTATTAAAGCTAATGAGAGATAATTTGGTAGCTTATAAAATCCAACGAAAGATAATTCAAGTAAGTACGGAAAGTAGATTATGAGTATCGTTAACTTTTGTTTAAATAAAATCTTAATGATTGACAGATATTAATTATAGAACTACTAAGAATGTATGGATTTATTATGCGATAGAAAGTATTCATTTTCAATCATATATAAAATTCAACCCAGAACTGTTCAATGTTTACAGTAGGTAGGAATTCAATAGTATTTTGAAACTTGATTGAATTATGGTGGTTTATTGGTTAAACCGTTAAGCTCTCAATAAGTTGCAGACTCGAAACCCCTCCCGTTTACTTTAATCTTATCATCCGTGTAATTTTACTATCTTTCAGAGAAATAAGGAACCCCTAGGTCTAGAATATAAAACGTATGCTTTGTCAATGCGTTATAATACCAAACAGATTGATGATATACTGCCAAACGTTTCGTGTTAGCTAACCATAGTGTTATATATTCCATATTTTACTACGTCATAGCTTCTAATTGAAATATTAACAGTTTACTTACAGAAAGTAACTATTGAAGAGTGATGAATCTATTTCACTGAGTATATTATTTATTTAACTAACTTGATAGTTAAAAAGTTATTATATTAATCATATCATCGGAACGATTAGCACAGGTATTCTCTGTATTAATGAACCAAGAAGAAAAATACACCCATGTTTCTGGTCTACTTTGAATATTTATACATATTCACATTGCATATGATCTTGTAACATAATCAATGACATACAGTAAGAACAGTATCGGAACTATTTATGAATAATTAACGATAGCATCAGGTTTTCATGGATAACTGACCATAATAAACACTTAAAAATAACCGAATGAAATATTGCAGCTATAATTTAATTATCTATTGTTCGAAAATATTGACCAAATTTGTACTGGCACTAGTAAGTAGTAATTCAAAAAATTTAGGACATCAATTACAATCTCATTGATGGACAAACAAATAAAAATCAGTACACACTATTCATTTTATTGACTCATATCAGTTAAGTCCATTAAAAATTCCGAAAGTGTTAATTTTATTCAAATGTCCTTATAGTTTTATGATTATCAATAAATTTTTAGTTATATGAATAATAAGACAAATGAGAATAAGTAAGAATGAAATGTCTATCTCTGTTAATTGTAATATAATTGTTCATCTCTTGCTATATATTCAAGATTAGATGTCACTAAGGTTTAAAAAAATATTGTAGGCCGTTCTCTTTGTTGACAGATAAAAACAGATTCGATCCAAGGTCTCCTGGCAATTACTTCCAACCATTAAAAAGAAAAGTTTAGTTCATGCAAGTAACCTGGTAACTTTCGTTAGTAACCAGATAAAATATAATAGAAGGGAATCAAATTAGTAATGAAGGGTCAAATGTACATGACATTAGTCACTATTCAGTGATTAATCAGTGGTCAATATGTAAATCATAAAGTCGGTCGCGGCCCCGATAGCTCAGTGGTGATTCACACTGCAGAGCTAGATGATGGTGGTTTGAACACCACAGTGGACACTAGTTACTTCAAGCACAAAACTTCATTCTTATGTTTCTAATCAGCTATGAGAAATATCTAAACGCATTAAATATAAACTACCTGTTGCTAAGACATTCAACTATGTTCAAGGGTTGGAGTCTAGATTTTGGTTTACTTGCTTCAAAGATATGACATGAAAAACATCTACAACCTAGTGAGTTCCGTTAAACTTAATATCCATTTACATAATCTGTTATATTTATTCACTTTTTTAATGTAAAAAATAAGAAACTATGATATATATTAATGTCAGTATAATATGAAGCTGTTCAAAATATTGTAGCTATTCGATACTGACTAACAAATCAAGGAGAAGATATGCATTCAATAAAAGTAAAAATGAACTGCTCACAGGAAAAAAAATACTTGGATTGAAATGAAGAGTTAAAAGTTTCGAGAAATATACACACTAATGAAACGTAAGCAAAAAAAGTGGGGACATTAACTTCACCTGTACAAGACAATTTAAACAACGTAATACAGCCTCTTGTAACGAATTTAATGCACCATCATCAATTATCATTGAAGGTGTTGTTGATAATAGTGTAGTCATGATAGTTGTAGTTGAAACGGTTGGAAATAAATAATTAATATACAATGGAATTAATACACCAATTTGTAATAATTCAGCTAATCGATCAAAATCTTTCAGATGAAAATCTTCTTTAATATAATTAAATATTGGTATGAATAAATCAAAGTATAATGTGATAAATGATATACTTGGCAGGTATATAAATGGAGGATAACAAACCTTGAAGATAATAAATGATATGAAGAGAAAGCAAAAACAAAACAAATAATTATGGATCAATGATACATTAGTAAAGTTTCGTATAATGTTAAAAATTGTTTTCTTTTTCATTATTTCTGTGCACAATAATTTAATGTAGATACGTTTAAGAAGTGATACAGTTAATTCATTTTTATATTGGTTGTTTGAATCATTCCGTTGATGTTTAGTCTTTTATTAGTATTTGGTGCATCCTGTGCGGATCGCTTCGATATTGCCTTCATTTCTGCTTATGATATAGTTTTTTTAGCATTTGAATTCATCAACTATCAAGGGAACGCGTGTTACTGTTTCGAATTAGCACTGATTTAGACAATTAAAAGCATAAAAACTGAATTGTGTAAATATTTAGGAATAATCAGTTTTTACTACTTCAGTTACGCGGGAAATGTAATGATCCAGGTAACGCAAATAAAAACTTGACTATAAAGTTTTTTTTATATTCTATTTACATGAAGTAGCAAAAATACGCATAAGCACGAAAATAATTATTTATTTATAGACAGACAGATTCAAAGTAGATGTCTCGAAGTTTTGCTCAACAGCTGTGTTTACTGTTAGATCAACCAATCAGTAGTAAGTTGAATGAGTGTCTATCGACGATATCCGATGACAACGTGCTGTATAATGAAAAGAAAAAACTGAACACAAAAATGTAGACCAGTGAATTCCAAGTAAGTTCTTCAGTAGTTACTATTATAACACAGAAACCTGAGAATTCACAATTGGATTTCGTGTGAGTCCAATAGTATTTATTAATAATTTATGATAAATTAAGACGAAATACCAGTCCCGACTTTTATAGTTCTAACTTGTTGATGTTAAACTAACGATCAAAATTATGTATAGATTAGGTCAATTCTTTGTCGATATACATATCTGACAGGAATACTGTTCAGTAGTTCTTAGAAAAACTAAACTTTCATTATTAAACATTTAGTCTCGGGCCTATATACATATAAAAGCAACAGAACAAACTTGACACATTTATACCGATGAGTGAATGTAGGTTGTTAAAGATTAATTAATTGTTTATGTATGTACCTAATGCTTAAGGAAACGATCAAATAAATAGAAATAGACGATATAAACTATTTCCAATTTACTGGCAAATACAGAATATCCTTATATTTTACAATACATGTATATGTAAAAGAACAATCGAATCATCATAAATAATTTGCAAACTAACCTTTTCACCACTTTCATTAATCGTTACAATGCTATTACTGTTGTCACTAATATATTGAGAATCAGAAGAGTTTACAGATAAATTTGTAGTAAGTGGAAAAGTGTTATTACTATTATTAGACTGAGCAAACGCTATTGCTCGTTTTCCAATTTGTAACCAAGTTTCCCAATAGGCAGACCAAATCAATTTTGATGTTAGCAATGGTGTTGTAGATGAAGATGAGGATGGTGTAGGATAAGAAGGGAGTTGTATATCAAGTAAAATTTGCATACAATTTAATGAAGCTAATGAAATTTCTCCACTATCCATATAAGCAGTCACTTTCAAATAATCAAGTAATATCTGCCAACATTTTATAAAATCACCTTTTTGAAATTAATCAAAATTATAGCAAAATGAATTTTTTAAAAATCGCGTTTCAATTAAAATTAAAATTTTATCGTTTTTTCTGTGAAAGAAAATACACTCAGCACGACATTAAATAATTTATCAAAATTAACAAACTGAACCATAAAGCATTTATATCAATCACTTCATGTAACTATCAGAAACCTATGCCAATTGAACTCGTCGAGACTTCTTTAACAAATTACTTTAAACAATCGTAAAATGGATAACATTATGTTAACTATTTAGAGTGAAAACGTTTTGTTCCCTATTCAGGCATTTCGTTCATAAAGATCATGAACCGACTATCATTAAATACTAGGAAGCACTGGATAGCTGTTTCATCGCAGACTTCTCATCAGTGCGCGTCAACATTCTCTACAACCATATACTGATAATTCATGAATAATTGAATGATTTGAGTTAACTAGCATAATGAAATTTGTACAATGAATATTGAATATTTAAAGCATTTGATAGAAAAATCGTGAAAAACTAATAAATGTAGGCAGATAATCATTTGATAATATTACAGAGAAAGAAGTATATAAATAATAATGAGACAATATGGAATATCAAAAGCAATTCGTGATTTAATGATTATAATTTTGAAAAGAGAGAATTTTTCTTATAAAAAAAAAACCCTGAAATATAAACGAAACATAAATTTCAACAGATTTTCATTAGAACAATTAATCATTAAAGTGAAAATTGAAAAATAAAAATAACAACACGTTTCATCATATTAATGTTTTTAGGCCATGAATAAAAATATGCCATATATCACTTTGACTAATTTAATTCTTTCTCTTTTCGGATTAGTTTAAAACAAATACTATTTAACTAAATCTATTTGTTTTATCATGATTTCAAACATTTGTTATAGTCAGTCAGTGACAACGTAGAACGTCGTACGTACATCAGTTCGAGTTGACAATGAGACAGTCAGTTAATATGCATTATTATTATTACTATTGAGATGTTACTGTCAAAATGTTCTGCATGAACAAAAAAGGAATTACGAATATAATATGTATTATTCTTAGTCAAATGTCTACCTAAAAATGAAATGACAACAATTTAATATCTATGAATGATGATTGCTATCAAAGATTATTGTTGAAACAAGCAACTACTGAAAATTGTATATAGTTGATTCATTATACCGTCCACAGATTATGTAGTAATGTGTGAGCTACGTATATAGATAGATATTAGTATGTGGTACGAATTGAAAGTGAATTGTTTGCTATCAGAAGATTGAAGGAAAGAGAAGAGGAAATAAAGCAGAGAGCGATCTGAATAATAACAGGATTCCAAGAATGATACAGTATGTAAAGGACAATTCAAGGAAGATGTGCAAGCGATATATATATATATATATATATATATATATATATATATATATATATATATATATATATATATATATATATATATATATATATATATCATTGTGTAATTTTGCACAAGGAAAACTTCGTTTATTACACTTAGTGTTGTTCATTAGAATAGTAATTATAAATGATCTGTAAAAACTGAATAGACAATCAGTTTGATTAATATTTATGTGCTTATAATCTGTATTATCATCATGCATTTTCAATATGCTAAATACTAAACGATTCAAACAATAAAGAACAAAGAATAAAGCATAAGAATAATGTATAGTAAGCAACAGAAAACAAACTTGAATGAAACTACTTTAAATGATCAGAAAACAACAGAATGTACACTAGATCTATGTTTGTTAGCATTTATTTCAACTAAATAAAAACTATCGAGATCGTGAATGTGCATTGCAGTGGAGTGCCATATAAATACAAAACGACCGTCGTGTGCTTTCAGGTTTTCCAAGGTGGTCTAACATTGATTCATTCATGACATCAATCTAAGTGAAAACTGTTAAGTATGTGAAATCCCCGAAATAGAAAAAAAAACATTTTGATGAAGAAACCACTTGCAATATTGATATATTAAATTAAAAGGGATTTCAGCTTATTAACTTGCAGAATTGATTAATTTTATGTGGAAATTTTATTTATTATAATCTTGCATTCATATGATAATTGTTCAGTTTATTACTTATTTCTGTAACTAATACTCAATGAATTTAATCAATATACGTGTAATCTATTGGTTGTAGTAAGTTTACTAATACACCTTCATTGCGTAATTTGTGTTTGAGAATAGTTGGCACATGGATGAAAAGTAGTTGTTGTATCCTTATTCTAGCAGTTATTAGAGTATAATCTGTATAACTGTCAATCACATAAATAAACATTAGATAACTTTGGATCTAGCGAGTAATTCCATAATACATACTAGTAACAACAACGTATTCAGTTTGAGTACAATGTAAACTTTAATAGACAAACAGAAACGAAAAGCCGAAGAAAACAGAGTACTTACTAGGTGTTAACAAATGAGATTGTTTTGATATAAAACAATGTGATACACCAGTTAAAGTTAATACAACTGTTTCAGCCCATTGTTTTGATGCTGTATCACGACTATGATGAATTAATAAACTATTTGGTCTATCGCCAACTTTTTCAACAGGTGCGCTTTGATATAAATTATGCACTTTCGATAACAAAGGGAACAATATCTAAGAGAATGAGAGAGTAACAAGTAGAATAATAATATAAAACAGTCACATATGCTTTTCTGTACAGACGATAATAGATTGGAAATAAATAAATAAATTGGAATTCATAATGAAAATATTGCAAAGCGAGTAGTCGAATTATCGAACCATATCAGTGGGTGTGTATTGAGATAATTAGTGAAACAAAGAAACAAAAAATAGCGATCAATCCATTATGCACAGACTAGCAGATTATGGCCCTCGCAACTTACGTGACCAATAGTAGGACAAGGTGGATTACATGGCTCAGGGTTGGTCAAAATCATGCAGATGTATTCAGTCTTTATCTTAAATGCGGATACTTTTCATCTTACCAAGTTATTCTTTGTTGTCGAATTACACTGTCCTTGCCTAATATTTTCTACTCCATCTACTACTCCAGCACTTTCTACATAAACTCAGATACCTGCACTGGTATAATATAGCCGAGGTATGTATGTACCAGCTTCTGCGTTGACCGTGACTGATTAATTAAACTAAAATCAATAAAGTCCTGACTCATATAAGAACCAGTTTAGTATCAACCTAACGCTAAATATAAAGCAGTTTTTCATCTGAGGTATAGTCATTTTACTTTAATAATAGCGGTTTTCTTAAACCATTAAATATATTTAAACGAGAAGAAAATTTACGAAATAATCACGTTATTGTCTCCAGAAATCATGAGTACAATGTGAGCGGTTATACTATATTGTACATTTTCGTGGTTAATATCTATCGAAAATATCTCAATATTATTGCGAAAAATAGTGTATTGAGATAAGTGAAGTAAAGTGTAGGATGCTTCATTCTACTTTCGTAATCAGTGGAATATTTTCTTGAGACAATAACACTAGTACCGGCATTCGGTTTCAAAAAAACATGGTGGAAGCCGAATACCCACCAAAGTGTTTCGTACACAAAATAAGCATGAATTCAATACTACGTTAAGATATTACCCCCAACTCAGGGTCTGAAAAGTGGGAAAAATGAAAATGCGATAAAAATGATAATGATGATTTTGTAATTGTATTTCGACACGAGACAATCTGTTTTAAGCGCTTTTTAGGCCCTAACGTTTCAGGCTGGGTTATATCGTTTACTACCCTACACATGTGTTGTATGTAGTATAGGCTATAAGCTAAGCTATATTGCTATGTGGAGCTGAACGTCTCATATGAGACTGGAGGTTCGCTACTGGTATTGTGGATTGTTCGGCTTACTCTGGAAAGTTTTGCTGACTGTTCATACACAAAATTTGTTTTGCTGGTCAACCGATTTCATTCATACTAGTAGCTGCTTTTCAGTGTTCTCAAGGGCCATTGTCATTGGGACATGGTAAGGCATACCATCATTGCTAAAATTAATGAGTTTGACTGTCGTGTAAGTGGAATAGGTCAACGTTGGCATGTTCGTGCTGCGCATAATTGATTAACGCGATCAATGACCGGAATAATTATACATATGATATATATGAATGGTCCACATCACAGGATTATAGTGTTAAAGCCTATACAGTGTCTGGTTCTCCTCTGAAGCTAGGTTCAGCTGTACCACTCGGGTTATAAAGTTTAAGCCTGGATGATGTCTGGTTTTACTGAAAGTGGGACTGACCTGTATTGTTTGGGTTGTCACGTGAAAATCTGGATGATGTCCGGTTCTCAAGAAAACCAATGTAAGATTACCCTAGCCCATAAGGGTATATTATACTATATAACAATACTATGGGAGCATAACAACCGAAAATCCTAAACAGTACGGGTTTTTTAAATTTTGGAAACTCATCAATCGTAAAAAAGATCAAAAGTATAACAATTCATTAAACGAAAATTGACGAAAGGTAAAAGCTACTCTATAAAAACAACAAATGATTTTATAAGCAGACAATTACAATATGTTTAACTTCTGTTTTGTATGAATCGTTTAAAAAATAAATATTATCTGACTGGTTTATACACTTTATTTCACTAAACATTTAACAGCAAATCAGACAAACAAACATAATCAGTTTGACTAATAAACACAGGACATTTGTATTGTTATCTACAATGAAATAAACCGTCTACAATAATCATTGAATGCTGCCTCACACACGAATTTACTTGAGCGCATATGTGACTATGTGAGATTAAATTTCTGTAATCCAAAAGGATAGTCACTGCTTCACGATAATGCAACAATATATTAAGAATTAAATGCTTGAGAGTTTCTGGTTGGCAATTCGAATTTTACGCTAATTTGTTCTACAATTGTACATAGGCAGCACTGTAACAATGTGGAAGTGTTAACACGTGAAATGACAAAACAGCTGAAGAACTTCATTTTTTAGGACTCATCAAGATGTTTCGTAAAATAGAACGGGAAATGAGAAAAATTTATTCCCAAAAGTGATTTGATTCGACAAAACAAACACCGATATACATATAAACTAACTTTCCATAGCAACGTAGACCACGTATCTTCATCAAATTGTTCACTATGACATTCAATTGTATTAAATAATGTTTGACATGCAGATTTTCGAATTGCCGGTCTACGATCTAAGCACAAATCAGCCAATTTATGAAATACACAAATCCATAATTCTTTTAAATCAATTGAAGAATTAATTGAATCTGATACTACAAGTGGAATATTTTTTTGTTCCACAAAAAAATCAGCTAAATGAAGCTGAAACAAAAGCATACCACAACGTAAAGAGAGAAAATGATAAGACAAAGTTTAAAATAATGACATTATAGAAACTATTGCAGTGAGGAAAAGTCTTCTTTTTAATAACTTTATTTTAATCAATATCGTTATTAAATGATCATTTTTAATTTAATTCCTATTTTTACTGACAATGACCATCATTTATCCACTTGGAAAATTATATCGAAACATTTCATCTAGTAGATATGTATTTGAACTAAAGTCTTTTATACATCATATGATTTTGAATCAGTTTAATGATTTGTTTATTAACAATGGAATCGAGGCTGGTAGGACGAAATAGAAATCCAATGATGGTTTAACTAAAAACATTTTGTGACAGAAATGAAATTTCCACAAACCTCTTATACTAATAATAATCATATGCTCACTAGTAACTAAATTCGAGAGGAAATTACATGATTACTGATGCAATACCACAACCAGTGGAGTTCCACTATGTCGAGTGTAAGACAGTCACATACTAATGGTATTGGAGGTCGGTTGACCCAAATCTCGAACAAAAAGCTAGACATATAAACGATTGGATTTTGACCCAGTGATCCAAAGGTTAAGTGTCGATTTGATGCCTAAAGTCCCAGGATATGATCCCTGGGTTGTATTAGATGACCATTGCCGCGGTCACAAACTGGAGCGAAACAGTTGGTTAATGACTTTTAATTTTCAATAGTTGTGCTGTAAGCTATTTATTAAATGATTTTTTTACTTAATAATATTAGCTTCACTTCCTATGAATTCCGCTTGTATTACACATCTAGGATGGCATAGGAAATATATTTATTACAATACGCTCCATGAAAATAACACCGTATAGCTCCTGTAAGCAAAATCTCTTAAAAAATATACTTTACTTCTTAATACAAACTATGAATTCCATTTGATCACAGTTAAACAAAATACAGAAATTTTTGGTATATTTATAAGGAGTTGATACCTCAATATACAGTATGTATGCCTTCAAATTCCCTGCTACGTTCGAGGGTAGGAGTTAGCTCTCCTTCTTGAAACACTCTCACATGGCTACGCACAAACAAAAACTGCTAGGGAATTCCTACTCACCGCCTTCTCATGGCATTAATGTTGTTTACGAAAATGAGATGACGAAAAGCGGATGTCCAGTGTTTTAACCGGGTTAGTGGACACGGAGAGTCCACCTACGGAAATTGCAAAACTATGATTTTTAACCAATGGTGCACATGGTATCCAGGATCTGGAAGGAACAAATGGTGTATGAACCAATTATTTGTCCCTGGCTACCATAGGACTGCATCTCCTGTTGTTGCTCCACTGTCTTGTGGATCAAAGTTTTAGGCTGAAGGTTCCGGGTGTGACTCCCTAAGAAAACCACCTGCTTCTGTCTGGACACCCGGACATTATTACAGACCACACACAAACCAAGTGACTTGTGTGCCGCATGTGTATCTGATGCCCTTTTATATCAATATTTATGTGTCCAAATAAATAAATAAAATAAATAATAGGTTAGATTACAGACAGTTAACATTATTTCAGTTGATCAATAGTGAAGTTTGTTTAAACTGTAATTTTTAAAATGGTTATTTAATCTCAGGAACCAGTAAAACAACTCTGACCACCGGGAAACAGAATGTTTAACAATGATTGAATACAAAAAATGTAACACAATGAGGTCAACAACTAGGAGTTCACATTATACACAGATGACATGAATACTCTCAAAATAGTACACTACTTTGAAAATCAATAAGGCAATGATAAAACTGGTTAGAAGCACACACAACAAGTATAGATACTGTATCGGAAAAAGTATTTCGTCTAAGTTTAAATTCAAGCCTCCACATTATTTTTCATAGAATTTGATGGTATAATACATCTAAGCAAATCATTCACTTCATATAAAAAGTCATCTTTCATTAAAACTGTCTGCTAACCAAAAGATCAGTAGCATTATATTGTAAAATTTATACAAAACTCTAATTAACACATTGTTAGGCGACCATACCTGAAACCTTTGACCTAAAGGTCTAAAACACAAAGCAGGGGATAAACGTTAGAAGAGGCAGTGATCAACAATAAGTTCACGAGCCATTTGTTCTCTCAGGATCCTAGAGCTCATCTGCACCATTGGTTTCGAATCAGGGTTTTCCCAATCCCTTAGATGGATCCGCTATATCCATCAACCAGGTTAAAACACCAGACATTTGCCTTTTGTTCTCGCAAGTTCGTAAACAACAGTGATGCCAAGAGAAGGCAGTGAGTAGGACTTCGCTGTCAGTGGATGTATACGTGTGGCCATGTGACAACGTTCCGAGAGGGGGAAATGATTCTCCCCACCCTCGGCCGTACCAGCGTAATATAACATAAAAGGTGAAGTTTATTCATATTGTTTCAAAAAAATAAACTAAGAAATATTTTAAAAGAATAACACTTACTAAGGACCCAATAGCTGATAAAGCAATATTTAAGTCTTGTTTTTGATGTCCAAAACTTGCTGCAGTTTCAACACATGCTAAATAGCAATCCGACGGCAAAGTGGATAAATAATCTGTAACAATCAATTTGAAGCATTTAAATGATGTCTGGATCAAGTCTATTCTGCATAGTTGATAAAGAAAATTGCACAAAAGCAGGGAAAACAATCGTTAGTTAATGGCTAAAAATTCATTTGAAAAATCAATTACTAAGTAAAGTTGAATCATAACTAGTAGTGGGATTCAAGACACGTGCTTCGTCCATCTTAGGACTTGTCGGTTGGAAGTAACTGATAGCTACCAATTTAAAGCGAATCACTCAGAATGGGTATATGTTTACGGTGGTTAGTCAAATGCAGCGCTTAATATCAATAATGAGAAAAACCAAACCTTTCACATTTACACTAACTACATAGTTGGAATACAAAAATATTAAACAATAAATCTGTAAGATTTTACCCACATGAATATGATTACGAAACTATTGAAGTTGCTAAAACAACAATTATTATTATAACTTTCTCATCACACCTCGATGTCACACTGTTAGCGCTATACTGTGGAAATGTCGCGTAACACGTACCATTTTTTGTCGTTAGTTTTATCTTGTACATCAAAATGTATATACTGTGATGTTTACGTATTTAAGTGTCTTTTTCTCCACAACCATCTCTCTTTTAGTTTGCTTGTCTTTCCGACAACTGAAGTACGTTTTGACCGAACTAGTGACATTAGATCCGTTCGCGTACTTAGGGTACCTCTCAATAAACTCACATTTCATCCCTAACGAGCAATATAAAGATCGTAACAATCTTAAAATCATACATGTGGCTTAGTGAGTAAATCATCCAATATTTAAATACAAATCCAATAGTTTCGTTTTAATCAGCTGGGTAGTGAATTAATCGCTTCACACAGACAAATACTTAGATCTGTACTTGACAAATCAGTTAACACTTTAAACATGACGACTACTTTGAAGAGTATATTATTTCAAAGTTGTATTTACTTTTCAAATAGATCAAATGATTTTATCAATATTCAAATGATAGATAACGGTCTTTAATAGAAAAGTCAATGAAATAATGGGAAGTTTCTGTAAACAACATAAAACTTAACAAAATCAAATTAATCATTTGACAATTGTGAATACAACAAAAGTAGCAAACATTGTAAAATGAAGCCGATGTAATTGTCTTAATTTAGAAATTTTCGATTAGCTGCCAATAGCCCGAATTAAGGACGAATAGCACATTTGGGGATAAAAATATTCAAAATGAATTAACTATAGACAAAGATGAGATAAAACTACAGTGCAAGATAATAAACCAAGAGGAACAGATAAGAATTATACAATACAATTAACCAAATAAAAAGCCATCAAATTTTTATTTAGGTTGATCTATGATGAAAGCTATCTTCATTAGTTAAATAAATATCCGTAAACCATTTAAACATCAAACTGGTGAATCACCTGGTAAGATAGTAAATGTTTATCGAGCAAGGTCGTTTGGAAATATATCACGCATGTTCGACCACCACCTACTGTGACAGGGGATGTTGACAAATGATGGAGTAGGTTTAAAGAAAGTTACGAATTACCGAACAAGGATGTGGCATCGATCCATGAATTTAGGAACTATCAGACTGACCCATAAAAGGTACGTGTAAAAAATCAAGTAGAAATCGGTGTGATTGCCGTAATCGATGTTTAAAGACTTTAGATTATCTAGCTTAAAATTGATTGCAATGACCCTGATGAACTGATCACTGTTGTCGTAAAATACTTATACTATTTATTCCACAAATTCATACTTCTTTAGCAATATTACCTATGACTAATCATTTATGTTATTCTGATACTATTATCTATTCAACTGCTCTCGTACTTATCATGATAAATCCATTCCGCTGTGATGATGCAATCTGGCAACTTGAACTGATACATATAAAATTCTAATATTCATCTATTTTGCTACTTTTTTTATTCTTCCGTACTTATCGTTATTCCAATAATGCCTATGAATAACATAAAGTATGTAGATTGATAGTAAATAATTATTACTATTGTGTTTAGGTTGTAGGCAGCTAAAGAGAATCTATGAAATGAATGAATTCATTTTATTCTGTTACGTTTTCTGTTCCTGCTTTGGTTAAATTTATGAATGACAAGGATCTTATCAAATTTCAATACATGCAAAAGAACTATAAGCGAAATATATTACATCGATATATATATAGACAGCTATCACCTGAATATACATAAGTACATTATATAATCATTAAATAATTATTGATTATATTATATAATCTCTTTTACTGATGAAAATTTAATTCAATGCGATAATTACTTAGTGTTTCTGTTCTTCAGTATGATATATTATTCGGTATAATATTAATTTATTTGAGTGTGATGTTTATTCAAGATAACATATTCTTGTATTAAATTAACATGAACTATGCACAGCATGACAAGCATCATATGGTTTGTCCTAACTCTAAGTAATTTTTATATATGTGATTTTATTCTAATTAACAGTCAACGTGAGTGTTCAATCAATATATAAATGAGTGTATTTTCTACTACAGTCATCGTCATGTCTTGGGGCTAATAAATCTTCATTTGCACTAGTCTTGGTGTGCTCACTGTGTCGTGGGAATTGCAGTGCTTCCTTTTTCTACAAATATAAGTAATAAGCGATTCATACATAACAATTACCGACACAGTCATAAAAATTGACTACCAGTCATAACAAGTTGTAATGTAATTATTTACATTGGGCAACCAGAAATTCCGAAGTATTTTTGGGTTCAAATCCCACAAAAAATATCCATTCAATTGTAAATACAATATACTAATAAGTGTCAACTATTGTGTGAACTAAGTTTAATACTGATAGCTTCTATCCAACTTATAAAAATAGTAAAGAATAATCTGACTATTACACAAATAGATAATTGATGGAACTCGTACACTGACATTTTGATGAAAGAGTAATTAATGTTCATAACAGTATAATGCAAAATACGAATGAGAACAACAACAACAACAATGATTATGGTGACAATAAATCAACTACTTACTTGTAGCTTTCTCTTATAACTCCAATAATTTTAATTAATCTAAGCCAACTGTATCGTACTTGCTCACCCCAACAGTGTAATAATTGTTGAACACATTTTAATTGTTCTTCTCGTACATCATCATATATAATGCGATCAGATAAATCCGTTAATGGATCAAGTACTTCAATATTTAGTGCCTTAAGACAAACGGTAAGAGTGGATTTACTAAGACAAATACACAATAATATTATTAATAAGTTGTTTCTATAAGTAAGTAGAGGTTTATGCATCTTGTCCAGATACATTTACAATAATGTAAAAACTAATTGCATTAGTAAATTGATCATATAACAATAGATGAAAGATACATATAAATAAAAATAAATCTAGTATTATGTATTAGATAAGCACAACTCCAAAAGACAACCTCAAAACTTAGTATATTAACATGAAAAAGTATCTGTTATTTTTGTTACAAAACGCTTTTAGTTAAATTACTTAGATCTTCTTAAATAGTACAAATTTATTACAATTCGATAAGAAATTAATTTCCATTAGCGTGACATGTAGATAATTTCATATTCTGCTTTGCTGAGGCAACTGCCTTTAAGTACATTCAACCAGATTTTTGTACATATAAGGAAATTATGATAAACCCCTTATTGTTGCCGTAAAAAAATTGGTGATGTAGTATTGCCTATTATATGACTTAACCACTAGACTGCTGAGCCAGCATCCAACGGTGTTAATCCCGCGGGGTGCGGGATCGTGGATGCGCATTGCTGAGGAGTCCCATACTAGGATGAAACGGCCGTCCAGTGCTTCCAGGTTTTCCATAGTGGTCTAGCTTCGATTGACTTATGATTTCAACTTGTAAAATTTCTAAAAATCTCCACAAAACCCATTCTGATATTACATGGCTTGTTATTTTATTTTAGATTTTTAACATTACATTGGCATTCGATTAACATTATAATTTAGTTTTTCGTATCAGTTATGTGGTTTGATTTTCATTTAACTTATTAGTTGAAAAATTAGAAAATCGTCAGTTGGACAATATATTCATTTTTATAGTTCTAAAATACTCAGATATAAACGAAGATAAGTAAAATTACTGACCCATCGAGCTAAAATGATTTACTTTAAAAAACATGTAGACGAAGTAAAAATAAGACCATTGATAGTGTTCTGAAGAAGATACTTTAACAGTCCAAAAATAACACTGCCAGTGATATACTAGCACAAAAGTAAATAAAAGCTGCTAACAAAACCTTCAGTGTAGGCGAAATGAGTGCGGTTGATAGACCAATAATGAAAACCATAAATAAAAATAGACTATTTGAAGTTGCCATATAAATGTATGTTCATCAGTGTGTCATGTTAAACCAGTTATTTTGGGTGTACAATGACGCACATTTATCACTATGTCGTCAAACATCGTTTGGCCTGATTGAGCTACGGAGAGTTAAGGGTGATAAAGGCTGTAATTATCGGTCACCTGGTGCACGCATAGGACATCAAATTTTGACTCAAATAAAGCCTTTACAGTTCTCCAATTTATTCCATTGAATACACTACATAGTTTACGGGTCCACACATCTAAAACTATAACAATTCACATTTAGAAACTTAATCATCATACTCAGAAGACGATTGTACAACTCTTTTTTTTCTATCCTATTCACTGATAAAGGTTAAAGAAGAGTGGGTTATTCAAGAACATTGGTTTACTTCTATTCCTCAAACGTTTCATAAATTTCCTTTACTTTTGTGTTCTTACCCAACTTTGACATTCATTTCTTTTTTTTTACGTAACTATTCACGCACCAACTTTTGTCAAAATATTTTTTTACTTCTCTCATCAAATATGTAACTTGGCAACTAGTGAATAACCACCTGTTCCTCCCAGTTCTTTGAACCCAGGACCTTCAGTTTCACGTATGAATGCTTGACCTCTAAACCAATGAGCCGGCATCCAACCCTGTTAATGCCTAACTTAAGTCGACCCATGATCTAGCGTAACTCTTTATCCATTGTTTGAGGTGGATAACTTTCTCACACCCGACATGGATTGAACTCTAGTGATCACAAACGCTCCCAAGAACTCCAGGAGATTCATCTTGAAACTAGTCATTGCTGAGGAGTCCCATACTAGGACGAAGCGGACATCTAGTGCTTCCAGGTTTTCAATAATAGTCTAGTTTAGATCGATTCGTGAATTCAGCTGTGAAAATATTACAATCTACACAAGCCCAATACTGATAACATACAGTTGAGTGAAGCCGTGACAAAAAAACGCTCTCTTCTCTTGTAAAAAAGTTATTTCATTCATTTCGACACTTGATTGACATTTATAACATCGCCCCCATTTTTTTATGACTTCCCTTCCAATATCTTAACTACTAAATTATTCAGTAGTTTGTCTTCCTACTAATTTTTATTTTAGTTCTGTACTGTTTCAAACTGAGCTTCATTAACTAAAGTACACAAAAAAGACAATTTTTTTAAAGAAAAAAAATATTGCTAATTGCAATACGAATTCATTGTTAGTCAATGAGAAATTTCGAAATATAATGAATTCATTCTACTCTGTAAATAGTGTTGTTGTTTCCTTTTTTTTCGTTTTGTTTAGATTCAAACTGTTCTGAAACTAACAATTTAATTATTCATAATGTTGTGTTCATACCTTTTTCAAATATCGTAATAACAAGTTGCACAACTGTACATTACTCATTATTATTATTATTATTTCATAATTAAAATTAAGTGGATCTTTCTATTCGACAGAACACATTATGAAGAATGAATATTGAACAAGAAAACTACCTTATATGTAAAATGTAAATAACCAATTTAAATCGATTTGAATACACTTGAAATTATTAAAATCAAAACGAGAACAAAAAGTAAACTGAGTATAAAGAAAATTATAGATTAATGCGTGTTTATTTATTGTTATAAAGCTATTTCATTAGTAGAGAGATGTTACATAATACAGTTCAACGAGTATAACATAACTGAATGTGTTTTTTTGTTCTAATACCCACACTAATTTGATTCATTTATTATTACCTTGATTGTTAAATTTTCCCATCAATTAGAGATGATACAGACTTTTTTAATTACTTTACACTGACAATCATTTAAACACTTAAAGAATAAATTGCTAAAGGATGACATTAATTTTGTTAGGATTTCTATGAGATTTCAATTACTTTCATTTTCGCATAAAATATTTTACATCTAAATGTTTGTTCTCTTTCTACAAAAAGAATTTCATTACGGAACAATGTACAAATTTACAAGATAATTTAGACTTATGCTACGTTGATTTCTGAAGAATTCGAAAAAATACAATAAAATATCCAGAGAAAAGATCTCGTATTCAAAGAGAACGTTTTTTTTTCAAGAAAAACATTTATATCGTTTCTTTTCAAGTAATCCCTCTTAGAGAAAGTAAGATAATTATGAATGAAAGAAACTAACATAAAAACAGACAAATAGTTAACTAAACAGGAAAACAAGTGAACAACTATTATTCGTAGTAAAACGTTACTAAATAAATTAGCTATACTGACAGACAGTGAACAAACACTACTATTATGTAAACAATAGTTAAAGAAACAAAGACGTATAATGATAGTGATGAAATGCGTTTGCACTAAAATGAAGAAATATGAATAAACCAAGAGTTGGAAATAAAAATACTGCCCATTTCTGTGTTATATCTTGTCAACACACTGTATAAGATCTTTCATGGTTGATATTATGAAGTGATTTTCACTAAAGAATCAGTGAAAATAAAGAAGCACTGGATAGCTGTTTTATCCTAGTATGGAACTATTCAGCAGTGGATCTCTATAACCCCATTAGGATTTAAGCCCAGTACCTTCAGATGTTATGGCGAACACTTGTTCTCTACACCATCTAGTTGGATGAATCCAATAAAATAGTGATACTGCACAGCCATCCCCTAATGGTATTCTTAGATAACTGCCCCGCATTCGACATGATTGACTTTCACTTATTACGGCTTCTCACTAGAACTCTGTCAATGAACAACCTTTAGAAAGCAGTCACTAGTGAGTACATAGTTATAATCACCGTAGAGATTTTTTTGAAGACTGTTGTATAATATTAGCCTACCTTCATTTCTTTTTCAAATAGTTTTGGATCAAATTTTTATTACTGCACAGATAATTGTCAGTGGTTAATTTATAGTGTCAGTTATTATGTTAAGCCAATATACCTTAACCTTGCTTTCGGACAGCCCATTCTATTCATTCTTCTTGAGTCAAATTCTGACCTTGTTATTTATTCGCTTATCAATCTTGACTGTTTTTATATGGGCGCGTAGGTGTGTGTACATTTCCTATCTCATTATTCATCACACGTCTGTGACTTTTGCGTAGCCATAAATACTGATTAACACTTGGTTAAATTGGAGTTGGCTTACCAGCCATCTCCACTCTGCGTCGTTTCTCTTCTCACTCTATTCGATTCATATGCAAAATATATGTATTCGAAAGTCTATTCTCGTTATCTGACTTATCTAAATCCATTATTGACTAACGCGATTAAAGTCGATGATTATATACAAGAATAGGCGATAACAAACACTCGTACGATCTAAATGAAGTCAGATCCACGGGTCACTAAAAATTCAATCACAACGGTAACATACTGATTTTGGGTAGATACAAAAACCTACATGCACAAGATATAATAGATAAGACAAACAATAGAGTCTAGTTTATTGATACATCAACATTTAACACATAAACCTTTTGTAGAAGCAACCATTCACCGGGCGCTAAACATGATGAAAGTTGAACTTTGTGCGATCTGAAAACTTGTTTCTGTATTCCAGTAACAAACTGCTAGTCAACAATGATTAATATCAAATAAAATTGGTGACACACGCTATATTCTATCTAAAATACATGGACGAGGGATGCGAAAGCTATAATAATAGTAAAAATAGTAATAGAAATATTACTGGTAACCGATATTTATAAATAATTTGATTCTAGTGAATACTTACTTCATTTTGCCAAAAAGGAGGATTCTGTGGAGCAGCAATTGCTTGTCTGATTAAACCGGTCAAACAGCTTGAAGATAGCTGACGGAGAGTGGCATGAGTGCAATTACACACCTAGATATAATTATGTAAAAATTAAGAAGAAATCATTAGTAAACTATAAAGAAACATGATCATGCGGAACAATATGGTATTTCACGCTTCTACGTGATGAGAAATACTTTCCAAAAAAGTGTTTTTTTATCGCTTGGAACAGGAGATTCATTAGTAACTAACAGGTGACTATACACGAAAAATAGGGATAATTTTGCCAAATAAACTTCTTTGTGAGGTACAGACTCAAGTACTCAACTTTGAATTACACCATGATGGCTAAAGCCTCGATTGATAAAGCTTCATGAGAACGTACTACTCAGGAGCTGAAAGTTGAATAATTTGCTTACTGTCTTAGTTCATGTTACGAAAGATAACTGATCTTAAATAATATTTCACTAAAGTGTAGATCATTCAGTATAATTTGAAAATTTTTGGAAAGGTGGACTAGTGATTAAAGCACTTGAGTTTCGAATAACTATCGACTTACTTGGATTCGAAAATTTGGGTATCCTACAAGTAAAACATGTGGCTCAGATCTGAGTGGAAGACCCATACTTAATAAGTTACATTAAATAAATAGTATTCAATTACACAATATATGTGAGTGTCGTTCTAACCAAATGTAACATAAAATCTTCTTATATACAGAATGGCTTAAACTAAGCTATTTCTGAAAAATTACTAAAACATAGCAAATACAAACAATCAGTTAATTAATATGAAAAAGATTACATTTGTTGCTATCTACTGATTTGAACTTATTACTAATTACTGATGTAAATATTTTTTTATAAATGAGATCAAATGATGAATATGAAATTTAGTTTCCTATGTTGACTATGCCTTGTAGAATAAACAATGCAATCGACATGTCTTGCCTTTTCTCAAGCTATTCTGGTAGATGCACCTGAATGCAAAGTAGAATTGGTGGATGACAAAGATCCATAGTTTAGTAGGAGCAAGTAGAATGGTATTTTTATCGAATCGATTAAACGTACAAACCTATCGCTGGTAAGAATCAGGGATAGATTATTCTTTGTCAGATTCGGGTCGATTGAGATGAGTAAGGCTGCAAAATCGGTAAGAATCTTTCAGAATACACTGAAATTCACAGCCAGTACTTAAAATGACCTTACCAACATGTACCCAACAACACATTTTCAGAGTGACAGAGAGCTACACAAACAAAGAAAAGGTACTCCAACGTGATTACAGGCACCCGGATTGATTGTAAACTTAGTTATGTTGTAGTTTTACGAATGATTAAACTGATGATTTGAATAGGATATCCAGACTACACATTTGTAATAACTAAAAAGAATTAACTAGAATTACTTGAAATTCTATTAACAGCGTGTCTGACAATATGAACTTCACATCAGAAAAAGAATCAGTCAACAAACTATCGTTTATGAACATACTGATCACCGGAATTAAAACTCATGTATAACACAAATGAACTCATATCGATCAAATATACGATTACAGAAGCACAAGTTCAATAACTCGCAAATCAAGCTGTATATAAGGAATGAAGACATATCGTAGACAAGGAAGGTTTAGATATTAAGGGAACAAAAGAAAATATTTGAATACACATAGGAAAATATATCAAAAACCACATAGACTTTTGTGAAATGGGAAAACAAGACATTTACCGTACTGATAACTGACATTTTATAATATCAAAGCAGAACTAATAAATATAAGACCAATTAGCAAACATATGGTTGACATCTATTAGTTAAATTCATATTATAAGTTATCATGAAAAAGAAATTAGACCGAGTTATCAATGTGCTCTCAATTGAGAGATATTGGATATGAGCTTTCGTTAAATGGAAAAAACTTTTAATGAATAAAAAGCAAACAGAATAATTATAAAAAATAACAAGAAATCCCAATTCTATGCCCACATGGCACGACTTTAATTGAAATAAGATACATACTCGTCCAATGCATTATAGCTTTTCTCCCTAAAGCTAAATGCGCCAACCCATAGACCACAATGTACAATAACCAATCAGAAGAAAGAATCTAACCAACCAATCGCGAAACAACAGACTAGTGATCTGCAAGTCTATATTCACATAATAATAAACCGATTTATGTCATAACGATTGAAGAATAAAGACAGAGGTATGAGTGCCAGAAATATTTTGATAATTAAAATATAATTCGTCGAGTAAAAAGGACAGTACAAATATCTACTGAACGACGACATGAATGATACTAGTGACAATTATGAAAAATATCTTTTATTACATAATCTTATCGGTAGTAATATTTCATTTCATTCTTCTTTTATATCAATAACAACACCATCAATATCGTCAAGATCATTATATACTACCAATTCTTCATTTACAGTATCCACATCAAATGGATGTCCAATAATACCTAGTTTAAAGCAATTTGAAACGTTCTATTCAACAATACACGCTTATTTAGCTTGTACAGTGTGCTTGTTTGGCACAGGAACAAATCTTTTAAATTCCATTATATTAACGCAAGAACAAATGCGTAATCCAACAAATGCTTTATTAACTGGTGTAGCAATTGTAGACAGTTTTACAATGTTAGCATACAGTCTACAAGTTATCTATTTACATTTTCTTACATCACCATATCCAGACAAATATCCTCATAGTCAATTAGCTGTTTATTTAATATTAATAAATCATGCAATCAGTATAGGCAGTCATACAATATCAACATGTTTGTTAGTTCAATTGGCAGCATTTCGTTGTTGGGTATTATATTCAAGAAAATTAAAATATCTGTTAAGTTTACATCATCATTTGGCATGGATTATGATTAGTTCACATAGACGGTTTATAATTTATTGTTATATTAGTGCAGGAATTATAGGATGCTTGTTATGTATGCCAACATTTATTTTATATCAATGTGAATTAATTGATGTGGTGAATTCATCAATAACATTGGGGACAAAGGAATATGATAAACGATTAGATAATACCAATAACAATTTTAATGATGATAATAATAATATTAAAATAATAAACGTCGAAGCAAACATTACCATTAATAATAATAGTACCATTACTAATCAGTATTTCTATTGGTTCAAGCTATATCCTAACAGTCAATTATTGGAACGTGTTCATTTTATTTTATATGGATGTTTTGTAAAACTTTTAGCATCGATACTTATTGTTATATTCACTGTACTAATATTAATGGTATTACATGATGCAAGACAACGATATCGGAAATTGCAGACATTACCGATTGAAATAAAATTGGATAATAGTAATATAGGAAATACTAGTAATAATGTCATATTTACAAGAAAAATATCAGCTGATTTGTTACGTCCAATCACATATAACAATCCTTCGAATAGCATTGTAATGACAAGAAACTCGGATTTTAACAATAGTGATTATATCAATGATTTAAGAATAAAAAGTCATCAGCATCGAATAAATACTAATACTACTAATAATGATATTGATCTATTGTCAACAGTACCAACAACCACTAGAAATCTACTATTCTTACAAATATCTTCTTTAAATCCAAGTAATGAATTAAGAAACAACGAATTGAATAATAGTAATAGTAGAAATAATAACAATCCAATGACAAAACCTAGTCGTCGTCATTCAAGCCGTCTTCTTCAAAAATCCCGTGAAAGTCAACATGTTACAATTATGCTAATTATAGTTGTAATAAGTTTTGTTATAACTGAAGCACCACAAGGTGTGTTCAATACGCTTGTTGCAATTAAAGGTGAATGTTTTCTACATACAATTTATTTACCACTAGGCGATTTATTAGATTTATTAGTTTTGTTAAATTCTTCAATTAATTTTATTCTCTATTGTGCAATGTCACAAGTGTTTCGTGTAAAGTTTGTTCATTTATTAAAGAAATTATTATTGTTCACATTGTGATTATTGTTTATTGACCCGATTCTACACACTTCATTATGAATGTTAAGAAGTTATTCATTGTATACTTGTGAATATTACGTAATAATGAGGATAACTACGATGCTGATAATAATAATAATGAAGATAATCACTACTAAAGAATTTAATAATGATAAAAAAAGATGGATTTTTGAAAACTAAAAAAACATTCCAGTGAAATCCTTCATGTTTAGATTAAGTGAATATGTTACATAATGTATAAATTGAATTGAGTTGAGTCAAATTAAAACAAATGACCATCGGAAAAGTTTGTAAAAGTAATGTAACGAATAATACAATTAATTGTATGAACATGATATACCATAATCATGAATAAATGCATAAATATTTTGCTTATTTGTTAATGGCTATCATGTACAATCTTTATCCATCATTGTTAATTTTGGCATTCAGTGATTGTGAGTTGATTAATTATATACAATTATTATTGCTAATAAAAGCCTTTATTTATTAATATTATTATTACATAAGGAAAGGATATATATATATATATATATATATATATATATATATATATATATATATGCACGTTATCTACTTCGCGAACCTATCAATTGAATTCATTATGTAAGATAAAATCGAAACAAAATTAACCTTACTGCTAATTGGCAACTAGTAAATGTATTGGGTTTTTTTCGTTTATAGCATACACAATTTTGAGATTGTTATTATGAATAGTTAGTAACACATAAATTAGCTTATAACAAATGGAAGCGTGATTTTAACTGTGAAAATACTACAACCTCCACAAATCCCCATACTGATAACAATCATGTTCAAGATGTAACTCCTGGAGCTCTAATGAGAAGCTGTGACCAGTGGAGTTCAATCCATGTTGAATGTGAGAAAGTTATTCAAAAGTACTAGATTCCAGTCCTGTGTGTGGGACCGTAGATGTGTACTGATGTGGAGTGCTATACTAGGAAGAAACGACCGACCAGTTATTCCATGTTTTTAATGATGGTCTAGCTAAAATCGACTCGTGATTTCAACTGCGAAAATGAGAACAGATTATTCCTTAAAATTTTAGACTCCTTGATTTATTTAAAAAATTGTTCGATTTATTTAGAAGTAATTTTTGTGATCAAACTCAATAGATCTAAACATTTATTTTAAGTTCATAAGGATGCTCATAAAATGGAAATGTTTATATTTTGAATAATATGTAGAGATACAAAATAATTTTATTTCGAAATAATGGGCTGACTTACAGTTAATAGTTGATTTGATATAATTTTCCACCATAAATCCAATCGATGCACGTTAACTAATCCAATCTCTGTTAGTTTAGCAATAGGAAACTGACTTGGTTCCTAATTTAAAAAAACAAATAATTGTGTAAACACGATACACGAGATATGATGATATAAATAAATATAGCAATAAACAAAGATGGTATCATTGAAATTTTCTAAGGAACACAAACACTTGAACTCATTCATCTATTCAATATACAACAAATTCAGTTGTAATTCACAACGTAAAATCCAAATTAATAATCTGTAACATATTCTTGACCTAATTTGTATACAAATGCATGACAATATAATTGAGATATTACAGCTTGTATCATAGGTTATTAGTAGTTTAAAACAAACGATTTCATCTTATCATAAATTAAATTTTAGGTAAACTTAATTAACCATCATTCTATTCAAAAGAATATATATAAGGTTATAATTTAGTATAAGCTAGGCTGATTAACTGATATGTAGGATTAAAATGTACTTAAATTCATCAGCAGATTAAAAATCAATCCATTATGAAGGATTTCCAGTTATTATTGCATAAAATGCTGATAACATAAATGAGGAAAACATTGATCTGTCAGAAAATTAAAACAACGAACAAACACCATTTGGTCACTTTTTAACGTGAAACATAAGTAGGTAGGTGTCCTTTACAAATACTTATATCCAGCTATTTGTTTATCAATGATACCAAGGAAGGTAGCTATTTAGTTTCTTTATTTTCATTGAATTTTTTGTGTCTAATGATTTATAATAACTATAAGTTTTTTCTACAAACAAAATCAATAATGATCCAATCGAAACAGAATAGTAATAAGTGGACTAAAGTAGTAAAAATGTGAGCGAGCCCATAATTACTCAAACAATTAAAACAAAACGAACATATTTGATAATAAGATTATTTATGAAGAAAACCATTACTGATTATTTAAGACTAAAGTTATAAACAGTGAAATAGGGATGATACTTATTTAAAGAAGGAAATATATGTGCACGATATATTTCGAACAATTAGAGAAAATAACTATTATAAAACAGAGAGAAAGTAATGTGAAAAGAAAGAAATTTCGATATAATCACCCTTATAGTATGAATGTATTATGCATTTACGAAGTACAGGTTTATGAACTCGGCGTTTGGATACATTGTTAGTTAGTTATTGTCAACAATCCAGGCTAAAATAACAATCATCCTCACAGATCAAATGTAATACTGAAAACAAAATAAGTATCAATATGTATGTGTCAAAAATGAAACCTTAATTAACTTATCGAATAACGGGGGGGAGTGGAAAGTTAATATTTTTCTAGAAAATAAAAAGTGACATGAACTTACTCGATTGTTTTTCACTGCTTCTAATGCATCTGATGAAAGACGACAAAGTGCTGAGATAAAATTGTGTAGAGCATCTACACTCAAATTGCTTTTTGTACGTATTGTAAAGGATTGATAATGTAAAAAATATTGAAGAAAGAGAAAAGTGCAGAATAAGTATAATGATATAAAATTGAGCATTTATTTCATCAAACTGGTTAAATTTCGATACATTTCACTAAAATTAAATCGAGTCACCAAGTTTATAGATCATGTTACTGGAGAGTGGCATGACTGTAATAAAGTACATGTGTACAAGACGAGAATAGTTTATACAATGTAAATCAGATAGTAAGTGAAATAATATTGAGCAAAATGTTTTCTTGAATATGAACACGGTACGTTTTGTTTGTTGTAATTTAAAAGTTAGAAGCAAGAGAAAAAAGATGCCTTGAATGACAACAATAACACAGACACACATAAATACTATCCGTTAGGTTACTTTAGATAGAGTGGTAGTTTTCTGATGGCATATTATACCAAAAAAGACTAACTAACATAGTACGAAGGACTATTTAAACATTTTTTTAAATTTAATTTGTTTATTTATTCGCTGAAGAAGTGGCTCACACTGAGTCAAGAAACGTCAGAAAATTTAAAAGTTTAATTAGGATATTACAAGTATATTACATTTATCAATAAAAACCTACCGAATACTCAATTTATTTGAAATAATCAAGTCAAACATTGGTAATGACACCTATGACATCTTTACTATATAATTTGACAATGCTTATTAAATTAGTGGTTTAGAGAAAGTTACACTGATACCTTCATTGGGTTAAATAAAAATAGCTTCTAAAGAGAGAGAAAGAGAGACTGATTGAAACATGAATTCAAACTGTAATACAACTTGTTTACAAAGCAAAAATTCATGTACTCATTTATAACAACACTTAATGAATATAAACCATAAATACTGTCTGGTTGCGCAAATAAAAGTATATATGATGGTGTTCAAACCTGAGATCAAATGGTTAAAAATAAACTATTAAATGTAAATCAATCAATTTAGGACAATTTTTACACTAATGACTAAATTAAACTAAGTAACAAACTACAATATGCAATAGAATATTGTAAGATTCATAAGTACTTCACTACTATAAACGTTCAAAACCTATTCATATAATTAATGTTTACGGTAACGTAGAACAATAAATACTTTTAAATAATCTGACTGTTTACAAGAATAAATAAAGAAAATATTAGATTATGTATGTACTCGCCATCAGCCCCCCCCCCAGAAAAATCATTCCGATTAGTACACAAAAAAAGGGTAGTATTTTCAGAACAAATTTAATTTATTTGATAATTCTGAAGAAAAGATATCGAAATAAATCAACCAGTTTTTTTTTTAGCTTAAAGATGAATTCATCATTGAATCTCAATTCGTTATAGACTGAAGTTGACCATATGAGAAAGATAACAATGAAACATTTTGAGCTTAATTTTTAATTTAAATTTAAATTATGACCCTGATCAATATGATGTATATATGTATAAAAGATATAGAGATTACTTATCCTAAATAACAACATCATTAAAGTAATAATGACTGAATATCATTTAGAAGTAAATTTACTCCAACTATCTCTATCATACAATATTTCCTCTTTTTTTACAGTAAAAGAGACGAGAGAAAAAAAGGAAAGAGTCATCTAGAGGAACATAAATTAAAAAATATTGAAAGGTGAATTAAATGAATAAAAGCTAAAATTATTTAACTATTTAAATGGTAAAAATAATGAAATACATTAATATTATTATTATATGGTTCATTTCCTACATTAAATCATTGTCATAATAAACACTTATAAATGACAAGTTTTTTTATTGGTTGAACGGTAAATATAGTTGGATACAAACTGAAAATATTGTTTTAACTCGATTGTTCTTTTTTTCGTAAGTTAAATTTTAGAATGTAAGGCTAAATAGTATTGTTAGTCGATTGTTACAGTGATTTTAAGGATTACTATCGTATATTAGACAAAAAGGCTTGAAATAAATAACCTACAACTCAAGTAATGTTAAAAGTAACTACTTACCTGGACTGAATAAAAATTTGTGTAAGCATTGATGATAGTGATGTTAATTCAGATGTCACTGAGAAAAGTGTTGTCATAGAGATATTTTGTGTAGGAATTTGATTATTAATATTAGTAGTAGTACTAGTAGAAGCAACACCAGTAGTAATATTAGTACTGATAGTTCCAGTATCAGCATTTTCATTTATTGTATCACTTGATGAATTAACATTTTCCTTTGTTGTATGAGTTGTGCATGATTCTTGAACAGGTTTGAAAAATAATTTAGCCGATGGTTCAATTTTCAAGTTCAACATCCAAACTAAATGCTGTAAATTTTAATTTAAACAAGATATCAGTCAAGGGGGAAACTACGAGAACGATATATATATATATATATATATATATATATATATATATATATATATAGAGAGAGAGAGAGAGAGAGAGAGAAAATACGACTTAGTATTTAAAATACTTGGTTTCAACAATTAGGCTGTTCGTGAAAACCTCGTAAAACCTATTTCGGTTTGGGTGATTAATTAGTATCGCCAAAAACGCAAACATCTAGAATATGATTTAAAATATATGAACCTGAAATTAGTTACGGACTTCAATTGTACATTAAATCGGTGAGAAATTTTACACATTGATAAGTCATTCATGAGATTCATTTAAATTTACCTTTTGAGTTTTTCGTAACAGTAATGAACAATCCTCAAGTTATATGTCAAAACATTATCACTCTAATTTAGTCTAAATCAGAAATTAAGGGTTAAAATTTGTGGGAAATAAAAATTTATTGTTATGATTTGAAGTCCATTGACACTGGATACTACCCAACCTGGTTCTTTTTGAGGTGAAAATTACAACAAGATATATATCCAATACAAATAAGAATTAATTGGTGCTAAAACTTCATAGAATAATAAAACTCCGCAACCAAGTATAGTTTGACGTACATAACTGCATATATTGAAGTGAATGAAACAAGTTACAAGTTATAATCTGAAAATTTAAATACTCTAACCATTTAATTATTGGTTCAAGTTTCAAAACTTATTTTTCGACGACGGAAGTTAATTTTTTCTAACGAACTAATTTAGCCATCCATTGAAATAAAAAACATCAAGTCGAACTATAACAAATGAACAAGGTAAATTATTCAGGAATAATCATTAAGAAATTTAAAAAAACGGATGATCCGTTTATAATCGGACACAATCAATCTAAGAATTACTCTGAAAACTGATAATCAAGAAACAAAATGATCATAAGAATAACGGACTGTTAAAAACAATGCTCTTTCGGCGCTACTACTAGTAATGAATAATAGTAGATAGTTGAATTCATGAAACGATTAAAGCTAGACCACCATTGAAAGTCTAAAAGTATTGGACGGCTGTTTCGCCCTAGTAAGGGACTCCTCAGCAGTGCACATCCATAATCCCGCATATGGGATTCGAACCTAGGAATATGGGGACCGCGCACGATCGCTTAACCTCTAGACCACTGAGCCAGCATCTAACAGCATTAATGTCTAACTTCAACTAATTCACTACATTGAGCAACCATCCACCATTGTCCAGTGCTTCCAGGTTTTCCATGGTGGTCTACCTGAAATCGACTCATGAACTCAACTATTAAATTAATACAGTCTCCACAAACTCCCAATCCGATAATACCAGACAGTTTAAAAACTACAAAAAAACATCGTTTTATGATGAAACATGATTAATGATGTGTTTCATGAAATGGTTATTTTAAGCAATTAATGCAAGAAAAATCCTTAATATTGACATGTACACACATCTTCCAGAGAATGTTTGTTAATGACCGATGATCAGGGATAATGTACAGATGATGGTAAATTATTAACTAAACATTGAAATCTTCTTCTACAACCGTCAAAAAAATCCTGATGATTTTAAAAGTAAAAATTAACTTTTGAATTAAATTAAAGAATAAAACAAACTGTCATTTATTTAAATTTAGAATAAAAATTCAGATTAAATCTTTGCATCAATTAACAGTAAAATCGTGAAATAAACTATTGAGACGCATATATCATTCTGGTACGTACTACACAGATAATCCATTTTCTAACTGTCAATGGCAGTTCATGAAGAAAAAATACAGAAATTTACGTGCAATTCAATACAGTCTATTCATCATTATGTTAGAAATGAAAGGAAAGAAATCGCAGTTATTGTCATCTCTTTTTGAATTATGCATCAAGTTACTGCTTTTAATTTGTCGCATCTCTCAAAACTAATTTCGTTGAATGTATTAAAAAGAGGTTTTTTTACTTTAATAAGTGTAATATTTCATCATCATTGACAATCATAACAATAAAACTCATGGATATTTATTTTTCTGAACACATAAATATTGGTACAAAGGGGCACTGAAAACATATGGGCCACACAAGTCACTTGGTTTGTGTGTGGTCTGTAATAATGTCCGGGTGTCCAGACAGAAGCAGGTGGTTTTCTTAGGGAGTCACACCCGGAGCCTTCAGCCTAAAGCTTTGATCCACAAGACAGTGGAGCAACAACAGGAGATGCAGTCCTATGGTAGCCGGTGACAAATAATTGGTTCATACACCATTTGTTCCTTCCACATCCTGGAGACCATGAGCACCATTGGTTGAAAATTAGGGTTTTCCAACTTTCGTAGGTGGACTCTCCGTGTCCAATAACCCGGTTAAAACTCTGGACATTTGCTCTCCGTTATCTCAATTTCGTAAACAAGGCATTGAGTCAGTCAGTCAGTGGTTGTTTATGCGTGGCCATGTGAGAGTATTTCGGGAAACAGCTGACTCTCCACACCCTCGGCCGTACCAGCGTATTTGAGGGCTAAGTTTAGTGTCAGCAGTGGCATTCGAACCCACGCTCACAGAGTGGACCGCGATCTGAACGCCTTGAACCGCTCGACCATCCTGACCATAAACGGGATGTCGCTGCTAGGATGGATAACAGATACTACAATTGTTACCATTATTAGTATTATCATTATTAATGACTGAAAGGTCAAACTGTTATCAAAAAGCAAACAAGCACACATCAGTCAATTAAAATGATAAAAAACTTTTATGTGTTTAAAACTAGAAATTAAGATAAGTTGTATTAATCAAAGCAGTGATAGACGATGTGTTACTTGACACAAATGTTAAGATTACTACAAATCATGCCGGTGGCACATGGAAAGAGTTAATAAATGTGACGAAAACTAAAGAAAAGGCAACTAATATCAACAGTACTAAAAAACATAAAACAAAAAAATATATTTTCAAAACGAGCGAATGATATGAAAAAAGGGAAATAATCAAAAATATATTAAATTTTAGCATTCGAGTCAGATAAGTAATGGACGGAATTTTGGTGAGACTGATTTTCAAAAAGATAAATTAACGATATCAACAATAGATTACGAACTTTGCATACAATCCAACCTAAAGGTTTATATGTGAGGCGTAGTTCAGTCAAATGACAAATGAATTAATCGACTAACTTTGTATTAATTATTGTGTCTTTAGTTTTCTTCCAGCCAAGGAAGTGACTAAGCGTGCACAATACATGTCCCTAGTCAATGAATGTTTAGAGCTTATATCTAGGATCCTAAACTTAACCTCAGCACCGAAAACAAGTAATGTTTTAAAGTCTACTGTGATCAAATAATTGTAACTTACACAACACATCTACCTTCATTGCCCAAATTTCACAGTTTAAAATGATTTACAAAGAACCTATATGCTGTGTAAATAAACAATGAACACGTAGAATACAACATAGTGTACACAAATACTGTGAATACTGATGATGAGTCTACTGAATGAATGACTAAAACGCTAGAGTACTTCCAAATCTAAAAATGAACAATAGAAAAAAGTCTAGAATATAATTAAAAACTTTACTGCAAGAATAATTTATGTACAGGAAATCGAGTGCATTTATATACTTTTGTATAACCTTGGCCTTCTAAAAAAACGTCTGGAAATGTAGTTCGTATCACAACAATACAAGTAATTATCTAATTTAAAAGCAACACATAATTCTTTATTTTTCTAGATTTCCCTAATAAGCCCCTATTCCATGTTGACTGGATAAAACGTTTCTATCCTTTTTCTGGGCCTATATAGTACTTTACCGAAAAATATTTGTGGACTCTTTACAATCAGTAAATTCTCTCAATAGATATATTGCAACTATTGATAAAAAACCATATATTGAGTATATAGATGAATATTAGCACATATTAAAATTTAATCAATAGTCAACATTTAATAATCTAGATAAAAGTAAGATTGTTGAAAAAAGAGGAATATACCTGCATTGTAGTTAGAAATATAATCCATGATGAATCTAAAACATCACCGTGTGCATGAGCAGTTGCTAAAACAGCAGAAGCTGCTTGTAAATGTTTAATAGTAAGTAGTATATTTCCAGATGACAAAGAATCTGTATTTCCAGTGGATCCGGATCCACTTTGAACATGTCCAGTAGGTGTAGTCTGATTTGATATGTTTTGAAGAATAGATGAGATATTTGTAGGTGGATTAATATGAACAGTATGGCCAGGACCTTGAGAAATCACTAAAGCAATCCCACTACGTTCAAATATATCATCATGATTATTTGCACCATTGAAATTAGGAGATAACTGAGATATTACCGAACAATCTACATAGAAGTAAACCATAAATATATATTTTTATTAATTCCAATAAGTATAGGAAATCAAGAGTGATTGGTTAAAGAGATAATTTGTAAAAATAGTTTCAAAATTAAAAATGTTTTAACGTTTCCTTCTCCTTCCTTGATCAACAACACTTTAAAAAAGAAATTGTCACAGCTAAATCCAGAAGTGATGATATAGTAAATTTTAAAAAAAAGTCATAACTGTTACATAATTGTGATGTGTACATTACAAATAGAACAAATTGATTAAAAATGAGATAATGTAATACACCGACCGATTCCTTTTTTTGATTAATTGATTTCAAATGGAACTATTTGTTATCAATTCAACAGTGAAATTGAATTATTGACAAGAAACAAATACACAGTGAACATTTGTCTATAATTAAGAGCTACCAAAACCTAAAACTACAGAATAACAAATATATTTTTGTTATATCTCAATGAATAGAAAAATTGTATTCCTGATATTTCATGATACAATGTAAGCCACTTATTCAGAGTAAATAAATAACCGAAATTAAATTAATATAAGTTTAAATAGTACAAAAGAAACAATACAATTCCCTCTGAAGAAGTAGCTTAGATTAAGTCACAAAACGTCAGAAACACAATTTTCCTATTCACTGGGATATAACAAAAATATATTTATTACTAACCATCTACCCAATGCTCAATTTATTTGGAACTATCAAGTCGAACTTTGGTATTGATATCTTAAAGCCAATGAATATGAATAATAAAGTTTAATTATTTAGTACAAATTCATGTATTAACATGCGAATAAACTCAAACGTTTAAAATTCACATATAATCCATCTATCTAGTTCTTCTTAGTACGTGGGTTAATTGAATGAATACTTTGACTTTATTTGTATCTATTAGTTGATAACGGTTAGCTAGGCTGCACAAATATTCCTACTATTTATAACCCCAGTAAATATTGCTTCAGACTCTAGTGTAATTTAATAAATAACTAAGGCATAATTCCCAACACTTGGTTCAAAAATTATGGAAGTATTGAACTCAATCCTGAATGTTACGAATAGGGAGATGAAAATACTGTATTCATTAAGCAAATCAGTAATTAAAGTGATTTAATAGTTCGGTGTACAATGGTTTAGCTTTTAAAACGGTAGGTAAGTAATTTAAGTCTTAGTGGACAAACCAACAATAGGAAACAGATACATATATCTGACGAGTAACACATGGGACAAGATCCTATGTTAATCACTATTCATAACATGACTTTAATTTATAATTTGGGTTTATTATTCAACCAAATGATAGGACATACTTTTAGAATGTGTTGCCAATAAAGAACGTCCGAATGAAGACGGCAGTGCAGCTCTACACAAAGTTATAGAGAAAGCATCTCGAGATTCATCCAAATGTAACTTTCCGCTTAATTCAATCATAATTTGCAAAGACTGAAGAAGACCTGATGTTATGTGATGATCAGCACTGTAGTCAAATGAAGTATAGATTTTAAAAAATAGTAATTAAAATAGCTAAGTAATTTATCGTAAAAATACGTTCCATAAGTGCCTGATTAACTATATGGAGAAATAGTTTCTGGACTCTGCCAAAAGGGACCAAATTAATTCCTGACCGAGTGTGTTTGTGCTATGTCCTTGACTGTTACTGACTTTTTCAGATACAATACACAGATTAATGTTGTTGGAACGACACATCAGCGAATAAAACTTAATATGATTAATATTTATATGCATATATGAGAAATATTAAACAAATCAAATCACATTAGGAGTCAGTGATAAAGATTAATCGAATAAATTATATAACTAGCGATAATAAGTAGACTATAAACAGACAGTAAGATGACATACGTATTAGTACTAGTACATCTGTTACACAGGGATTTGTCTTAATAATCTCATCTCGCCGTGCTAATGTATTGCAATAACTCCAACCGATTCACGTTTGTTAAGTTCTATGTTATGTATGAACAAACGACTGAATGACAAGAACAAAGACAGTTTGAATAAATATTTCAACATAAAAAGTAGGTCAAAACTTAGGAAGACAAACGTATTAAAATAAAAATCAATAAAAATTACTCAAAACGAAATCTGTGAATAATCTATTTAAAAATATAACTAGTAAAAAGGCACGAAATAAGTAAGGTAAGGACACAAAGGTTTAAAAAAATTAGCAAAGTCGACTATCAAGTTTTAACTTGGCCAATAAAAGATAAAGATCTCATAAATTTCTTTTGAATACAGTGAATATAGTCGTTTTCAAATCGCTATAGCTTCTACTAAAAATCAGGTAAAATGTCACTAGGAATCCTTTAGATTTATTTGCCACATTATCACTATTGACTAAACGTGGTAAAACAGAGCTATATATTAACTTTGTTCCACACCACCCAGGAAGATTTTCACTTACTCGTTGGTTAAGCTGCCTGAGAGCAACAAAAGAAACCTGATTATATGAGTCATTTGATAATATAGACCATTCAAATGGTAATAATTAATTGTTAGACATCATTTTTTATATTTTCATTTCTAAGTAACAAAACTCAAACGTAAATATTATGGTTTTTATTGTTATCTAATTATAATGATGCTAACAAATAGTTTTGATTTAAGAGAGCTTATTCCCAAAAAACTAGTAATCTTCAATCTGAAACATATAAGTAAAAGAGTGTTCAGGTCAAGGATAATTGGGTAATATGTCCTTGTGTATTTATCTGTATGTAAGTGGATATGAAAAAGCGAATAATTATCAGTTTCCTCAATTTTTATCTGAATTATATGTCTACTCACTCGATTGACATTATATGTCAGATACAAATTTATTCTTTTAGGGATAACGAAAAAAAAATATATTATACATGGCTTGAAATATCTCGTTTTGTATAGATGTGATTAATTAATAATTGAATTAATTATATTCTGAATTTCATTCTATTTATTATCCAAGCTTTTTTATTAGTTTGGTAGTTTCCAACATTAAAACGTAAAAAGTTTATTTATTCCTTTAAGTTGTATGTAACATAAACTTAAATGATACGATTCCGATAAACTCAAAACAAAAGATAATATATTAGAGAGATTCCCAACGAATATTCTGTTTTCTTTGAGATATTCATTCGATATAATTTATCATCTTTATTTATGAAAGATTAGAACCTGGTTATTTGAAAATCTTATTTTTATAAATGGTTGACGGAATGAGTTCCAACTGACTGACGAATGTTTATCTAGTCCTTTAATACTAATCGAATTGCAAAGTGGCTATTAATCTAAGTGAATGAACATCGCGTAACATGTCGAAATTTTAGGTGGTTGAAATTAACCTACAGGAAACCCTAGACGTATATTTCATGCAATTTGGAACTCTTAGCAAGGTGTACCTGTATTGTCGTGGTAACTGATGCTCCCTGGTGGACTCAATTCTGTGTCATCGAGCTTCATAGCCTGAAGCGTTGTTATTGAGCTATTCGGACAGCGATTGACTTCATTTAAATACAAAATTAAAAATCCCAATATCCAATAAACCGGCCTACGCTACACTACATTTAAGTAACCAGATTAAAATAATAAAAGGGTGGTGGGGCTAAATCCTATAGTGACCGAATAAACGAAGGATCACATAAAACCAATCAAACGAATAATTTTCAAAGATAAAATGGGCAAAAAATTTTAAATTTAATTCCCCCTATTTCACAAGACAGTTTGTCAAACAAAACTCACACCACAAATACATATACGAATTGAACCACTCGTTTATATCATTGATATCAAGTTTACTATAATTATCATATACACTACAAACACGTCACATCTCTAACTACCTTCGATCTGAACAGCATGATATTATAACGATCAGACTTGCTTGCTTGCACTATTCGTATACATGAATGCGGATTACCGAGTAGTCAAATACTAAGATGAAACGACAGTCTAGTGCTTCAAGTATTTCAATGGTTGTCTGACGAAGATCAATTTATAAGTTAAAAACTACGAAAAACACTATTTCTTCGCTCAAGTTGTGTGTAAATGGAGATAGTTCAGTTTTTATACAGCTGTTGACTACCAGAAGATTCAAATTTTAAGACTTCAGAAATTCAATTCCCTGCTTATCGAAATATTATAAACACATCATTACTTTATGATTACAAAAGTCGCACTATTTCGATATATTATAAAATATTAACAACTATCTTATGATCGGCATTAAAAAATTTGAGATTGTGAACCGGTTACTTCTACTTTGAACAAATGTCTTTTGTCCAATAGCCTTGCCTAGTTACTTCGTGATATTTCATTCACTGAATTATTCTTAAGAATAGAAATTATTTTTTAAAAAAACATATTAATATATAATATTTAATTTCACAACTTGATATACGTTACTTTATGAGTCTTCTTAAAGTAAGTTCTTGTCAATGCTTTACATATATTCTTTTTCCAATAATTTTAATAACGCAAAGATATATTTTTGTAACTTGTCCAGAATATTTCTTAAAAATTTAGGTTCTATAAACTATTTCAAACAATTATTTTCAATATCTTAAACAATGGCTAACATATCATTTCAAATGTCATCATTAAGCTATTCAGTTATGGTCACTATACAAAGTAGAAATTCGGTTCTTTTAAGTTGAAACCTTAATTTATATTTCGTTTTTAAATCTCTTATATGCATGCGACATTAATCATTTTGATGATTAATGATCTGTGAACTATTTTTTTCCACTAGTATATAGCTTTATTATTGAATTAATATTACAGTAAGTTCTCTTTTTTGAGGATTTCCATTTATCTATTTTCGTCAGTTAACTTATTATTATTATTATTATTTGAAAATATATATTGGTACAGGAGTGCGCTGAATATATATGCGCCAGACAAAACAATGAAAATCTAAGAAAAAAAAGTGAGGAACGTAAGAAAGAAATAATAATAACAATAATTAAAAAAACAATAACGAAGAGATTGGTGTAAGGTAGTGTAGTAATAATAATAGCAATAGTAGGGGAACAGAAGGGTAAAATCAAAAGAAATCTTTCAGTTAAGGGAGATACAGCCACTTTTTATGAAGAAAGTAAAAGAAGGTTACAGTAGGATCGCCACTGGCTTCTATTCCAAGCCATATCTGATAACGTTTCTAGCCACAGTGTAGCACCATCTCCCGGACCCCAGCCAGGGAGTCGTGAAGGACCGACACAAGCCAGTTATTTGCAGCTTTATTTCATACCACGACACCATGTCATATACTGACCACCTCTTTGTCATATACTGTCAGTTAACTGAATATTAACAGATCATACCTTCAGGTCTTAAAGGGTTTTTTTACTTGTGCCGCTGTTAATACTAAGATTATAAATTAATAATATTATGACATTAAAAAGAGCAAATTCTTTTTCTAACTATAAGGTTTAAAAATCTCATTCGGCTCCAAAGAGAAGTATAGTTCCACTGAAGGATCTCTTCAAACAATATGGCCTGAAATACAACAATTTTGATAGTTATAACTAAGAATTCATTAAGGATCTTTGATGTTCTCTGTATAAAATGACGTGGCTGTCTATAACATGCAACTATCTGTTGGTGATTTGAAATTTAAAATCTGGAAATCAAATTTATGAACTACTGAGTCATTTGGTATACAATTAAGTCATATGGAAAGTCGATTAGAGTAGCACGGATATAAAGATCCAATGTATAATCAGAACCAGACGACTGAAATTCTTTAGGCGATATATATATATATATATATATATATATATATATATATATATATATATACTTACCTTGTTTCAAGTAATAAACTGAGCGTGGATAATATACTGCACCATGAATTTGATACAATTTGTTTGCAAAACATAAGATCATATTTTTTTGAAGTATTATCCTCATTGTTATTATTATTGTCATCATCACCATGATTAGTAATTTCAGGAACATTAGCATTGATGATGACCTTTAGTGAGTCCACTGTTTTACGTAGACATACTAAAGCCAGTGAAAGACAATAACCATCAGGTAAAATTGGTGGTTCATTGCGATCAAGCATCTCAAGACTAAGGAATAATCGAATATAAAAACAAGAAACAATAGATCTAAGTGAATGAAAATGCAACTTAAATACAGAGACAAGTAAATAGATATTTTTAAATCATCTTTGCATTATTTAAAACATAAACGTCAATCCAATAGTCCAAGGGTTAAGTGCTCGTCACGACACCTGAATGTCCTGAATACGATAGCAGTAGGGTCATGGGTCCTAGCTTCTGAGAGGTCTCATACTAGGACGAAACTCGGTAATGCTTCCTAGTTATAAGGAGTTGTTTGGCCAAAATTATTTTATGACACACTGTAAAGCACAGATAGAAGCCTGTTACAGTAGAGTCGAAGAATGGACTATCAGAAATTAAATGAAGCTATCGAAACAGGAGTTACACAAAAACTCCAATGGTTATCAATGAAAGATTTTCAAATGAATGATTTACGTATCATTATCTCAATATCAAAAACGGTAACCACAAACTATTTGGGGATGTAACAGCATCTAGTTTATTAGCGTATGCAAGTCAACACTACGTACTCATATGTCCAAGATTTATTTGTCTTATTGTTTTAAACTGAAGGGAAATATGAACCGAAAAATTAATAACAATGATAATAATAATAACTATTATTATTATCATTATTATGATTATTATTATGGACAGTAATCTAGACTTACAGCATTCCTTTTGATTGTATATTGATTGGAAAATAATTCCCTTTATAATATAACATGGATTGATTGATACCTCCAACATGAACTGTTTGATTCGGTGTTTGATTAGTGTTATCTTTAGCTATTAAAATGTAATCAATTAAGATAATATGGAAAAACATGAACCACAACTACGTTTGCAACGTTAAAAAACGTAAGTGAATGGTATTTTTAAATTAAAATAATATCCAAAATGATTATGTATAAAATGGTAAATAGGACGCGCCAAAAGACATAGCCATATATAAGAGATAATAATATCAATTGTCCATATGAATGACACATGAAGGAATCCAAGTCATTCGTAACAATTTTTATCGAATGAAACATTTAATTATTTATTTATTTAAAAGAAATTCAATCAACAGATTTAAATCCAACAAATAATAAACGGAAATAAGCAAACAAGGATTTACGTTACGAATAAGTCTAACAATTTTTAATCAGCTTCGTCATAAATAAAAAAATTTATTCATAAAGACAGCGGATCAAAACGTAATAACAACTTGTAAATGAATAATAGTTGACTTCAAAATACTACTAATTAAATCTAACTCATAACTTTATTTGTTTGAAACTGGAAAAACAATCTGAGGATGATAAGTAAGTAAGTAAGTAAGTAAGTAAGTAAGTAAGTAAGTAAGTAAGTAAGTAAGTAAGTAAGTAAGTAAGTAAGTAAGTAAGTAAGTAAGTAAGTAAGTAAGTAAGTAAGTAAGTAAGTAAGTAAGTAAGTAAGTAAGTAAGTAAGTAAGTAAGTAAGTAAGTAAGTAAGTAAGTAAGTAAGTAAGTAAGTAAGTAAGTAAGTAAGTAAGTAAGTAAGTAAGTAAGTAAGTAAGTAAGTAAGTAAGTAAGTAAGTAAGTAAGTAAGTAAGTAAGTAAGTAAGTAAGTAAGTAAGTAAGTAAGTAAGTAAGTAAGTAAGTAAGTAAGTAAGTAAGTAAGTAAGTAAGTAAGTAAGTAAGTAAGTAAGTAAGTAAGTAAGTAAGTAAGTAAGTAAGTAAGTAAGTAAGTAAGTAAGTAAGTAAGTAAGTAAGTAAGTAAGTAAGTAAGTAAGTAAGTAAGTAAGTAAGTAAGTAAGTAAGTAAGTAAGTAAGTAAGTAAGTAAGTAAGTAAGTAAGTAAGTAAGTAAGTAAGTAAGTAAGTAAGTAAGTAAGTAAGTAAGTAAGTAAGTAAGTAAGTAAGTAAGTAAGTAAGTAAGTAAGTAAGTAAGTAAGTAAGTAAGTAAGTAAGTAAGTAAGTAAGTAAGTAAGTAAGTAAGTAAGTAAGTAAGTAAGTAAGTAAGTAAGTAAGTAAGTAAGTAAGTAAGTAAGTAAGTAAGTAAGTAAGTAAGTAAGTAAGTAAGTAAGTAAGTAAGTAAGTAAGTAAGTAAGTAAGTAAGTAAGTAAGTAAGTAAGTAAGTAAGTAAGTAAGTAAGTAAGTAAGTAAGTAAGTAAGTAAGTAAGTAAGTAAGTAAGTAAGTAAGTAAGTAAGTAAGTAAGTAAGTAAGTAAGTAAGTAAGTAAGTAAGTAAGTAAGTAAGTAAGTAAGTAAGTAAGTAAGTAAGTAAGTAAGTAAGTAAGTAAGTAAGTAAGTAAGTAAGTAAGTAAGTAAGTAAGTAAGTAAGTAAGTAAGTAAGTAAGTAAGTAAGTAAGTAAGTAAGTAAGTAAGTAAGTAAGTAAGTAAGTAAGTAAGTAAGTAAGTAAGTAAGTAAGTAAGTAAGTAAGTAAGTAAGTAAGTAAGTAAGTAAGTAAGTAAGTAAGTAAGTAAGTAAGTAAGTAAGTAAGTAAGTAAGTAAGTAAGTAAGTAAGTAAGTAAGTAAGTAAGTAAGTAAGTAAGTAAGTAAGTAAGTAAGTAAGTAAGTAAGTAAGTAAGTAAGTAAGTAAGTAAGTAAGTAAGTAAGTAAGTAAGTAAGTAAGTAAGTAAGTAAGTAAGTAAGTAAGTAAGTAAGTAAGTAAGTAAGTAAGTAAGTAAGTAAGTAAGTAAGTAAGCAAGTAAGTAAGTAAGTAAGTAAGTACGTTATTTATTAAAGCTGATAACCGAGCGAAGTGACTACGGAAAAAAAAGGCAACACTATGGTACAGTATAGAAGATGCCCTTGTTGGCAGTACAGAAATATTTGGGAGGACTGTTTAAATAAGTAGTTTCCGTTGTTCAGCATATATGTAGTTAAGACGGGACGTTTACTCCATGTAATCGATGAGAATGTCTTATGAATCTTGGTTTATGGCTTATAATGTAAATTATTACGGGGAATCAGGCATCGATCGACAACTAATGTTGCTGAGCTATATCTTTCTCCTTATTGACTGACTTATCACCCAATATGTCATCGTAAAAAAAATCAATGTAATCGGAATCAAGACAAGCTTTTCAGTACTACAAGAAATATCAACCCAATATTTACGGAAAAAAATTGAAATTAATAATGTTTCTCTAATTCGATGTGTCACTGTTCCTGAAAATATACAAAATAATTCATGTTTTAGATATTGATTTGAATAGTTCCATATAAAATTCTTTTCATGGACTTATTTATTATGTTAACAGAAAAATACAATCGAATTTTATATCCACTGAGGCGAAGGAAAGTTTCCATGATTATGAGGGAACACAATTTATGACAGTTAAAAAATGACAATTCCAATAAGATTTTTATCCTTAGACATTTTCTAAACAGATGGAAAAAAGCAATCGACTCTAAGAAGCTAGAAAAAGATCAAGTATTATAGAATGAGTATCATTGGTATGCAATAACTAACAATGACACTGAATGACGATCTTTATTTCTACTATGATTTACTGTACTTCAATGTTTCAAAACGACATTTCTGACTACTTACATTTAATAAGTAAGTAAAGAAGAAGTAAAAAAAACTTTGTGGGAGATATAGAAGCAAGAAATGTGCAACCAACTAATTACTTCGTTCATATACAAAAACCACAAGATACTACTAAAAATTTATGATTGAGACGCTATTAAAAACAAAACAAACATTCTAAACACTTACTAGCATGTTCGAAATTCCTCTGAAAATTTACAGCTGATAGTCAGTTAAAATAGAAAACAGTCACCAAAGCCTTAAAATAAGCCCTTTTAAGTGACGTCACTCTTATAACGGTATGAAGTGTGAAAACTTAGCTCAGTGAATATTTCTGTCTGTTCACTGCTGTTTACGAGAGCGACTGATGCGAATTCCTTAAAGAAACTGGTGGACGGATAGACTAGGACACGGAACTTACGTGCGAGGGTTTAAATTTGATGGTTTGATTTAGATATGGAACATTAGATTTAATCAATACAATTAGCAAGATAACCGAAATAAATGAATCCATTTTTCACGCAGTTTTAAAAAATTCTCGATCGAATAAATATATCTCCTAATCTGAAATCTTCAAAATATTGTTATTCTACACTGTTTATTTTATATCGCAATTGTTTCACATTTCAACCACACAACTTCATTTCCCTATGAAACTGATTTAGAATAGTACCATAAGATCGTTGACAGTGAATATTGATAACAAAAGATCTTCCTTACTTATTCATACAAATAAACTGAAACTTCCATCCAAATGATCATTGAAACAACTCCGGTCAACAATGTCAGATAAGAGTGAATTCTTTCAAACATGAAGCGAATCTTATGATGACAATATTTATTTTACTATCGATGAGTAGACACTCAATATTTCATGCTTTATTCTTCGTAAAGCCTGAAACATGCACATTACTGACAGGAATTTCTAATTATACCATGACATAAATCCTTGTAATTAAAACTAAATATGAATACTGAGCAACAAAAAAAGCCATAAACTTTTGATATAAAATGAAATACATTGAAAAGGAAAATACTTACATAATTCATCACCTGGACATGGATTGGCTAAAGATGTTTGTATGTACTGTCCGAAAGCATTTAAAAGCTCATGAAATATTTTTGTTGCATGCTGTCTCATATCGTATGAAATACAAATATGCCTAAAAAGTAGCAAAATTGAGAAGCGAAATAATAAATGATACCACATTTTGCTCATATTGTAACGTAAACGAGTCTGTTAGAAATTGGAAATGGCATCACATGTTGTATCTAATTACAAGGGTTAGTTTCTATACTTTCTTTTAAAGTGAACGAAAGAATGCTCAAGGTATACTTCTGTAAATTGGGAATTCGGGTACTGAAAAGAATTCATGTAAAGAAAGAAGTTCTATAATATTGCTTGGTTATATACATTACTATATATACCATCTTATTTAATCCTCCCTGTTCATTGAATACTTTCAATCAAGTTTTTATATAACTACTAGTTTACACGATTCAAAACAGCATGTACTATGTCCTGGTATTAGGTGATCAAAAGTAAGCGACACACAACCACTGACCTAGTTTTCATGTTAAATAGCGCTCGTCAACAAGGTGTATCAGCAATCCTTGAAAAACGAATGTTCCCTGAAGGATTCAAATACATTCTACCCAATTATAATATTATGCACTGTCGAGTTTTTAGACAAACGACTACATTTTAACTTGGTCGATAATAATTCGATCAGCAATTAAAAACCAGGTTAAACATTGGTTACGACTCAGTGATCAACTCTACAGTAGATAAGTCTTAATATAAATAAATTAGCGCTAGGATAGTAACTACAACACAAGGAACATCAGTTACCGCGTGTTTGAAAATACATCATGTGAACGAATGCCAATGAACGAAGCCTAAGCTAGGAATTTACTTCTGATACCCTTAAATCCTTTAGCATTAGAATGAAATGTTAAACACCTTGATCAATGTTATCTTTATAAACTTATTCATAATAATAATTCCAGTGCCTACGAGATCCCAAGTTAATAATGCCTGACTTTGGTACATTTGTCAGTACAAATGACAAAATATTTCAGGTAACATTTCATCAAAGTTCATATTTATTTAAAAAGACCGGCCGTAAAAGCATGATATTGAAGATAAACACTTGTCTTTATTGAATGTTCTCTACTTAATATAAATTTTAATCAGATTTGTAACTGTAAAGCAAATTGTCAAAACAAAATATAAAAATAGTATGTCACAAAATGATGCCAACGGTTAGTTAACCACAATACTAAAGGTTTCAACTATTCAAAATGTAGTGAAATAATCGATAAGTTGTATACTAATAACTATTTTTAATAGATTGGTTTACTCAATATTTATTCAGAGGCAATAACTATGCTTAAATGCTGAATATGAGCAATTGTGATAGTAGGTGATTACTAATCTCTATACAAAGGTATTCAGTTATTACAGTACTCAAGATTTCAGAACCATATAAGTGTTAGGATGTGCAGAAAAATATACCAATAGTTATCATGTTAAGTCTAATGTTGTCCTTGGACGCTAAATGTACATTCCCTATTGGTCGATATTTACTTCACTTGTTTAATATTGTGTAAATGTTGCTTTCTATTTTTATGGTACGATGTGGTATGTTTGGTTAGTACATAAATAGAGTATGTCTGAAATACAATGATTCATATCTCAGAGGCTGTGACTTGCGTTCTGTACTGAACTGGCTGGGATAAACAGGGAAGCAGGGCCAATCGGGACTCTAGGTCGTCCATACGTGTTTACGTGTCACTGAGTCAATCGATATAAAACGCTGAATATCAAAACCTGCACCCACCCGTTACAACAATAAGTCTTATGTGAAATGTTTATTAACAAAAATACAGTACAAATCAGGCATGATTAATTACATGTAAATCGAAGAATGTACAATTACAGATCCATCAACAAATTAGCGGTTTCAAGATTTGATTTTAGAACTGTTAAAGTGAATAAGAAGTAGTGGTTTAATTCTAAACACTAGTTTAGTTTAAAGCTAAAGACACTCTACAGACTGACGTAAAAGCGTCATGGCCGATTTACATACTTTAGGGGTTTTCTTGCCAATCGAATTCATAGCCTCCATACCCTCGACATATTCTCAAGAAAATGTGGTAAAAAGAGATTTGAGGAAAGGAATCCGAAATAGTAATGAATTTCGTACTCCCAAACAAATTTTTCGACGAGTTACAGACAACCTGGAAAAAACTGAATGAACTGTCAAGCCACATGTATAGGTTGATAATCGAGGACCCCAACTACTGAATAAAATCACAATGTGAAAGTCCATCATTTTTTTGAGTTAAAAATGATTCAGTGGATGGGACGAATAGAGTTCATTCTTACGATATGAAAAGCATTATTTACAGTAAAGATTTTAAAGATTTACTGTGTGCGAAGGTGAAGAAACTTTTGATTAAAGATTATTACAGCGCGAAAGATGCATGACAAAACAACGATAATTTAAGCAATAAAAATAAACATCTTACTAAAAATAACTTACTGTGAAATGATAATACTTGAAATAATCCCACTTACATGTTTGTAACCAAATCCTGATACAGCCGAGAGTAAGGAGAGTCCGTCCTCCACCCACACCGAAATGCCTTCATGTGGTAACGCGTAAAAATCCACTTCAGGAAAGTCCTACTCAATACCTTCTCGTGGCATTTAAACTGACCTAGTGAATACGGAGCATCTACTTGAGGGAGTTGGAAAACCCTGGCTCCAAACCGATGATAAACATGGGATGGAGAATTCTGAGGGGATAAATGGCGTATGAATCTATTATTGGCTACCGGTTTACCTGCGGTGGGATCTTCCAATATTGCCCCACTGCTTTGTGGATTAGACTTCCAAGTCGAAGCCTCAGGATGTGACCCCCTATTAAAACTATCTGCTTTGATCTGGGCGCTCAGGAAGTATTTTGAATTACGATTCAATTATTTGTGTGATGCTCCTTTGTACAAATATTCATGTGTTTAAATAAATAGATAAATTATCCAATTCATTTATGGCCAGTTACAAAGAGTAGTTTCAGTAACTTTTTGATTTACCAATGAACATTATACACCTTAAATAAATCCTCCCTCGTTCATAATCACTTTGATTATGGTAGTTATATTCTAAAATGTTAATCTTCTCAAAAACCGACTTCCTGATTGATAAAGCAAAAACATATTTTTCATTTTCGATTCAATGTTTACCTCACCAAATATATTAACCTTAAAGATCCATGAAATAAGATGATTATTCAGTTTAAAATTATACACTAAAAAAATTGGCATATCAAAGTATAATTAAATAGTTTGAATCTTACTTAACTAATTCAGGTTGTTCCACAATTTTAAATAGAACTTCTAATGCCAATGCACGTTGCCACAATAACTTATTCACATCCAAAAATCGTATAAGCAACGAGAGATAGATTTCACATTCTGTATTCTGAATATTTTTTTAAATATATGAACAGGATAAAAAGCAGTTTTCTTTAATGTTAAAAAGTTAACTATCCAAACAGAAATAATTGGAATACTAATTAAAGTATCAGCAAGAAGAAAGCATCATGGTATTTTTTTCCCAAAAAAAAGCTATAAAATATTTTTTCGTTGCATAAAACGATTTCCCAATGATGGTTGAAGTATTATTAGTTTGGAAAAAGATTAGAGAGTACGTGATACCACTTGATTATACAGACAAATTACTCCTAACTTCAAATATTTTAGATAATAAACATGCACGATTTGCAATCTTTATCTGGGAACCAAACAAAATAAAAGTTCAATCTTCAACACAGCATTTAGTCAAGAAATTAAATGAAACTCAACTAGGCTAAAAATGCAATTATTTATTTATAATGTTTTTGGAAGTATGCTGTGGAAATGTCATTCTACGGCATCTGTGAACACGTTATCAACGATGGAAAAAATCAACACAAAGCTGTGAAACATAAAAATCGAAGTAGTGAATATGATAAACATATTATGTGGATTAAATCATCCTCAAGAGGACGGACAGATCAAAATATAAACGTAATCTGAGATATTATAACATAATATACTTGTTGTTCCGTTTGTACTATTTAAACTTGGATTAATTTTGATTTGATTATTTATTTATTCTCTGAAGAAGTGGCTTACACTAAGTCACGAAACATCAGAACATTTAATTTTTCTACTCATTGGGTTATTAAAAATATATTATTTGTTTATAGTCACTAAAAAGGTTGAGTGAAGCAAGGAAAATAACAATACTTTGGTTCTTTACGAATGTCCCAGAAACACTAAAACCACTCACCGTCAGGAACAGCAATAGAAGACTTTGTTCAATATCAAACAGGAATTAAATGTGAAAGGCTTTAAAAAGTGGTGTGTGATGAAAGTTAGCACTATATCCAAAAGTATTTTAGCCGAAAGCTTTAAGTTGAAGTGCAATCTTACTCATGCTTAAAGCCATGTTTATAACTGAAGTTATTGAATCATATGCATATTCATTTGATCAAAGAGTTGAATCTAACCCAACTTACCAAAAGATGGAAGTAATGATTGACGATGACGATGACCAAACGTTTCAAACGAACAAACAATGCGAAATTCGGTTTTTCACTATTCATCACGTCATTTGAAACACCAGACGGTGATGATAGTGATGACAACGACGACGCCACTCCACTGACACTAGTTAATGCAGCCGTTGCAGCAGCGAACGCAGCTGAGGCGACATCTGTTATCCCCCCACCACCAGATGTAGCCAATGGAGTTAAGTGCAATTTTAAACTTGGAGAAAATAATTTTATTACCAGCGGGCATAAATTCGTTTTCAGTAGATATGCAAAAGCAGGATGCTGTGTTAGAATGTAAAAAGAGCAGGCGTCATTGGTTAAATACCATATACAAGTATGTAGTAGACAACCGATAACGACCAAACAAATGCTAAAAACTACAACGTAATAAACAATTATTTCTTCTTCACTCCAGCGCATATTCATAGTTCACGACCAGTATATATTACACTTATTTTAACATCTACTAGTAAAATACTCGCCTTTTAATGAAATTTCTACACTATGAACTAAATAAGAACAAGCTTTTGTTACTCTTAGTCCTCTTCTTTATACTCAAAAACGCTGCACAGTACATGATACATCAGTTGAACTAGTTTAAGAATAAAGAAGTTGAGATGTAGTACAGTTGAAGCCAGTCAATCAGACAAAATTTGTGTAATAGTAATATGAAACCTAATGCACTTGAGAAGGATATTCAAAAAAGTCATTACTCATCCGACTACAGTATTTTAATAATTCATAATGAGTTGCTGAAGAAACACTTGTACAGTAACCTAGTTTCAATTGAGAATTTAGTTTTCGTGAAGATAACCAGTCATCAATGATCTCAATCTCATCACTTCATCATAAATTGATATTGTTAACAGAATATAGAATGGATTAAAGCATTTCCCGTGCAGGAATGTGTTGAGGCACGCTGACTGGCTACTCCTTAACCAATTAGCGGTAGCGGATACTTGGAAAAGACTCTAGAATACTAATGTTTTCCTGATTGTGATTCCTACTTTTATCCAACTGTGTTTATTTGGAATATAATTACGCTCCTGTTTAACCGTGTTCTGATTTGGGGACTTGTCGAGTGAGGTAGCGTCAGAGATTACTAATCAATAAGAGTAACTGGGTCGTACGAAGAGAATTTACAACAGATATGCCCTACATTTTTCTTTAAACTCATAATATGAACGAATCTTATATCTATAAAAATAATACTCATGCTCGACTTCTATTTTCAAAAATACTATTACTGTACATATTATCGGGATGACCTGCGGGAACATGATTTTTCTATGCACGTATGCGTTGTTCATAAGAGTTGAAAATATTATTAGTCTCATTCGCATGCCGAAGTCAGACAAAGTTTTGATTAGAGTTGGCTTTTTAAATGTACCTTGCATTTGTGATGGAAACCAACAAAAAGCATAGTTACTAACACAGTCAAATTAAAACTCACCTGACAAAATAAACTAGGATAGGAAAAGATGAGCGATTCAACTAGCTCCAGACCCAGGACTTTATTTATCTGTATTGTGCCACACAACCAAATAGATGTATCGTCACTTATCAGTAGGCAAATATCCTACAAAAAAGTTAGCAGAAAGGTAACAAACTACTGGTGATTTAATATGTACAGAAACAAGTGAACACTCATTGAACTCATATCAATTACCAATACATATTACAAGATAAAAAAACAATTTACTTGAAAACATATCTCTTTTGTACATTAGCAAGGAACGTTTGTTTATATGAAACAACCATTAGATCCCAACTAAATCTATCTATCTAAATTTTCAGTGTCAGTCAAAATTCAACAACTTAGAGATATGGTGTAATCACTAGATTTAGAAACAATGTCATATTTCAATACTATACATTGTAAAATTCGTGACCAAAATACAAAGCCCATCTTTCATTATTATTGGCATAGAGTTTAATAACAACTGACCGTAAAACTCACAGATAAGTACCAATAAACAATGAATTTTAGGTTGTGTGCCACCGGGATCCAAAATTTTGGGTTTTCCCTATGTTTAGTTACTGCCACAAGTACCAAACATTTTCTAAAAACAAGTTCACCGAATTATGAATTAAACCCAAGATTATGGAAAGTTTGTATATGTAAAGGACAGGAAGTAAACCATAGTCAATATCATCCCAATATACCATCCACAGAAGTATATCAAACGTGTACAGTAAAACAATAAACGACCTACAGCTTAAATAAACTAATAACTGTGATACATGCATCAGACGAAAACTTTGAAAGTGTTAGGCGTTAACTACAAACGATCGAGATTGGAACTGCTTACCTGAAAAAGCATATAGGCATCCCTTTCAGAGGACTTCAAGTCCAGAGGGTTAACAGGAAGAATATCGTCGACTCCGGCTAAAATTTCGAAAGTGTAAAACGTAATACAGAAAATTACTGGAACCCGATATTAAACACTATCAAGGAAGTGGAAGTCAAAATGATACCTATATAAGAAACGAACTAAAGAAACAATTCATTTTCACTGGGAACAAATTAGAGGAAGTATTTGATGGAATGCAGTAAATCCAGTGATAATTTTTTGAGTTACGGTTTCTGTAATACTAACACCTATAGTCCCGAAAATCACAATTTTCTGGCTAATTGAAGAAGATTGAACTTACGTGTAGCTTTTTGTTTACTTGAATCCGTAGGTTGTATGATCAACTCTTCCTTGAACACACGGTCAAAAATAGCACTTGCACATTGGCGAACAGCTGCTGCTGCTGTGTTTACAGTGGCAGGTGACTTCGAAAGATGAAGCTTCAAACATATGGTGAAGGCCTAAGAGAAAAATAAGGAGACTGTTTTAGAATCCAAGCATAGAAATAACACATTAATGGTTTAGGGACTTATTTTCAAAGCATGTTCAGGAATTCAAACTGCGCTTACTTATTTAAATTTGACTGAGCACATCAGATCTTCCTTATAGCTTAGTGAATTGAAATTGGCAAGATTACAGAGTAATATTTAGTGCCAGTTAACAAACAAATTTTGTAGCAAGTGTGTACAAGTAGAACGTCTTACTTGGTGCTATCCTAACTTACTCGATCAAAGTGATTTCTGTGGACACAAATTATTTCAGGATACCTTAAGGATGGAACAGTGAGAACAGTAACTAGGTGAAAATACATAGTAACACTATAAAAAAAGTGTACCTTACAACACAAGAACTAAATGGTCCTATCTGACTGCTGATCACTTACAATCTAAAACCAGTGATTTCTACACTCATATCTCATTTACATCATCAACAGATCTATTAATATGTAGCCACTAATGTCGCAAACCTATGCCACTTTTTTAATTAGGATATATTTTTGTTGTTTAGACAAATGAAATGGTAATGGTGCGTGGGAAAGTTCAAAACTGATAAAACCTGATATTGACATGATACTATAGACGATTCATTTAATGACATTCCTCTGTGCTTATCAGGTAGAGATAAAAAATAATCAGATTCTAATTATCATGAACAGCAATTATATCACCCTCTTAGCTATGGTTATTAATGGCAAGAGTAACAAAAGCAGTCCTCAAACCATTAATATATTCACCGCATAAAGATTTTCACTTAGTTGTAAGATAAATTATAAAACCATGAGAACACAAATACTGGACTGCTAAAAAGAAGTACAAATATTAACTTGAACTCCATTTACAGTTTACACAACCACTAACACATCTAATTGGGTTATCAAAACCTAACTGATTGCGTCCATATAAACATATTTTGAAAATATTAAAAAAAGGTTTAAGGCGTAGGATTTACTTTCGCAAGTTGAGGTCCGCGTATCAAGGATGAGCTTGTGAGAAGCAATATGGTCGTTTGAAGTAGGCGTAATTCCTCCATATTCGACTCCGCAAGCTGCCAAAGTGTACTAACGATAGCTTCAGATGCATCCTGAACAAGTTGAAGACAAAAGATAATTTACCTCTGATAAACACCTCTGATTGATGAAACGTTGAAGTGCCGTTAGACACAATACTATTATCTTCTGGTTTTTTGAAAGGCAACCATTTAAAAATGGAGAGATTAGAGAACTGCACGATCCCTGTAAGGCTATACAATGATTAAGCAAATAAAGTAATTACTAACCTCCACGTAGTTCAATGTCACTGTTTATGATAGCTCTTAATTTAGGAATTTGTGATTCAGTTGCCTAGAAATGTCAAAATTTTGAATGTCACTACTTCTTTAATAGGAACAAATCTCCGCTTTGTTTCTGAAATAAGACTGCGATAATCTTGAAGCACATTCTCTGTGAATTTGAGCAATGATGCAGTGTCTCTGTCCGACATAAGTAGATTCCACACAGAATTTAACAACAAGTCCAAGCTTTGAATGCAGCGGGGCCAACCTTACAAATCTCTGTGCATCGTTGTAAGAAATGATCGTCACAAAAGCAAACAGGATTGGAAATTAATATATTGTTTTCCTGAAACCTATATCACATATATTCAGGACTGTGTAAATACGGAAATAATTGATATGTAATGGATAATTATGTACAAAACCTCTAATTTAGTCCTTATTGATTAGACCATGAAAGGATGATTAAATTGGTCTTCATTTGTGAACGATTCTCGTTATTATTGATAGCTTTCGAGATGTAGTTTCGTTTGTTCGATTTCTTTTAATGACTCCAAAACGTGGTTTAAGCTACTATGTGTAAATCAATTTGTCAAATTGATTAAGGTTCTGAAAATAAGTGCTCCATTTGAAACATCTTGTTTTCGTTCACTATGATGTCTGTATATTGTCCATTTTACGTTTTAGGCATTTTTCGTGTCTACTGTCTGCCATATCATTCAGGTATATATAATGACGCCACCGCAGTTCAGAATAAAGTAGTGCTCTTATTGATGTATTCCTGTAATAAAGTCGTTTGAGTTGTATAGTCATCATAGCAGACAATAGGCCTCCCATAGTAGTAGTTCGGTAATCTTCTTACAAGTAAGACCATTGAAATCATAATATACCAACTAAGTCGAACCAGAATTCAAAAATGATGGAGTTCGAAGATACATATGGAACGCTAACGACATACCGAGAAGCTTTTGTTCTAGTCAGGTTAGCAGTTAGAAGGGGAGAGTGCCAAGGCGTATTCACTAGCGATCTGGTGAAGATGAGTGACTGAGCGCCTTTGGCTAGGCATGTCAAGTAAGATTAGCACAGTGACCATCAAGGTCGAACATTTACAGGACTATTTCTTTCGGGAATTTATTAGCCGCTACAACTCACTCCCCATCAACTTGGGTTGTGATGACCACAAGACATGGACAGTCAGAAGTTTAAGCTCAACGAGCCTGTCGTTGGCAAACACTCATCTAATAGCTTGATATGTTCAGCAGTATCTGGTCGTCCGTCCCTAATATACGGGGCCATGTGCTACAACACAACAATAAAAAATATCCAACGAGAATGTCTATTCATCGTTTCTTTATCGCTTCATCCAACAAAATTAAACCAAAGAAATTTTAGGTACGTATTGAAAAGCACTCGCATGTGACCCAAAACGGACGAGAAGAAGAAAAGTAGACTGGTATATATATAGAATCGTAGTCTACTTCGTCATTTGTACTGCTATAATACTGAATCAAAATTGTGTATTTGTCATCATGTAATTACATTGTTGTCTATGTTGACCCGTCCTGTCGTAAGAATCACCAATATGACGATACCTACTTCTAGAGAACACATTTCGGTTAGTGGTCGCACAATGTTCAGGAAACCTTATCTATCTTCCAGAGCTCGATCTTTTGGGCCGGTTGTCAGATATCAGAGTGGTTTCTTCGTGATTATTTGTTATCGGGTGGTGTATAGTAGTTATGAGGCTCGTGTCGTTCGAGAATATTGTAGGAATAATAACAACACTAGGGTATCCCTCTAAATAAACAACATTTAAATGGTCGACGCTGACGTTACCATTTGTTCCATTTTATCGACTATATAGTGTGTAAGTTTGTGATGTGGAGCTTAGAAAGGTCATTCGTATGCTCTTTCCGAAAGGTCGTCTTAATGAGTCGCAATATACAAAATTGTGTGTACTATATTGTAGGTCGAATCGAACGAGAACACCCGTTGACTGCTATCAAGTGGAAACAGGTTTAACCAAACGCCCGGTGTTTTCTTCCATGCTTGAGTAGGATTTCGGATCCTCATTCACTGAGGATGAAGGATCTACGAATACTCCTAGAAGTCGAAATGCCGTTCCGTAATCCAGTTGACCTGCAGTTCATCCAATGTCAGCTTTCATTGCATTGTGAATACCAAATAAAACGAGCAGAATAGCTCCAAACCACTGTGAAGCATTTACTGCTGAGAGTGAAGTTTTCAACTATTGGTGAAAGCATTGTACTAACCCGTTCGCTTGTGGATGGTAGGTGGTTGTTCGGAATTCTGTGATTCCTAGTGGTGTAGCAAGACAACGGAAAAGTCCAGATTCGAACCAGAGTCTACAGTCTGTAGTGATAGGTGAAAGGCAGTCGAGGTTTGCTACTCACAACTTGACGAAAGCGCAGGCCACTCTTTCAGTAGTAATGTCTTTGATGTGTGCTGTTTCTGGTTGTCGTGTGAAATGGTCTACACAAGTTAAGGCGTAAGAGTATCCATTTGAATCTGATAAGGGTCCTACAAAATCCAGATAACGAGTGTCTGGAGTTTTGGATGAGCCTGAGGGATATTTGTCGTGTCTAATCACCTTGAATTTCTGAAAGCTTACACAGATGCGTACACACTTCCTTACGTCTTTATTCATACTAGGTCAGGAAAATAGTTCTGTGATGAGCATGATGGTTGCTCGAACACCCGTATGCGAAAGGTTGTGCAGCGAATTGAAGACATTGCGTCGATCATGTTTCGGTAAGACTGGACGATTCCTACCTTTAGATGTGTCATATTTCAAAGTTCCTTTACTTTTTCCCATATGTTTAAATACACAGTTCCAAGGTTGTCGAAGATAACTCGGGCTGAACATCAATGTCTTCTTTTCGAATAAGGAATAGCTTGAGAAGATCGATACCTTCGAAACTGTTCTAACAGGTCATACGAGACAAGGCGTCTGCTACTACATTGTATATCCTTGAAATATGTTTTATATCTGAGATGATCTGTGAAATATAATCAACTTGTCGAGACTCGCGACGGGAATGCTTGTCTGAATTCGGGCTTAGAGGAAAACTAACCATTCTACAACTCATAAATAGAGCAAATCCCTGACCTTCTATATAAAGATGAAAGCGGCAACAGCACAGTACATGGCTTGTGGTCCCTTTCTGAAAATGCTATACCTCGATGCAGTGTCGACCGTCTCGAGAATAATAACAAAAGTTGACAGATGTTGTTTACCCATTTTTATAAGACTATTTTGATTACTGAGTCCGAATAGTCTACTGAAACTTTAATGAGTTCTTTAATGTCCTTGTGTACACGCGTCGTTGCTTTAGCTCTAATTTTCCTGACTGTAGAGAATGTTGTCCAAAATCGGTGAATTTTGCATCTCCACGTGGTTGACCTGTCAAGGGTCTTATGATAGACGGGTAACTTGGTGAGAACCGTCGTTAAAAACTTACCGGGAGGTTAAACGTGTGTAAACGTTTGACTGCCATCGTTTCTGGGTAATCCAGAATGGCCACTAGTTTGCTCCACAGTAGGCGAATACCTTGCGCATCAATAGTGTTCCTGAGTAGGTCCCATGAGTCAGCTGCGATCTTACATTTCTGAATGTTAACATTGATGTGATGTGTGTAATGTGTGTGCATATAACCAAACAGTTATACCTCTTTCTTTACAATTGCTTCGGTGAAACGATAGATATTGAATAGAAGTGTGGTTATATATGTAGGGCAAGTGAAATATCACTGAACCATAGCCAAATCATCCGGCATTTGGGTCACTGAATATCGAACAAATCATCGATCTTCGTCAAAACCAAGAACGACCAACACGCATAATTTGGTTGTATGTCATAAATTGGCTCATACGGTGGTGGCCTATCTATCTTCTCTGTAATCATTCCTACCATCATGTTTCCATAATAACGTCCTTTGTGTTATACGGTCTTCCAAGCAGCCATACTACTTTGATACGTCGAAGGAATAATCCTGTAGTGGCATTGAGCCCTAATCACACAATCCTCAAATATGAATACGAGACAAATGGGAAAATAGATATTCAACATTCAACGTGGAGAAAAACACGATGGAGAAGGCGGGAAGAATGAGTTCGATTTATTCCAATTGATCGGATGGCATAACTCGGCCTCATAGGCATCGTCGTTTTGTACAACTTGCTGTTACTCATATTAAATATATTGTTCTATCTCCAGCCTGAATGTGTTCTCCATCATATATTGGTAACTGTTAGGATACGATGAGTCAGTGTGGACAATGATGTGACTTAAGATCTTATAGATTAGACAGTTACATCATGACAAATCTGCAACTTTAGGATTAGGTCCACCATTAGAGCAGTACAAATATCATAGTGGACCATAATTCTACAATTCACGTTAGATGCTGACCGGGAGGTGTGACTTCGAAGTTGGCTGGTTCGTCACACCATCCCCATCTAACTCGACTATACCTCCAATCATTCGATATAAACCATCTACGGTGGTGATCTACACATATAAAGTGTGACAAATAGGGGAAAGTGTGGTCTGCATTTGGTGTTACAAAAATAATTGAATAAACATGTCACAATAAGCCTAGTTGTTGGCAGTAATATATATTGTACAGGATTGTAGACGGTTCGATAACAGTTAATTAACAAGGGTATCTGTCCGATAAGGCTGATTTTTACATTGGATAAAATAAAGACTCATGCTTATACCTCCCAGTGTTTGGGAAGTATTTAGTACAAGAATTCGGAATGAATGTTAAAACTGTTATGCGCAGTCGACAATCATACAAAACTAGAAATAGTTTACAACAGCTGGTAACAAGCATGAGAAATGTGTACACTTTTCAAATACTAGAAGAAAGATTTCGAAAATATGAATTACGTGTAATATTTTTTACGGATGTGTGTAGGAGCATAGCTTCTGTGCGTATTTCATATGGCAAAAGCCTTTTGCTTCCCTTCAATTACACATTCATTTTATTCATTTCTGTGAAGTGTTCTTAGGTTCGAAATAAAATTATTACCTATAGATATCTATTACTATGGTTTTGAATTCACAGCTACTTCAACGGCTGCGTTAGTTTTGTTTTACGTAGGCTTTCGTTCTAACAGTTGCCATATTTGCTTTATTGTGGCCTATAATACCCTGAACTGATTAGTTGTCAAGCAAAAAGAAGTGGTCCTACCACGAAAAACTACGCTTCGACTTAAAAAGAAGATTGATCAGTCCAATTTGCTTAAATTTTGAGTAGTTAAACTTATTGAGTCAACTAAACATTACCAAGCTATAGTCAAATCGTCCATCAGTCTGAACTTCCCCTACCTTGTACGATAGGTCAATGGACGTCTCACAGCTTATTGAAAACCGTCAAGATCAAGGTTGGTTAACGTGAACTAGTCAAGTGAACATTATGGGCAATCACATGCATCCTCATTTATATTACACTAATCTGTTCCTATTAGTGCAACTTGTTTTAGCGGTAATACAATCTATTTTGGACAGTCTCCAAGGCAGTTGAAAAGGCCAGTATTATGATAGGATGATCCACGTTAGGTATTATTGGCGGTGTGACTCCGACATAAGTTAGGAAGTCACACCATTCGCGACCGACAGGAGCAGACCTTGATCATCGAGACAGGTCACCTACGTTGGCGATCTACAAGTTATAAGTAATAACGGTATATGAAATACAAGAGTCATTAGACCAAACACCGTTACTTCCGTAAATCTTTGCAGTCACATGTAAAATGACTTGATTACGTCTCAAGAAAGGTTTTTCCCATCATTTTGTTTGCTCTCTTAAATTTTGTATGATTTCTTTGGCTTCGTTTGGCGTTTTACTAACTGAATTAATTTTGTTCCGCCTGACCTCTTAATTTGGCGCTTATCGTCTTGACTCCTGGTGGTTGAATGTTGAATTTCAGTTGCCTGATTACTTCTATCTCACGGATACGGGTACGTATCTTGTTTGACAAATATGAGATTGTATAAAGTCTTCAAAAAAATTGTTGGCCATGTAAATCTATAAAAGTATTGTTCAGTAACACCTTAATCAACATAAACTGGTATGTTAATGCCTATTTAAGTAAATGCGAAAGTGACTGAAGAATTTGGATAGAATATAAAAATAGCGGCATTCTCAGAACACAAGACTCTACATTGATTTCAAACACTATTTGCCTCAGCTGATTTGTCTGATAAACATTTAGTATGTCGATAATGTACACTAGTAATATATCAATTCGGTCTTAATTATGTATATGGTTTCTTAAATATTTCAAGTAGAACTAAATCTACATACTGCCAGTAAATTTTAGTGCAGACAATCTGATTCCAATTTGATCGTGTGATGATTTTAACGAAATACACTTGCCCCCTACTCTCGTATGTAATCATCGACACAATTCGTGTCCGTGAATAATGGAATAAAATAGGTGAATTACGAGAACGAGTTTTGTATTTGCATATTTTATAAACTCGTTATCCTAGACAAATAATATGATAAACAAATAAGGGAAGCAAACATACGAAATCGCTATACTACTCATAATAAGCGTTAATGTAACTCAAAATATCCAATGCATAGTGTGACTGGGAGACAAAAATTGGATAAAATAATATATGATAGATACACAGGCACATACAAAATACGTTAACACAGACATATAGGGAAATAAAAACAAGACGTGTATATGCACTGAAGGTCATACCTTCTCATAGAACAATGAAATTATTAAGAAAGTTAACTTGACTCAGTTTTCGCATGCTGTGTGACTAAATTAGGTTCGTTTAAAATTCAGCATGAGTCACGCAAGTATATATTGGTATCAGAAATTATAGAAGAAGCATGAGAAAACATCGAAAGTCAACAGATGTAATTCATTTTCGACTTGAAAATAGCAATATGGAAAATAAGAAAGATCAGTAAAATAATACTTAAATATGAACAAAGCTGGATAGTGGCTAGCAGTGGAATGCAGTTTGATGCACATTTCGTCCTATTCGGGACTCGTCAGCTGGATGTACCTGCAGCTCAGGGTTGATGTTCTTTCTGGGACTCGAACCCAGTAGCTTTTGCTTCAAACGCCATCGCGTTATCCACTTAACTACTGAGTTCTGATAGCCACTTGTTTGTGCAATGAGGTGAAGTTTAATTCACTTGGTATTGCTTTACTTGAATCTTACCATTCATGTTTAGGACTGAACTTGATCTGTCTCTTATCGGTGTAGAATCCAAACTGCGGTTTGGATTGATGAATAGCCGTCTAGGTACGTTAGACACGCGCCCTTGCCCGTCAAAATCAAAACAAGTAATCGGGTAAATAGCGGTTCTATAATTCATCATAAGTTTAAATGTAAATCGTTACCTAAACAAATATTACCACCCGGCTACTCAACCAATAATTGTTCAATCAATCAAATCTAAACTACATAAAATAAAGTTGATAAAAGATGTGGGAAAATTACCAGTCACAACAAATAAACTCTATTCTATCCTGACTGGATAGATCACACACAAAAGGAGGAGCAAATCAATATGGCTGCCGCCAAGAACAAGTGTCAAGTAAAACAACATGGATACAGTTCGGGAGGAAGCACAAAAACTTATTGAAGGTGTAATAAAAAATAAAAACTATGATAAAATACAAATATTAACAATCCAAACGTAATCAAAAAACTAACAATGTACAAATAAAGGAATCAATAGGAACAAAGTGCAAGTATATACATGGAGGGATTTTCACAAACACACGAGGCATTCAAAATAGATCTTACACCGGCCCCCAAAATCCCTCCATATCACACAAGCTACCTTGATGCCTATGGTCATGGTTCATTGTGTAGCATATGACACTAGAGGAACGAGTAGGACTTACAGCAGTACGCCTATTCGACCTACTTACATTGACATGGGAGAAATTAATTCGACCCTTCAAGGAGACATAATCTACTATATCTCTTCTGACTAATCCGCCGTTCGTACGAACAACTACCGTTCTAACTCTTCCGTCGTCATCTATTTCACAATCTTCAACTACTCCTAAGGGCCACTTTCCACGGGTCGATATGTCAGAAGCCACAATTACTACATCTCCTTTCTGAAAATTACGGTGTTCAACTAACCATTTCTGACGTTTTTGTAGGGACGGCAAATACTCTCTCAACCATCTTTTCCAAAACACATTAGCAAGATGATTAACCTGTTTCCAACGTTTGTCGTATTTATCTCTGATGCTGCCTTCTTCGACTATTCCATCACATTCTCTCAATAATAACAGACTATTCGGCGACAAGGCTAGTTTATCGTTAGCATCTTGAACGACCGCAGTTAAGGGACGATCGTTCAATATCCTTTCAATTTCAATCAAATAAGTGCCTAAGGCCTCATCGGTTAAAGTCTGCTCTCTAGTTATCAACAATAACAGTCGGCGTACAGACCTAATCATTCTTTCCCAGACTCCACCCCTGTGGCTGGAGGAGGAGGGTTAAAATGCCACTGAATCTGCCTCGCTGACAGTTCTTTGTCTATTTTCTGCTGATTCAACTGCTGCACGAATTTTCTTAGTTCAGAGACTGCACCCACGAAATTTGACTCATTGTCACTGTAAATTTCTGCAGGTTTCCCTCTTCTTCCAATAAAACGTAGCAAGGCCATTATAAACGAATCAGTATTCAAACTGTGTGTCAGTTCAATATGTACTGCTCGGGTTTGCAAGCAAGTAAATATACATCCATACCTTTTTTCTAATGATCTTCCTCTCTTGACAACAAGTGGTCCAAAGTAATCTACTCCCACGACTGAGAAGCTATACCATCCTGGTTGAAATCTACAAGCTGGAAGCGGCGCCATCAACTGTTGCCCTGTATTCATCGTAAACCGCCGGCATGTCACGCACTTACCTATCACTCTCTTAACCGTGCTGGTTCCTTTTATTATCCAATACCTTTTTCGAATCATAGCCAGTACTTGTGACGTTCCTGTGTGCCCCTGTTCCTTATGATAATGTCTAACGATCATTTCTGTCACTAAGTGTCGACTGGGCAGTATTATTGGATGTTTAAAGGCATTTGGGACATCCGAGTAGCTTAGTCGACCTCCAACGCAGAGTAATCCATCCAGCATTATCGGTGATAAACCCTTAAGATCATTGTGACTAAATACTTTACCACTGTTTTTAAATCCGTTAAGTATTTCTCCATACACTTCCTTCTGAACCATCAATAAAATTTTACGCTTGGCGATGTCAAGCTCCTTAACCTTTAAACCTCCCAGGTGAATGGATCCTTCATGACTCGGTGAACGAAGTACTATCAGGAAATCTATGAACCTTCTAAACCAGGCTACGGCTCTGACTAATTTCAACCACTCAGAATAATAAGAAAGAATAGGTGACATGTTGGACTTTATACTATTCAAATTAACCACAGCCATTTTCCTAAACTCAATATTGTCAGGCATAAGTTCCGGACAGTCAGTAATTTTCATACAAAAATCATCTTGTAGTAATGTAGGACATTTAAACCAAAACTCAAGGTCTGACATTTTTTGTATACCTCTTGAGGTCCAATCAGCTGGATTCTGTGACGACTTTACATAACTCCATTGTTCAATTTTCGTATACTGGTGCACAACGGCGAGGCGGTTGGCTATATAGGTGCTATAGCGGTTCTCGATATTCCTGATGTAGTACAACACTACCGTGGAATCTGTATAAAAGTTTACTTTACAGAAAAAATTAGGCAGGCTTCTCTGTAAGACTTCACTAAGCCTCACACTTAACACTGCTGCCGCCATCTCAAGCCTCGGTATAGTGACCTGTTTGATAGGTGCTACCCTAGACTTGCTGTACAACAAAATACAATAGGGTCGTTCCTTCAAATAGCTGACTCGTGCGTACGCGACTGCTCCATAACCGATCTCTGACGCGTCACTGAACAAGTGCAATTCTACTTCAGCATCGGGTTCGTCGATTCTCTTCTTGATACCCCGAGCTACCGTAACATGACCTATTTGACGCATAAATTTTACCCAATTTGGCCACGCGGACTTGTATGGCTCGTTGAGAGGCTGATCCCAGCCTATTTGGGACTTACATAATTTTTGCAAGAGGACCTTGGCAGGAAGACAGACTGGAGCAATTAAACCCAAAGGATCGAACAGAGAAGAAACTATAAATAGAATCCCTTTCATAGTCAGAGGCCTTTCAATACCATTTGTATACTTGATATACAGAATGTCATCTTTCAACAATCTACGCTTCAAACTCTGTAGTCTACTGTTTGCCACTTCATAATTCCCCCCTCCCATATTTGGGTGCACTTTCCATGGTATAGGGACTCCAAAATGACCATTTAGGAAGCGTGTGCCACCTTCCACAATCCTTATAGCCGTCTTGTCGTCTACTGATAATGATTTATCATTTGAATAAGCGTCGGAAAACTCTGAGTCATAAAACTTACGTATCTCGTTCTCTAATGTCTGTATCTTACTGGTATGATTAACAATTCTTTTCCTATATTCCGGATACGATGCAGGTCCGAAGACCGTCCACCCCAGCAACGTCTTTACAGCGTACGGGTTTTTTCTTCCACCCAACCGCTGATCTAACACCCAGTGTGCTTCGGGCACGTCGCAACCAATCAACAGCAGAACTTCTTCAGAGTCTAAGTGATCTATTGGTACATCCCTTAAATGTGGCCACTTAACTAGGTTGTTCACTGCCGACCTTGTTGGCTTATGACCCGGTACACTTGCTGCAATCAGAGCTCCTTCGATCGTCACATGTTCGGACCGATCTAAAGAATATACCTCGAAAGGAGTTCTTGTGGCCGTCATCGTCCTATTACCACTCACAGTCCCTACTACCACTGACGCTCGGTCTTCCTTCAGTCCGAGATGCCTCAAACAGCTCGATTTTATCAACGTCACATCAGACCCGTTATCCAACAAGGCATAACCCACCATTTCGGCATTTCCCGCCACCAGCCGTACGGGAATCATTCCTAAGCACACTTGGCTACTTAGAGATTTAGTAAATCCACAGCAATTCTGGGTTTCAGACTTATTTACATCGTTGCTTGCCGTGTTAGTGTGCAGCAGAGCGTGATGTTTCTTCTCACAACTGTCAACATTACAGAGCCTTGACATCTTGCATTCATTGACCTTATGTCCTTGTCGAAGACAAACAAAACAGATACCCTTGCTTTTAGCGTGGGACCATCGTTCTTGAACTGTAAGCGCTAAAAACTGTGGACACTTATAAATAGCATGGTCGTAGGAACACATACTGCATTTAGTTTTCGCTGTCGAACTATTCCCCTGCTCTGATTGCACGTGACAATTCGTCTTTACGTTTGGTCTTTTTCTTGAACGATTCGCTAACCGTCCAAATCTACTACAAGCTACTCTCGCACGCGAAGCGATAAACTGAGTGAGTTCGTGAAACGTCGGCTCTCTGTCATAGGTTGAGGCAAGAGTCTCACTATTCTTTCCAAAGTAACTAAAGAATTTAGATCAGAGGTATAATTCATCTGTTCCAAGACCATAGCACAGTTTTCCATTTTAATAGCCAAGTTTGATAATTCCTCTGGGTCAGTATAGTCAAAATTTACAGCATTGAATAAGTCTTCTAATGTTTCCCGAGCGATTACATGAGACTGTCCGAACAAACGTTTTAAGATTTCCCTTGCTCTCTTGTAACCCATTGATGCTTCCATCATGACACAACCCTCAATAGCTGCTTTCGCCTTGCCCTTACAGTAGTGAATTAAATAGAGCAAACGTTGGCTATCATCAGTGACTCTTGATGCTACATAGGTCTCGAATTGCCTTATAAACTTCCAATACCCTCTTGCCTGACCATCGAAATAACTCAATTCAACCTTTGGTAGTTCTAGACCAACAACAGGCGTTATGAGCAAAACGCTCTTTCCTGTTAATTCATGCCCTTGCTTCTCCTTTAAACTAAGATTTTTTACGTCATCTGTCATCGAATTAAGACTAGAGTCACTTCCATGATAATCAACCCTATTCGAGTCTGAACCATGACACTTAAGGACATCAAAAGGTACTTGCTTGATAATAAGGGATTCTTCATTAACATCAACGAACTTTGAGTTTGATTTCCTTCGACGATTAGTTGGCATCATAAGCGAAATGACCAGATATTTCCAGAAACGATAATCGGAATCCACGAACGATTGCCAAACGACTTTGACCAATTAATATTTGTTTAGAACTGTAGAATCCAAACTGCGGTTTGGATTGATGAATAGCCGTCTAGGTACGTTAGACACGCGCCCTTGCCCGTCAAAATCAAAACAAGTAATCGGGTAAATAGCGGTTCTATAATTCATCATAAGTTTAAATGTAAATCGTTACCTAAACAAATATTACCACCCGGCTACTCAACCAATAATTGTTCAATCAATCAAATCTAAACTACATAAAATAAAGTTGATAAAAGATGTGGGAAAATTACCAGTCACAACAAATAAACTCTATTCTATCCTGACTGGATAGATCACACACAAAAGGAGGAGCAAATCAATATGGCTGCCGCCAAGAACAAGTGTCAAGTAAAACAACATGGATACAGTTCGGGAGGAAGCACAAAAACTTATTGAAGGTGTAATAAAAAATAAAAACTATGATAAAATACAAATATTAACAATCCAAACGTAATCAAAAAACTAACAATGTACAAATAAAGGAATCAATAGGAACAAAGTGCAAGTATATACATGGAGGGATTTTCACAAACACACGAGGCATTCAAAATAGATCTTACAATCGGCATATGTGCATATTGCATATGTGCGTATTGCCTCGATATTGCCTTAATTTGTAAGCATTATAATGTGATAATTATAAGTATTTGAATTATCGTATGAACTAAGAATCCCAGAAGTAACGTAATCGGATCAAGAAGTACTAGATAACTACAAACGAATGTACTGAATTTAGAATTCGAAATCAAGCATTCAACAAGTACAAAGGAATCATTAGTTTATTCAAACATCACATATAAGCAAAGATGGATCAATTTCAGTCCTAAACATCAATGGGAAGTTTCAAATAAAACAATACCAATTGAATTAATGCTTAAATAGTTTATGTTTGACATCGCTATGTACGATCACAAATATAGCTGATAATGAATAAGTTGCAGCTGAATAAACAACTCATAAAACAACACAAAACCACAAAGATTTATAAACACAATCTCAGGTTTATCATTAAATATTGAAAATCAATGGAATAGAAATATAGTCAACGATTTATCAAGTAATAGAATTGAAACAAAAATCAATGGCTGGAAACGTGATACACATACCAGTTACGGAAGTCATAAATCAAAGTGCAGACGCAGTAGAATCACAGAGCTCCATCTCCTGAAAACATAGAAAAATAAAATCTGTGGATCCACAAGCAACAAGCAATGACGGTTTAGGACAGCATAAACAAACACACACAACAAATAATCGAGTCACAATCCAATTAAAAGGTCATTCAAAAATAATATGCCCCTAATCCATATAACTCGAACATGCAAATGAACGATGAGTGGTATTCATACACAAAGTTGTCCAACATTTCGGGAAGTATAGATGTAAGGACATCCGACTAAACTAGCAACATGTGACAGCGAAAAGAAGTGTGGTGAATAACTGACAAATTTAGGATGGAATTAAATATTTAGTGGTGTGTTCAAACCTAACCAGCACAAAATAATACAATTTCATACTGTCTACGTAAAACTCAACATCTTATTTGAGTGCTGTCAAATTTCTAGAATTATTGTGGTTAGTAGCATTTCGTGATCTCCTCTCAAATCCATAAAAATCTATAACCGATGACGGTAATTGAAACGCAACAAAATGGATAACATCACTCATAACTAAGTTGTTTCTTTCTTAACAACATATTCGTCGTCACACATCCTTTTGAGTTTCACCATACATTGTCCGACAGTTGCGTAGGGAACTGAAATAGACTTATCTAGGAATGTCAAAGATTTTAGTAGACTGTAGGCATCCTTTCCGATTATTGTGAAGAAATGGGCCACAATTTGAGCATTCTTAACATCTATCCTGATCATAATACATATTTCGAAATATCCCATGTAATGTTCGAAAGATTCAGAATTTAAACACATAAACAACTATTCAAAAATACTCACCATTGAGGTGCCAATATGATGGTCAGACGTATTCAAATTATTGCACTAACCAGGAATTTCCAAATTAGTGCAATTAACTGTAAGTAGGGAACGATGAGCACAAATGAACGTATTGTATTTGGAAATCGAAATATACACTGAATCAAATACAAAGAAGCATTAATTTATACAAGCACCACAGATTCACATTACATTATCCGACACTACTAAACACGGTTTTCCACACGATTGACGTCTATTCTATCATCAACGAAATCCATACTGTCACACATCAACCCTTCCACGTTCCAATAATCACCCTTACATTTCACTCAGTCACGTACTTGTCCTCTTTCATTAAACATTGAGCATTGAGACAAATTTACTTTGATAACATTTGATTAAGAAAACGTAAAACAAACCATTCCTCAAGTGTCATTTCCCATCCTGAGGAGGTGAACGGACGACTCATAAGACCGATTGTTGCACAAAAATAGAATCCACATTCAGAAATCTTGCAAAACATACATGCCGTCATTGCATTTATTGTTCACATAAAACAAAATGGTGCACAAGGACCCAACAAAATCAGATGCGAGAAGCGCAGTTCAAATTCAAAAACGTGAAACATTTTATATCGAGACAACTACATTGATACATCGATCAGGTCAATCCTGTTCAACACTGCTTCGCTTATATTGACTTGTCATGAAAATCATTCAGTGTCGTTAAGCAATAGTTTGTGAGACCACAAACATTCATCTCCCCTGTTCGAATCACTGACTTGTACACATGTCTCACGATTAAATACAACACAGAGTAGGTCAGTAAGATGTCACCCAAAATTAATACACATATTCCAGTAGCATATAGAATGACAGATCGGATTTGCTGGTTATCGATCTGATGAGCACGAGCTTCATTCACGTCAACTGGTTGTGAATAATTGTATTTGTAGTGTTCAATGGGATGTAATAAGTGAATGTATTTGATGGATGAACCAAGTGTGTATAGTAAAAAGACAAGTGACAACGTAATTTTAAATGATGACTTATTATTTCTCAGCATTTTGGATTATGCGTGTGAAATGTGCCTACAAAAAATACAGTGTGATCGAACAAACGTTTGATCTTTCTGAGTGCACTTGTAATCGGTTAATCATTGATTGTCTGCTCAGTTTGTTCTTCATAATTTTATGTTTTCCTAAGTACAAGTGCATTTTGTATTGTTTCAAAAAATGTTTGTAGTGTAGTATTATTGTGATAAATTGACAATTATTGATCGATGTCGTGAATATTTGTCATTGTTCTGTACATCCGTTTCGTTCAACTAGGACTACATTTTCGAAAATCTTGTCTACACATCAGAGCTGAAAACACAAGCGTGATTCTCTGTTCAATACAATTAACATGACTTCAAGTAGCATTGAGGTTTTACTTGTATAAACAGCTTGTACCAATTCATTGTTAATATTTAGGCAGATCTGATTGACTAATCGTTTCATGGTGAAAATGCTCGTTGTTGATTTCACTGCTACTCATCGGACGACATAACAGTGACGATTGTTCAGAGTACATCATACCCAATAACCACTTATCGCTAAACTACTTGATCTCATTGGATGCTATAACTGAAAATACTGCATTTGATCAGAATACACCTTTCATCAACTCGGATGTGCATTTCATATAAAGTCTGATTATGATAACTTCATGATTAACAATAACAGTACATTCAGCGGTCTCTTGTATGTAGGTTGTCTCGAACAACTCGTAACAGTTCCGTGTAATCCACCACTTCTAATGGCATTATCTTACAATCAGAGTGAAGAAAACAAATAACCAGATATTCATTTATGACAACTTGCTTGCATGGAACTTGATTTATTCTAACACTCTCAGTGGCTAAATTGTGGTCTTTGATGGATATTTCTCTAAGTCTATGACTAGATTATTAGTTGGACAGTGTGCATACGAGTTACGAGTTACACTTATCTACTTGAAAATGACGATTTGTTGTTTCTAAGCATAATTGTGTTATGTGTTTGAAGCGAGTCAATATAAATTGAAATATGATCAAAGAAGTGTAAAGTCTTTCTGAGCGCATTTACTTTCCAGTATTTATCGATCCACGTGCAGTCAAATAAGATAGTACATTCAACATGTTTGAATTAACAAATACATGTGATCTCATACTGTCTTTCGATGAAACATGATCAGGGTGTATATTTATTTAGTTTTCGATGTGTTATTGGTGAACAATACAGCAATTATATCGATTAAGATCATCTGGATTGAGTCGTCCAAATCTGTTATGTTTAAGCAAATTCACACATAAAAGCTTCCGCAAATACTAGCCGAATATTCTAAACACTGACTATCAATAAGACTAATCACTGGTGTATTCCATACTAATTACATCTACAGTCGTCAATTCTAGAATGGACTGAATCTTGACATACGTGTCAAGTACTCTATCACAAGGGTTTATAGTTGATGCGTTCACATGATCCGATGATATTATAAGATATTGGTTATGCCGTGAGTTAGGTGATGTGAAACATGAACTTCTATGAACTTCTCGTTTCGATTAGTATGCTTTTGTATGTGTGATCAGGTTATATGACAATCGTTACTTGAACTACATGAAAACTCGTTAATTTGAAATGTTGCTATTTAATTGACGAAATATGACCTTTGTAATCATGGTATTGCAGTGATGAATCTAGAATAATGCCTTTCAACAAGTGCAGATTGATAAATAATCGACTCACGGCAACTGAGCTCTTTGGAAGTTTCTCCAGCTCTTGAGGATTGTTCGAAATTTTCACTAGTCAGATGTAGTAGTTTTGAGTTGCACATGACTATGGTCACCACTATATATCGATTGCGTGCCAATTATTTGGTTGTATCCCTCCCTAGGTCAAATATTATAGGGACAATTGTAGATTGTAGTTAGGATATATTCGTTGGGGATGTCGTGGTGTTGGAATAATACCGAGATAGCGCCAAAGTTTACAGGTGAGTCTGCTGTGCTTACATAAGCTCAAGGTCACAAAACGATGGAAAAAGTATGTTTTTTGGTTCAATTAAACGAAAAGGTACAGTAAAACAAACAATAATATATGTTTCCATGAAACCAATCGTGTTCTCTTCATAAAAGTAAATCACTACAATTCTCATGTAATCTAGTTTCGTAACTAATCATAGTTCTACCTCTTACTGACAACAACAAGTAGAATTATTCGAATCCGTATTTCTGCATGACATTTAATCTTTTCTGATTGATCGTCATTACTTTTAATTTTTTTGATTTTTTACGTGTTTTAATGTCATAATTTGCTATCACGTGTAGTGTTGCGTCGAGTCGTTGTTGACTATGATCCCCACTACAGGAAGACTATATGCAAGTTAACCGATAAAATCCCCAGTAGTCCATATATTAAAAGGCAGTTGATGACTGTAGTCGAGATGTATTTGTTGGCGATCTCGTGATATCGAAAGAATACCCAGATCGTGCCAGGTTACAAGTGTGGTTACTGAGCGTAACCTAATTCGCGCAAGGTCACAATCAACGGAAGAATGTATGTATTTCGGTACAGTTAAACAAACATGTACGGTAAAACAATCGCTGGTACAATTGGTTATAATAATAATTGTTTCGATTACACCAATCGCGTTCTGTTGATAAAAGTAGGTCACTACACATATATACATGCCTGTTACACTCTAGTATTTGTTCGATTTATGGAGTCCTTTTCAAAACTATTTTCTTTCTTTAGGGTCTTCTACATCGACAATTATTATTCGTAAGTAATTGGTCAGTTGCTACTTGGTTGAATCAGGAATAGATTCCATTTGCATTAAAACAATTTGCAAATAATGACTACCAAACTGAGACAAATGGAAAGATATGAAATATATCTGAATGACTGTTTAATTTCTTGATAGCATCGGTCCAGAGTTTCGATTATCTATTATTTTGATATTAAAGAATTGATTACTTGTGCAAAACCACCAATCAAACCGTTTAAAATAACTATGTAAAAAGGTTTTATTAAGTAATTTAGAGTGTTATTACAAATTTTTTTATGAAGAATTGACGACAATATTCTAGACTAAGAAATAAGTTATTATAAAATTATTCAAATTAAGATAACTATAATTTCAATTTATAAATCACAAAATTACACTTCTTATTTATTTTGTAGTAAGTACTTGTGATGATTAGGAGTATTTGAATTATATTATAAAAGCGGAAACCCAGAAATAAAGTAATTTAATCAGGAAGAGTTATATGAACACGAACAAACGTAATGTATTTGGAATTCGAAATCATCAAGTATAAAGGAATCGTTAGTCCAGACAAACTCCACAGTATTCTTCATTGCAGGGGTGAAGTTTATTTGTCTTTTTTTTCCTAATTTTCTTTGAGAAAATCGTTTGGATTGACTTCGACATAGATACCTTTTATAAAGAAAGACATAAGTTTCGTCTCGAAATTTCGTGTGACGAGTTAGATTGTTTTATCTTAAAAAAACCTTCTTAATTACGTTCACTGTTTTTCAAAGATGTAAATGCTTGTAGTTCACTTACTCACGTATCAACAAAGAATGATTTTACTAACCGGATGCAGATACTCAGAATTACATGATTCTCTAAAATACTTGGTATGAAATCTTCTTTATAGAGTAAATTGTAACAACACAAACACGTATCATATATTTGAAAAGTTAATTCTCAAAAAGATCAACAAAAATCATGAACACCTGTCTAAAATTTAATGAAAATAACATATAACCGTCATAGAAATTCACATGGTAATCTGGAACGCGTGTCTACTTTAGAAAGTACGGTGAATTATGTGGTCAAAATAGATTTATCACTGCAAAACTTACTTACTTACGCCTGTTACTCCTCGTGAAGGAGCATAGGTCGCTCACCAGTATTCTCCATCCAACCCTGTCCTGTTCAATCCTTTCCAGCTCCTTCCAGTTCCTATTCATTCTTTTCATATCTGCTTCTATTGTCCGGTGTAATGTGTTTTTAGGCCTTCCTCTTTTCTGTTTTCCTTCAGGATTCCAAGTATGGGGGAGGCCCGTAGTTTTGTCGTCGCTTAAATCGGACGATGTTCGTTGAAGGGCTCACCAATGTGGCGGCCCGTGATCTGACTCCAATTCAGATTGTATGAATGTTTGCTATCGCCTATTCTCGTATATCATCGTCGACTTAAATCACGTTAGTCAATAACGGAATTTAGATAAGTCAATTAACGAGAATGGCCTTTGAATACATATATTTTGTATGTAAAGTGAATGCAATAGAACAGAGCAAAATGACGCGCAGGGAGGATGGCTGGGAAGCCAACTCCATTTTAGTCAAGAGTTACTCCATATTTATAGGTTGACAAAATAAAGCTACAGACATGTGATTAATGCGATAAGAAGGGCACACACATATACGCTCATATAAAAACAGTCAGGACTGATAAGCGAATAATTGACAAGGTCAAAATATGACTCAAATAAAATGAATTAAATAGGGTGTCCACAAGATAGAATAAGGTAGATGGGCTTGCCATAATGACTAACACTACATAGCCCCCTCGTAGAAAATAGCACATTTAAAAAATGTCTGTTTTCAAAAATAATACTGAAGTGATATGAAGTTAACGTTAGCAACAAGTAGCGAAAAAATTTGTACAACACTCGATAAAGTACAGTAGTGTCACATGAGCGGTGAGTGTATTATATGAAAATGTCATATTTATGTAAAAGAATACATGAATATAGAAAAGGCGCGGACAAAAATGGGAACGTTAACATGCGAATATGAGCAATTTAATGAGCGTACAAAAATTAACATGTGCTAATGTTATGATTGTCTGAACGATAAAATAGCACGTTTGTATAAGTGATTCAAAATAGCGTGAAAATAGTAATAAATTGTTCATGGGTATAACAGCGAAATAAATCGTCAAAATGAGTACAGTAGAATATGACAGAAATTGGTCTGTGATGCCGACAGAATAGCGAAATATGTTAAATATATGTTCTGTTGAGCCGCAGTAGAATAAATAGCGATGAGTGAATTCGAATTTAAATGAGTAGTTCCCCATTCGTAGAATGACAATAGGCAAGTCGTGAAATGATAACTGCATTGACGGGTGATATTCGTTGCTGTACTGCAATTGATAATAATCATAAAATGTGAAGTCAGTGAATGTTGTCGTCTGCGTTATGACAGATGCATTGAGTTATCGTTAAATATGTATTAGTAGGATGACCAGAGGAACAGAATAGTGACTGAGTAGACGAAGTACGTAGAGTCTTATTCCTTTTTGGTCATGAAGCCTAGAGTGGTTTGTGTGGTTTGAGGGAGATGCGCTCGATCTCGTTTGTTACAAAACCGTACCAAGGCATGACAAAAATACCAATACATATGATTAGCGATGGCGACGTATGAGACTGACTTGGATGTGACGAACAAGAGTGTATCTTTGAGAGACTAGCTCTAAACTCTATGTTCTGATATACCGTGCGATGGGTATAGAATAGTAGTTGCAGTACTCGAATAACGTTTTTGGATAATTAATGATGCGGCATGTGGTTATGCATGTGAAAGAATAGATAAGATGAACGTAATGGTTTCTAATCAGCTAGTTAGATGCATCCACAGACATAATAGGAGGCGATGAAGAATGTGTGTTATGATAACATAAAATAATGACCTCGACTAAGTGAATGAATGTAATATTAGATCAAATGACATGAAAAGAAATGGAACGAACTCACTTAAAGCAGGAAAATTTCATGTTTTGAATAGTAAAAATATTCCAGTGAGTTTTGGATGTCATAAAGTGGAGTGTTCATAAAATGATAATCTGTTCGGTGAGCAATATGATTTCGAAAATGTCATAATTTAATGACAGCATGAACATGATTATTAATTCCACATTCGGTTATGATATTGAGAATAATGTAATAATAAGCATATAATGATACTTCGGATCATGATGGAGCAAACCGACGAATGGATCAATGAGAATAGTTGACATGAGGACAAAGTATCGATAAGATAATACGACTTGAGCATGTTCATGTCATGTTGCACAGGCTTTGATAATTGCGTCGGATTGGAGATTGTGCTGGCTTCGCTGAATTTGTTCGCCGAACGTATAGAGTGCAGAAGTTCCTTCATCGACGTAGCTTGCTGCGTTGCATTCGTCGTCGGCGGGCTTACCAATGTGGCGGCCCGTAGTTTTGTCGTCGCTTAATTTGGACGATGTTCGTTGAAGGGCTCACCAATGTGGCGGCCCGTGATCTGACTCCAATTCAGATTGTATGAATGTTTGCTATCGCCTATTCTCGTATATCATCGTCGACTTAAATCACGTTAGTCAATAACGGAATTTAGATAAGTCAATTAACGAGAATGGCCTTTGAATACATATATTTTGTATGTAAAGTGAATGCAATAGAACAGAGCAAAATGACGCGCAGGGAGGATGGCTGGGAAGCCAACTCCATTTTAGTCAAGAGTTACTCCATATTTATAGGTTGACAAAATAAAGCTACAGACATGTGATTAATGCGATAAGAAGGGCACACACATATACGCTCATATAAAAACAGTCAGGACTGATAAGCGAATAATTGACAAGGTCAAAATATGACTCAAATAAAATGAATTAAATAGGGTGTCCACAAGATAGAATAAGGTAGATGGGCTTGCCATAATAACTGACACTACATAGCCCCCTCGTAGAAAATAGCACATTTAAAAAATGTCTGTTTTCGAAAATAACACTGAAGTGATATGAAGTTAACGTTAGCAACAAGTAGCGAAAAAAATTGTACAACACTCGATAAAGTACAGTAGTGTCACATGAGCGGTGAGTGTATTATATGAAAATGTCATATTTATGTAAAAGAATACATGAATATAGAAAAGGCGCGGACAAAAATGGAAACGTTAACATGCGAATATGAGCAATTTAATGAGCGTACAAAAAATTAACATGTGCTAATGTTATGATTGTCTGAACAATAAAATAACACGTTCATATGAGCGATTCAAAATATCGTGAAAATAGTAATAAATTGTTTGTGGGTATGACAGCGAAATAAATCGTCAAAATGAGTACAGTAGAATATGACAGAAATTGGTCTGTGATGCTGACAGAATAGCGAAATATGTTAAATATATATTCTGTTGAGCCGCAGTAGAATAAATAGCATGGACTAGCGACAAGTGAATTTGAATTTAAATGAGTAGTTCCCCATTCGTAGAATGACAATAGGCAAGTCGTGAAATGATAACTGCATTGACGGGTGATATTCGTTGCTGTACTGCAATTGATAATAATCATAAAATGTGAAGTCAGTGAAAATTGTCGTCTGCGTTATGACAGATGCATTGAGTTATCGTTAAATATGTATTAGTAGAATGACCAGAGGAACAGAATAGTGACTGAGTAGACGAAGTACGTAGAGTCGTATTCCTTTTTGGTCATGAAGCCTAGAGTGGTTTGTGTGGTTTGAGGGAGATGCGCTCGATCTCGTTTGTTACAAAACCGTACCAAGGCATGACAAATATACCAATACATATGATTAGCGATGGCGACGTATGAGACTGACTTGGATGTAAGGAACAAGAGTGTATCTTTGAGAAACTAGCTCTAAACTCTATGTTCTGATATACCGTGTGATGGGTATAGAATAGTAGTTGCAGTACTTGAATAACGTTTTTGGATAATTAATGATGCGGCATGTGGTTATACATGTGGAAGAATAGATAAGATGAACATAATGGTTACTAATCAGCTAGTTAGATGCATCCACAGACATAATAGGAGGCGATTTCGAAATGAAGAATGTGTGTTATGATAACATAAAATAATGACCTCGACTAAGTGAATGAATGTAATATTAGATCAAATGACATGAAAAAAATGGAACAAACTCACTTAAAGCAGGAAAATTTCATGTTTTGAATAGTAAAAATATTCCAGTGAGTTTTGGATGTCATAAAGTGGAGTGTTCATAAAATGATAATCTGTTCGGTGAGCAATATGATTGCGAAAATGTCATAATTTAATGACAGCATGAACATGATTATTAATTCCACATTCGGTTATGATATTGAGAATAATGTAATAATAAGCATATAATGATACTTCGGATCATGATGGAGCAAACCGACGAATGGATCAATGAGAATAGTTGACATGAGGACAAAGTATCGATAAGATAATACGACTTGAGCATGTTCATGTCATGTTGCACAGGCTTTGATAATTGCGTCGGATTGGAGATTGTGCTGGCTTCGCTGAATTTGTTCGCCAAACGTATAGAGTGCAGAAGTTCCTTCATCGACGTAGGTTGCTGCGTTGCGTTCGTCGTCGGCGGGCTTACCAATATGGGGGAGGCCCGTAGTTTTGTCGTCGCTTAATTTGGACGATGTTCGTTGAAGGGCTCACCAATGTGGCGGCCCGTGATCTGACTCCAATTCAGATTGTATGAATGTTTGCTATCGCCTATTCTCGTATATCATCGTCGACTTAAATCACGTTAGTCAATAACGGAATTTAGATAAGTCAATTAACGAGAATGGCCTTTGAATACATATATTTTGTATGTAAAGTGAATGCAATAGAACAGAGCAAAATGACGCGCAGGGAGGATGGCTGGGAAGCCAACTCCATTTTAGTCAAGAGTTACTCCATATTTATAGGTTGACAAAATAAAGCTACAGACATGTGATTAATGCGATAAGAAGGGCACACACATATACGCTCATATAAAAACAGTCAGGACTGATAAGCGAATAATTGACAAGGTCAAAATATGACTCAAATAAAATGAATTAAATAGGGTGTCCACAAGATAGAATAAGGTAGATGGGCTTGCCATAATAACTGACACTACACAAGTAAGGGCTTGTCTCTTGATAAAGTTTGATGATTTGCGTAATGTATGTCCTATCCATTTGCATCGCCTTTTCCTAATTTCTTCTTCAGCTAAAAGCTGATTTGTTTTCTCCCAGAGAAGGCTGTTGCTCATGGTATCCGGCTAATGGATGTTGAGTATCTTGCGAAGACAGCTATTTATAAATACTTGTACCTTCTTGATAATGGTTGTCGAAGTTCTCCAGATTTCACTGCAATACCATGATTACAAAGGTCATATTTCGTCAATTAAATAGCAACATTTCAAATTAACGAGTTTTCATGTAGTTCAAGTAACGATTGTCATATAACCTGATCACACATACAAAAGCATACTAATCGAAACGAGAAGTTCATAGAAGTTCATGTTTCACATCACCTAACTCACGGCATAACCAATATCTTATAATATCATCGGATCATGTGAACGCATCAACTATAAACCCTTGTGATAGAGTACTTGACACGTATGTCAAGATTCAGTCCATTCTAGAATTGACGACTGTAGATGTAATTAGTATGGAATACACCAGTGATTAGTCTTATTGATAGTCAATGTTTAGAATATTCGGCTAGTATTTGCGGAAGCTTTTATGTGTGAATTTGCTTAAACATAACATAGATTTGGACGACTCAATCCAGATGATCTTAATCGATATAATTGCTGTATTGTTCACCAATAACACATCGAAAACTAAATAAATATACACCCTGATCATGTTTCATCGAAAGACAGTATGAGATCACATGTATTTGTTAATTCAAACATGTTGAATGTACTATCTTATTTGACTGCACGTGGATCGATAAATACTGGAAAGTAAATGCGCTCAGAAAGACTTTACACTTCTTTGATCATATTTCAATTTATATTGACTCGCTTCAAACACATAACACAATTATGCTTAGAAACAACAAATCGTCATTTTCAAGTAGATAAGTGTAACTCGTAACTCGTATGCACCCTGTCCAACTAATAATCTAGTCATAGACTTAGAGAAATATCCATCAAAGACCACAATTTAGCCACTGAGAGTGTTAGAATAAATCAAGTTCCATGCAAGCAAGTTGTCATAAATGAATATCTGGTTATTTGTTTTCTTCACTCTGATTGTAAGATAATGCCATTAGAAGTGGTGGATTACACGGAACTGTTACGAGTTGTTCGAGACAACCTACATACAAGAGACCGCTGAATGTACTGTTATTGTTAATCATGAAGTTATCATAATCAGACTTTATATGAAATGCACATCCGAGTTGATGAAAGGTGTATTCTGATCAAATGCAGTATTTTCAGTTATAGCATCCAATGAGATCAAGTAGTTTAGCGATAAGTGGTTATTGGGTATGATGTACTCTGAACAATCGTCACTGTTATGTCGTCCGATGAGTAGCAGTGAAATCAACAACGAGCATTTTCACCATGAAACGATTAGTCAATCAGATCTGCCTAAATATTAACAATGAATTGGTACAAGCTGTTTATACAAGTAAAACCTCAATGCTACTTGAAGTCATGTTAATTGTATTGAACAGAGAATCACGCTTGTGTTTTCAGCTCTGATGTGTAGACAAGATTTTCGAAAATGTAGTCCTAGTTGAACGAAACGGATGTACAGAACAATGACAAATATTCACGACATCGATCAATAATTGTCAATTTATCACAATAATACTACACTACAAACATTTTTTGAAACAATACAAAATGCACTTGTACTTAGGAAAACATAAAATTATGAAGAACAAACTGAGCAGACAATCAATGATTAACCGATTACAAGTGCACTCAGAAAGATCAAACGTTTGTTCGATCACACTGTATTTTTTGTAGGCACATTTCACACGCATAATCCAAAATGCTGAGAAATAATAAGTCATCATTTAAAATTACGTTGTCACTTGTCTTTTTACTATACACACTTGGTTCATCCATCAAATACATTCACTTATTACATCCCATTGAACACTACAAATACAATTATTCACAACCAGTTGACGTGAATGAAGCTCGTGCTCATCAGATCGATAACCAGCAAATCCGATCTGTCATTCTATATGCTACTGGAATATGTGTATTAATTTTGGGTGACATCTTACTGACCTACTCTGTGTTGTATTTAATCGTGAGACGTGTGTACAAGTCAGTGATTCGAACAGGGGAGATGAATGTTTGTGGTCTCACAAACTATTGCTTAACGACACTGAATGATTTTCATGACAAGTCAATATAAGCGAAGCAGTGTTGAACAGGATTGACCTGATCGATGTATTAATGTAGTTGTCTCGATATAAAATGTTTCACGTTTTTGAATTTGAACTGCGCTTCTCGCATCTGATTTTGTTGGGTCCTTGTGCACCATTTTGTTTTATGTGAACAATAAATGCAATGACGGCATGTATGTTTTGCAAGATTTCTGAATGTGGATTCTATTTTTGTGCAACAATCGGTCTTATGAGTCGTCCGTTCACCTCCTCAGGATGGGAAATGACACTTGAGGAATGGTTTGTTTTACGTTTTCTTAATCAAATGTTATCAAAGTAAATTTGTCTCAATGCTCAATGTTTAATGAAAGAGGACAAGTACGTGACTGAGTGAAATGTAAGGGTGATTATTGGAACGTGGAAGGGTTGATGTGTGACAGTATGGATTTCGTTGATGATAGAATAGACGTCAATCGTGTGGAAAACCGTGTTTAGTAGTGTCGGATAATGTAATGTGAATCTGTGGTGCTTGTATAAATTAATGCTTCTTTGTATTTGATTCAGTGTATATTTCGATTTCCAAATACAATACGTTCATTTGTGCTCATCGTTCCCTACTTACAGTTAATTGCACTAATTTGGAAATTCCTGGTTAGTGCAATAATTTGAATACGTCTGACCATCATATTGGCACCTCAATGGTGAGTATTTTTGAATAGTTGTTTATGTGTTTAAATTCTGAATCTTTCGAACATTACATGGGATATTTCGAAATATGTATTATGATCAGGATAGATGTTAAGAATGCTCAAATTGTGGCCCATTTCTTCACAATAATCGGAAAGGATGCCTACAGTCTACTAAAATCTTTGACATTCCTAGATAAGTCTATTTCAGTTCCCTACGCAACTGTCGGACAATGTATGGTGAAACTCAAAAGGATGTGTGACGACGAATATGTTGTTAAGAAAGAAACAACTTAGTTATGAGTGATGTTATCCATTTTGTTGCGTTTCAATTACCGTCATCGGTTATAGATTTTTATGGATTTGAGAGGAGATCACGAAATGCTACTAACCACAATAATTCTAGAAATTTGACAGCACTCAAATAAGATGTTGAGTTTTACGTAGACAGTATGAAATTGTATTATTTTGTGCTGGTTAGGTTTGAACACACCACTAAATATTTAATTCCATCCTAAATTTGTCAGTTATTCACCACACTTCTTTTCGCTGTCACATGTTGCTAGTTTAGTCGGATGTCCTTACATCTATACTTCCCGAAATGTTGGACAACTTTGTGTATGAATACCACTCATCGTTCATTTGCATGTTCGAGTTATATGGATTAGGGGCATATTATTTTTGAATGACCTTTTAATTGGATTGTGACTCGATTATTTGTTGTGTGTGTTTGTTTATGCTGTCCTAAACCGTCATTGCTTGTTGCTTGTGGATCCACAGATTTTATTTTTCTATGTTTTCAGGAGATGGAGCTCTGTGATTCTACTGCGTCTGCACTTTGATTTATGACTTCCGTAACTGGTATGTGTATCACGTTTCCAGCCATTGATTTTTGTTTCAATTCTATTACTTGATAAATCGTTGACTATATTTCTATTCCATTGATTTTCAATATTTAATGATAAACCTGAGATTGTGTTTATAAATCTTTGTGGTTTTGTGTTGTTTTATGAGTTGTTTATTCAGCTGCAACTTATTCATTATCAGCTATATTTGTGATCGTACATAGCGATGTCAAACATAAACTATTTAAGCATTAATTCAATTGGTATTGTTTTATTTGAAACTTCCCATTGATGTTTAGGACTGAAATTGATCCATCTTTGCTTATATGTGATGTTTGAATAAACTAATGATTCCTTTGTACTTGTTGAATGCTTGATTTCGAATTCTAAATTCAGTACATTCGTTTGTAGTTATCTAGTACTTCTTGATCCGATTACGTTACTTCTGGGATTCTTAGTTCATACGATAATTCAAATACTTATAATTATCACATTATAATGCTTACAAATTAAGGCAATATCGAGGCAATACGCACATATGCAATATGCACATATGCCGATAAGAGACTGGTCAAGTTCAGTCCTAAACATGAATGATAAGATTCAAGTAAAGCAATACCAAGTGAATTAAACTTCACCTCATTGCACAAACAAGTGGCTATCAGAACTCAGTAGTTAAGTGGATAACGCGATGGCGTTTGAAGCAAAAGCTACTGGGTTCGAGTCCCAGAAAGAACATCAACCCTGAGCTGCAGGTACATCCAGCTGACGAGTCCCGAATAGGACGAAATGTGCATCAAACTGCATTCCACTGCTAGCCACTATCCAGCTTTGTTCATATTTAAGTATTATTTTACTGATCTTTCTTATTTTCCATATTGCTATTTTCAAGTCGAAAATGAATTACATCTGTTGACTTTCGATGTTTTCTCATGCTTCTTCTATAATTTCTGATACCAATATATACTTGCGTGACTCATGCTGAATTTTAAACGAACCTAATTTAGTCACACAGCATGCGAAAACTGAGTCAAGTTAACTTTCTTAATAATTTCATTGTTCTATGAGAAGGTATGACCTTCAGTGCATATACACGTCTTGTTTTTATTTCCTTATATGTCTGTGTTAACGTATTTTGTATGTGCCTGTGTATCTATCATATATTATTTTATCCAATTTTTGTCTCCCAGCCACACTATGCATTGGATATTTTGAGTTACATTAACGCTTATTATGAGTAGTATAGCGATTTCGTATGTTTGCTTCCCTTATTTGTTTATCATATTATTTGTCTAGGATAACGAGTTTATAAAATATGCAAATACAAAACTCGTTCTCGTAATTCACCTATTTTATTCCATTATTCACGGACACGAATTGTGTCGATGATTACATACGAGAGTAGGGGGCAAGTGTATTTCGTTAAAATCATCACACGATCAAATTGGAATCAGATTGTCTGCACTAAAATTTACTGGCAGTATGTAGATTTAGTTCTACTTGAAATATTTAAGAAACCATATACATAATTAAGACCGAATTGATATATTACTAGTGTACATTATCGACATACTAAATGTTTATCAGACAAATCAGCTGAGGCAAATAGTGTTTGAAATCAATGTAGAGTCTTGTGTTCTGAGAATGCCGCTATTTTTATATTCTATCCAAATTCTTCAGTCACTTTCGCATTTACTTAAATAGGCATTAACATACCAGTTTATGTTGATTAAGGTGTTACTGAACAATACTTTTATAGATTTACATGGCCAACAATTTTTTTGAAGACTTTATACAATCTCATATTTGTCAAACAAGATACGTACCCGTATCCGTGAGATAGAAGTAATCAGGCAACTGAAATTCAACATTCAACCACCAGGAGTCAAGACGATAAGCGCCAAATTAAGAGGTCAGGCGGAACAAAATTAATTCAGTTAGTAAAACGCCAAACGAAGCCAAAGAAATCATACAAAATTTAAGAGAGCAAACAAAATGATGGGAAAAACCTTTCTTGAGACGTAATCAAGTCATTTTACATGTGACTGCAAAGATTTACGGAAGTAACGGTGTTTGGTCTAATGACTCTTGTATTTCATATACCGTTATTACTTATAACTTGTAGATCGCCAACGTAGGTGACCTGTCTCGATGATCAAGGTCTGCTCCTGTCGGTCGCGAATGGTGTGACTTCCTAACTTATGTCGGAGTCACACCGCCAATAATACCTAACGTGGATCATCCTATCATAATACTGGCCTTTTCAACTGCCTTGGAGACTGTCCAAAATAGATTGTATTACCGCTAAAACAAGTTGCACTAATAGGAACAGATTAGTGTAATATAAATGAGGATGCATGTGATTGCCCATAATGTTCACTTGACTAGTTCACGTTAACCAACCTTGATCTTGACGGTTTTCAATAAGCTGTGAGACGTCCATTGACCTATCGTACAAGGTAGGGGAAGTTCAGACTGATGGACGATTTGACTATAGCTTGGTAATGTTTAGTTGACTCAATAAGTTTAACTACTCAAAATTTAAGCAAATTGGACTGATCAATCTTCTTTTTAAGTCGAAGCGTAGTTTTTCGTGGTAGGACCACTTCTTTTTGCTTGACAACTAATCAGTTCAGGGTATTATAGGCCACAATAAAGCAAATATGGCAACTGTTAGAACGAAAGCCTACGTAAAACAAAACTAACGCAGCCGTTGAAGTAGCTGTGAATTCAAAACCATAGTAATAGATATCTATAGGTAATAATTTTATTTCGAACCTAAGAACACTTCACAGAAATGAATAAAATGAATGTGTAATTGAAGGGAAGCAAAAGGCTTTTGCCATATGAAATACGCACAGAAGCTATGCTCCTACACACATCCGTAAAAAATATTACACGTAATTCATATTTTCGAAATCTTTCTTCTAGTATTTGAAAAGTGTACACATTTCTCATGCTTGTTACCAGCTGTTGTAAACTATTTCTAGTTTTGTATGATTGTCGACTGCGCATAACAGTTTTAACATTCATTCCGAATTCTTGTACTAAATACTTCCCAAACACTGGGAGGTATAAGCATGAGTCTTTATTTTATCCAATGTAAAAATCAGCCTTATCGGACAGATACCCTTGTTAATTAACTGTTATCGAACCGTCTACAATCCTGTACAATATATATTACTGCCAACAACTAGGCTTATTGTGACATGTTTATTCAATTATTTTTGTAACACCAAATGCAGACCACACTTTCCCCTATTTGTCACACTTTATATGTGTAGATCACCACCGTAGATGGTTTATATCGAATGATTGGAGGTATAGTCGAGTTAGATGGGGATGGTGTGACGAACCAGCCAACTTCGAAGTCACACCTCCCGGTCAGCATCTAACGTGAATTGTAGAATTATGGTCCACTATGATATTTGTACTGCTCTAATGGTGGACCTAATCCTAAAGTTGCAGATTTGTCATGATGTAACTGTCTAATCTATAAGATCTTAAGTCACATCATTGTCCACACTGACTCATCGTATCCTAACAGTTACCAATATATGATGGAGAACACATTCAGGCTGGAGATAGAACAATATATTTAATATGAGTAACAGCAAGTTGTACAAAACGACGATGCCTATGAGGCCGAGTTATGCCATCCGATCAATTGGAATAAATCGAACTCATTCTTCCCGCCTTCTCCATCGTGTTTTTCTCCACGTTGAATGTTGAATATCTATTTTCCCATTTGTCTCGTATTCATATTTGAGGATTGTGTGATTAGGGCTCAATGCCACTACAGGATTATTCCTTCGACGTATCAAAGTAGTATGGCTGCTTGGAAGACCGTATAACACAAAGGACGTTATTATGGAAACATGATGGTAGGAATGATTACAGAGAAGATAGATAGGCCACCACCGTATGAGCCAATTTATGACATACAACCAAATTATGCGTGTTGGTCGTTCTTGGTTTTGACGAAGATCGATGATTTGTTCGATATTCAGTGACCCAAATGCCGGATGATTTGGCTATGGTTCAGTGATATTTCACTTGCCCTACATATATAACCACACTTCTATTCAATATCTATCGTTTCACCGAAGCAATTGTAAAGAAAGAGGTATAACTGTTTGGTTATATGCACACACATTACACACATCACATCAATGTTAACATTCAGAAATGTAAGATCGCAGCTGACTCATGGGACCTACTCAGGAACACTATTGATGCGCAAGGTATTCGCCTACTGTGGAGCAAACTAGTGGCCATTCTGGATTACCCAGAAACGATGGCAGTCAAACGTTTACACACGTTTAACCTCCCGGTAAGTTTTTAACGACGGTTCTCACCAAGTTACCCGTCTATCATAAGACCCTTGACAGGTCAACCACGTGGAGATGCAAAATTCACCGATTTTGGACAACATTCTCTACAGTCAGGAAAATTAGAGCTAAAGCAACGACGCGTGTACACAAGGACATTAAAGAACTCATTAAAGTTTCAGTAGACTATTCGGACTCAGTAATCAAAATAGTCTTATAAAAATGGGTAAACAACATCTGTCAACTTTTGTTATTATTCTCGAGACGGTCGACACTGCATCGAGGTATAGCATTTTCAGAAAGGGACCACAAGCCATGTACTGTGCTGTTGCCGCTTTCATCTTTATATAGAAGGTCAGGGATTTGCTCTATTTATGAGTTGTAGAATGGTTAGTTTTCCTCTAAGCCCGAATTCAGACAAGCATTCCCGTCGCGAGTCTCGACAAGTTGATTATATTTCACAGATCATCTCAGATATAAAACATATTTCAAGGATATACAATGTAGTAGCAGACGCCTTGTCTCGTATGACCTGTTAGAACAGTTTCGAAGGTATCGATCTTCTCAAGCTATTCCTTATTCGAAAAGAAGACATTGATGTTCAGCCCGAGTTATCTTCGACAACCTTGGAACTGTGTATTTAAACATATGGGAAAAAGTAAAGGAACTTTGAAATATGACACATCTAAAGGTAGGAATCGTCCAGTCTTACCGAAACATGATCGACGCAATGTCTTCAATTCGCTGCACAACCTTTCGCATACGGGTGTTCGAGCAACCATCATGCTCATCACAGAACTATTTTCCTGACCTAGTATGAATAAAGACGTAAGGAAGTGTGTACGCATCTGTGTAAGCTTTCAGAAATTCAAGGTGATTAGACACGACAAATATCCCTCAGGCTCATCCAAAACTCCAGACACTCGTTATCTGGATTTTGTAGGACCCTTATCAGATTCAAATGGATACTCTTACGCCTTAACTTGTGTAGACCATTTCACACGACAACCAGAAACAGCACACATCAAAGACATTACTACTGAAAGAGTGGCCTGCGCTTTCGTCAAGTTGTGAGTAGCAAACCTCGACTGCCTTTCACCTATCACTACAGACTGTAGACTCTGGTTCGAATCTGGACTTTTCCGTTGTCTTGCTACACCACTAGGAATCACAGAATTCCGAACAACCACCTACCATCCACAAGCGAACGGGTTAGTACAATGCTTTCACCAATAGTTGAAAACTTCACTCTCAGCAGTAAATGCTTCACAGTGGTTTGGAGCTATTCTGCTCGTTTTATTTGGTATTCACAATGCAATGAAAGCTGACATTGGATGAACTGCAGGTCAACTGGATTACGGAACGGCATTTCGACTTCTAGGAGTATTCGTAGATCCTTCATCCTCAGTGAATGAGGATCCGAAATCCTACTCAAGCATGGAAGAAAACACCGGGCGTTTGGTTAAACCTGTTTCCACTTGATAGCAGTCAACGGGTGTTCTCGTTCGATTCGACCTACAATATAGTACACACAATTTTGTATATTGCGACTCATTAAGACGACCTTTCGGAAAGAGCATACGAATGACCTTTCTAAGCTCCACATCACAAACTTACACACTATATAGTCGATAAAATGGAACAAATGGTAACGTCAGCGTCGACCATTTAAATGTTGTTTATTTAGAGGGATACCCTAGTGTTGTTATTATTCCTACAATATTCTCGAACGACACGAGCCTCATAACTACTATACACCACCCGATAACAAATAATCACGAAGAAACCACTCTGATATCTGACAACCGGCCCAAAAGATCGAGCTCTGGAAGATAGATAAGGTTTCCTGAACATTGTGCGACCACTAACCGAAATGTGTTCTCTAGAAGTAGGTATCGTCATATTGGTGATTCTTACGACAGGACGGGTCAACATAGACAACAATGTAATTACATGATGACAAATACACAATTTTGATTCAGTATTATAGCAGTACAAATGACGAAGTAGACTACGATTCTATATATATACCAGTCTACTTTTCTTCTTCTCGTCCGTTTTGGGTCACATGCGAGTGCTTTTCAATACGTACCTAAAATTTCTTTGGTTTAATTTTGTTGGATGAAGCGATAAAGAAACGATGAATAGACATTCTCATTGGATATTTTTTATTGTTGTGTTGTAGCACATGGCCCCGTATATTAGGGACGGACGACCAGATACTGCTGAACATATCAAGCTATTAGATGAGTGTTTGCCAACGACAGGCTCGTTGAGCTTAAACTTCTGACTGTCCATGTCTTGTGGTCATCACAACCCAAGTTGATGGGGAGTGAGTTGTAGCGGCTAATAAATTCCCGAAAGAAATAGTCCTGTAAATGTTCGACCTTGATGGTCACTGTGCTAATCTTACTTGACATGCCTAGCCAAAGGCGCTCAGTCACTCATCTTCACCAGATCGCTAGTGAATACGCCTTGGCACTCTCCCCTTCTAACTGCTAACCTGACTAGAACAAAAGCTTCTCGGTATGTCGTTAGTGTTCCATAGGCTGCAATTAAACGCAACTCAATTTCGTAAATGTGCTCTTCAGCTTAGCAACCAATCAGAATGTGGCGGGAATTATTATATCAGCCATCTTTGTACGTAATGGTGGCCGGCTTTCTTCGTTCTGTGCTTCTTTCAGCTATTTCTTTTGTGTAGCTATGTAATTAATGTTTCAATGTGCTAAGATGCCGCAGTTAGTGTAATGTTCTACATGTTGGTGTGAAATTTACTTCGAATCAGCATTGTTTTTTTGGGTTTTTGCTGCTTCTACTCTAGTCAATGTATTTCTTCAGTCAAGCTGGTTAATCTTATGTTTTAAAATGGAAATCGGTTTGGTTTTGACTTGTTTTCTAAATATCCAAAGCCGAAGTTCGTTTTTCCTTAGCTGAAATAACTGTTGCTGCCTCCTGTGACTAACTGTCTGCATGTTCATTCCTAACCGTCCTTTATGATGTTATCGGCAAAATGAAAGGAAACAATTTCCGGTTTTTAATTTATTTCAGTATTGCGGACAAAAATACCCCACAACGAGTCAAACTAATACTTAGTGCCTAGAAGTGGGGGATGTCAGTATTGTTTTCAAAAGTACCCAGGCTTCCGACAACCATAGACGAAGTCACAGATGCTACCAATCTATTGCAGAGGGTTTGTTATGAAAAAATATGCCACATAGCAGTAATGGAGGGGTTATACGCATAACGTAGTGCGTTAAGGCAAGCTTAACATTGAAAAGCCGGAAATCTGCTATCAGTGTGTAGTGTATGTTTGGTGTTTTGGCCACAAAAGGAAGCCGAAGGGTCATGATCAGAAAGTAAAAAGGTAACTAACTGTTACTAAGCTCACCTTTTTATAGACCATAATTCATTACTCGCAAATTTGTGTATTTTTTACGGTATGATGTCAACCGTTATCTAATATGTTCATCCTTACGATGAAAAGTACCTGCAAATTCTCACCTTCATATTCGAATTATTTTGGGACAACTGTCTTCCAGTTTGAGTGCTTCGTACGCCCTGGGCGACTAGATTCCTACATTATTCACAGTTCCAGTATAACATTCTCACGCAGTAAGTTCGAAGTAAACACTAGTCTTTCTAGATAAGCATGTTAAACTAATATCCGTATTCTCTATTTCAGTTGATCGATGAAGACATGTACCACGTGCATCTGCTGTATATTGCTATTTTACTCCAATTCTAACTGTTATATATCTTCTGAAAAATAAAATTGCTATATGCAGCAAATACAGACTTATTCTTTTGATGGTGGTAGTAGGGTTCATGGGATTTTTAGCAGGACTGTAGTAAAATTCTCAATAAAAAGCTAAGTGAGTGCGTAGACCAATCTAAAGTACCATACAGGGTGCCTTTGAATTACTCGTGTTCCATTAGTGTCGGTAGAAGCATTACTTGCTTATCATATGACATTTGAATAAGAAGCTATGAGATTAGACGCAGGGACGGTTAGGATGTGTAACGCGTGTCCATCCATCAGTTTTCGTGGCAACTCATGGTGGCTAGAATAAGTTGTGAGAGGACCCGAGCCTGTAGGTTTCCCAAGAAAATGACGGATATATGCACCAAATCACCTTATAAAGAGCGCCTCCAATCACTTAACCTCTACTCACTAAAGTATATACGTCTTAGAGGTGACCTATTTACTTACAGGATCCTTAACACTTCTGGACATTCTCTTAAACACCTACTTGAGCTTAGTCCCAAAAACTAGAGACACGACATAGCAGAATGGACTGTAGACGTAACTTCTACTCCTTAAGAGTTGTCAGATGCTGGAATTCGCTGCCCGCCGAACTAGTCCAAGCGACTTCCCAGGAGTCCTTTGGGAGGCGACTGGATCTTTTATTGTTAACATACCTAGGTTCCTGCTTGGAGGTTTTGGTGATCCCCTGCTACTAGACACGGAAGCCTGAACACATGAATTAGGTGATGAGAGGCTCGCTTATCACAAGTTTCTTGCAACGATTAAGTATGTAAAACAAAGTAGCATTAGGTTCAAAAATTTATTCGAGAACTTTCATTAAGAATCGAATATGAAACAGGTTTAAACCAAGTTCCAGTCTAAAAGTTGCATTTGTAATGTTAAGCTGCAGTTTTTGTTGTTTTTCCAAACGAAAGGGTAAAAGAAGTAACTCGGAAAGCACTGGAAGTGGTTGTGAGATTAAAATGAACATCCAGCATCCTTTTTATAATCTGCCGTTAGTTGGGTCTCCCGTAAACAGATCCATAGGGCCATAGTTCTAAGGGCGAAACAGTTCTTAGGATCTGTGAAGACTCAGTCCTGTTGCATTCTAAATGAGAAAACAGTAATGAATTTAGTCAGAAATGTGGAATAGATAAATAACCAAATTACATGTTTTTTAGCAAAGAGTTTATGCAGTTGTGATTTACCTTTAGTTCATGGATATTAGGTCAGGTCAGCTATTTATTGTGCAAAGTATAACAGACTTAATACCGTATCTCAATGCTTTTTTTATTTTGCTCTCATTTAAGTATTACCATGTATCTGCATCTAGTTTAACAGGGAGACATACAAGCAGATTTAGTGTTTGATGAACTAAAAGTCCCAATTGTCAAAAAGATTCTTAACATTTGTCTACAGCCAACTGCATTTAATTGAGATACAAAGCAGCCATCTTCTAAGACTGTATACTGCTCTTCTGCGGGCAAATAAAAGCTCACACACTTAGCTATCCTGCTGCCGATGTTATTGCTGGGGAAATTGTTTAATGACAGTGATCACGAAATATGGTCAGTGATAGATGTAAAATCTAGAAATAAACACTAAACATAATTATCGCTATCTTATAATGTATGACAGCAACAGTACCAAAAGCACTTTTTTCCTATTTTTAGTCAGACTGTTTTGAATCAGTATACTCATCAGAAATAGACAACTCTACTTACTAGACTGATCCGTTTTGTTACAGACTTCAAGCACTATACTTAAGTATACCATAATTCTTTCAACTAAACTGAATTATACGACAACCAAGAATACTAAACTAAGCAAGTGTCATAGTTATTGTTTCATTTGCACAGGCATATTGCTTAAAGTATTTAAATGGACATAATTAAGACTATAAAACAAAAACACGAAATGTAGGCCAATTGAACTCACCGAACGGAAGACAATTGTCTTTAAAGAATATATATATTGCTTTCCGACTGAAGACAACAGGCAGTTGTTCATAAAAACATAGTTTATAGTACAATAAACCTTTCTACAGTAAAATCATGCACTGACAGTCTATCTGGAAACAATCAACTATGTAAATAAACTCACTATAACTTGAGATATCATCCCAGCACGCAATGGACGTGCAGTGTAACGCAGTCGGACGTGGCGAATAAAAATATAAAAGAAGATCAAAATTAGCTATATGATCTAGTTATTTAATTAAAAATACATTATGAAATGACAAAATCTGTGGTTACTTGAACGCACAGATGACCGATACATTAAGTTTACATGGTTGCGTTGCGGATAAGATCACCCGTTCCAGGCTGCAATTAAACGCAACTCAATTTCGTAAATGTGCTCTTCAGCTTAGCAACCAATCAGAATGTGGCGGGAATTATTATATCAGCCATCTTTGTACGTAATGGTGGCCGGCTTTCTTCGTTCTGTGCTTCTTTCAGCTATTTCTTTTGTGTAGCTATGTAATTAATGTTTCAATGTGCTAAGATGCCGCAGTTAGTGTAATGTTCTACATGTTGGTGTGAAATTTACTTCGAATCAGCATTGTTTTTTTGGGTTTTTGCTGCTTCTACTCTAGTCAATGTATTTCTTCAGTCAAGCTGGTTAATCTTATGTTTTAAAATGGAAATCGGTTTGGTTTTGACTTGTTTTCTAAATATCCAAAGCCGAAGTTCGTTTTTCCTTAGCTGAAATAACTGTTGCTGCCTCCTGTGACTAACTGTCTGCATGTTCATTCCTAACCGTCCTTTATGATGTTATCGGCAAAATGAAAGGAAACAATTTCCGGTTTTTAATTTATTTCAGTATTGCGGACAAAAATACCCCACAACGAGTCAAACTAATACTTAGTGCCTAGAAGTGGGGGATGTCAGTATTGTTTTCAAAAGTACCCAGGCTTCCGACAACCATAGACGAAGTCACAGATGCTACCAATCTATTGCAGAGGGTTTGTTATGAAAAAATATGCCACATAGCAGTAATGGAGGGGTTATACGCATAACGTAGTGCGTTAAGGCAAGCTTAACATTGAAAAGCCGGAAATCTGCTATCAGTGTGTAGTGTATGTTTGGTGTTTTGGCCACAAAAGGAAGCCGAAGGGTCATGATCAGAAAGTAAAAAGGTAACTAACTGTTACTAAGCTCACCTTTTTATAGACCATAATTCATTACTCGCAAATTTGTGTATTTTTTACGGTATGATGTCAACCGTTATCTAATATGTTCATCCTTACGATGAAAAGTACCTGCAAATTCTCACCTTCATATTCGAATTATTTTGGGACAACTGTCTTCCAGTTTGAGTGCTTCGTACGCCCTGGGCGACTAGATTCCTACATTATTCACAGTTCCAGTATAACATTCTCACGCAGTAAGTTCGAAGTAAACACTAGTCTTTCTAGATAAGCATGTTAAACTAATATCCGTATTCTCTATTTCAGTTGATCGATGAAGACATGTACCACGTGCATCTGCTGTATATTGCTATTTTACTCCAATTCTAACTGTTATATATCTTCTGAAAAATAAAATTGCTATATGCAGCAAATACAGACTTATTCTTTTGATGGTGGTAGTAGGGTTCATGGGATTTTTAGCAGGACTGTAGTAAAATTCTCAATAAAAAGCTAAGTGAGTGCGTAGACCAATCTAAAGTACCATACAGGGTGCCTTTGAATTACTCGTGTTCCATTAGTGTCGGTAGAAGCATTACTTGCTTATCATATGACATTTGAATAAGAAGCTATGAGATTAGACGCAGGGACGGTTAGGATGTGTAACGCGTGTCCATCCATCAGTTTTCGTGGCAACTCATGGTGGCTAGAATAAGTTGTGAGAGGACCCGAGCCTGTAGGTTTCCCAAGAAAATGACGGATATATGCACCAAATCACCTTATAAAGAGCGCCTCCAATCACTTAACCTCTACTCACTAAAGTATATACGTCTTAGAGGTGACCTATTTACTTACAGGATCCTTAACACTTCTGGACATTCTCTTAAACACCTACTTGAGCTTAGTCCCAAAAACTAGAGACACGACATAGCAGAATGGACTGTAGACGTAACTTCTACTCCTTAAGAGTTGTCAGATGCTGGAATTCGCTGCCCGCCGAACTAGTCCAAGCGACTTCCCAGGAGTCCTTTGGGAGGCGACTGGATCTTTTATTGTTAACATACCTAGGTTCCTGCTTGGAGGTTTTGGTGATCCCCTGCTACTAGACACGGAAGCCTGAACACATGAATTAGGTGATGAGAGGCTCGCTTATCACAAGTTTCTTGCAACGATTAAGTATGTAAAACAAAGTAGCATTAGGTTCAAAAATTTATTCGAGAACTTTCATTAAGAATCGAATATGAAACAGGTTTAAACCAAGTTCCAGTCTAAAAGTTGCATTTGTAATGTTAAGCTGCAGTTTTTGTTGTTTTTCCAAACGAAAGGGTAAAAGAAGTAACTCGGAAAGCACTGGAAGTGGTTGTGAGATTAAAATGAACATCCAGCATCCTTTTTATAATCTGCCGTTAGTTGGGTCTCCCGTAAACAGATCCATAGGGCCATAGTTCTAAGGGCGAAACAGTTCTTAGGATCTGTGAAGACTCAGTCCTGTTGCATTCTAAATGAGAAAACAGTAATGAATTTAGTCAGAAATGTGGAATAGATAAATAACCAAATTACATGTTTTTTAGCAAAGAGTTTATGCAGTTGTGATTTACCTTTAGTTCATGGATATTAGGTCAGGTCAGCTATTTATTGTGCAAAGTATAACAGACTTAATACCGTATCTCAATGCTTTTTTTATTTTGCTCTCATTTAAGTATTACCATGTATCTGCATCTAGTTTAACAGGGAGACATACAAGCAGATTTAGTGTTTGATGAACTAAAAGTCCCAATTGTCAAAAAGATTCTTAACATTTGTCTACAGCCAACTGCATTTAATTGAGATACAAAGCAGCCATCTTCTAAGACTGTATACTGCTCTTCTGCGGGCAAATAAAAGCTCACACACTTAGCTATCCTGCTGCCGATGTTATTGCTGGGGAAATTGTTTAATGACAGTGATCACGAAATATGGTCAGTGATAGATGTAAAATCTAGAAATAAACACTAAACATAATTATCGCTATCTTATAATGTATGACAGCAACAGTACCAAAAGCACTTTTTTCCTATTTTTAGTCAGACTGTTTTGAATCAGTATACTCATCAGAAATAGACAACTCTACTTACTAGACTGATCCGTTTTGTTACAGACTTCAAGCACTATACTTAAGTATACCATAATTCTTTCAACTAAACTGAATTATACGACAACCAAGAATACTAAACTAAGCAAGTGTCATAGTTATTGTTTCATTTGCACAGGCATATTGCTTAAAGTATTTAAATGGACATAATTAAGACTATAAAACAAAAACACGAAATGTAGGCCAATTGAACTCACCGAACGGAAGACAATTGTCTTTAAAGAATATATATATTGCTTTCCGACTGAAGACAACAGGCAGTTGTTCATAAAAACATAGTTTATAGTACAATAAACCTTTCTACAGTAAAATCATGCACTGACAGTCTATCTGGAAACAATCAACTATGTAAATAAACTCACTATAACTTGAGATATCATCCCAGCACGCAATGGACGTGCAGTGTAACGCAGTCGGACGTGGCGAATAAAAATATAAAAGAAGATCAAAATTAGCTATATGATCTAGTTATTTAATTAAAAATACATTATGAAATGACAAAATCTGTGGTTACTTGAACGCACAGATGACCGATACATTAAGTTTACATGGTTGCGTTGCGGATAAGATCACCCGTTCCATATGTATCTTCGAAATCCATCATTTTTGAATTCTGGTTCGACTTAGTTGGTATATTACGATTACAACAATATTACGCGTAAAGTCGTTTTGACATTTCAAACAGTTGTTCGATCTTCAGATTATTTGCTAATAAGTTTATGCTTTTGCATTGAATTCGGGTGTAGGAGTAGTTATTGGTTATACTTTCTTTCGACTTTGAATGAAATGAACTCATTTCGTTACAGAATTACTGATTTTTGTGCTTTTCACAATGGCTAGACATCTGTTTGGTAGATAATATTACTATAAATAAATATTTACTGTAAATTCTTAATATAAATCTCGTTAAAGTATCTTTTGAAGATGTAATCAATTCAGAATAAGTGATCTTCTGATGATTTTCTTGTACCTCTTTACGTCAGGGGAAGTACATCCGATTTCCGATATATGTAGTAGAGGTTACGAATTCCAAAATATTTATATGAAGGAAGAGAAACATCTGATTTCAGATCACGCACTGATTTGATGAGTATGCTTGGCCGAGCGTTTTTACATTGTAGTATCCGATAAAGTCAACAGAAACTTATATATTTTGTTTCTCAAAGTTATTGAGAGATCAGGATTATAATCAGTACCTCAACATACCTAATTAAAAACGGAAACCCTCCTCTTGTTAGACTCACTTTGAAGTCTTCTATCTTTTCGAAGCTAAATAGGCAACTCCAGAGTAGTTTGTATTGTCTCAAACCTCCGTCATACATTCTTATTATCAGAAAACTTATCTGACGATAAATCTTTGGAAGAAAACATAAAGCAGCATAAACAAAATTACTTGAAAATTTTCTCAACTTGATCGTTTGTCTAGATTTGACGTCGGCGTAAATCCGTAGACATGACAAGAATAGGAGTTTGGCTTGACACACGTCTGACCAGCTACAGTTGCTGCACCACGAATATTGGTCGCGTTAATCCAATCAATTTCACATAAAAATTATTTATTTCAGATTTCCAAAAAATGAAACGAAGGCTGAACATCTTCATGCAAAAGAAACATCTTCTGTAATCCAGACACATTCCATAGAGCTCACAGGCCAGTAATTTTGCTCAACAGAGTGACAAACCTTAATTGGATATTGAGCGACGAGTATTTTTAATTTGTCAATGATGTTGTTTAACGTGGTGCGGCTTCAGGGTTATTTAATCAAGTATGTTAGTCAGTTAGTAGTCGCGAAGAGGTATTCAAGTGGCTTGTATTTTTTGAGTACCTGACATTAAAACCAAACAATTTATAGTTATAAGTATAAAACAGACTTCACAACATGAGTAATTCTGAAATGCCGTATCTCCCACAAGCAAACCACTCTGGAAATTCAATACCAAATGCCAACTGGAATGATTTCTCGCATAAAAGCCCACTCAAGCAACAGCACTTGTTTAATAACAATGAGGGTCTTTCATGTACCTCAGAAGTAAGTACTAACTTCTTAATTGATGGTATTTTGGTAAACAGATAAACTTCCACGATCCAAGTATTCCAAGGAATATATTCCTTGTATACTTGTTAATTAACGATCAAATAATCCCACATCTTTAGGTAATCTTGTTCCTTATAGCCATCATGTCACTTATTACCCGTACAATCCGGTTGACACGTCCCCCTTGTCCGTTGTTTAAGCACAACAAAATTAAAAGTTATAAACATCCAAACTACAGATTTTTTTAGTAAGGACAGAAGGCCTACGGCTTATGTTGTTCCTTTTCTAGTAAACTTCTATGAGTGCCCAGTCTTTTCTTGAATGATTCAGCTGAAGGTGCGGACACCACTGCTTCGGGTAACAGGTTCCAAGTATTGATGACCCGGTATGAAAACTTGTATGCCACGAGTATTTTGTTAGTTCTTGGCCTTTCTACTCGCCTGCTATATCGTTTGAGATGTTCCGATATAGTGGAAAGAAAAGAATATATTAGGTCAAAAATCGTTTCTTAGTATCCTATACATCAAAATCAAATCACCTCTTAGTTTGCTCTAGGCCAGAGAAAACAGGTCTAGCTTCTCAAGCCTCTCTTTGTATGGTAAACCCCAGAGTTCTGGGATTGCGCGGGTAGCTTCCCTCTGTACTGTTTTCAAGGATATCCGAGTCACCTTTTAAACGTGCTTGCAGCCTAAACGCAGTTCTCAAGCTTAGTTTTCACCAAAGTTGTGTATGCTGTGGTGAACATGGTAGTATCTAACTTAGTGAATGTCCGTTTTAAAGCCCATAGGGTTCTAAACTCTTCAGTTACAACCTCCAGCAATGGTCCGTTGTCATAAGACCATGACTTATTGTCATCGCAAGGTCCTTGTGAAACCGGGCCACGAGTACAGGCACTGCCCCTATGCTACACTTATTAACCTTTGTGTCCTTAAAATGCGTGTAGATATTTTGCCGCGTTGATAGATATCAGCCACTCAGACCAGTTAATCACAATATTTAAGTCTGCCTGAAGTGCACATGTATCTGCGTCTTGCGTTATTTCTTACCAGATTTTTACATCGTCAGAGTAAAATAACACTGGGGACTCTACTATGCTTGGGAGATCATTTATATATAGTATAAAAAGTAAAAGACCTAGGACAACCTTGAGGTACTCCACTAAGTATTGGTTTCCAGGTGGAGCACTTGGAATTTATTCTTACTTCCTGTCTACAACCTACTAGGAGATATTTAAGCTATTTTAAGAGAGGTTCAGCAATATCAAGATTTTCTAACGTCAATAGCAGTCTATTTGTTGGCACCTTGTCATATGCCTTACTAAAGTCTACGTAGACAACATCCAGTGAGCTACCGTTGTTTAGCGTCTTTATCAAATCGTCCCTTGCTGTGAAGTTTGTTGTGCAAGATAAACCCTTTATGAAACCATGTTGTTCGCTATTTAGAAAATCGTTGATTTCCACAGATGTCATTGTCTTTTTGACTATTCTTTCCAATATTTTAACTACGATACTGGTGAGGCTGACAGGTCTGTAGTTCGATGGAAGTTATTTTGATCCTGCTTTATGCATGAGAGTGACGATTGCATCCTTCCAGTCCATAGGTTCAAAAGTACTTCTGTCATATAGTTTTTCTCTTCGTAAAACCGGAATCTTACACATGTACTAGCGCTACTGATATTCTCAGTGAAATATCTATATTTTCTCTTTGATGTTCGAAAGGTAACTTTACATATTTGTGTTGACCGTAAAAGTACAAACTACCACATCGTTTAGGCGGTGGCACAGCGCCACCTTGCAATAGGATCTACAGGGACTGGTGAGTGTTTAGTGTCATTTTAGCACTTCGTCTTTGTTTTGCGAACCTAACCTACCCCAACTACCTGAGTGTTGTGATCATATACCCTCCAATATTATCTGACAGTACAGTCTCCAATCGCAGATGTGGGTTCGAGTAACACTTGTTTTATTTTATTTCATTCAAATTATTTCTTTGTGACTGGTACGAGAAAGCCAGGGGCTCGCCGTGTTGTAGCTGACTGATAATATTTCAAATAAGTGAGTTGGTTTGTATCGTCGCATCCCTTTTTAGCAACCACTAAACTAGGACTATCCGGACAGCTTATACTCTACGTGATGTAAAATAACAAGCAGTAAATTCATACCCGGGTGCCACTCAACCTAGTTTTCTTTAAATTAACTTCATATACAGGACTAGACTTTTGTTCAGGACATATAATGCTACCCAGTTATCCAAGTCGGTACGAGCTGGCAACTTCCAATGACATTCCTCTCATAGCTCTCCGTTATTTCTTATTCGGTAGGTCCGTTAGGCGCCAATATTAGGTAAAGTTGCGATCGGATATCTGTGACCACGTATTTCGCACTCTTCATAACTATAGATGTATTTCACAGCAAACTGGTTTAGTTTGTCTGTCCAACTAATTAGATTGATGATTGCTGGATAAATCTATTTTGTTGACTAGCTATTCATCATCTTTGAAAGCTTTGAGGTAAGTATGGTGGTCTGCATGGTAACAACTAAGATCTAAGAGTAAAACTGGTCATACGTAAAGTGAAGCTCAAGATAGATTACCGTCAAAGTAATTTTGATTAGAATGAATTTCATTTATCACCAAATCTTATAATTTGCTTCTCCGTAGAAATATGTCAGCTAACTGTTTTCAAGTATTTTATGGCGTTTGTTACCAAATAAACAAATTTTCATGCATTTTTTTCGTAATCCACGTTTCTCTCCATTTGAACCTTTTGGTTTCAGTAATCTGTTCTATCAATTTGTGTTCTTGAATGAAAATATATGTCTACAAGCATGCTTAGAATATTTAGGTTGATAGTACTACTTGGCTTCTAAAATCCTAATAGATGGAACATTGTTTAAAATTGCAACCTAGTTGTTGAAAGACAAACGTTTCGAACATTAAACTGTCGCTTCACCATTCCTCATTACTACTTTTATACCCCTTGCAATAAATTAGGAATTATGACATAGAATTTATCCTCGTTTTAGGTGTGGCTAATAGTGTAAAGTTTTCAAAAGAAAGCTTAACTTGAAAAAACATATCCTTGTGAGGACATCGATTGTGTGGATTAACGAGTCACTGTTCGTTGTTATTTGCAGTTGTTGTTTCCTGGTCCTTTGCAAACCAGCATAGTGTGACCTGTCTGTTGAAACCATCTCAAATTCGTTCATTGATAGAGCTCATATACTAAGTATAAACTCTTGTACTGAGTCTTGATGTACACAAAAGATGTAGTGACTATTAACACTAGCTGGCTATCCAATCTGTACTAACTGGATCAGATTCAGTATTATCGCGTTTCCACTTTACAAGTATTTGATCATTTTTAAGTCTAAACAATTCTACTTGTGTATTTTAGGCTAATCGGGGATTAACACAATCAACAACAGATCTTTATCAATATCCGGTTTATCCTAATACTCTCAATTGTATGGAAGGACGTAATTCAAATGAATCCTTTCAGAATTCTACACCATCTGGATTATTCACTATTCCTTCAGGAACTCAAAATCAACAACCAAATTGCTCGGTTCCACAGCTTGTATCAGCAAGTCCATCTGATTATGGTATAAATGGTCTACCTGTTACTACCAATAATATGAATTTAGCGTACACACCCACCACAAGGCCTACATCAGGTAACATTATATATTTAAACCTCTTTATTCACTTTGAAATGTGCCATTGACGTTCGTTGACATAAGATAGATTTTATTTATTGCCCCCCACCATACGATGCTGTTCACAAGAGGATGGAAACAGACTACTAAATAATCATATTTTTGTAATGCGCCTAATTTCACCATATAGTGTAAAGCATATCCATAACTCCAAAAAAGACTAGGTTTTAATGGTAGGATAAGTAGTTGATCAAACGTAAATTACTTGATGAGATGGTCATGAAGATTTATCGCTGAAGTGCATCAGTCAGTCAGTCAGCTACAACGTAGGACCAGGCACATATGTGCATCGGTCCAGGTTGCCATACCGCATCAACACAACAAGATGAACACCAGATTCATAACAGTGGTTAGGTGAAAGGTGGTAATATATGAGAAAGATTGCATATAGAGTTATAGTACAAGCAGAAAGAATTGGTTCGTAGAAAGAAAGATATGAAGCGATTTTAATCTCATAGTTTAAGGGAAGACAGGGAGTGTATACACCGACGCCATTGTGATCGATTCTGAGCCATGTCACCAAGAGTCTCCAACCATTGGTTACGATATTCACGCGGACCCCAACCAAGTAGTCTGCATCTACCAACATGGCTCAGACTAGAAGTTAGTGACTTCAAGCACTGATGCCACGTTTTGGTTTGGCCGCCCCTAACTTTCTTCCAACCATTTCCAATACCGGATAGCATTGCACGTCGTGGTAATCGGTGTTCAGGCATACGTAACACGTGGCCCAACCATCTCAGTCGATGAAGATTCATAACCTCATCAACTGATTTACCATCCTTTCCTAATACCCTGCGTCTAACCTCACTATTACTTACCCGGTTATCCCAGCAGACGCCGGCAATATTTCTTAGGCATCTGTGGTCAAATACTAATAGCTTACGAGTGTCTTCTACTCTTAATGGCCATGTTTCGCTGCCGTAAATTAAAACAGAACGGACTGCCGCGCAGTATACTCGTCCTTTTATTGATAGACGGATATCTCGCCTTCGCCATAGGTGACGTAAGCTGGCAAAAGCCAAACGAGCTTTTCGAATCCGTGCTGAGATTTCGTCCGAAGTGCATGCTTATGATATACTATGTGCTAAGTTTGCTTGTGCAGAAATTTAAATGTTATATTAGGCAGAAGTGTTTATACGTGTGACACCTAACACATATTGGATCATATAAGTTTATATTCACTTAATTGCCTTGGTTCCAAGCAGGCTGGTGATATAATCAAGAGTCATACTCAAGTCTGATCCATAGTCCATTATGTGGTTTGTTTTGTCTGTTGAGCTGTGTTGACATTTTGAGATTAATGAATTGTTTTATGTTCTAGCTGGTCAGTTAAATGTATCTAAGCAATCTGTTTTTTTTATTTCTTTTGAATCGTTCACTAAATATCCATACAGATTGTAAGACTTACTCGATTTCGTCCAAAGATTGTCATCTTGTACTTTATTTCATGTTTTTTGTATTACAGGTTTTCTTCATCCGCCTCGGTCATATGAAACAAATCCACATTTGCAGTCTTTTCCGACCACAAATACTATTTCCAATTCATCCTTTCATGCAAGTTCTTACTCGGATTTTAACGCATCTAATCAATACAATCCGTCGGTTTATAGTCCCATGCATTCACCTGTTATGGAAAATAATCAGGTCTATACTTCACAGGATGGTTCTAATTCTGTGTGTGAATACACTGGTTATTCTCAGCCTTCGAACTTCGAGTGTCGTTCATCCGTTCTGTTAAATTCAGGTGGTCACCCCACATCAGAGTTTACCAACATGCAAGCAGTTTCTCAAGTTTATGGTGAGCAACAACAGCATTCATCTCTTAATCCTCAATTTGATAAACCTATTCCCGTTTTGCCCACAAATCCAAGAACACTTACTCCTGGACAGAATGTACTACCTTCCACAACAGCTTATAATATGGACCCATCTGTTAAATCGCCTAGTCTCTACCCACCACGTGTCACGAATGAGGCGCATGCAATTTCGAATTCTGTCGGATCGTATGGAATGACTCCACCATTACCTCCAGTTCCCATGATGACCAATAATACAACATATCAAAATCACCCGCAACCACCTTTTCCAAGACCTGGAAATACACTACAGTCTACCATACCTCGACATACAGCTTATGAACATTCTGGTGTTTTTCGAACACCAGGAACTGCAGCGTCTGTATCTGACTGGAACAGTTTAAAAACACCAATCAACCTTCTTCAAGAACGTTGTTTGTTACCATCAGATGGACCTGATCTACCACCTAAACCTGCATTGACTACTCCAGTAAGCAGGGTATTTTTTGACCTGAGAGTGACTAATCGTAAGGGGTTATCAGCAGAAATCCTTTGAGATGGTAGTCGCTGAATATAATGACTTCATTGTTAATTATTAAAATGATATTCTTGTTGAATATCTGATGTACTTAGACAAATGCTTGGGCAAATAGTTGATTGGTGATCATCAAACGGTGATCGAGATTAGATTCTTAACCGCTGTGATATGTTCGCCTATGTAGCCCTTTTTAATCAGAATAGGGTTCAATACTTGCATTTATTTTATTCAGATGGTTTGTAGATGTGATTAGACATCTTTGTGATCCTATTAATTACTTTATTTAGTTTGTTTGATATTGGGAAGCCTGATATTGTATAGAGTAATCTAATTAGCACCTACAGTCTCCCTTATCGGAGTGTGTTGTTTTAGGAGCCGTGATTGTGAATTTTTCGCTACGCTTAGTTATCAGGAACTACATTTTTGTGTAATCTGTAAACACTTATTTTCTTGGTCTTAATGGAACAAGGTTTCGAACATTTTGATAGAATTTTGAAAAGTGCCCTGAATAGTTAGTTTATAACGTCCTTACTTGTAAATATATGGTCACTTATAAAGTTGAATACTATAGTCTATCCTTCTGTGAAGATCCAAAATTGTGTAAATCTCTGTTACGGTCACGCGTTGTTTTTGTGTGTAGTCCCACCTTAGTATCAATATGGTTTTCAAGTTATGGATTTAAATTCTTTTCACTGGATACTATTTTGTAGTCTGAAGAACTTTGTAAACTCAACTTGCGTTATATTACGGTTATGTTTAATAGTAATGCATATCATTTTGTATGTATATGTTATAAATCCTTCCAGTATCTTCAGTCCAGTTAATTTTAGACCGTCTGATTAATTTTACGTAATTAACCAAAACTCATCATCATTTATAGGTTTTACAGTACTTTGTTCATGCTTTTGATTTGTTTTGACTTTTCAGATTAATTGTGATCAAGACGTGATGCGATGTACGTTAACAAATGTTCCATCAACTTCAAAACTTTTGACTCAGTGTCGTTTACCTCTTGGTCTTGTTATGCACCCGTTTCGAGATATGAGTAGTCTACACACTATTAGTTCAACTACCATAGTACGTTGTCGATCTTGTCGTACTTATATCAACCCGTTCGTACAGTTTATGGATTCCGGTCGACGCTGGAGGTGTAGTGTTTGCTTTCTGGCTAATACTATCCCAGATGAATTTTACTATGACCCTGGAACTCAAACTTATGGTGACCCTTCTAGAAGACCTGAAATTCGTTCTGCTACTGTAGAATTTATTGCACCTTCAGAATATACAGTTCGTCCTCCTCAACCGGCTACTTACCTTTTCTGTTTTGATGTCAGTCATAATGCGATTGCTACTGGTTATTTACAGCTTGCCTGTAAACGTTTAGAAGCGTTGATTGATCGGATCCCAGGTGACTGCAGACGTCAAATAGCCTTTATGACCTTTAATTCTAGTGTTCACTATTACAAACTTTGCGGTAAGTTTTATCAACATTATTTTAACATATATATATATATATATATATATATATATATATACTTCTTAGATCAAATAACCCTGCTACATTCATCTGTATCTGCTTGTTATTTTAATGAATAAAGTAACTAAACTTAATCAGGTGACTGATGAAGTGGTCAATTGATTGACAATAAATCAGGAGTGACTAGTAATGGCTTTAGTGATGTAACTAACATGACTTAAAGAGGAAGCCAGAAAAGCTTTCAAGTGCTATCCAGCGGAATTGCTTATGTATAATGAAACTACTTAACCCACAATATTAGCGTTAGGTGAGTCTCTAGGCGCGAAATATAATTCGGTCGATTACGTTAGCCTGTGCCAAAGTGAATGATTTTACTGTTTTACACATGCCAGATCAGCCTATTCCTCTGTGTATTGTCAGTTTAAGGGGAATTAGAATGAGAAACTATTGGCTAACTAAACGAAAACAAGTCATTGTTGTATGAAGTCACTAACCATTGTTTCGTATAGTGTGGTGTATGGAATTTTTAGACAATGTTATATAATTAATGAAATCTCGTGGTCGGGAACAGTAGATAAAACAATGCAATACATAAAATACAACAATACATTTCACTGCTCGTAATTTATTTTATTTGCTTGACTAACGTTTCTCAAGCACTTTTTTACTTTCAATCTTTTTGTGTTACAAATTTGGGACAACCGTACTGATAGATTATTTTGCTTGCTTCTGTGATGATGCTTTACTGCCTATTTAATAATATCATTAGTTCAATCCCTTGTGTTAATTGCCTTTTGATAGTTATATCTCTTCCCGTGTCGCTTACGTTCTGTTTTATTCGGACTACGCTAAACATCGATTTACTAGTGAACCAAATTCTATGCAGCTTCATCTAAACATTTATTTTGTATTAACTGGTTGTAATAAAATTTACCACCAGTCATTAAGTGTAGTCCTTAATCGATTGGATTGTTTAACTTCTGTTTACTTTTGATTACTTTAGGGGAAACTATGAGAATGTTAATTTGTCCTGATTTAGAGGAAATATTTCTACCTGATGATGAAGGTTTGATTAATAGAGTTGAAGACTCGGCTGATTCACTACGCGATTTTCTTCTGCATTTACCTGAAAATTTTATTGGTACAAATGACACAGGAAATTGTCTCGGATCTGCTTTACAGGTAATTTTGTTATTAATGTGAAATATACTTTACCAACTTAATATGCTATTGGATATTTTACTGGTACAGAAGCAGTGACTAGATAGTTAAAGGATTCGGTTTTCAACCAGTTGATCGCGCATTTGGACCTCTTTCCACCTACTTCAATTTGAGCTGTCAGGTAACATCACTGAGCTTTGTGCAAACAATTCAGTTCACAAAACTGTTTTCGGTAACCGGTTTCTTCCGGATATCCCAAATCTTCAAGTGGTTCTTTATTCTATACAATAGGTACATTTTTAAAACAAAAGAGATAGCTCTCAATCACTTTAACAATCATTCCTTATAAGTAATAAGGGACAATATTTTTTTCCTACTAATAGTTCATATAAAGTGTTCATAGCAATAAAAAAGCAATTATTCTTGCTTGTAATACATTTTATGGCAGACTTTAACAAACGTTGAAGTCCATTTTTCAGCGGAAAAACACTTCCGAAAATGTTAAAATTTCATCATTTGAGAAAAAATCTTAAAATGTTCAACCATTTTCTGAGTTGGGGACTTGTCGAGTGAAGTAACGTCCAGAAACATCAAATAATAAAAGTAACTAGGTCGTACTAAAAGAACTCAAACGTCTAGTATTTTGTAGAGTTTGCTCATATTGATTATTTTAGTATTTTACTATAACCAATAAAATTGTAGTTGTATTTATTTTATTGCAAACATGTATGAAATATCAAAATTCTTAGTTTATAAAAAGTAACTAAGCACTTATAATAGTGTAATGTGTTTTAAACAGCACCAAAATTTATTCACCTGACTACGGAATCTGTATCGATAACGTCAATCAACTTCAAGTGTGATAATACTTAAATAAAACTTAAAATTATTGACCTCTGGCTTAGTTATCCTAGAGATCAAATGCTTGCTCTATTGTTAGTACGAACGTAGCATTACAATTTAGAATAAAACTTCAACCGTCTTCTAACACTACAAGCAGTAACTAGAAAACAGATATTTTACAACCAACCTTTTATTATTTGCTAAAGATGCGAATATTGTATAATTTTTAAATAGCCAGCTTCCGTGTACAGAAATCTCATTATCAAGAATGTCTTTACTTTTCCAGATAAAGTATAGTTGCGCGAATTTTGTTTAGCGTTAATTACGCATCAGATGGTTGCTATTAAGCAACAGGCTTGTTGATAGCTCATTTGTGTTCACACCACTGAACTTGAGTCATTTTCGTTCTTATTAACTGGTCATGTTTTGATAATTTTATGTTCATTTCCTTATCCCAGCCGTCCTTAAAGTATTTAGCTTGAAGTAATATTTGATTTAATTTCGAGTGGCTTTATTACTAATAATAAATATCGAAGTCATTAAACTGGACCCAAAATATTTAGTTGAATTTTTGATTATCTGCTTTCAGGCTGCTCTGAAGCTGATTGGTGCAGTAGGTGGTCGGATAACCGTATTCACTACTTGTCTACCAACAGTTGGTTCAGGTGCTCTCAGTTTGCGAGAAGAACCATGTGATCGGAGTTCAGTCGACGTAAAGCACTTGGGCCCATCAACTGACTTCTATAAAACATTTGCTTTGGATTGTTCACATAAACAGGTATACATATTTGCTTGGTATTTATTAAAGATATATATTTAACATGGTATACCCTCATTTTCGGTTTATTACACCTATTTAATCTATGCGTCTACGATCTACTTTCAACTATTATATGCGCGAGCTGAAGCACTGTCTTCTAAGTCGAATTTGACAGTAAGTAAGTGTCGTTGATTCACCACACGATAGATTTAACATACTGTGTAGTAGTTAGAAGTACGTAAGTCCTTATTAGCTGACAATTATTGCGCGGTTGTCAGTCAGTCAGTAACAACGTAGAACGTCGTACGTACGTACATCAGTTCGAGTTACCCATAACACATTAGCACACACAATTGTCGATCCAAATCCCGTAGTGGTAGAGGTGGTAAGAGTATAAGCAGTAATCGGAAAGATTAGGGTTTGAAGATGTTACTAAAGAAGTATAATACAGTGAAATAAATTTGGAAAGAGGAAAAAAGGGAAATGAAGAATTCAGAAGATTAGAATTTGGGAGAACATAAAGAATGGATGCACCTGCGCCATTACAAACGATTTTGAGCCATGTCATTCAAGGTCTCTAACCATCGAATGCTATCGTCTCGCGGTCCCCAACCAGGTAGTCTACACCTACCAACATGACTCAGTTTACTTGTCAGTGACTTCATGGACTTGTGCCATGTTTTGGTCTGGCCGCCCCTAGCTTTCTTCCAACCTACTCCTATACAACAAAACATCGCACGTCGGGGCAGTCGGTCGTTGGGCATACGTAACACGTGTCCCACTACTTCATAAACTAATTTGCCATCCTTACCTATTACCCGTTTGCTAACAACTGCGTTACCTACTCGATGGTCCCAGGATATACGAGCAATATTTCGAAGACACCTATGATCAAATACTAGTAACCTATAGATATCCTCTACTCTTACCGGCCATGTTTCACTGCCATAAAGTAGGACAGGACAAACTGCTGTGCAGTAAACCCGTCCTTTGGTTGATAGACGGATATCTCGCCTACGCCATAAATTACGCAAGTTAACAAAGGTTAGTCGAGCCTTCTGTATCCGTGCTGAGATTTCGTCATACACCGAACCACAAGGGCTTATGAGACTTCCCAGATAAGTGAAGCGGTCGACAGGCTCAACTACGTTACTCCCTGTCATTAGTTCGGGTATTAAAGATTCCCATTGTAAAAATTAGAACAACACATATAAGCGAACAATTGTTTTCAATTAGATCGTCATCAGGCTTTACTCTAATATACATGAATATTTATACGAAAATTTTAAACCAATCAAGGCAATATGAGTCAATAATCACAATGAAATCGAATAAGTCACTACACATAATAGGTAAAAGTACAAGTTGATAGTAGGAAGACAGGTGAACTGTAGTGACTTATTCGATTTCATTGTGATTATTGACTCATATTGCCTTGATTGGTTTAAAATTTTCGTATAAATATTCATGTATATTAGAGTAAAGCCTGATGACGATCTAATTGAAAACAATTGTTCGCTTATATGTGTTGTTCTAATTAGTTCGGGTGACGATGCCACCCAATCCTGAAGCAACATTTTGCATTTCGAGGGGGAGAATCGCATCCCGAACATGCTTTCATTGTTGCTTATAATGACCATCGTCTTCACCAAATAGAACTATGTCATCGGCATATTCTAAATCAACAAGTGAATCTCCTGGTAGTTCAACTCCTGAAAATTTAGATGAGAAAAGCGTTATCTCTAAAAACACGTCAACAACAAAGTTAAACAAGAATGGAGAGAGTGGACAACCCTGACGAACACCACTTGAGGTAATCAATTCTGATGACAGTTCGCCATAAGCTCTCACTCTACCAGTTGTGTTCGAGTAGAGAGCCTGAATAAGGTTAATGTACTTCTCTGGTACTCCCTTCAGTCACAAACTTTGCCATAGAACCTTACGATCGACCGAGTCGAATGCTGCCTCAAGGTCGAGAAATACTACGATTGTGGGGTATCTATGTTCTAGAATCTGACGTCGTGTGAATGTCTGGACCATACAATCACGTCCAGGTCGAAAACCATCCTGGTTTTCTCTAGTTTGCTCTTCACGAGCTTTAGTTAGGCGTCGAAGTATTATTGAGGCTAATATTTTAGATACAGTATTATTCAAACTGATTCCTCTGTGATTGTCACAAGAGGGCTTTTGTCTTTTCTTATAGACTGGCACAATCAGTGATTGAGACCAGTCAGATGGGATTACATTCAGTTCCGAAATTCTACCTAAGACCTCAGTTAATCTCACTGCTGATACTGAACCACCATCCTTAAAATCTCAGGAGTAAATCTGTCAGTGTCTGCTGCTCTCCCTTGCTTCAGATTTCCTATGGCTTTTTCAACTTCGTAAAGAGTCGGAGGACCCACATTAACTTGCCATTCAGGTTGACTGGAGATCGTGGGAAACTGAAATGTGGCTGAAGGCCAGTTGAACTGATCCCTAAAGTGTTCTGCCCATCGATCCAATCTCCTGGATTGAGAATGTGTAATATGTCCATCTTTCTCTGAGTGTTTCGCTAGCAGTCGGTTTCCTAATGCCGGTTTCCTTAACAAGTCTGAACAATTATCTGCTGTAACCTATTGCCACTGTCTTTTCCATCTCTCTTGCTTTCGCTACCCACCACTTCGCGATCATTGCGTAGGCTTATTGTCAGCTTGCGCTTAAGCTGACTCCGCTCTTCATTATGTTCAGAGCCAGATGGAATGAGTTTTCGACCATCTATCGGTGAGGTAGATACTGCTGAGATCCAGTGTTTCTCCCTAACTTTGTGGTTTACCTTACTAGCAGATATCACTGCTGTTTCCACAGCTTTTCGGATATCATCCCATGCTGCCTCGGGGTGGGCATCACACACATGGCTGCCTAACTGTTTTCTTAGTTGTTCCTGAATTATACTCTTAGCTTGACTATCATTAAACAGGACCTTAAGAGGTTTCCTTGCAGCATCTTTCCTACGTCCAGTAAGACGTAGGCAAATACGCGCTCGCACTAGAGCATGATCTGAATCTAAGCATGTGCTCCAGAATGAAAGACAGTCTTCTATTCAGCCTCTCCATCAATGGCTGATAGCGATGTGACTTAGTTCGGTCCAACGTTGGCATGTCAACGGTTGCCGTGTCAAAACATCTTTTTCCTTATGCTTAAAGTTAGTATTCGCAAGGAACAGACGATTATCTGAGCATAGCTGCGACAGACGGTCGCCATTATCTGTTCTTCGAGCCGCGATGCTAATAGATCCATTCAGGTATTTTCCCTTTCACTTACTTTACCTACTTGAGCATTAAAGTCACCGGCCATTATTACTACATTCGAGCGCCTAGCTTTTTGGAGGTCAGAAAGCTTTCTGTAAAACTCACTTTGTACATCATCTGCGCTGCAGTCATTGGGAGAATAGGCAGAGACGACGAAGAGGCAACTACGAGTTTCCTTATCTTTTTGGATCCTTACTGTTTCGTTCAGTCGGACAGCGCACAAACGACAGTCTACTGGGATACAGTCTAAGAGATCTAGTTCTGCCCTAGGATTTAATGCTATACCTACGCCGGCGAGGCTGCGAGAAGCAGCATCTTGGCTTCCAGATAAACGAAGTGTGAATCGAGTTTGTTCGTCACTTTGACATAGTGAGGCCAAATGAATGACGCACTATTCGGATCCTGTACGCGCGTTTCGGAGACACAGCACACATCGATAGCGCGAGATTCTTAAGTCCTAGTTAAGGAAGCCTGTTGTCCTATTTGGCACAGTGTTCGGACGTTGAAAGCTCCTCCGCTTGTAGATTAGAGCTTGGTTTTAGGAGATCAGGAATAACGTTCCGCGTACTTGAATCGTTTGCCCTAGCGGTGCGAGGTGAAAAAAGAACGTGAGAGGGGTTAGTCGAGGAGATAGGGCAGTTATTATTAAGTGTAGGAAGGATTTGAATGTGACCAATTTAGTCTCGTGTGCTGTTACGGGTATGAGAGCTGATGTCACTTCCCGTCTGCCCACACTGTGGAAAGGTATTTCTTGAGGAACCTGAAAAGGAAATCGGATTAGTGTTGGTCTTAATGACCTGAGAGCTTGACCCCAGAGCCCGAAGGACTATTGCTTGAGGCCGGTCGCGCACGGCCATTTCGTGGAAGGTTTTTAATGTGTTAGCTCTGTTCTTCAAAGGACCTTACCGCCGGAGATAAAAATTCGTGAGGTAAGGTGGGGTGTGGCATTTTCAGGGCCAACCTTTTCTAACCCCTTCCTTCCTTGTGAGAAAGCAGCATCGCTGTAGATGTTGGTTGTACGAGGGAAACACCTTACTGCTGTCACACCCCTCTGCAGTCAGCAATACGACTTTGCCCTCAGATCTTGGGTTGCTGCTTTTAGTCTTGCCGTTTTCCAATCGACCTGTCGGGCATGTTAGAACCTACAGGAACATATGTTCCAGCCAATATAGCTCAGTTGAGTCATCACGATAGGCAAGCCTGACCACTGCATCAAGGTAGCAGCTACGGTCGGGTTGCACGGTTGTTGTGATTCCTGACCCCCAATAATGAAAATTTTTCCAATGTAATTAAAAAAATTTGAAAAACAAATGATTGGCTAACTTGTCTTCGTGTGTGTTCATGTGCTAATGGACAAACACTTTGTTGCCTGTAATAATTTGTTAATTGGCCGTAAATTTTGCATCTTTTTAAGCTGTTAGCTCAAATCATAGTAAAATAAAGTAGTTTGATTGGTTGTCGAAATTTTCATTTTCACATTAGAATTTTATTTTTAAAAATTCTTCACTTTTCCATCCGCGTTATGATAAAAATTGCAACTTTTGAAAAAGACACATCAAAACTGTTAGACCGCCAGACTATGCTTCTGGCTATGAATAGATATTGAGATAAAAAGTGGGATTAAATCCTTGATCATGTAGAAATGGAACTGAAGTCTTCAGGTATCGTGACAAGAGAAAGACTATGCATATTATTAAAATTAAACCTGGAAGAACTGATAACTATTTATCGTGTATGACAGTTTTTTAATTGTGAGTGATTACTAAACCTAAATGCTAATAAAATGTTTAATGCATATTTACAACTGGCTGGTAATTAATGTCATGTGTTTCAAGTCCTTTTTGCAATGTGGCCACTAGTCTAAACGACTCAACAATATGTGCATGTGTATGTAACAGTGTAAATTACGTATTGTGCTTGGGAAGTATGATATTGGGCTTATTCTATGTAATGTCAATAACAAATGTTTTGTAGGTATGCAGTCAAAGTCATTGTCTTAATTTTTCAATTCCTTAATGAGGACGCAAACGTTCATAATGTTTGAAATATAAAAAAAAGAGTTTACTAATTCATTACTATCTAATCTATACCATTCATTTTATCGTACAGTAACTTAATCAACATATTAGTAATATGTGCTGAACTTCACAATTTCTTTGTTAAGTATATTAGAGGGACACCGACAAATTCTATGTACTAATTACCAATTTAGGAATATTTTAATATCAAGCCCGAAACGGCTAAACGTTTTAATAGCAACTCTCTTCGAGAAGTAATTAAAATATAGGTAGTATTAAGTGCTATTATTAAACAGGGTTAGATCTAACTTATTAATTTTTTGGTCGATTAGACTTGCTAAATGCGAATGAGGTCAATTATATAAATTGAAATTTAGCTGTACCAAAGTTTAATTTTGATATAACAATTAAAAGTCTATATTCTTCAGCTGAACAAGCTAAAAAATATTGAAAATGTGTTATTGAAGTTTGTATGTACTATTATGAAACAGATAAAGAGTATAATGATTATTTCCTTTAATTCACTGTTAACATAATGACATATACTCAGATAACAGATAGTACTTGTCGATCAGTGCTAATACAAATTAACCTTAACACAGATAATAAAGGTTTTTTAATTATACGGCTAAACATATTCTTATGTTTTCATGAGTGAAGGACATGGCATAATACTTGTTGATGTTTATGTATACGATTAAATAAATGCGTACTATTCTATGACTTTTTTTATTTTGCACCTTCAGTGAGACGGATGTGAATGCATATGTACCGATAATTATGTCTAAATAATACTACGTATTACGTTCACAGAAAGACTGTGATAACCTCGTCAAGTATTTAAGCACATTTTCATTGTTTTGAGTCAGTACGACTTAGTATAGCGTAAACTGCAGGCCATACTACTACCACTGTTTATTATGCTTAAATATGTCATTATTACAGTGTGATCGTTTCTCGTAATCACAAGATTTTACCTAACGATTTTTGTTGAATACATAAGAATGATCTCAGTACGGTTACCGAAAAAATACGAAACGGAACAGATGCGACTGTAGAGCTATTACATGGATAATTAACGTTAGACTTGATGACGGCTGAAGTGTCATTGGAAATGTGAAGAACGTGTATGGGATGCGAATGACAGTAATTTATTGATGAAATTTGTAACGAATTAAAGAATTAAAATTAAAATCAAATTATGCGTAGCCTTAAAAAGAGCCTTCTATCGGTCTCTTGGTTCCAACTCCACAATAATTTCTCTTTCAGGATTTTCCATCTCCCCATTCCCGTATTTTTTCAACAATCACCTCATAAAACAGTAAAACACGCTAGATTCGCAGCTAGTAACTAAAATATGGACGTACCGTTTTATTTGTGAGACGAAGCTTTGGTACGACGATGTCTTCCACAACACTCCCGTAATTGTGCCACATATTGGATGATGGAATCAGGAAATCGCCGTTGAGGGTCCTAGCAACAAAACGAATGAAACATTGCAGAGACAAACGATCCAAGTTCTTTTTTCAGCAGTTTCACTTGGCGGCTGAACAGAGTTGTACATGTCACATAGTCCGTTGGCGTGAGCATTTTCGTCTATATTGTTATCTCTCATTGAATTCTTCCGAGTTTGTGAAAATAAATCATTTTCTTAATGACTTAGCGTTGCATCCAAATTTACGTTCGTTCGATAATCGGTGGTATTTATCAATTGGATTCCTGGTGTTTCTTCATCCATAGAAGTGGGGGCTTAGATATGAAGCTCAATTGTCAAGGATAACGTCAACAGTGTTTGAGGCATCTTTCTTATGCTTATAGAAATGAAAATCACGAACTGTTTAATGGCACCATGTTTCCTTTTCCTAATTTCTGATAATAATCGGAACGCTCGAAGCAATGCATCTAGTACTTTGTAAATCACGTTCGTAGTTTGGAGAAATGGCGATCATTCGAAGAGTATTTACTTTTTATATCACTTTTCAGAAAATAGACAATAATTACTATTTTAAAACTAATCATTTCATTAGACAAAACGGGATAGAATTTTTTTTAACCAAATAAAATACAAAATAACTGCGATAGATGATATTCGTCCTTGTTTAATAATTTCACAGGAACCAGATGAATAATTATATGATGAAATAAATAAGATCATTTACATATTTCAAAATAAATCAGCTATTCTCAATAATTGTTAGAGATAATAATAAAGTTTAGTCCACTAAATATTTATTATGCCTTACTGAAACTTGTCTGTGCTTGTCCATATTATATATTCTATTTTTGAAATTCTAGGTAGGAGTTGATATGTTTATTTTCAATTCTCAATATTGTGACATTGCCACAATATCTGGAGCTAGTCGATATTCAAGTGGAACAGTTCATCATTATCCAGACTTTTATTATACACCAGATGAGGATGAACATATATTACACACTGATGGTAAAACTCTTAATGTTACGTCAGATGATTGTAATAAACAACAAAAAAATGTATGTGTTGGAGTGGAACAATTTCGTCGAGATTTCGACCGATATTTAACCAGAAAACTTGGCTTTGAAGCTGTTATGCGTATTCGATGTACTCAAGGCTTAGCTATTCAGGTTAGTATTATTAGCTAACAGTTTATAATCCTTTTCTGTATATTATTGTGTTGTCAGTGTGTGGTGTATGCTACCTATGTTGACAGATATAAGTAGTATATGACATCAATCACAAGGGGAATGTCTGGCAGCAGAAAATTGAAAAGATTTAATTGCAAGCAACAGGAATTAAGGAACGATGTAGTTGGTAAGAGACAACTGATGGAAGATGTGCAAATGATGTATTTAGTGTATAGTTGTCATATTTTACAAAGAGATTCTGTAATTTCGTATTAAACAATAAATTGGATATTTCCACCAAGTCTTCGTTCACTACAAGTGTACTACTTTTAATTTATCTTTATTTTATTTCTCTATAGTTTACCTAGTATTTCATGTATAATGTTGAAAAAGCGTTAAAAGGATTTGTAAATAATAAACACGTAGAATAGTGGAGATGAAAATCAAGCTGAATATTGTATTTTTAACTGGTTACTTAAAATACCGAGAAATCGTTTTGGAAATGGTGGAGAAAACCATTCTTATTAATTAAAGTAAGAGAGATAGTGGCAGTCAGCATGCAGAGTTGGTTAGGATTTTGCAGGTGCTCATTTCAGTTACATTTTAAAAGTATGTACGATTTGGCAGTTTCATATCTAGATGAATGAATCTGCGGTATCTTCATTCCCCTTTTGCTTTAGATAGAGAAATTGCAGACTTTGTATGTCCTCTCAAACTCATATCGTTTTCCAGACATTTTACAATTAGTCTATTTCCACGCATATCAGGAAACATGTTCGTTTCCTTTTGAAATGCAAAATACTAACCTTTTTCATAATATTAATTTTTTCTTTCACTAAAGACCTTCCATGGTTCGTGCTTTGTACGTTCTACGGACTTGATTGCTTTACCAAATGTGAGCCCTGATTCTGGTTATGCTGTCCAGTTAGATTTATCTGAAAGCTTAGAAAAATGTGCTACAGTCTGTTGCCAAGTTAGTTAATTATTTAAAACTTATTTGGAATAATTTTTCATTATTTGCCCGCTATTTTTCCACTATTGACCTGGATTCTTTTCTGATTTCTGTATGTTTAACCGTGTCTCTGAAACCACTAAATAAAAATTCTGGTGCAGATCAGTATGGTGTTGAATGTAATAGAATTGGCGGGTGGATCACTTCCGTACAAATCAGCTAAACTAACAAAATACAGACCACACATTGGTGAATTTTTCTCGCTAACAACTAATGATATTTATACGAATATTCATCAAGATTAGAACGAATAGTTTGACAGTAATTGAGCGTCGAGTATAGAGAAGTCATTATATGTGAAAATTATATTTGAAATATTCTCGGCGATTGAAATTTAACTAATTCCAAAGTTTTATCCAGCTAACTTGTCTGGACTTCTTCAGGGTAATAATATATTTCAAATATAATTTTCACAAATAATAACTAATGATATTAGTTAAAATCACTAGTAATTCTACTAATAGAAAAAATGGTTATTGCATAATCACTTTTTCGATGAAAACATTTATCAAAGCAATATTATTATTATATTATTTGAACACGCAAATATTGTTACAAAGGGGCACTGAATACATATGCGCCACACAAGTCACTTGGTTTGTGTGTGGGCTGTGATACTGTCCATGTGCCCAGACAGAAGCAGGTGGTTTTCTTAGGGAGTCACACCCGGAGCCTTCAGCCTAAAGGTTTGATCCACAAGGCAGTGGAGCAACACCAGGAGATGGAGCCCCATGGCAGCCGGTTACCAATAATCGGTTCATACACCATTTATTCCCTCAGGATCCTGGAGACCATGTGCACCATTGGTTAGGAATCAGGATTTTCCAACTCCCGTAGGTGGGCAATCCGTGTTCACTAACCCGGTTAAAACGTCGGACATTCGCTTTTCGTCATCTCAATTTCATAAACACCCCTCCGCGAAAGGCATTGACTAGAACTTCCTTGGCAGTGGCTGTGTGAGTATTTCGAGAAAGAGAACTGACTCTCCCCACCCTCGGTCGTACCAGGGCGTCACTGCAATATAAGATCTATCACCAATCATGAACTGTCAACGATATACTATGCTGTTGAAATCGACGATTTTATTGAAAGTCATTCAGGGCGGTTGTCTTAACAGATAACGCTGTTTTTGGGGCCAAAATGTGTTAGTTTCTAGTGTCAGCGTAAACACCAGTGACTGTCAGAGTACAAGTCCATACGTAACTGTCAAATCTCAAATGCTGTAAAAATATCACATCTTTGTTCTCACTGCCAAACTTTGTAATGATAGATTTTGTCAAAAGTTATCCAAAAAGAGCTTGATTATTTTGAACTCATAGCACTAAAAGACGTTGCTAAACCAGCGATCAAAATTGTTTGATGGATAAAGGCAATACTATGGGTTAACTCTCAAGTAAAAAAATACATGGAAATAAGAAGCTCAGTTGACTTGTGATTCCATTTATGTACAGTACAGTTTCATCGACACATTCAAAATTTCTTTCAATAATGGTATTTCATTTTAGTGTTTATTATTTAGCCTCATATGATAGGACCATCGAATGGTTAATGCTGAGGTTAAGCATATGATCCTAGATAAAAGAACATTAACCGATTGATAAGGCTATAAGTTTTCATTGACTGAGGTGATAGGACATGTTTTTTTGGCTAGCCATAGACTGTCCTGATGTACAATACTGCCTGGTGTAGAGATGAGTTGAATAACGCTAAAAATCTCATTACAATTGTGTTTTTGTATCCTGCACTAATGATATTAAAAAGTATGATTGTGTCGCCAACTTGAAGATCGATTGTTTTGTTATGATTATTCCTTATGGTTTGTTTACTGAAAAACTAATTTTGATTGTGTTGTAATTCATAGAAGTCTCAATTTATAAAATTTGATATCATAGTGTATGTCAACGACTTTCTTCATTAATTAGTCTGACTTAGTTTTTTGACTATATATGGTGATAGAGAAGTTCATTTTTGTCAATCTTCTTCATTGTTGCTGTGTATACGTATTTACTTTTATTTATTTTTAATACCTAATCTTTGTCTGGTCGTATGATGCATCACTCATTTTTATTGGTTTTTCACTACCGCTTACCATTTTGTGGAATAAGTTATTCTGTATATTATTCACAGTAGTGTTGAAACTATTTGTTAATTTTCTTTTGTATTGAAATATTTGTTTCAAATGTTTACTTTGTTAAGAATGTCATTCTACGTTTACTACATATATGAATCACATGATGAGATAACGTGGTATTTTCTTTTTATCTACTTGTCGGTTAAATTCACCATTGGTGTTACAGCAAACAATTTATATGCGAAGTTAAAATATAAAGTCAACTACTTATTGGTTGTGCTGTAAATTTGTCACTTCATACTGAACTAATAAACTTCCATAATTACACAAATCCCAATTATTTGTGACCAATTCTTTAGTTTACATCTTTTTCAAATATTTAGACAATAATAATAATATATTTACGGTATAGTTTATGAATTTGCCAGGTTTTAATCAGATTTAAACTTGAATTTCTTCTGAAAAATCACTGCTTGAATTAATATGAAATTTTTAGTTCAGTAATCTTGATTTCATTTTAGTATCCACTAAACTATACTCTAATCTAAACATTAATGTGGTATGTCATTTTGGCTCGTTATCATTAGATGTTGTGTTTTATTGTATAATCACTTATTGAGATACTGTGTATAAAATAATGTCTATTTGATTGATAACAGTTTTGTCTGAAACTCGTAAAATGTAATCCTAATTTGATTTAGTCGGAACTCAATAGAAAAATTGCACGTATTTAAACGTGCTCGAAATTATATTTTTATTTATTTTAGTGTTGTTAGATTTGTTTAAATTATAGATAAGTATGGAAATAATAAAGTATTTATATAAACTCATACTATTATTTGCTTTTCATAGGCTGCTGTATTATATACGTCATCGAAAGGTGATCGTCGCATTCGTGTACATACTTTGTGCTTACCAGTTGTACACACAGCAACTGAAGTATTTCAAGGAGCAGATCAAGGTGCAATAGCTTGTCTTCTAAGTAAAATGGCTGTTGATCGAACGATATCTTCTGGTCTTTCAAACGCTAGAGAAGCTTTAGCGAATGCTGTAGCAGATGCTTTATCAGCATATGCTACCACTTCTGGTATTACACTTAATAGTAACTCAACAGCTTACGGTCTACCTTGTCCACCGAATCTACGACTACTTCCTTTGTATATTTGTGGTTTGCTTCGTTTTAAAGCTTTCAGAGTTGGAGTAATAACACGTTTAGATGATAGATCAGCTGCTCTAGAGCGAATCAAAACTGCTCCTCCTACTGATTTATTAACTTTAATATATCCAAAGTTATATGCTGTACATCGTTTCGTTTCAAAACCTTTGTCTTCTCATACAACCCTTGCACAAAAAGCTGCTAGTCTTCGTTTAGTTGATCATGATGACGACCAACGTCCTTCTGATTGTGATGGAACATCTTCTTCAAATGGAAGTGAAAGTAATTCAGAAGCTGATCAATTACCTTGTCAATTACACTTGTCCGCTCAATATATTACACGATCTGGTGTATTTTTATTGGATACTGGTGAACTTTTATTACTATTAGTTGGCTGTGGTGAAGATGTTTCTCCAGGATCAAACAATGATTCTGACATTTTACGTCAACTTCTTGGTATTTCATCACCGCGTCAACTTCCTGCACAAGGTGGTCCTTTCATATTGCCACCCATTAATTTATCTAATGAAAAACAGAATACAATTACTAATGATAATACTTCTATTCCAATTGGTCGTCGTAGGTTATCTGCTCTAATAAACCTGATTCGAAGACGTCGACCAATTAATAACGCTTTAGTTCTTATGCGTCATGATTCATCGTCAAATCTTAGATCACTTTTCTTATCTTGTATGGTTGAAGATAAAACAGAATCAGCTCCATCGTATCAAGAATTCCTTCAAATGATTCAGAATTTAGTCAAAACATAATTTTTAAAATGTGTTTATGTTATTATACTTTCTTTTCTTGTGATAATATATCTTCAAGGTTTAATGATGATTATGTAAAAAAGGAACGCAGTCGTTCATCTCTTTTTCTTTGGTGCCTTTATAGTTTAAATAGTAGTGATAAATTAATCGGCTTATGCCTGAATATAGTGTATTTTCTTCTTTTCATTGTATCCTTTTTTCTAGAAAAAAAAGAGAACAAATTTTGTAACCAGATTGATCAATTTTAAAAATGATATCAATATCACTATGATCCATCATTAACAATTTGATTGTTTTACAAAATTTGTTGATTGCTTCATATTTATTTCCCCCTTTTTTTCTCTCTCTCTCTCGTTTTTTCTGTGCTTTTTGTTATTTTGTTTCAAAAATGTCAATAATTATTAATAGTTCAACCCAATTAATTATGCTAACAGAAAGAGAGCACTATCTTTAGGAGTAATTTATAATCAATAAATGATTTATCTATCTAACTAATCGATCAGTTATTACTATCCAAAGTTTTCTTTACTAATAATATTTTTTCTAAAAAAAAATTGGTGGTTTTTTTCTTCTTTACTACCAGCATACTTCATGAAGTTGGAGTAGATTTTTTGTTTCTCTTAAACATTTACTTCTTGAACTAATTTTTGTTTTAACTTCCTATAGTGTTATGATTTAAAATCTTTATTTTAATTGTTTCTCTTTGAACTCTATGAAGATCCACTTATTGTATTATGGTGTAATAATTTAATACATGTGTTTTGTGCTAATGGTTTGATTCAGTTTCGTTAAACTGTGAAAACGCACATACATAACTATTCGTTATATACATGTATTTATTCATGTTGTTTGTTCATTACTCCTGTGTATTATGCTGAGTGAATACTTAAATTTTAAGGATAAATTTGTTAATTGTCATAGAATACAATTAGTTCGCAGATGAAAACCGGGAAGTTTCTACCAAAAGTTAATGGTTGTTGTTTGTTATTACGTTTTGTTCTGACTAATCGTTTCAGAACCTACTCATGGTGTCGAACAGAATAGGCTAGTAAGGGGTGTAAGCAAAACATATGTCGGCCATTCAACTTGACGATAGTTTATAGCTTTATGAATTAACTTGTCACATTTATTTGGTAACTGATGCCAAATCAATGTCACTATTGAAAACCATCAGATCGATGCATGGATCCAATAAAGTTTACTTGATTACAAAACTGAACAGAAGACATTCATTTTTCAAAGGTAAAAATAATCGACAGAATTGCATATGTTTTCTCTGAAATTTTAGATTTTAAAAGAACGACTGAACTAGCTAGTACCAGTCTTTAAATTGTAGAGTATAACAACTATAAAAAAGATATTTCACCTTAAAATAATCACCTGATTAAATGTACTAATTCAAGTTCAAGGTCGAATTGAGGAGATTTACAATACATATTCCCGTTAAGTGAAAAATTTTCCACTAAAATGCCTCCCAGAATACTTGCTCGGTTAGTGCTATTGTACCGTAGTATATAGTTTTGGTAAGACGTCATAAATTCTTAAGATGTCATTCTTGTTGAGCTCGAAACCCGACATCTATAAGCAAAGACTGATGGTGGTTAGCAATGGAATCGAAGACGTGTGTTTCGACATTACAGGTATGCCATACTGACAAGTGCCAGATAGAACGAAACCTAGGCTCGGTTTTTCTGCCAATTGTCCTTAACCGTTGAATATTGAAAAAATGAATTACCTACTACAAAACGATGCTTTTCAACTTAAGTAATATGCAGTAAGAGTAGATAAGATTTGTCAATATACGTCTCAACTATTCTTGAAGAAAAATAAAATCCCCAGTAAAACTCACCATGATTAACTATATTAATTTACATGGACATGGAAATTATTTCGGTTGAAATTACCCTCAGATCGAAACAGGTTAAATTAGTTGATCGGCACGTTATGCTCAAAAAACATAAGGGACATGTATCTACTTTTTTGATTGTCTGAAGACGAATTAATTTAATATGATTGATCTAATTCTACAATCTTTGAATTTTGAGCTCTGAAATTCGTTTTTTTCATTTGCTTTGATTGTTTAAATTAATAGAACAGTGGTTTATTCATAAAATCATCCTGTCTACTGCTATGAAAGTTTCTTATGAGGAATAATTTAATTTTTCAGATAGTTTAGAGCTTAGGATATTTTTGCATCCGTCGAAGTTGGCACATCATACGAGGCTAAAATTACCAGGTGCCAAAGTAATGGAAGTTTCAGTGGTGATATATTTAATTTAGACGTGTAATATGATTCGACAACAAAAAATTGGTTTGTGAAATGAAGTAATTTTAAAATCGCCACCATTGAATTAACTACTATGAATTCGGTGTTCATCTTATTGTGCTAATGCGGTATGGCAACTTGGACCGATGTATATACGTGCCTGGTCCTACGTTGTAGATGACTGAAAATTCCAAGTCTAGAAAAATATAACGAGTGATAGCATTAAGGCTATTGGGACGGATGCTGAGCTATATAACTCAGGGCGCCTATTAGACACCCATGATCAAGAACCATGTTCCAAAACCAGTGAGCAGAATGCTGATAGGACATCATAAGCTTACAATAGCCAAGCTAGATTTCGTCGAGCACCAATCAGCTAGGGCTGGTGAGTTTTCCTATAAAAGAAAATTGGTTGACGAACTCCCGCTACTTCAATGCTTATGATCAACCTAGGTGTTGACGTAGACCAATCCTGCAGCTGATATTTGTCACAGTGACGTCTTTTGTGGGGAAATTAAAACCAAGGGACTCTAGACATCTTTCCTGCCCTATTATGAGATTCCGGAAAAGTGCTCATCTATTTATTTCACTAGACTTTTCTACACTAATGCAGTCGTGCGCTAATTAGAGGCTTGCTTCAAGATGATTTCCTGGTTGGAAGTTGTGACTGGTGAAGTTCAACCATGTTGGGAGTAAGACAATGATCATCAATAATGATAGGAAGGTATGCAACAGTAGTGACCAGATGAATATGTTTGGATTACCTTTTTCGTATAGATCACTGCTTTTTTAGATGTTTCACTATTCCTCATCTGGTTGTGATTGAAATTGTCTCATGATAAATTAAAACGCTTATAGTGTCATTGAAACAAATGTGGATTTGATAGAATGAAAATATGTCATAAAAACGTCTTTATTAACCCAGTAAATATATTTTTAGTTCAGAGCAGATTCAAATTTTGAAATGACGATTAACAATATGAGCTACCAATTTTAAACTGTTTATCTAGAAAAAATTTAACTGGAACTATATCTAACGTACACTAATACTTTCAAATTAGTATTCAGACTTTATTTTTACGTATCCTTTCAGTATAAAAAATTTCGCTGGGTCTTTATTTATTCTAAGAAGATATCAAATTTAACAGTAGAATTAAATAAACTAAAGGAATATAAAAATATACTAAAATTGGACGGCTTATTGTTGGATAAAAGTAGATTGGGATCGTAGTTTGACTTAATCGTCATAAAATTTGTAACAAATCTTAAAACTACACAGAATTGAAATATTCCCTAAAACAACCAACCCTTCGAATTGATTAGAAGTGTGATGTTTAAACTAGACTTATTTTGTAAATGATTTCTATCATTATTAATATTCCCCATTTAAATTGTACAATCATTGTTATTTACAAAATGATTCTGTTAAACATTACACGTTCATAAACGGTCTCTCCATAGAATTTTGTTTACAGATTAAATTGTCTATTGTGATGTCTTTTATATTGAGCGGTCTTCTAGCGAAATCTTAGCTCCTCCCTATGACCTTGTAAAACTTCCACAGCATTTTAGAATCTATTGATCACACTATTAATAGCACTAGATGTTATTTTTAACTATCCAGTTGACATCAATATAAAGGAAGGAAGACATAGCTGTCTGAGCGATCAGCACCATTTTCTAAAATAGTTACATTTAATTTGCTTAAATCTACTGTTAATATACAAATTTGTATCATACATATTTTCAAACCCACGCAGATGCACATGAATACACAAATTCATGTATCTTATCGAATCACTTGGTCTGAATGGCATGTTTTTGCGTGAACTAAATCATTGATTTGTTTCTTTGTACAATTGAAACATTTTTGATTTGGTTATTTAATTTTTGAAGAAATGGCCTCCTCGTCAGAAATTCAGTTTCTTAATAATCGGGATATTACATATATGTTATTTTATTTTATAATTATTATCAATCCGATCAATGCTCAGTTTATTTTATTTATTAAGTCTAACCTTGATATTATCCAGAGATTTCCCCTAGGTTACCCTGAGAGTTGTAACTTGGATACTGAACATAGTAGATATCAATTTACTGATATTTGATCATCTTTATCTTGACAATAGTGGTCGTATTTTTTTGGACAGCCAAGATCCGATTGTTTATGTTAAGATCAAAAATAAAAATTGTTTGACGAAGCTATTATCCTTTATTGACTGTATGACATGTGGTATGTGTTCCCATCTACACTGTCAGAAGTGTAAATATCCTAAATCAGGGTCATAATGGTCCACTATCATTTGCATTAAGAATTATAACAGTTCAAAACTAAGTTTCTTCGTTATTTATTGTGAACACGATATTTCCAATCGTTAAATTACATGAATTAAGGCATTAGAAAAACGTACGGTTATTCAACTCAACTAATGATTTCCATCGATAACTGATAGTTGGAGACCCAATAAAGTCTTAAGAACAGTGAATATCTTATCTTCACTTCAGATTCCGTATCGTTATAGTGTACAGCATGGAACTTAAGATTTTTACTCCGTATCACAAGTAGCGTCTGTTGTTGGTTTGTCGGACTACATTGATTAAGAATTCATAAGAAGGATTAAACATATTCTCAATCTCCCTGTTTTCCAATAGTTCTCATGCTGATTTCAGTTATAAACGAAAATCTTCGTAAGACCATGCCAGTGATAATTTTAAAGAAAAATTTTCATATCTCTCTGTCATTTATCCGTGTAATATGTTGTTCTGTCAGGTTTAATAATACTAATATAATGCATCACTTATGAAAGACCAACAATCACTGAATTTTTGAGACTACGACGTTTGTGAAAAGCAATAACAATGTTTCGTTTTCGATATGCATGTTTATTAAGTCAGGTGGTAAGTTATGTTATGAACTGACGAATTGCTGTTATATATGTTCAGTTGATTATCACGAATCATTGAATACGTATTTCAACTTTCAAAATATAACTTATTGAAAAGTGTTAATAATCACGAAACACAGACTTAATTAATCGATAAAAAAACACCCTATTTGACGTAACATAATGTTAATATCAATCAATACTGACATTGTTGTATGCGATAAAAATAACACAAACCTAAACGGTTTCTAAATAGTAACTAACAAATGGTTGACTTATATTTTATAAGTACTAAGATTGAAAAAGCATTGCTCGATTTATTTCTTTATCTCTTGTCAGTATGAATTCAGTTATTATTTTTATTCACAATCAATATTCATAAACATACATGAAGATAAATTAACTTAGTAGTTAAGGTACACTTTTCACATTTCATTCTAAACATAATTGAACCTCAAAATTTTTGTTAATGAGTTTAACTTTTGTGTTTATGAAACATTAAAATTACATAATTATGAACTATGAAAATATAAGTGACTTTTTGAGTATCCTTGCCAAGGTTTGACTTGATAATTTTGAATAAATTGAGCATTGAGTAGATTGTTATAATAAAAAAACTAATAAATTTGTAGCATCCCAATGAGTAGAAAAAATTCGATTTTCTAACGTTTCGTGCCACTTCTTCAGAGAATAAACAAATGGTTGGTTATTCTCTGAAGAAGTGGCACGAAACGTTAGAAAATCGAATTTTTCTACTTATTGGGATACTACAAATATATTAATTTATTTATAAGTTACTTCTATCATTGTCGCCGCAAAATAAGAGTGTCATTAAAAAGTTGTGAACTTTTCATTTGTAAACTCATTCTAAACCATGGTGAATAGAAAGATATTCAATAGAGTTAAACCATGAACAGTTAAATTAAATCATATTTAACTTAAACGTGTAAAAATATATAAACCATTCTTGTAACTTATCATATAGGTTGTATCCATATTTGTGTTGTTTTTTCAGCGCCTATATATTTTATCTTATTGTATATTTGTCATAAATATTCAGTCACGCTTAGAACAAACAATCTGACTCAAGCCAGTTGTTTTCATGGTTGTCTGTTAGTATTTGAATGGTTGAAATACGATCTTTCACTGATATTTGGTATCTCTTCGATAATGTCACGGTTGTTCAAATGGGTTTTACAGAAATACTAGTTACGAAATAGAGTGTGAGAATTATATCTCAGCGAAGTGAACCAATGGCTACTAGACTAAATCAGTTATAATTAGTGCAAATTTTCTAGTAAACATGAGTTCAAGATTATTTCCAATTTTGATTGACATAACTGTTGTGACTTGTGACTGCAGATTAGACGAAAGCAAATTATCGATCGGACCAAAGACGCGTAAAACACGTAAGGACGACCTAGAGTCCTGTCTGGTCCTGCTTCCCTTTCTAGCCCAGCCAGTCGAGTCCAGAATGCGAGTCTCAGCCTCTGAGATATGAATCGTTATATTTCAAACATACTCTGTTTATATATCAATCAGACAGACCACAACGTACCATAAAATAGAAAATAACATTGTACAATATTGGCCAACAGGAAAATGACATGTTAAGTAAATATTGACTAATAAGAAGATGATGCCATTTCATGTCCAAGGATAGCATTAGGCTTAACAGGATAATTTTTGGGATAGCTATTGTTGAACTATTTTATCTGTCCATCTTTTCTAAAATATAAAACTATAGTATGGATGCAAATTTGTTTTCTTATTCTCGCATTGTCAAAGTACCGTACTGTACAGAAGAGATGGGACAATATTTCAACTCATCCGTTCTACCACTTAGATTATATCCATCCACGTATCATATAAAATTCAGCGCATGATAATTTATATTTGTTAGCTTCGCTGTGATATCAGAAATAATAGAATTCAGTATGTTGACTAATAACACTTTGAACTATGCAGTTTGTACTCAAGTAGCTACCTATGAACCAGTATTCAAGTCAGAGAGAACTTTGTAAGCACAGTTGAATATATTTGTGTTTGGGATTTCAACCAGTCGCAGAATAATGTACAAAAAAAATTATCAGTTAGCACAAAAATCTCAGATTCGTTATCACTTAAGACTTCATAACTCATCATTTATAACTCTTATTGTAAAGGAGTCCTTGACAAGCTCAAAAAACGAGAGAAAATTTATAAGAGATAACTAATAAGCAAGTGTTTCATCAAAATTCTTTGTGCGTTCGTAGACAATGTTGATACCAACATTGAATTCTGCCTATGAAGATTGCTAACATAGGCTTGTTCTGTAAATAATTTTTGACATTATTCACATTTTCGCTTCATGTGCACAATCACTGTTATTGACTACGAAATCGTCATTTAAATTTAGTCTTGACTTTCTGTTACTGGTATGTTCGTTACTTGCATGACACATTGATTATCGCTCACAAATACACTACTGCCCATACACTTACTGTTCTCATTTATCCAACTTTCACATTAAAGGATCTGTGATATAGTTCCTACATGAGTTTACGGCTCATATTGATATCATAATTTCTAGATTATTACTGGCATACATTTTATGTAGTTCTTAAATGGGGTTATTTGTTGCTTATTATAATTGTCGATTCAGTGATCGATCAATTACGTGATTCTCACATGCTTCTAACTGACAATATAAGTAACATCCGGAACATTTTATCTGCGTATTTATATTTCCGAATGTTTTTAACCGCCTCCGCACTTTTGTAATAATTTTATCATTATTTTGGTACTGACATGTTAGGTCCACCACTTGCTTAATTATACCATAACCCGTATTGCATAAAATGCATTCTGCGAGAGAAGTATAATTAAGAAATTGAACTAACACATTTCAAGATCCACTTTCTACTGCTTCGAGTGCATGGGCTTGATTTCAAAGGAAATCCCTCCGTGTATACGTCGTATGAGACGACAACCCTTTGTCTTGCAATCATGCGTACAGTTATTAATCACGCCACCTTCGTCTGAGCGTTCTGTTTATTTCCGGCATTAGATGAAACCGTTATTAATTACTTTAATTGAGATTTTGGCGTTTTTGTAGATCACCTTATTAGTTAACTTTAATGAATCAAGTCTATTTTGTTTTATTTGACCTTTAAGCTTGGCGGCTATGTTTGTTTACCTGGTTTGAACGTTCTTCTCTTAACTGATCGCTTTGATCAGTCCATAAAATATAGAATAATTTCCTGTGCTCCGTGGAAAGTTTTTTTTTATAAGTAACTGACTCATATTTCCCAACTATTTAATTACTTGAATTTGACTGTCTGTGTTTGAGTAATTCGAATATTTTGGTCGCTAGCTGACAGAATTATGTATCTTGTTGGATGAGACTCATTTCTTTCTTGATAAACAATGAGTTTTGCGTTTTCCACGAATGGATTTACTTGGTATATTTTAAATTTCATAGTACAATTTTTTTGAACAACTATGTGCTGTATAACTTGGTAGTGCTATCTGTTTGTAGACATTTAGATAATTCACAATCGTAGTTGTGTGATTAGTACTAGATATTATAGCCAAACTGCTGTCTTTCGATTCATTGGTGTTTGGTTGGTGTTTAACGAACCAGGTTTGGAAGTCATACAGAACATTCGCGAATCCCAAGAATTCTTGGCACAATAGTAATGAATAGTTTTTCAGTTTATCTAGGCAATAGATGTAGAGATAGTCAGGACAAACTTATTTTGTATTTAGTTTTTGATACTACTTGCATTTATTTCATTAATTTTGCTAATTTGTACATTTACTATCAGTGACTGCAAAATAGTTGTTTAAAATCGCGTGACCTTGAGTCTTCTTTTTCCATTTTGAAACCCCGTAGCACGACACACTAATAACCACCCATAAATACACTAGTATATACATATGTCTCCTGTTCTCAATTGTTTGTTGTTATGATAACTGGACTCCTATGTATTTATTATCTGCATTCATACACCACAGCTATATTTTCATTACATACTTTATCTGGTTAAATAGCTCGAATTATAATAATCTTTATTAGAATTATTAATAACTTATACCAAATACAACTCCAAACACGCCAAGTCCTGACAATTTAAGTAACGTCCAGTAAATTTTCCTTGTGCTTATAAATTTTATTTAATATATTAATACATGGATTTGTGGACGTAATAACTTTATTACTATTTTTGAGTTGATATATTTTTGGTCCATTGCATACCAAATAATCTTTATATTGAATAATGTTGATGGCTTCAAATGACTTGACTATTAGACCGTTGATATGCTGAACTATTTTATTTTTATTTTTTCATTATGAGTTACCTCTTTTACTTGAGCAATTTGTTTCCTGCTAAGTTTAAATATCTTCCTGTCTTCAACGGAGTAACTAGACTGTTCTGACTGACAGTGTAGTGCATCCCAGCAAAAGAGCTTATTCAGGATATATCAATAAGCAAGTTTATCAATAATATACCAGAAGAATTAACTGCAAAACCCTAGGTGTCTGTCTATGAGTAAAGCAAAAGGTAACAAATTACAGTTACAATACAAATGGTATATTAAACAACAAGATAATAACAGTTGTTATGAAATGAATGTTACTTGTAATCTGCTCTCTGAGATAACAACCACAAATGAGTTCATTTTGATTAACGAAGATTCCTCTGCACGTGGTGGCACCAACGGCGTAATGAGAAAGATTGTATCCAATAGTATTATTTAGTAATCATCCGGGCCAAAATCCAAAGTAGAGTAGGAAGGCCTAAAAGGACGTTATAACACTATTATAGTCTTCAATCAAAGGCCGTGGCCAATAAAGCAGAAGAACAGACGGCTGATATAGTGTTTTTATTTCAACCAACGCGGTAGAATATTCGTATATATATATATATATATATATATATATATATATATATATATATATATATATATATATATATATATATATCCAAACAATTATAATCGTTTTTTTATTAATTGATGCAGAAAAACAATAGATATTGAATAAAAATGTAGTTACATATAAAATGTGACAAATTAGAGAAAAGTGTGGTTTTTATTTTGTCGTTACAAAAATCACTGAATATACATACCACCACATAACTCCCCCCCTAGGGCATACGTCGGTGGAATTATGCCCGACGTAAAACTAAATGCTTCGGAGGAAAAAAAATTGCACAACGTAAACAATAATCAAATGTTATCAGAAAAAAGATCATATTTGTGTACATATTTGCGAACGAAAATGTTTTTCTTATAGTAAAAGAAAAATTGTGTTTCTTATTCTTAATGTATATAAAAGGTTTAGCAACAATAACGGAATGTATAATAATATTAATAGTGTTATTAATAATAACGATAATTAAATTGATAGTTTATCGAAAAAATATAAATACCTGTATATATTGTGTAAACAATTATTGATAAAATGTGGTTTTTATTTTGTCGTTACAAAAATCACTGAGTATACATGTCACCATAACAGCAACGAGAATGATGTGAACTACGATTAAGCCGGTCGATGGAGATAATGATTTTAAGAAAGCCTACTCTGTTATGTAGCCAGTTTTTTTGATACCGTTTCATAATTTAACTTTAAACTTGGTAGTGATAGTAAAAGTCGTAGATTAATTATTCTACTAGGCGTTGTAATAAAGTTGACAATTACTATGGAAACAAAGTTGATTCGTTAGTGAATTATGTATTAAACTTGATAGAACTGAAGGAGAAACATGATAATAAAGAGTATATGAATTTTCTAGGACGATAATGGAGCAGTTAGTGAGTAAACTTCATTAAAAGGTAAGATTCAGATGCATAAAGAAAGCTGAAACCATTAACTTGAGTACTGTTCAGATGATGCGACCAATTATGCCAAAAATCTAATTAAATTGATAAAGAGATTGGTTTAGGTAGACGATTATTATTTCAAATAGAAGAATTTTGATGATAAGCGTGTCTGTTAACGGTTCTCTAACGAAATCAGGATTTAAAGGGGCTTCTCGACCAAATTTTTATGCTCAAGGGATCGAAGTGAGGCATAATGCTAATATCACAAAAGTTACTTCTTGATTGAACTGGTTCACCAATAATGAAAAAGATACTTTGAGTTTAGATCTGTTATTCCATCAACGGGGAGAAGCTCGACCTGCTAGAACGGGGGGGACTAAGCTAATGTTGATTCAAGAAAATCTGTTGGGCTTTAGTTAACGTGTTAACTGAAACAGGAGTCTTGTTTATGTATGTTGAGGTAGATAAGTTGAATGATTTCGGAGATAAAAATAGTGTTGTTGATGCTATTTTAGTGGAGGCCCGTAGATCTGACTCCTTGAAGATTGTACGAATGTTTGTTATCACCTATCCTCGTATATAATCATCGACTTTAATCGCGTTAGTTAATAACGGATTTAGATAAGTCAAATAACGAGAATGGTCTTTCGTATACATATATTTTGTATGTAAAGTGAATGCGATAGAACAAAGCAAATAGGACATGCGAGAGAAATGGCCGGTAATCCAACTCCATTTCTAGCTTGGCGTTACGCAATATTTATAGGCAGACAAAATAAATTACAGACATGTGATGAGAATTGGGATATGAAGTGTACACACATATACGCTCATATAAAAACAGTCAAGACTGATAAGCGAATAATTAACAAGGTCAAATATGACTCAAGTAGAACGAATAGATTTGCATGTCCAAAAACTAGAATAAGATATATTATGGGCTTAAAATAATGACTAACTCTACATTATGTCTTACTTCGATTTATCCATTACTGGGGAGTTTAGACCTTTAAGAGAAGGATTGTAAAATTTCTCTATCAGAGGCTATGGTGATTACCAATTATAAATTATGATCTGTAATTTGTATCAGTATTTTTCGGAAGTAGTTTTGAAATGTCTTGCTGATTATATAGAAAAGGTTCATGAATGTGTTGATAGTTGCAATACGATAGGTTACTTAGGACAAGCAGTAGGAACAAAGGAATCTGGCTGAATTGCTATCGAAGTAAATTCATATGTTGATTCGTTTTTTATATTAATGTTAGACCTTATGTTAAAATAAAACCATCATATGCACCCGAAAGTAAACTAGAAAACTATCCCTCCTCTAAAATTAGGTCGTGAAGAATCTATATAAAAGTTATTTGCTATCGGTCTTACTCACTTCGATGATTCTGGATCACCCAGTGTATTTATAAAATGTAGTTTGGTTTTACTATTATATAAATTATAAAAGAATCGAATTTTGCGTTCACACACTGTTACCTACTGTTGAAAAGGGAAAGTTTTCATAAATCGCTGTTAGTGCGAATATTCATTCTCATGTTAATACTTATGTAGCTACAAGTCGATTTGTATATAGTGGACCATTTATCTGAAGATTCAGATGAAGCTGATCGCATAATGAAAAACTGGAACTGACGTCTAAACAATCTTGCTTTGGCCGTCAAGAGATCACGAGTACCACCAGGTCGCATGATTGATCTGAACAGTAAAGGCATATTATTTTCATAAATACATCTCGCGATCGACTACAATCTATGGAAGAATGCTGAGAATTTTATATCAGGCTTTGATTTTATTAGTACAACTCAGTGTGATCTGACTAAATTTGGAGCTATTGTCAAAATAATACCGTGATATTTGTTGTTGAAATGTAAACCATATAATATCAGACCTAATGACACCATGGCGCCAAGTATGTTTGAGGCTAAATGAATTTGGTAATCAGACTTTCTACGAGCAATAATGTGACATTCGACTGCAAAATGGAGTGAAATAGCCGAGTTTGACTGTTATGTCAAGGAACGAAATTCTATCAAGATATCGAAAGTGGTAGGTGCTCTTTATGATACGCAATTTTATTCTGGATTTCGTTTTACACTGATGACTAAAGTTCATAACCTACTTCATAAAGTTCGTGATGATGATGCCAACAAATGGGACCGCTTCAACACCTAGATCAGTGGAGACGTACTGTCCCATTGAGTACGCTCGTACGATACATATTCACAAGGAAACAGAGCAGGAAAGATTAAAAACTCATTTATAAATGTTGATAGTGTTCAGTAAATGACTTGGGGGCAATAAGTGCTTGCGATAACGGACGGCTTCTCATTACTTTATGAACCAGTTAATATGGATATCTAAATACTGTCTTATAACATGATTAACAACTGAGGTGCTTGCATCAAGATTGGTGTTGAGATTAATCAGTGAATGTTGAGCCCTTAAATATGTTTTAGCAGCAAGTGACGGTAAAATAATAGATGAATCTCCCACTTGGTAATTGTACTCTTCAAGTCAGTGATGGAATTTAACAACATGGCTTAAAAATTCAGGCGCTATACTAAAGATACCACTGGGGGACTTTTGTAGCGTCGGTTGCTATGTTAGGCCCATATGGCTTAATCTGGCTTTCGGACGTGTCAATTTACTCATTCTTCTCAAATCACATTTTGAACTTGTTACGCATTGGCTTAATACCATTAACTTTTTATGTAAGCGTATATGTGAGCATTTCTTATCTTATTCATCACATGTCTATAACTAATTTTTGTCAGACTATAAATAACATTTAACGCTTGAATAAATCGAGTTGTCTCATATACTTTTACAGTCGCGCGTCATTTTGCTTCACTCTCATCCCTTCGCTTCTCCGATAGTTTGTCTGGGTCAACGATTGTGTGAAATATATGCATTTGTAGTCCATTCTTGTATTTGACCTATTTAATCCCGTTATTCACCAACGCGATTAAAGTCGATAATTATATACAAGGATTGGAGGAATGTATATTTCAACAACAATCATTCATACGATCTATCAAAACTAAGTCAAATATAGAGCCACTAAAAGTTGTTTTATTTTGTGTGTTTGACACGAATTACATGGTTTCTTGTGGATTTTCGTTCTCCAGGACATTCAAATACTGTAAGTCGTCTACTCTTAATTGTTTTGTTCTTGATGCAGAATAAGCGGTTGTGTCCTAAGCTCTTCCTTCGGAAATAAAGGTGACCAGAGGATTTGAAAGACTATTCAGCGTGTATAACCAAGGAAAATGTTTCCCTGCGTCATTGAACTGTAGTATAAAGATGATTGTTGGTTTATTGTTCCCTATAGTAGCTCACGTACATTTTAGTTTGTTCACATTTAATTTGATCAAGCCTTTTCGTTAACTTATTTAACGGACAGAGTTATTTGTACAATAAAAATTTATCTATACCATTACACCTTTATTATTGTTACACTGCCTACGCATATACGCTGCTATTAAACGCAACTCAATTTCGTAAATGTGGCCTTCAGTTTAGCAACCAATCAGAATGAGGCGGGAATTATTAAATCCTCCATCTTTGTCAGCAATGGCGATCGGCTTTCTTCGTTCTGTGCTCTTTTCAGCTAGTTCTTTTGTGTAGCTATGTAATTTAATGTTTCAGTGTGCTATAATGCCGCAGTTAGTGTAATGTTCTATATGTTGGTGTGAAATTTTTTCCGAATCAGCATTGTTTTTTGGGTTTTTGCTACTTCTACTCAAGTCAATGTATTTCTTAAACCAAGCTGACTAGTCTTATGTTTTAAAATGGTAATCGGTTTTGTATTGACTTGTTTCCTAGATATCCAAAGCCGAAGTTCGTTTTTTAGCTAAAATAATTGTTGCTGCCGCCTGTGACTAACTGTCCGCATGCTCGTTCCTAACTGTCCTTTATGATGCTATCGGTAAAATGAAAGGAAACAATCTCTGGTCTTTAATTTTCTTCAGTATTAAGGACGACACTATCCCACAAACGAGTCAAACTAATACTGACTGCCCAGCAGTAGGGGATATCAGTATTGCTTTTGAGAGGACCCAGGCTTCCGACAACCATAGACGAAGTCACAGATGCTACCAATCTATTGCAGAGGGTTTGTTTTTTAGCCTTACTGTTAGTCGCTTAATTGATCCGATGACTCATTCATTTCACTATATATGTACATTTTAATCCTGTTCAGTTACTTGCTCCCTCATTTGTTTGCTTGCTTGCTTTTTGGCTTGCTGTAATTTTGGTGATTTGTGTGTGGTGCGTTGATAAAAATTAACACTTCGTATTCGCCTTCTGAATAATACATCGTCGGGGAGTTATCTAGTGATCGTAATCACGACGAACTGTATACGACTTTTAAGGATTGTATTAAGTACCGACTACTTTTACGGGAGAACTGAAGACATTTGACTGATTAAAACCTTTATATTCAATATTATTAATTTCACTGTGTTTTTGTATGTACTTGTTTTACTTAACTTCTGAACTTGTTTGTTTATATCATTATTTCGGACATTTGGGTTTCACTTTGTCCTTGGGTTATTATTTCGGAGTTTTGCTCCGAGAACCTACAAAATTGAATGTTTGTTTTTTAATTGTTACATTTATTACTGTTCGAACGACATTTGGGTCGACTATTTATATATCACGAATAAACTTTAGTACCTAAATTGGAGTTTGGTTCGATTGTTAATTTGGGTTCGTAAATTACAAATAGATCGATATACCGTACTTCAATAAGGGGAACGAGCAAAAACTTGGATGTAACAACTACAACATCCTAAATAAAGTGGCTAATGAACTAGGATATTCAAGAGGGAGACTATAAAGAGCACTTTCGTGCTGCACAGAGAGATTTGTGAAACTCATGTATGAGATTTTCGTCTTTTTTGTGGATGTCTGCAAAAATCTCATTACTCCTACGTTTATGTTTATGTATGCTCATCTAAATGAAATGTCTGTTTTTGAGTTGACTGCTTTGTGTGCAGAATATTACTTCAGTCCCGAATGTTTCCACATTCATTCTTTCCTAAGTTGTCAATCTATGCGTGAATCCTTTCTATTCAAAGGTACCCCTATTTACCGTCACTGAATATTGTGAATTGGGGAAGACCCGAGAAATTTCATGAAGTAAATCACTTAGATTAATCATGATTGACATACACTTTCATATGTACCGACCTTTGATCCACTGTTATATGTTTATTACGTGATTAAATACTACAGAACATACAGTGTTAACACTTGAACATAAAAATCATTCCAAACTTTTGCCAATCCACTGAAGGTACAAAGTTGCTTGGTAGTGGTTTGGCTTGGATATTATAGAGCAACAGTTTACGGATATTGTATCCGTCAATGACAGACCAGGGAGTACTTAGTGAGCAAGTTTGGATTTGATCTTCATGTATGTTGAAAATGATGGTCCAAATACTAGTTATATATCATTAGAATGGCCAGATTTCGACAACGATATTTCTACGTCCTGGTATGGAATCGAGCAATCACCCAGTCAAGGCCCCAGAATATTTCGCTTATAAAGATTAATACAACTGAATACGAGTAAATATAAAAGAAATAGAAGCATAAAAGCTGGCTGTCTAGAGCATAAGAAGCATTTGAAATGAAAATTGTGTTGATATTTGGTTGCAATGTTTGATTAGCATATTTAACTAACAGAGTCCATTGAAATTCACTATATTAGTGACCACATATATTGACTTTAAGTTTATTTATTATTGAGAGCTGATTACCACAGAAGAAAGTTACACTCTGGTATATTTAAAAGTGAGAGATATTTCATCATAATTCTGAAGAAAAACCGCTGAATGTTGATCTCAGGGAAGTATATTTAAATGTGCTTATAATTTGAGAGGAAAAAGCGAATTTAAAATACTCCCGAAAATTTTTATCCATCTGTGAATCTAGCTGTCGACAGTCTATCGATCAGCAGTGCGCTGCAAGCTTCCACCATTTTGTTTGTCCGTCTATCAGAATTGTTGTTAATACAAACTAGACCCAATACCTTAAATTTCAGTACATTAAGGAATTCTCAAATCTTATCGAGTTAGTACTACGAACAGCTAGATATTTTTGTTCGTATTAGGCTAACAAAATATACATATAGTTGTAACGATCCAGAGCGCATAAGAATAATGTGGGCAAATTTCCTTTTGTGTTGCTATAGCTTTCAGTTGTTTGATTCCTATTATGGTACACACAGTAACAAACAGAGATAAAGACAGGTGATACAGCAGCTGTCTCTGTAAGAGTATGCCTCAAAAATTACAAGGTCAAGCATAATAATGGGCGGCGATGAACTAACATACCAACTAACACACGTGAATATTTCCTATGATAAAGGAGGAAGATCGGATGTGGATGCCAGGGCTTGAAGTGGCAGAGCGAGAGCAGTATTGGCATAACTGAAGAACATATGGAGTTCCGAAAAATCGTCAGCCAAAAACAAAATCATAATATCTAACACTAGCGTTTGAACAGTTTTACTTTACTCAACCAAAACTTGAAGAACTACAAAATTAATCGATAAAAGGCTACAGTTATCACAGAACACCTGTCTATGCAACATACTCTATATTTGTCTGCCAGGTACCAATAGCAATAATCTAATATGGCCGGGAACAATCCAGGATCTAGCTGCAGAGGAAAACAGTAAAAGGTGCTGGAGATGGACACAGACGACGGGAGTCGATAAACCGCATCACACTACGTTTCGTTGGGAAATGGAGGCTGACATCAAAAGAGTGAGTGAGGAAAATCTGGGAAAAAGAGCAAGGGACATGATGGGTAGACGATGTTTTATCAACAAGCTGTGTTTCGCAAGGGATAGCAGGTATAAGTAGGTTAGTATCAAGATTAGGATTGGTGTGAACATGGATTTTACATCCATGATATTTGTAAGGATTTTCCGGTAATGAGTAACCATGCACAATGTTAGTGATCATTAGATCCATAAATTGTCTTTCTTATTGATTATTAAGATATATCTACATACCACTAGGTTTTGTATACGTATTGTATTTTATATCACCTGCCATAATCAAATATCATATCAAATGTCATAACCAAATATGATATGAGCTCTAATGGTAGTTGTTTGTTCTGACAGCAGCTTGACTCCTGAAGCCTCGGTTCAATCAAGATAATTTCAATCATTATTCCCAAGTTTAAAGATAATAAGGATATTGTAGTTCACCAGCGTAGATGATCTATGTCGAAAATGATTGGAGACCTACTCGAGTTAGACGGGAATGGTGTGACGAACCAGCTAACGTCGAAGTCACACCTCGTGGTCAGCACCTTACGTGGACTACCCCATTGACGTATCAAGGTACCATAGATACTTTGAAGACTGTACAACACAGAGGACGTTATTACAGAAATATATTAGTTAAGGTAGATACAAGCGAAAGTAAGACCACTGCCGCATGGGCCAGTCCATGGCATATGATTAACGGATGCGCGTTAGTTGTCCCTGACTTTGACGGGGAGCGATGATCTGTTCGACATTCAACTGCCGGATGATTTGGCTAGGGCTCAGTGACATTTCATTGGCCCTACAATATTCTAGGTTTGACAACGCCTTGGTCCGTAACACTTTTGTGAACAAATTAATACAAAACTACTCAGACTGGGAGTCAGGAATGAAGGAGTTCGAAGATAGATATGTAAGGGTGTCGGTACATCAAGATGTGTGTGGTCTAAGATGGCTAGTTGTTGCGAGGGGTGCGTAGCACTATGTACTCGATGATGATCTGGCGCAAATGCGTGATCAGGCGCCTTCACCTAAGGTGTGCACGACAAAACCAATGAGGTTTGAATCAGTGTTGATGACTTACGGAACTATTTATATGTAATATATTTAGTGCTACAGACGTTTCCATGTGATTTCAATTATATCTGGTACTTTCTTTTCGAAGACGTGTTTCTTAAAGTGTGAAACCCTGCCGTACAGTATAACACTAGGTTAAAAATCTTTGATAGATGACAGAAGGCAAGGAATTTTGTTATTTTTTATGGCATCACTTTTTGAACTTAACAGTTTCATTTCAACCAGGAAAAAACGGATAGACACAAAACAACGGACTATTTATTTCAACAAATAATGAGAAAATATGCTCTAAGAATTCCGATTTGTCTTCGGTTATTTATTCTTGTTTTCTTAAGTTCATTCAATTCCGGCGGCAATTCATAGACGGCTTCTTAGCGCATTCTTGTTTGCAGCCGTAACGTGTTCTGAGTGTCTCAAGATGTCGTTGAACGACTTCTTTGCTAAACAAAATAAGAAGAAGTCTAAGAAAAAACAAAATCCAACGGAACTAATGGATTTGCTTACAAAAGGGGGTGAAGTACTCAAATCTTACCCAGAGTCAAACGCTCCACAAGAAAACAAGCCCATTACTTCTGAGGTGAGTTGGCACCTTATTTACTGTTCATTTATTGTTTATGAATTAGAAAGATGACGAGTGGGAAATAATAGACGACGAAAAAGAGATAGATTTCCAGAACATTCGGGTCTACAATCTGTCCTCGAACATAAATGACGATTCTGCTAAAAATTTGTCGAAAAACAAAGATTCTCGTGAAGGTGATGGTGAATCTGTGGTAGAGAAAAAGGTTTGGTGTGCAAAGCCCATTGAAACTCGTGAGTCTGTACTGTTCTATTTTGTGAGGCTTATTTCAATTATTTCTGCTTCGACAAGACATTAAAGGGACACACGAATTTGGTTTGTTTTTATCCACTTACTGTGAAACAAAATCAATAGCTTTCAAATTGAACTTAGATTAGGTTTTGATCCCAACCACCATTCTGATCAAGTTGCTCTTTCAACAGTAAAGTATTAGTGAGTTATAAGCCTGTTATGGAACCTAGCATATCTTGTGCTTACGAATTTCTTTCACAAATTTAGTGGCAGCCGTCGTTTGTAATGTGAGAAAGACCAGCCTATTGCAAATAGTCATCCTGGCTCCTTATCTTAGTTGTTATTAAGCGTTGCTATTTTATCCCCCTTTTGTATACCTACTTATGTGAGATGTTCAGCTTAGTACAGAACGAGTTCGTACGTTATCACGCCCTGTTTTAATAATTTTTTCAAATGATATGTCATTCCTGATTATCTATTTTTTCAGGTGAATAAGCGTCGTTAGCTAGTTTTTATAGAGAGTGGTTGCCTTCGTAACCACTAGTGTAAATGTCTCAAATCTTTTAAATATCAGTTGCTTGTCAAATTATTGGTTGCTTTACTACTTTCTGCCCGTGCTTTTTTACTCACGTTTTGTTTGGTACTAAACATATTTATAGCCGAAGAACCCGTAGAAGCAGTTGTACAACCACCACGTAAACCTAGCGTCTACATTCCTGCTCCGTTGAGACTGGGAGGCAGTGCTATTGGTCCTGTAGCTTCAAAGCCAAATGTAGCCAGTTCAATGGATTTTCCTACTTTAGATGCATCTGTAAATGAACCTCAGAAAAAGGAAACTCAACCAAATAATGATAATGATGATAAAAACTCACCTTGGCAACAGGCAGGTGTACGTCGTGCTAACCCAATATCTAATACATTACCAATAGCCGTCAGTAATACAACATCCACATATGTTCCACCAAGCTTGAGACAGACAGGGGCTCCGGGCTTCAAAAGTGTGGGTCCAGGTTATACTGGAGATGGCTTTCGGCCTCATAATGATCCACCTTTCCGTTCAGATATAGATCCAGGATTTAAAAGATTTACTGAAAATCCAGGACTTCGCGAAGCCGCTTCTTCAGGTGGCGGTTGGGCTAGAGGAAATATTATCAGTGTGGATCCCACTAACAATCCTTCCGAACAACTGCCGCTGAATCCCTCAAATACAAGTTTCCACACAGTTTCAGAAAACGCAAATGGATGGTCTAGGAATGTAAATGTGAAGACTTACAAGTAAGTTATATTTATAACCTTGGCGTCCATCCTTCGTTATTTTAAATTCATTTACGTCATACAAACTAATGATTTCTTCCAAAAATCATTCTCTTACTATAAGGCGTTAGCCTGTTTTCATTAGATATTGATAGAATCAAACGGAAAAAACCATTTTGAATCTCCTAGCTGGATTTAGTCACAGTTGCATATATTAAGATAGTACAATGAGTTTTTGCAGTGAGGTATTAACAGCTTACCACTAAGCTGAATTTTAAAATTCAAAAACTCATTCATGAACTAACGGCTTTCGTTAATGTCCTCCATCGAGACTTAGACTATCTTGCGAAGATCAGTCTCCTCAACTCTGGGTTCACTTGTTCGCTGACGATATAACGTGTAGTCGTTTATTTGCACTACTCCGACTGCACTTGTTCCATTGTTATGTCAATGCTGTATCTATTGAACCATATAGACTGTTCATTCATAGCTGAATATATTTTTTAATTCTTGTCCTTCGGGAATTTATAGTACAGGAAACCTGGTAATTACTTTCGAGTAGACCATAGACTATTCTCCATGCACTAAAAGCTGGACATTTTCTTTTCTTTTTCAGAGATGTACGTGAGACGCCTGGGCTAGAAATCGATTTAAAAAACAGATTCACAGCATTTAATGAGACCTGAGACTGACCGTCAAATGGGTTTTCATCAGTTTATCTATTAATTTCCATCTTACGAAAGTAATGATTAATGCTTTAGTATCTCTGGAAAGTGATATTTTGAACAATTTCAGAGAAGCAATCGGAGACTAGCTGTTGACTGTACATTGATTTTTGATAAGTTCCTATTTCTAATGGAAAGTATCACGTGCTTATTTTCCTCCTATTATAACAGGTAACCTTAATGAATTATCCTAGATAGGTGTGGTTGACTTTCACTCAACAACACATTTCTAATCCAGAACTTATTTCCAATGTGTGGTGAAAATCTTTTGATCATCACAATGTTTTGAAATTAACATCTTTTGATTCTATCGTTTTAATGCTCTGAGATGTGGGACCAATTATTTTCCCGATAAGGTGTTCGTTTAAGTTTACTATTTTTCTTATAAAGTTCACGAGATTCGTGCATGTTATTCTAAAAAGTACTACTTTTTGTCCTCATATGTGCTGAATTTTTGTAGAACATCGTTTTCCTTGTTTTAGATTCTGGTCATTCGCTTGAGAGTCTTCAGTATTTAGTTCTGTTTTATATTACGGTTGATCCATGACAGTCGTATGCAGTATACTCACTCATTAAGTAGTTACTAATGTCATACCAGTGCACAAGTGTATTGTCAAGTTGCAGAAAAAAACCATAGTTTGAATGATGAGTAAACATAATTAAGTTTCTGTACTGATGTTTCCTTTTTCGTATCCTGCATTGTGCAGCAGTCAAGTTTTAGGGGGAGCGCTGTATTGGTTCCAAATATCCCAAGGGCCACATTGTCTATTTCATTTCACCTTCATCACAGTGCCAGATTATTCATACTGTACTTTCTGCTAAGTCCAGGCCGCTCGGAAAAAGTTGGCTAAAGTGAGTGGTAGGACTAAGTAACTACTGTTAAGAGACAAAGTTTTATTATGATCAGCCTTCCCCATGTTTATAAAGTTGAGTTGAAAGAAGTAGATCTCAGAAATATAAAACTTATCTGCTACTACTATTCCCAAGAAGATCTGTTTTAATCGGTCTCAAGTAGTTTGTACTGCACTATAATAATTAATATTTTCTTCATAGATGATTGGGGGGAATTAGTTGTAGATCACTTATTCTTCAACCAATTATTACCAGACTTAAACCTCGTGGGTTTGGTATCATTTGCATGCAGTTTTTATGCCAACCTCTATCCGGTACGATGCTTCAGTTGGATGTAACGATTCAATAAAATGTAGACTAATCATTTTCACCTGAAAATCTATACCTGAAAGTAACGGAGGAAATTTCCGGTAAAAACTGTCAACTGATTACGTGTATTTCTTTTGGAACTTAAACTATTAATGTAATAATATCCGACTGAAACGAGATTACATGTTAGTTGATTAGTCGTCCAAACTGTCATCAGAATTGATTACCTGAAAGGTGTTCTTCAGGGCTGCCCACTCCTCTCATTCTTGTTTGACTTTGTCGCTGACGTGCTTTCAGAGATAACGCTTTCCTCATCTAAATTTTCAGGAGTTGAACCACCTGGAGATTCACTTGTTGACTTAGAATATGCCGATGACATAGTTCTATTTGGCGAAGACGCTGACAAAATTCAGAGTCTTCTGACCACTCTAAGCAACAATGCAAGCATGTTCGGGATGCGATTTTCTCCCTCGAAATGCAAAATGTTGCTTTAGGATTGAGTTGCATTGATACCCGAACTAAGTCAAGCAGTAATCGGGAAGATTAGTGTTTGGAGATGTTATGTAAAGAGTATAATACAGTGAAATAAATTTGGGAAGAGAAAGAAAATGAGACAAAGAGGAATAAGGATATCAAATTTTGGGAAAACAAAGAGTGTATGCACTTGCGCCATTGCAAACGATTTTGAGCCATGTCATTCAGGGTCTCTAACCATCGGTTGCTATCATCTCGCGGTCCCCAACCAGTTGGTCTACACTCATTAACATGACTCAGTCCACTTGTCAGTGACTTCATGGATTTGTGCCATGTTTTGGTCTGGCCATCCTTAGCTTTCTTCCAACCTACACCATAAAACATCGCACTTTGGGGCAGTGGGTTGTTGGTCATACGTAACACGTCCCAGCCATCTCAACTGATGAAGTTTCACTACTTCATCAATTGATTTGCCATCCCTACCTGTTACCCATTTCTTAACAACTGTGTTACTTACTTGATGGTCCCAGGATATACGAGCGATATTTCGAAGACACCTATGATCAAATACTAGTAACCTACGGATATCCTATACTCTTACCGGCCATTTTTCACTGCCATAAAGCAGGACGGAACAAACTGTTGCGCAGTAAACCCGTCCTTTGGTTGATAGACGGATATCTCGCCTACGCCATAAATGACGCAAGTTAAAAAAGGTTAGTCGAGCCTTCTGTATTCGTGCTGAGATTTCGTCACACCAGACCACAAGGGCGGATGAGACCAAGTTGGTCACATTCAAATCCTTCCTACAATTAACAATAACTGCCCTATTTCCTCGACTAACCCCTCTCACATCCTTTTTTCACCTCGCACCTCTCGGGCAAACGATTCGAGTATGCGGAACGTTATTCCTGATCTAAAACCACGCTCTAATCTACACGCGTAGGAGCTTTCAACGTCCGAACAGTGTGCCAAATAGGACAACAGGCTTCCTTAACTAGGACTTAAGAATCTCGCGCTATCGATGTGTGCTGTCTCCGAAACGCGCGTACAGGATCCGAATAGTGCGTCATTCATTTGGCCTTACCATGTCAAAGTGACGAACCAACTCGCTTCACACTTCGTGTATCTGGAAGCCAAGATGCTGCTTCTCGCAGCCTCGCCGGCGTAGGTATAGCATTGAGCCCTAGGGCTGAACTAGATCTATTACACTGTATCCCAGTAGACTGTCGTTTGTGCGCTGTCCGACTAAACGGAACAGTAAGGATCCAAAAAGATAAGGAAACTCGTAGTTGCCTCTTCGTCGTCTCTGTCTATTCTCCCAATGACTGCAGCGTAGATGATGTAAAAGATGAGTTTTACAGAAAGCTTTCTGACCTTCTCCGAAAAGCTGGGCGCTCGGATGTAGTAATAATGGCCGGTGACTTTAATGCTCAAGTAGGTAAAGTGAAAGGGAAAGACACCTGAGTGGATCTTATAGCATCGCGGCTCAAAGAACAGATAATGGCGACCGTCTGTTGCAGCTATGCTCAGATAATCGTCTGTTCCTTGCAAATACTAACTTCAAGCATAAGGAAAAAGATGTTTTGACACGGCAACCCCCCAATTCATGCCAACATTGGACCGAACTAAATCACATTGCTGTCTGCCATTGATGGAGAGGCTGAATAGAAGACTGTCTCTCATTATGGAGAACATGCTTAGATTCAGATCATGCTCTAGTGCGAGCGCGTATTTGCCTACGTCTTACTGGACGTAGGAAAGATGCTGCAAGGAAACCTCTTAAGGTCCTGTTTAATGATAGTCAAGCTAAGAGTATAATTCAGGAACAACTAGGAAAACAGTTAGGCAACCATGTATGTGATGCCCACCCCGAGGCAGCATGGGATGATATCCGAAAAGCTGTGGAAACAGCAGTGATATCTGCTAGTAAGGTAAACCACAAAGTTAGGGAGAAACACTTGATCTCAGCAGCATCTACCTCACCGGTAGATGCTCGAAAACTCATCCCATCTGGCTCTGAACATAATGAAGAGCGGAGTCAGCTTAAGCGCAAGCTGACAATAAGCCTACGCAATGATCGCGAAGTGGTGGGTAGCGAAAGCAAGAGAGATGGAAAAGGCAGTGGCAATAGGTAACAGCAGATAATTGTTCAGACTTGTTAAGGAAACCGACTGCTAGCGAAACACTCAGAGAAAGATGGACATATTACACATTCTCAATCCAGGAGATTGGATCGATGGGCAGAACACTAGGGATCAGTTCAACTGGCCTTCAGCCACATTTCAGTTTCCCACGATCGCCAGTCAACCTGAATGGCAAGTTAATGTGGGTCCTCCGACTCTTTACGAAGTTGAAAAAGTCATAGGAAATCTGAAGCAAGGGAGAGCAGCAGACCCTGACAGATTTACTCCTGAGATTTTTAAGGATGGTGGTTCAGTATTAGCAGTGAGATTAACTGAGGGCTTTGACAAATATAGTGCCTAAAATATTAGCTTCAATAATACTTCGACGCCTAACTTAAGCTCGTGAAGAGCAGACTAGAGAAAACCAGGATGGTTTTCGACCTGGACGTGGTTGTATGGACCAGATATTCACACGACGTCAGATTCTAGAACATAGGGACACCACACAATCGTAGTACTTCTCGACCTTGAGGCAGCATTCGACTCTGTCGATCGTAAGGTTCTATGGCAATGTTTGTCACTGAAAGGAGTACCAAAGAAGTACATTAACCTTGTAAAGGCTCTCTACTCGAATATAACTGGTCGAGTGAGAGCTTATGGCTAAACTGTCATCAGAATTGATTACCTCAAGTGGTGTTCGTCAGGGTTGTCCACTCTCTCCATTCTTGTTTAACTTTGTTGTTGAAGTACTTCTAGAAATGACACTTTCCTCTTCTAGATTTCCAGGGTTTGAATTTCTACCAGGAGATTCACTTGTTGAATTAGAATATGCCGATGACATAGTTTTATTTGTTGAAGACTGACCAAATGCTGTCTCCTGACCATTATAAGCAACAATGCAAGCATGTTCGGGATGCGATTCTCCCCCTCGAAATGCAAAATTTTGCTTCAGGATTGGGTTGCATTGACACCCGAACTAATGATAGCGAGTGATGTAGTTGAGCATGTCGATCGTTTCACTTATCTGGGGATCCTCATCAGCCCTTGTGGTTCGGTGTGTGACGAAATCTCAGCACGAATACAGAAGGCTCGACTAACCTTTTTTAACTTGCGTCATTTATGGCGTAGGCGAGATATCCGTCTATCAACCAAAGGACGGGTTTACTGCGCAACAGTTTGTTCCGTCCTACTTTATGGCAGTGAAAAATGGCCGGTAAGAGTATAGGATATCCGTAGGTTACTAGTATTTGATCATAGGTGCTCGTATATCCTGAGACCATCAAGTAAGTAACGCAGTTTTTATACTCTCTGAATAACATCAAAAGCCCTAATCTTTCCGATTACAGTTTATACTTTTGCTAACACTGCCACTACGGGATTTGAATCGACAATTGTATGTGTGTGCTAATGTGGTATCGCAACTCGAACGAATGTTCGTACATAATAAGTCCTAAGTTGCTGCTGTCTGACGTCCAAATCTGCTTGTAGTACTGGCGTTTCGCGGTCTGGTAGGTACAAGGATTATATTTTTAAAAATAGTAGAGAACTTACATAACTGGTTCCTAGTTAATATTTAGATGTGTTCGAATGGATAGTGTCGTACTAACCTGGGATAATTGAAAGCATAATGCTTCGTAATTCCCTTTCCTCGGTTAATTGCAATTCGTTTGCGTAAAGAGTGAGCTTCGTGAGGAACTAGCTTTTTCCCTGGATAAATTAAGTTTTCAATGCCGGGCAAATTCTTTTAATCACTCATCCTTTATAATTTTAATCGGACCGTGTTTCTTAATACTACTTATGACAACGCTTGGCGGACTTACGCTGCATTAGACATTCATCACTAACAAAAAATTTCGGTATCATTTCCCGATGTTAACTCAGTATTAGCAGAGGAGTCTATATTTGACGCTTCATGAGATTCACACAAATATGTAAATCTTGAGATAATAATAGAGGAGAACCGAATAGGTTTCATTAAATGATTATTTTTGGGTTATTTGGAGCGCTTTGACGAATTAGGAAATGTGTGGTTGAAACAAATAACAGTGCAATTCCTAAGTACTGCCAGCGGCTAGTTATGACGCGGACGTACGATTGGTCGTGTTATGAAAATACCATAGGTAGTCAGCTCAACATAATATTTCTCAAGGAAAGAGTGTTTTTCATAACCTGATGCCGAGGAACTCGAGTATTGCCAGTCCACATGGGACATTGCTTCTATATCTCAGCTTGTTTACGTTCTGTCAAATTAAGTTACTGTCAGCCTGAGGATCACTGTATTTGTTACCAATCAAATAAATTCAATCAGAAGGTATTGAGGATATACTGAAAAACGAAAAATAACAGAATCACTCAGAAATGTTGAATTATTCTTTAATTAATTTGTCGGCAGAAACCTTCTGTAGGATGTATATTTTAATAACAACTATTAGATATTCAGTCTTGAAAGAAAGTTTTTGTGTGAATGTCAATCAATCGATTGATATTTGTCATACTATGTATATTTATTTTGAGTTTGTGGACAGTTTCGATTCAGGCATCTAAGCTACTCGACTACTACTATGGAGGGTAGTTGGAAAGGGATTAAGAAAGTATTAACTTCAACGTGTCATGAGGTACTGGTCAACAACAATTATCATCATGAGGGCTGGATCTCTATTGAAACCCTGAGGAGTATCCGAGAAAGGAAGAACAAGAAGATAACAATTGAACGTGATCATAAAAAATCAATACACAAGCTGAATACACAGAAGCAAACAAACATGGGAGGAGGAGCTTCCCAAGTGAAGACATGTATCAGACAAGGATGCTTAATTCCACATTTTTTCTTCTAGTGGTTGATTGGATTATGAAGACCTCTACATCTCAGAGTAATCTCTACATACAATGGGAAACTTGAGTGCAGTTAGACTATTTGGACTTCACAGATGGTCTAGCTCTTCTATACCATACACACCAACAAAGGCAGACAAAGACAACCAATGTATTAGTAGGCCTCAACATTACACAAGGGGGAAGTAAGATCCCCAAGTACAACACAGAGAACACCAACCCAATCACTTGTTGAAGCTCTGGAAGAGGTAGAAACTTTCACGTACCTGGACAGCATCGTAGATGAACGTGGAGAATCGGATGCAGACGTGAGGGCAAATCATGTGCAACATTACTATAGTTGAAGACAACATGGAACTCAAAAAAACTATCAACTAATATCAAAGTGAGAATCTTCAATACGAACGTCAAGACAGTTCTATTGTACGGAGCTGACACTTGGATGTTTACCACAACCATCATCAAACATGTAAAAGTACTTATAAACAATTGTCTACGCAAGATACTTAATGTGCGTTGACCATACCGTCAGCAACTGCCTACTGTGGGAGAGAACTAGTCAACATCCAGCCGAAAAGTTAATTAGGAAAAGACGTGGGAAGTGAATAGGACATATATTGCTAAAATCATCAAGCTGCATCACGAAGCAAGTGATAACTTGGAGTCCTGAAGGTAAACAAGAAGTGGGAAACTGAAGTACATACTGCTTTGAGAATCGGAAGCAGACATGAAATATGAATAGCAACCAGAAACAACTGTAAAGGATTTCTCAGGACAGAGTTGGATGGAGAATGCTGGTGGGCGGCCAATGCACTTCTACGAGTGATAACAGACCCAAGTAACTAAATATTTTCTTACTATGATAGAAACCAATTCACTTCCTCCTATTAACACAGTTATTTACTGTTTGGTGATCATGACTCTATCATTACTTATATTTACGCTGTTTATATACAGCTTATATTCGTACTGTTTTGATGAAGTATTTGGAGCATTAATGGTAGTTTGTTTTTTCACATATATTCACTCATTAGGCTGTCTGTTTTATCTCTTAAAATTCATTCGCTTAGCCAGAGGGTTGTATTGCGCAATTTATTATTATATGCTTGGTGACTTAGGTCATGCTATCATTCATAGGTTAGTATTGTTTCATCTACGATCTCTTCATAACAGTTAATTAAATGATATCCTTTTGATTTATATCCCTTCAATTATTCTTTTTCCCTAGTAAATGAACTATTCAAAACATGTATAAATTGAGTTCTACTGTTACTCTTCCTACTGTTGAAAAGTTAATCGTTGTATATGGTATATGATATTTATCTGTATTGAATTTGTTTATTCGGTTTTTGTTATTATACTTAATTACCATTGCACTTCACCAAATAATCATTATTGCGGTATTGATTCCTTCACATAATAGCTATATACATACCTTATCTTCAGGCTTTTATAATCACACGACTTTCTCTAAAACATTTTTAGGTCATTTCTAGAGGGAACATGAGCTTCAATTAACCTCAGTGTAACCTATGTTTGAAAACGCATATTACTCAGAGTTTAGCCTTTAAAGGCTTGTCTCTTTTTCCATATTAATCACTTCATTCAATGAGCAAGAATATGATGTATTTTTCTGGAAAATTAATAAATTCAGAACTTACATTGATAGATTCTAGTTACTAAAGGGATTATTGTCCTATTAAAATGTCTTATCATTCCTTACAGTTCTTTAGTTAGTTTTAGAGAAAGTAAGTGGTGGCCAATTATATCTGCTGTGTGGTAAGAGACAACTCAACTTCTAGTATACAATGTTTAATGTCATTTTTATGTATTATTTACATACTGATGTTCTCCCATTTTGTTTTCAAGCGACCAGAAAAAGCTTAAATATGTTGTTTGATGGTAATCAAAGTACGTATGTTCAGTTTTGTTCCTAGTATTGGACCTCTTTTTTTTCGTCGAGATTTAAGTTTTCATCAGTCCATCCTTTATTATAGTGACTAATCTTTCATTTAACTGAATAATATGGTTTGCAGCCTCAGTTTGGTTTACAATAGGTAAAGTAAATATGATCTTAGTTTTTAAGTTTATTTTGCGTCATATTAAATTGTGTCTCACTATATTTGTTTCTAACTCCGCCTGGAGTCCCTCAGGGGGCTACTGCCGGTCCCAAAGCTATGCGCCTATCAACGATTACAATGAAGACGCTAAAGATCAATTCAACGATAGGCTGCAGTCAATCATCGAGAAGTGCCTAACAAAGGACCTGCCCATTCTGATGGGAGACTTCAATGCCAAGGTTGGAACGGACAATACTGGATATGAAGACATCATGGGACGACAATGAGTGGGAGGAAGGAACGAAAATGGTGAGAGATTTGCAAACCTATGTGCCTTCAATAAACTGGTCATTGGCGGCACCATATTCCCACATAAACGCATACACAAAGCCACATGGACTTCACCGGATCACACCACGCAAAACCCAATCGACCATATTTGTATCAACAAAACGTTCAGGGGGACTACAGAGGACGTGAGAATCAAGAGAGGAGCTGATATAGCCTCAGATCATCACTTGCTGGTCGCCAAGATAAAATTGAAACTCAAGAAACACTGGACAACGGGGCGGACAATATCACAAAAGTTCAATACGGCCTTTCTTCAGGATAATAAAAAAAATGCCAGGCCTTTCGTGATCTACTCAATGGAGAAGGAACTACTGTGGGGAGAAACTGGAAGGGGATCGAAGAGGCAATCACTTCAACATGTCATGAGGTCCTGGGTCACAAGAAGCACCATCACAAGGAATGGATTACTGTTGATACACTGGATAAGATTCAAGAAAGGAGGAACAAGAAAGCAGCAATCAATACCAGTCGAACAAGAGCAGAAAAAGCCAAGGCACAAGCTGAATACACAGAAGTAAACAAACAAGTGAAGAGGAGTATCAGAACCGTTAAACGTAAATATGTGGAAGATTTATCAACGACGGCGGAAAAGGCTGAGAGAGAAGGAAACATGAGACAACTGTATGACACGAAAAAGAAACTCTCTGGAAATCACCGAAAACCGGAGCAACCAGCTGAAAGCAAAGAAGGCAAGGCAATCACCAACATTAAAGAACAACGAAACAGGTGGGTAGAACACTTAAAAGAATTCTTGAATCGACCAGCCCCACTGAACCCACCCAACATCGAAACAGCACCCACGGACCTCCCAATCGATGTTGGACCACTAACAATTGAAGAGATCAGCATAGCCATCAAACAAATCAAGAGTGGCAAAGCAGCAGGACCAGATAACATTCCAGCAGAGGCTTTGAAAGTAGATGTGGCGGTTACTTCAAGGATACTCCATATTCTCTTCAATAAGATTTGAGGTGAGGAACAAGTACCAACTGACTGGAAAGAAGGACTCCTGATCAAAATACCGAAGAAAGGCGATCTCAGCAAGTGTGATAACCACAAGGGCATCACTCTTCTCTTATTACCGACAAAAGTCTTAAACAAGGTATTGTTAAACAGGATGAAGAACTGCACAGACGCCCAACTTCGTGACCAACAAACAGGATTCCGTAAGAATAGATCGTGTACACATGAAATCGCAACTTTATGGATCATTGTGGAACAATCAATTGAATGGAATTCATCACTCTACATCATTGACTACGAAAAGGCATTTGACAGCGTGGACAGGACAACACTATGGAAGCTTCTTCGACACTACGGTGCAGGAGAAGACGAACTGTGTAGCAGCAGCAATAGGTCTCAATATACACAAAGGGACGAGCAAGGTTCTCCGATACAACACAGCATGCACCAATCCAATCACAATTGACGGAGAAGATTTGCAAGATGTAAAAACCTTTACATATCTGGGCAGCATCATTGATGAACATGGTGGATCTGATGCAGATGTGAAGGCGCGCATCAGTAAAGCTAGAGTAGCATATTTACAACTGAGGAACGTCTGGAACTCAAAACAACTGTCAACCAACACCAAGGTCAGGATTTTCAATACAAATGTCAAGACAGTTCTACTGTATGGGGCGGAAACCTTGAGAACTACGAAAGCAGTCACCTAGAAAATACTGGTGTTTATTAACAGTTGTCTACGCAAAATACTTCAGATCCATTGGCCGGACAGCATTAGCAACAACGTACTGTGGGAGAGAACAAACCAAATTCCAGCGGAGGAAAAAGCGTTGGAAGTGCACATTGGGGAAAGCACCCAACTGCGTCACAAGGCAAGCCCTCACATGGAATCCTCAAGACCAAAGGAGGAGAGGAAGACCAAAGAACACATTACGCCGAGAAATGGAAATAGACATGAGAAAGACGAACAAGATTTGGATGGAACTAGAAAAGAAGGCCCATGACGGAATGGGTTGGAGAATGCTGGTCGGCGGCCTATGCTCCATTGGGAGTAACAGGCGTAAGGAAGTAAATAATATTTGTTTCTAGTTCTTTTGTTACTTACGCCTGTTACTCCTCGTAAAGGAGCATAGGCCGCTCACCAGCATTCTCCATGCAACCCTGTCCTGGGCAATCCATTCTAGCTCCGTCCAGTTGTAATTCATCGTTTTCATATCTGCTTCTATTATCCGACGCAATGTGTTCTTTGGCCTTCCTCTCTTTCGCTTCCCTTCAGGATTCCAAGTTAGGGCTTGCCTCGTGATGCAGTTTGACGATTTGCGTAATGTATGTCCTATCCATTTCCATCGTCTTTTCCTAATTTCTTCTTCAGCTGGAAGTTGGTTTGTTCTCTCCCACAGAAGGCTATTTCTGATGGTATCCGGCCAATGGATGTTGAGTATCTTGCGTAGACAGCTATTTATAAATACTTGTACTTCCTTGATTGTGGTTGGTGTTGTTCTCCAAGTTTCAGCTCCGTACAGTAGAACTGCCTTGACGTTGTTATTGAAGATTCTCTCTTTGATATTGGTTGAAAGTTGTTTTGAGTTCCATATATTCTTTAACTATAGGAATGCTGTCCTTGCTTTGCCAATCCTTGCCTTTACGTCTGCATCTGAACCTCCTTGTTCATCGATGATGCTTCCCAGGTATGTGAAGGATTCTACATCTTCCAGAGTTTCGCCATCACGAGTGATTGAATTGTTGTTTTCCGCTTTGAATTTGAGGATTTTGATTTTCCCTTTGTGTATGCTGAGGCCTACTGATGCAGAGACTGCTGCTACACTGGCTGTCTTCATCTGCATGTGTTCGTGTGTACGTGATAGGAGGTCTAGGTCATCTGCGGAGTCCAAATCGTCTAATCGATTTCGAGCTGTCCATTGAATTCCGTGTTTTCCTTCAGAAGTCGAGGTTTTCATAATCCAGTCGACCACCAGAAGAAAGAGGAAGGGAGAGAGTAAACAGCTTTGTTTGACTCCGGTCCTTACTTGGAATGCATCTGTCAGCTGTCCTCCATGCACGACTTTGCTCTGTAGTCCGTCGTATGAGTTCCGGATAATGTTGACAATCTTCTCAGGAACTCCGTAGTGTCGAAGAAGTTTCCATAATGCCCTCCTATCTACACTGTCGAATGCTTTTTCATAATCAATGAAGTTGATGTATAGTGACGAGTTCCACTCAACTGATTGTTCGACGATGATCCGTAGTGTTGCAATTTGGTCTGTGCATGATCGATCCTTACGGAATCCAGCTTGTTGATCTCGAAGTTGGGCGTCTACTGCATCTTTCATCCGGTTCAGCAACACTCTGTTAAAGACCTTCCCTGGTATTGACAGCAGTGTAATGCCTCTATAGTTCTCACATTTGCTCAGATCTCCTTTCTTTGGAATTTTGACGAGGTGCCCTTCTTTCCAGTCCATCGGCACTTGTTCCTCCTCCCAAATCTTTTTGAATAGAAGGTAAAGCATGTTTGTAGTTGCTTTGATGTCTGACTTCAGTGCTTCAGCTGGTATGTTGTCCGGACATGCTGCTTTCCCGTTCTTGATTTGTCTGACGGCCATTCTGATTTCTTCCTTCGTTGGTGGGTTGACGTCTATGGGAAGATCTGTGTGTGCCGCTTCGATGTCCGGTGGATTCATTGGAGCTGGCCTATTCAGGAGTTCATCGAAGTATTCTACCCATCTGTTCCGCTGTTGTCGAATTTCGGTGATTGGCTTGCCTTCTTTGTCTTTGACTGGTCTCTCTTGTTTACTGTATTTCCCTGCTAGTTTCTTCGTTGTATCGTGAAGCTGTTTCATATTTCCTTCTCTAGCAGCTTTTTCTGCCGTCGTTCCTAGTTCTTCCGCGTATTTCTTCTTGTCGGCTCTAATGCTCCTCTTCACTTGTTTGTTTGCTTCTATGTATTCAGCTTGTGCTTGGACTTTCTCTGCTCGTGTTCGGCTGTTGTTTATTGCTGCCTTCTTGTTCTTCCTTTCTTTGATCTTGTCCAGTGTTTCTGTAGAGATCCATTCCTTATGATGGTATTTCTTTAGACCCAGAACCTCTTGACACGTTGAAGTTAATGCTTCCTTGATGCCTTTCCAGTTGTCCTCCATACCAGTTTCTTCTTCTTTCAGTAGATCTTGCAAGGCTTGGAACCTGTTGTTGAGAGCTATCTTGAATTCATTGAGCTTGTCAGTATCTCGAAGGAAGGCTGTATTGAACCTTTGTAGTGCTGTTTGTCCACTTGTCCAGTTCTTTTTTAGCTTCAGTTTTAAATTGGCCACAACTAGATGGTGATCTGAAGCTATGTCAGCTCCTCTCCTGGTTCTCACATCTTCCATTGTCCTTCGGAGTTTTTTGTTGACGCAAATGTGATCTATCTGGTTCTCTGTAGTGTGGTCCGGTGAAATCCATGTAGCCTTGTGTATACGCTTGTGTGGAAATATTGTGCCCCCTATGACCAATTTGTTGAATGCACATAGATTTACGAATCTTTCTCCATTTTTGTTTCGCTGTCCCAGTCCATGTCGTCCCATAATATCTTCATATTCAGTGTTGTCTATTCCGACTTTGGCATTTAGATCTCCCATCAGAATAGTTAGGTCCTTTCTTGAGCATTTCTCAATGACTGACTGCAGCCGCTCGTAGAACTGATCTTTAATGTCGTCGTTTCTATCATTTGTGGGTGCATAACATTGGATAATATTCATTAACATCCCCTCCTTCTTTGTTTTGAATGATGCTTTGATGATTCTGGATCCGTGAGATTTCTATCCTACAAGTGCATTTCGTGCTACTTTGGACAGCATTAGAGCGACTCCCTGAGTGTGTGGAGCATTTTTCTTTTCGTGACCGGAGTATAGCAGCATCTCTCCCGTATTTAGCCTTTTCTGTCCAGCTTGTGTCCAGTGGGTTTCGCTGATTCCCAGTACTGCCAGATTGTATCTCATTTCCGTTGCTATTTGACTGGTCTTCCCGTTCTCCTACATTGTTCGAACGTTCCATGTACCTATAAAAATGTTTGCTCTGGTTGTTAGAAGGGGCATCGGCCTCCTGGCTTCCGAAGGAACTCGGCTTTCACCATGAAGCGTCATAATTCTTCTAAATGAAGACCTTGTAAATCCCAGGGCAGAGTTTAAATGGTTTGGATTATTTTTTCTGGCAAGTTTTTTTCAGTGAGTTAGTTTTCTACGGGATGGGGACGCCTACCCCATGCCCAACCATCCTCCTTTACCCGGGCTTGGGACCGGCAGTAACCCTATAAGAGCTACATTCGGAGTTAGTTCTTTTGTACTCATTCTATATTATTTATTCTATTACTATGAATATTCAAGTTCTGCATTTTTACTGTTATATGTCAGTAGTTATTTTTATTAACCAAATGGGTACTGATAGGTATTGTCAAAATACAGTTGACTATTAATACATAGAAGTTCAGCAGATATAGCTAATAACTATTAGTCACAGTTAAGAAAATAAAATGGGTTATAATTTGTATCTATGGCATCACGCTACTATACCGGTGATTTCATAGTCATGAACTTTACTAAAGGGTTAAATACTGGTTAAATTTTTTATATCTTAATTATCTTATTAACCATTTCATATTACAAAAGTGACACCACCTTGTCTTAATAAGATGATCTCATGGGATAGAATTCAAAAGACAACATTATAAATATGACCAAAACTTAATAAACTACTTAAGTGATCGTCTGATACTATGTTTGTAACTAAGATCGCCAAATATAATTGATTGCTAATGATAACAAACATTGTCTTTTAGAATAAATATGTTTCGTTTGTTGCTGCGTATTGTTATTATTGAGTGAATAAGCAAGAAAGTGGAACTTTGAGAGCTATTCTTTTTTAATCACTGCGTGTTTTTAGCATTTGTTTATCAGACAATCGGTTAATTGTATGCTTAGATTCCGCTCATTTTTTGACTCATTAACTGTTGCTACATCTACCGTCTATGAACTACTGTAACTTATTATAGAATATGGTCATATTTATCCCATAAAGTTCGTGGTTATGTATACATCAAGGTTTTTGCTAGTAGTTACTTAAGCTTGTATTTTACGTGTATAACCACGTGAGTCTTTATGGCTGTATAATACAAGATAATCATATAGGTACTATGACTTGATTGACAGCATATGGTTGAGTTAAGGTCCTGAGTATATTATCGAGAGTTAGCGTGTACAATAAGTGACGTTTTGGAATGATCGATACTGGCGTAGGTAAAGTCGCGACTGTAGCCTAATCATCATAATATTCATATTTAGAGTATAGAATCGGGTGATCAAATTCTGTGTATATTTATTAGGATCCGATTTACTGGAAGTCATAGTAATATCAAGTTAATGTGCGATAACCTTCAACATCGATCGCTGTCAAGTCAGATGATCATTTAATTCCTTTAAAAATGATGCAATTCATAAATTAATGTCTGCAATTAAAGGATCAAAATTTACTTACATAGTATCAAAATGAATTTTAGGTTGTCATTCAAAAACATTAGTGCTCTCTGAGTATTACTATTTGGTTATGTATCTTTGATTTCTAGGCTAGATAATTTTTTTGTTACCAACTTGATGAGAATTTAATAGTGGTTAGTGGTTAACCTCTACCGTTAATTTGGACTAAAAACTAAAAAGTTCTCTAATACTTTCGTAAAGATTATTGGATCAACCAAATCGGTAGCTTAACCATGTTTGAAGATACAATATTAAAAGACCAAATACATAAGCTGTCTGATGAATTAGTTTCATACACATACTTGGATAGAGAACAAAAACACAAGTGTCTAGGAAAGTCTCAAACAATCCTGAGGAAAACAGTCAAGAACTGAAAAATATATAAATGCTAATGATTCATAGATCCATGCAATGCGCTACTATAATTATTAAAATCATACATTATTTTATTCAGGAATTTAGTCTTTGTCAAAACATTGTGTTGGAATTTCGTTGTGTTGTGTCATTCTCTGTTTAAAGGAATTGATTTTCATTGTGAGCAACTTTCAGGGGTTGTTACATGAAAGGATATGATACTAATCGACTGGTGATCTGCAATGATATTTGCTCGTTTGTGTGAGGGTTGATCAGAAGACCATATTTTGGGCATGAAAACATAAAAGATTTGATATCAAAAAGAAAATTATTGTCCGGAATACAAGTTTTCCCTTTGATAATTGTTGTTATACTCCAACTGTTACGTGGTGTTTTGGCTGCAGAGGCTTTAGTTGTGCATGTTTTTACGTTATTATATCACTGTGAGTTACGAATAGTTTTCAGCAATATAGGAGGTGTAAGGGACTCACACTACACCTTTATGTAAAACTGTACTTCTCTGACGAAATAACGATTTTGATAGGTAAATATGTTCGTTTTAAATTTTCCTTAATTATTCTGATGACCTACACACACCTCTCACATATACATACGTGCTTTTTTACTTAATAATATTATATATTTATCTTATACAAACTCAGTGTATAGTTCATAACAAAAATATCTACACAGGTGATTCACAGATAAACGCTCACTCTGTCCATAAACTCAGTCCACGTTACACAAGATAACTGCCAATCTAATCAAAGGACATCAATTTCTTCACACGGAAGATGCCACAAGTATTTCTAGTTTGATAACACCTATAAATGATCGTGCCCATCCAGTGAAATCAAAAGTCAGCAGCGAGGAGGTTAGAAGATATATTCGCTAGGCTATTGATATATCGACAAACGACTGGTTAGCGATTGAAGAAGTTGAGCACGGCATTTTCATTCGTGCTCTGTTGGTGATGCATGCCCGAGCGTCTTCAGCTACGTGATTCCATTGAAACGAATATGGACAGAGTCAAATGTCGAAGGCTTACACAGCTATTGATCTTGGTAATTTATTTACTACTACAGATTAATCCCCAACTTGATGGGGTAGTAATGATCCTGAGACGTCGCCATTCAGAAGTTTAAACTCATTGTGATAGTCTTTGGTAAATACTCTTCTGATAGCTTGCAGAGTTCGGCAGAAAAATCGAGACACGATAAAATGTTAAATAATGTCTTACGTACAATGCTCGTTTAAATGTTCTGGAAACTTTACTCTTCTTCCAAAACGTGTTGTTTTGAGTCTGTTCTCAGATGCCGCCATTGTACTATTGTGATTTTTGGCTATCGGGTAAGGTATTGTAAGTGTAGAACTCGTGATTTGCGGTTATACAGAAGGAAAATCGGTGTGAATAGCGTTTTCGTTTAAATACACGACACTGATGTGGTCGATACTGATGCTATACTTAGTTCCGTTCATATATATTATGCCGTCCTTATGTCTACGCTGAGGAACTCTGAAGGTCCTTCGTACACTGATTCGATAGGTCGTCGAAGTGAGTCGTGGCGTACAAAGACGCGTGTACTATATCGTACTGTACTATATCGAGTTGAAACAGGTTTAACTTAACGTATTGCGTTTGTAAGCCTGCTCGTGTAGGAGTTTGCATAAATATTCATCGAAGAAGATGAAGCGTCCACGAATTCTGCTAGAAGTTTAAGTGTCTTTCCATAAACGAGGTCAGCTTCAGTGTATCCAATGTCAGCTTCCACTGCTTTGCGAATAATAATGAAGATCAGTGGAAGAGCGCCGGTTCACAGCTGATAGGAAGGCTTTTAACTCTTGATGAAACTGTTCTACCAACCCGTTTGCTTGTGGGTGTTAGGCAGTCGTTTGGAATTGTGTAATTCCAAATGGTGTAGTCGGACAACGGAAATGTCCAGATTCGAACTGACGTCTACAGTCTGTAGTGATAATTTAAAGGCAGCTGAAATTTCCTACCTATCGGTTGACGAAGGCGTGAACCATCGCTTAATCAGTAACATCCTTGGCGGTTGTACAAACACTTGGGTGGGAAAATTTGTGTAACGTATTGAAGACGTTGCGTCGATAATGTTACAGCACTATTGGGCGATCACTAACTGTAGATGTGTCTCATAAGAAGGTTTAATTTTTTGTCACCATGTGTTTAATAAGCAGTTTTATGGTTGTTGAAGACAACTCGTTCTGAAGATAAGTGTATCGTTTTGCAGCTTGGTGAGCTTAAGAAGTTTGGTCGCTTGGTAACTGTTCAAGGAAGGTATATAAGAATAGGGGTCGGAAACTACATTCTTTGCCCCAGAAATGTGTCGAATGTCTAAAGCAAACTGCAAAATATATTTCAGTTGTCGAGACTCTCAAATGGAGTGCCTGTCTGAAGATGAGCTGAAAGGGAAAGCAAGAGTGTTATGGTCAGTTAAAAAAGTGAATTCTCGGTCTACTATATAGTGTTGAAAGTGTCATACAGCACAGTACATGGCCCTGAGTTCCACAACGAAAGTGCTATATCTCTATTCAAGGTCTCGCAACCGACTTTAGGAGAATGCCGAAGTTTGCTGTGTTTGATCAAAACTTTGTTGTAAGGTTCCACCGATCACCAAGTCGGATGCGTGTGTTGCGATAAAAATGAGTACATGGTTGTACTTGAGGGCAATCATGGTTGATATTGCGATAAGTTCCTTAAGTGTGGAGAATGTTTACGCGCGTTATCGTGCAAATTGATGGATTCTTGAGTGTTTACAATAATACCATGTTTTTGAAGTCGTTTGAAAACAGGGTCCGGATGATGGAGATCGGATTGTTTATTCGGACTTGCTATAAAGCACTCATCAACATACGCATGTACGAAGTTGAGACCTCTAAAATCACGTCAAGATCCGTACACTTATGTCATTACATGCTTTAATATACAACGTTCTTTAATAATTGGATGTCTGGAGTTGCCGTCAACTTGAATAATGTCAGTATATTCCACCGTGATAATGGTAAATCTTGTGTTGGCATTATGGATGAAAATGTTAACCTACCTTTGAAGGATAATTATAGAAAACTCTTGACGGACAGAAAAATGTGTCGAAACGAGGTTTTTATCTGGAAATCCTTCATATTCGAAACGCTACCACTAGTCTAGCAGGCTTTCCTGTGATAGCTCATCCTTTTAATATTATATATATACGGAAAATTAATCTACTTCTAAAAAATATATCTGTCACAATCAGTGAACAAGAAGATTATTTGAATCGAGTAGCTGATATCACAAGGCTTGATACACTTTAGTGATTCAACGAAAAACTATTTCCTTAGCTAATATTGAAAAAGTATTGAATTTCAAGTATATCGAATATTGCATATACAGGAGGATGAAAAACAGATGAGCTTCGAATCCACACATTAATTTTTCAAAGCTGTGTAAGATGTTTTATTGTGATTTGTCTTCTTTGTTAAAATTAGTCTAAGGGTCTTGTTTATGTGGTTTAAGTACTCTAATCTTCTAGGTCAAGTTGTAGATAACTTATGAAACTGTAAACATAAAGAGGGGTTTCCTGCTTCTTCCTGTTATAAGACTGAAGTTAAGGTTATTTTTTGCAGGGAAATGAACTCATCAGAAGGTTTGATCCAACATGACAGGGGAAATTTTAGAGAAAGCTTCTTATCCTCTGAACTAGGAGAAAAAATTGGTCTGGTATCACTGTTTTTTCTTAAAATAATTTGTACAGGTGCGTGAATGGATCATCGGTACGGGAACAAAGTTGTTAGATTCTCAAACTTCTAAACCATACAATTTTGAGGAAGCATGTCAGATACGTAAATCACACGAACAATTCGAGTTCAAGTGTATGGTAAGTTTTTGCTGTCATTTAATTTTGTATAGAAAGCTTTGGAGGTCTTCGCTGAACTGTGTGATTATAGAAAGCAAAGTAGCATTAATTTGGAATTGAGTGAGCTGGACTTCATGGTGCAGAGTTTCGTGGAAAAGCTAAACAGGAGAACATTTTTTGTTGTATCTTGCTACACTTATTTCAGATTAGTTGAAGAAGTAATAAATATTCATAGAAATCAAATCTGATTTTAGCTTTGGAATATTTTGGAGGATTTACAAAAGAGGGAGAAGGAGGTTGATACATACGACGGCACTTCGATAAAAAACGCAATATCTGATTTAGAGCACGGGGTTGAAAAGTGTGAAGTGAGACTAAACGGTCTTGCTCATGAACTTGAAAGACTCAGAATAATTTTGAAACCTTCTGATCCGGATTATCTTGGACAGTTGGAAGATGGATTTAGAGATGCATGTCGAGCTGCCACTGAAGCAACACAATCCCTTAAAATTCGGAAACTTGTCCTCAAGAAGCACTCCAAGGTTTGTTGACGATTTGTATTTAAAAGGAAAGTATTCTTAATCTCTTGTCCAAAACCGCATACGGAACAAATAATTTTTTACAAAATTTTAAAAGATTGCTTATTATCGTGAAAGCCATTGAACATTTTGATGACTCCGAACTTTATATAGTTAGGATATGATTGTTCACTACCGCTCAATTTTTCTAAAGACCTTTTCAGATTTTAAAACGAAGGTAGACTGAAAATTCTATTTTCATTGAACGCATTAAATTTGAGGGTGAACTGTTTTTAGCTATAGCGCTCGAAGCTTGTATTTTCGCGCAATAATGGTATCTGCTACTGTCATACCTGCAGTATTTTACCCGTAAATAGTAGTCGAATTATTCAAACTGGTTTTTTTGATTGTCTGATGGGTTAGTTGAAATTGTGAAGCTTTGCATCTGTTTGGGTATACAAACTATATGAACTTGGTTTTTGTTAGCTTGTTGGCCGTTCTTTTGGTAGTCAAATCACATATATTTTGAGACATAAATTCTCGTTATCTAATATAATGTGTGATGACATTGAACTTTACTGACAGCCTTCAGTGGTTCTTAAAATGAACTTGATAAATTCCGACTACTTATCATACTCAAATATAGTTGGCGATTAGTGCCAGAAATTAGCATGAAAATTCATTGTCAGAAATTAAGATAAATTTTTTATTCACAAACTTGCGTCATCTGTTATGCAAGAATACTCTGTAGATATAAGAATGAATGAGTGTCATATAAAAGTCCAAGCGACACTGTTTTTTATATGATTGGTTTGTTTATAAAGCATAGTTCCCACCTGGATGTTTTAAAATTTCTCACCGTAGATCAATTCATTGTTTCATTTTGGTTGGCATTCAAAAATGTTAAGCAGTTATGTTACAGTATAACAATGCCAGTTTAAGAAATCAAGTTTCATAAGTGCATAATGTGTCTCGAAACATAGACAAAAAATAGTTTTTCATTGGTGATGCAGACGACTGTTATCGAAACCTTAAAGTATCCTTGATGTCATATCATAGTGAAAGAATATTCTGCTTGATTCAAAATGTTGTTTAGCTCTCACTATTTTTGAATCCTTAAAACACTGTAAATAGGATGGCAGCTGTGTTATCTATAGTAGTTAGTTCAGTTTAATTTGTTGATGTTGAACAAATATGGTTTGCTGTGAAATGTTTATAATTTGGATAAATTATGAAGTTTATTGGAGATCTTTTAAATCGTACTTAACCAAAAATCATAGTCACTTTGAGTAATAATTTTTTCGTTGGTTATGTTTTACAGTTGATATATGATTATTACGTTATTTTTGATAAGTTATGATTACATATGTTTAAGATATACCTTCAACTCAATAAGCCGGTTATCTTCGTATAATGCTCGCTGAAATGTGGCACGGAAACTAGAATTTGATCATGATAGTTTGTTTCACTCTATGGATAACTGGGATTCAATAACTTCAGCTTCAATGATAATGAACAAAAAATTGGTTAACTTATTTAAACAACTACATAAATTTCATTATGGAAGGAAAACTTGGACAATTAGGCATAGAGAATGTTGTTTACAGACTGCTCTCGGAAAATACATTTCATTTGTATATGATATTTATACATTTAGGTAGTTTAATTGTAATAAAAACTATTTAGAAGTTGATATAAATCATTAGCTAGTGACTTTGTTGAGGTGTATGAAGAATGTACATTGAAACATTCGATGTGCATGGACAAACGTCTAGTCTCAGGGCTACAATAAGTGATGATGAAGATTAAAAATTATCAAGGTTATTTTAAATATGTCGAATAGATCATTACTGATGTAATACAAATTTCCAGACGATTGAACCCAAATGTAATAATGATGACTTCTAAAATATGATTTATTCTTGGATTACACTTGCGATAGCTTTGTTTTCGTAAGATATTTTATTTCTTGTTTTGTTGTTGAAAGTTGTATTGAGTTAAATACTGGATCAAATGATTTTAGTATTTTCTTTTAAATGCCTGTAAACTAGTTAAGCTTGAGTTCTGAAATTATTCTGGTGTTGTACATAGAAATTATCAAGTTGGAATGTTAGTTAGCTGTATTTCAAATATATTGAGTCGCTTGCTGTCATATTTTATATCAGGACTCTACGATACAATGAACCTACAGCCAAATGTTGAAGCAAACCTGGGGCTTTCATTGCATTTCATTTGACGTCAGCGATGGAATACTATACCGCTCCCGAATCCACTGACCATTCAAGTTATCATTTTCCCCTAGAATGTTACGAAATTCACTCCATAACTAGTCGATTACAAACGCATGAATGTCATCAACTAAGATAACTGTATATTAGGTTTGTAATATTCGTAAATAATTGTAAGTATGAACTCGCATTACATGGAAAACCGTTGAAAATCATTATGTAACGGATAGAGGACAGTTAAAAGGCCAGAAACTTTGACTCGATCGACGTTCAATACTTTTTTATATTCATTGATTTTACAACTGGTGTCAGTTTCTGATAAAGTGCATTTTTTGTTTCTAAGATGACTTTAAATTTAAGTGAGCGATTAATAAGTAGTATAAATGAGATTACTTTTATTTTCCAGTGATAAGGTTGTGATTATAAATGTTAATTACAGTTCATGATGCTGTTTAAACATGAGAACAGTGCATTTTATATTTTGATCATTAAACCAGTTAGTTTTCTAAATAGTACACCTGATGCTTTTAGTATGGATTTATTTTTGTTGAAACTGGTTTTTGATAGTTTAGCACCAGTTGTATATATATATATATATATATATATATATATATATATATATATATATATATATATATATATATATATATAATCTGCGTTGTACTTTAATTATTTTTCTTCAGTAATTATAGTACATAATGCAACTATTTGTGTTTAATAATATTATTGATCATTGAATACAGCTCTGTTTGTAGTGAAGGTCTTTTGAACACAAGCATTAAGCAGATATTGATTATATATATGAAGATGTGGCTAGATTTCCATTACTTATGGTCACTTTTTTAAATTGGTTGTGTTGTTAAAATAATCATGGCTGGCTTGTATTGGAAATATAAATGTAGTTTTAGCTTTTATTGTAAATATATCCAACTGGAAAGATTGTTTGTCTGTTCATTACAAACACAAGTTAACACTAATTAATCAATAAGCTTTGTTTATGAGACAAAGGTTAAGAAATTTTGTTAGTCATTGTAATGACAAATTAGCAAGTTTATGTCTAATGATATTTTAATTAGTAAAATTACTATTTTCTAATCATTATATTAACTGCAGAATCATTAGAAATCAAGCAGTTCTCAACATTCGTTGAATCGTAGTTTTTCTGACAGTTCTATATCCATTACATAATGATTTTCAACAGTTTTCCTACATTAGTTTTAATGATCCATTATGAACAAATGATGTATTTGGAATGGACCTAGTTTAGCGTGTTTTAAATGATTGTCTTTTTTACTCAATGAACTACTTTTTTTTTAAGGGGGAATCATTAAAAATTGAATTGATGAGAATCACCAATTTGAAATTTAAAATTGTGAATGAAATTTTAATTTTTGTTACATAGAATTTAAGCTCGATGTATTATATTCCTGTGATATTACAAAAGATAGAGCATTAAATATATATATATATATATATATATATATATATATATATATATATATATATATATATATATATATATATATACTACGATTACAGTAAAGGTTTTTGAAAACCCGTTGAATATCTATTCTTTTTTTGACTACTTTTTAAATACTAGTGAATAGAACCTAAAGTTAGTAGATTTTGGTGAAGGTTTGTATTATATATTACCGCTTTTTGTATATCATTCAATTGTTTAAGGGTATACAATACTAAGTCCAATCGAGATAAAACCATAGACTATGATATAACACTTTTATAAAGACTCGAATGATTAGCTTAGTCATGAAAATATCACTAACATTGATTTATGATACTTCTTAAATTGATAATAATTAACTCATTTCACTGTTTTTCCAGTTACTTGAATGTGAGGAAAATGTTTACGAGTCTATCGGTTGGATAGAGGAGCTTTATGAAAATATTGAAGTCATGTATGAAGAAAATTGTGTTGGAAAAAACCAATTGGAGTCAGAAGATCTTTTGAAAAAGCATAATGATGTAGAAAATCAAGCAAAAGTGAGCAATATTATGCCATTTTAACTCATTTATTTAAAAGAAAAGTAATCAGTTTTTTTGTTATTCTTTAATATCTATCGTTTTGATAGACATTTGTCAATGATGCCTTTAGTGTAATTAGTTCATTTTTAAATAATCAACATTCTATATAGAAAGGAATAAGATTTACTTCCTTCATGTTTGAGAATTGACATAAACTTAACAACTACAAAATAGCAAAACTAGATCAATGTAACGCTTAATAAGCGTTAATATTAAATAGAGATAAAATTAACCAAGAATTTATGCTTCACAACAATGACTTCTAACATCTTCATCAACAGATTTTTATTAGCTTGAAAGTTTTGATTGACTTTGAACATAGAATGTAGTCAAACAGTTATCAGCTTTATGAATTACTAAAACTTCAAAATATCAACTTTATTGAAGTTCCTTAACCGATATTGTTCTTTCAATGGGTTTGTACATCATCATTGGTAGTTATCAACACAATTTTTACGTTTAAACCAAATTCACCTAGTGTTATTGAATTTCACAGTAATTTACAATACGTTACTATATTTTGACCCTTCTTATAATCCAATATTTGTAATATGTTCTTATCGTGACTGTAAATAGGATAGTTTATCTGAAATAAACGAAAATGAAAGTTTACAGTAATCTTTCGTCAGAGATACAACAATTTTTGGCTTGTTTGATTAGTAAATTTGAATGTGAATAACTACTGATATATGGCTACTTATTATATTCTACAGGAAACGGGGATTAGAACAAGCATCTTTGAGGTCGCTAAGCAAAGATTTCGCCAACTAAATTTCAAGATAAATTACCGATTTTGTTGTAATTATTAACTGTTGGGTTTGACTGTCATAGAAATGAGGTTCATGCACTAGTTCGTACTCATTCATATTAGTCACTAAGCAAGATTAGTTTTTTTCAAATTCAGTAATCATATCGTCATACAGACTGCCCTAAATAAAGGATTTGCGATTTCTTATCATGAAAGTAAATGAGCTGATCTTTTAATTTGAATAAATCATGTCACGTTTACTCTTTTATTCATACACATAAATATTAGAAAAATAGTTCCTGAATATAAATGTGTCAAATAATGAAAATTAGATTGTGGTGAGATAGGCAAATGAACGTGAGTATACTGAAAAAAGAAGGATGAATAGAAATTAATGTATAAGAGTATAAGTGGTAACAATAATGACAAAAGCTGTTTATTCAAGAAAAATAAAACTGGGAGGAATTCTCCCTCTTAAAAATGTCCATCCCACTTTTATGAAGAAAGTAAGAGAATATTACAACACGGTCACCACTAACCTCCATTCTCAATTATATCTGATAACATCTCAAATCACTGTGCTCGATTATCTATGAGATCTTAACGAGGAAATCACGACGGATCAATCGGTGCCAGTTCTGCAAATCTTTATTCCATGTCACGACATCATATTACACACTGATCACCTCTCCACTAACTCCAACCAATCTCAGAGTCGACACATAAGATGCATCATGTCGAATTCGCTGATACAAAATTCATGGTACATATCGAGACCACCGATGCCAGTGTACAAATGTGGTGATGCCAACGGAATTGTCGTCACTGTGTCAGAATACACGACGAACCTACATGCTACTGAAATAGTGTTTCTACCGAATATCAGCAATCCTTTGGAGACAACGATGGTTATTTAGAACTTTATGAGAAGAACATTAAATGTAATCAAACGTTATAATCTTTGCAAGTGTCAGTAGTCTGCTGATAGTTAAATAGACCACATTAACATTTTTTCATGTCAAAAGGTTTGATAAAAAGTCATCTATGAATTTCGCAGCTGATAAGGTATGCAGCTAATAACATATATCCGTATGAAAACTTGCAGAAGTAGATTTTGAAATTGGTTTCATACATAATTAAAAGTAACTTATTTCAAATTAGTTCATAGCTCATGAGTATCATCCAATATCCCATATTATATCTTAGAGGAATGGTACAAAAAACAATCTTTCTTAACATTAATATGTTTCTAAAAGTGTTTGTATGCACAACAAACATTCAGTAAACTGATTTAGCGAAACTCATTTTACTCATGCAAATCAACCAACACATTAATAACTATATATACATACTTACATAAACTTCAAATTTAGGGTAAATGAACAAGTCTAGTAAGCAGAAATACACATTTACATTTTATATAAAATTAACATACATAATTTCGCATTGTAAACACCTTCATTTATGCATACGTATTAATTTATTGTCTACAATATGTTTCAAAGATAAGTACATTTCAATTTGTATTATTTAAGTATGTTGCTTAATTTCAAATTAGTAAACGGTAAAATTCTGCAAACAAATTATTTACAAATAAGCAACATGTTGTTAAACCACTTAAATTGGAGAGTATTGCTCTGTGCATGTGAAAGTTGGCCTTTCTGAGCTGAGGGGGCTAAGCGACTGATTATCATTGTCTCCAGAATATTGCTGATATTCGGTAGAAACACTATTTCAATAGCATGTAGGTTCGTCGTGTATTCTCACACAGTGACGACAATTCCGTTGGAATCACCACATTTGTACACTGGCATCGGTGGTCTCGATATGTACCATGAATTTTGTATCAGCGAATTCGACATGATGCATCTTATGTGTCGACTCTGGGATTGGTTGGAGTTAGTGAAGAGGTGATCAGTGTGTAATATGATGTCGTGACATGGAATAAAGATTTGCAGAACTGGCATCGATTGATCCGTCGTGATTTCCTCGTTAAGATCTTATAGATAATCGAGCACAGTGATTTGAGATGTTATCAGATATAATTGAGAATGGAGGTTAGTGGTGACCGTGCTGTAATATTCTCTTATTTTCTTCATGAAAGTGGGATGGACATTTCTAACAGGGAGAATTCTTCCCAGTTTTATTTTTCTTGAATGAACAGCTTTTATCATTACTGTTATTTTTTGTACTCTCGTTCAATTGTTTTTAAAGGTGAAACTATAATTTATTGACGACTTTTGAGCGACTTTAAACTGACCTTGACATTGTCCACCTAATAACTATGACCAGATGAGGGTTATAAACATGTGTATGGAAGTAGATTCATAATTTACGGTTGACGATTAAGGTTAGGAATTTGATTTAGGGTTTTCATCATGAACTGACATGAGCTATAATGCCAAAACTCTATTTATCCAAATGGAATAATGAATTTCATTTTATTTTCAGATTAATAACTGTTATTTATAGAATAATGTAACAATTTATCTGTTTTTTTTTTAACGGAAACATAGTATCCCTTTTATTAACGAATGATGTTATTTTATATGAATAATTAGTATTAACGTACATTATTGTTTTCCGGATGTGAACTTGAAACTATTTCCATTTGTGTGTTCACTTGATGAAAAACTGTGAAAACCAAGATTAATCTTCACTTTTCCACAACCTCATTTATACAGTTTATATTTAGGTATTTGCAGATGTTACAGTAAACATATTTATGTATAACCCGTGTGTTTTGCTTTACAAACAATCATAAAAAATATTAACTATCTAGTAAATCCATGGATTTTGACAATCACTTGTTGGTGAAATGTTTACTGTATTAAATATGTGGTAATTGTCCTCACTTTAGTTGATTGTTAATTGAAAATCATATTACTTTGCCGAAGTTTCATTCGTTCGAAACGTTTGAATATATGATAATAATAGAATCTTTGGATTTTTCTCTATTTCATTGTCGTTTGTAAGAATCAGTAACGTAATAATACTGTTGTAAAATACTTATCTAAAACATTCGGTAATTTATTGACTGTTTGATGAGTAAGTATTTTGAAATACCATAAGATTTTTTCATTTGATATTAAGTTATTGGCCAGCCAGAATTCCAGTAGTCTGTTCGGAGTTAAACAAAGTATAAGTATCTTGAATATTATGTCCTTAGGGTGAGTATACAGGTAATCTACGTCATTTTCTTGTTTATTTCTGTCCGTTATTATGGTGTTTAAGTAAAGCTGAGGAAGTTAGTACTTTGCTTGTTACTTGAATCCAATGAACTCAAAAGTGAAGCTAAGCATTTTCTACATAGACTATTCAAATTATATTGTTAATTTTTAGTTGAAATTGTGATTTTTTGTTGCTGATATGATATTCATTTATCCAGATAGATGGACTAGCACTCGAATTCTGATCGTAAAATTAAGTATTCTCCAGGCGTTTATTTTTATTGCCTTACCTTGTTTCGAATTTTTTGACACTTATAGCATCGCATGTTCAGGAACTTAAAAGTCAGTGAGAAGGGAATTCAAAATAGATAGGAGAGAATAATAGCTATTCCATTAATTTATGAATTATTTTTGTCTAGACCACTTTCAAGATCAAGTCTAATGTGTACAGTTTTGATAACTAGTATATCACACAAATGAATAAGTGATATGGGACTAGGTAAGAACTATTTCTAAATAAAGGAAAATGTTAGGGTTAGAAGAATGAATATATACTGCTAATAAGACGACAAATCTACTTATTTCCTCTATTTTATTATTGCGCGAATTTCCTATTATTTTTTTATGCATGATCTATTATTGTTATTTAGTAATTTCCTTAATACCGGAAATAAGTGCAAGGATAATTCGGAGTCTAAAAATTAATTATTGTTGATTCTAATGGTTAAATCCATGGGTTACTATAAAGTAGGCCAACATTGAAAACCTGAAAGCACTGGACGACCGTTTCGTCTAAGTATGGGACTCCTCAGCAATGCGCATCCACGATACCGCCCACCGGGATTCGAGCCCAGGACCTATCGGTTTCGTGCACGAACTCTCAAACTCTAGATTGATTGTCTGAAATTTTCTTTATATAATAACAACTATTTGTACATATTTAACTGTTTTTCTTTTCGTTTCTCTTTTTTTTGTCTCACATTTACGTCAAGACAACCTATACATATTGTATACAGCTGTTAGAAACATATGGGAAATTATGCGAAGCAGATAGTAGACGTTTACCTCGGAATATAGGTTTAAGTAAAACTAGACTATTCCGTATTTGGCCAAAATTAACTGATAGATTATTGGAATTACAAGCACGGACGGAAGCTGCAAAAAAAGTTTATGTAACAACTGATATGGTATGTAATGTATACATATGAATGGTAAAGTTCACATGAGTAATGTTTACATTATTGATTATGTATTTTTCTCATTTTTTTTTTTAAATTGTACAATTATTATAATTTTTATTCAACATTAATTCTGTTTTTAATTCAATACCATGATTATTCGGTATAGTATTTGTGTTATTTTCGATGGAACATTTCTTTCAGTATAACATTAATTTATTGTATAATTAGAATAACTGACTCATGATTTAAATCTGTGAAAATTTCTAAAATCTCCACAAACCCCTTCTGATAATAATCATCTGCTCACTAGTGACTGACTTCAAGCGATACTCCTGGAGTTCTAGTGGGAAGCCGTCACCAATGGAGTACAACCAGGTCTGTTGTGAGATATCAGCTCACTGAAGACAATGGTATATGGTGGCGCAACTTCGTGGATTAGTTGAAGTTAGACATTAACACTGTTGGATGCCGGCTCAGTGGTCTAATGGTTAAGTGCTCGCGCGCGAAGCCAGTAGGTCCTGGGTTCGAGCCCCGCGTGGTGCGGGATCGTGGATGCGCACTGCTGAGGAGTCTTATACTAGGACGAAACGGCCGTCCAGTGCTTCCAGGTTTTCAATGGTGGTCTAGCTTCAACTGACTCATGATTTAAATCTGTGAATATTATTTGTATTAATTTAGTGTGAAATTCATTCAGTAGCTTTGGTTTTTGTAAAAACTTTATATATTTCCTCAATGTTAACTAATCATCAAGTGTATGTAAAATCAATGTATTAATTAGTGTATATTTGGAGGAGTCAACTATATTGTTACCACCAGCGTTTGAGTTCTCATTAAGCGTTGTCAAATTTGACTTTTCAATAGGGAGTACAAGTTAGTTAGGCATTCTGTAAACAACAGTGGTGACATAGCAAATGTTGTAGTATGTAAACAAACGGGGATTCATTATGGTATAGCTATTAGCTTCCAAGTAGAGTCGTCTGTTTACTTCATTTTTATGTTTTTATATTCATTGGAAGATTATTACCCTAATTAAATGAACACTACCTAGGGTATGTGTGATTAGTTTTCAACAATGAAAGTGATGATGTAGGTTTAAATTTATTGGATCTTTACTATATGAGTAAAAGAAGAATATACGATAAATGCAACAAAAGTCCATAAAGAGTTATTTCTTTCAATTATATTTACAATTTTTTATACAACAAAGTATTCATTTGAGGTAATAGAGAAGATTTTTAGCTCAAGTAAATGATTTTGGTTGAGCTTCGTCCTCTAAGTTGGATGGTTTGGTCATGGCACTTTTTTTGTTCTTCTAAACAACATTAGCAGCACAAACGTCAGGTATAAGTGAAGTATTATAATTTCTTCACATATGACTCATAGCTCGTGCTGTCGACATCAATCTTGATTAATTATTTTTTATTCTTAACCTGTCATTGTGTGAATCTTTATTTTGATTGTCTTTCCCTTTGATCAAAATAAAGATTCAGACAATGAAAAGTTAAGAGTCAACAATAATCAATCATGATTGGGATCGACAGTACAAGCTGTAAGTCATATGTGGAGAAATTCGAATACTTCACTTATACCTAAAGTTTGTGCTTCTGATATTGCTCAGAAGAAAAATGAATAGCTTCATGATTAAATCAACCATTTCAGAGAATCAAATTCCAATAAGAAGTTTGAATTTCAACAAATGGAAATAGCAGTTTTATTTTATCAGTACCAACTAAACTTGTTAAAATTGTAACTGTGTACATGTCTTTATAATCTGTACCATTTGTGATTTTCTCTTCCTATTGTAAGATCAGAAGATTACCTAATAATACATTAAAAAATGGCTGATATAATTGTTTTTTTCATCAAGCTATAAAGAACTATTGAATTCTTGTTTGCTATACTATGTGTTGTTTAAACCATCATGTCGGTTATTTTTCAGTAATCTCTAAATCAAAGTTTATAAGCTATAAAAACTGTAGCTTTTAGATTGTTATGTACCAATGTTCATTGCATCCTTCCTCAGATGATTTTAAAATGAAAAGTTATCTGTTTTATTGATTGTAACTGGTCACTATCGATTCAATAATGAATGCGTTATATAAAATGTTGATTTCAAAGAACTTTTTCAAAAAGGATATTGATTTGGGATTTAATTACATGTTTTCTGATGTTTCTTTGGTTCGTTTTGCTTTTTTTGTAGCTTTTAACTCGTGTTCAAGAATATCTCTTGGAATTAAGTCGAAGTCCACCAATATTTGATCGTAAATGTGGTTCACCATCAACTCAAGGTAGTCCACCTGTTCCAAATGATCAAAAACGTGCGCAATTAGATAGACTATTGCAAGAATTCTCATGTATTAAATCAACCGGTTTACAGCTTATTGAAAAATTACCTAAAGGTTTATTATCCGAGTAAGTGTTTGTAGGATAAAAGCTGTAATGAATTGACATCAAATAATTTCAGTTTATTGAAGCTTTGATATGAAATTGAGTTGAAGAAAAAGGATTTCTCTTTTTAAATATTAAACCCTATCTAAAATAACAGATCAATAAGATGGAATTATATAAAAGACTTAATTTTTATTTCTTTAAGGTAGTCAATTGTCAGATTGAGAGCTCTTAATTTTTGGAGTTTTGACCTACTCTTCTGCCCTAAAACCTAATCTGCCAATAGTTAATAAATACATGTTTTGATTTACGAAACATTATTTTGAACACTATAGATTGAGATGAATTAAGAACTTGGTTTGTTTCATTGCCAGCAGCGTCTGCTACATGGGTTTATTCTGGATTAAGCGGTATCTTTTCAAAAACTCAATGGTTAATAAATCCAAGTTTATGTAATTATTCTAGATATACAACAAATGTCCTTTAGTGGTCCTGTACTATTTTAGTTGTAGTTAAAAATTTACAAACAATTAGACTGAGGATGTATGTAAATCCCCATCAAAAAAGAAAAGTGAAAATAGTTTTTTCGTTCACTGCTTAAAACAAGATAACTTGTTAGCTTAAAAATTTCAAGGATGAATTGTTGAAGTTTACTTCATAAATCTTCTGTAGCGCACATATTTAACTAGATTGACAACTGAACTGTTGGACTTCCATACTAGCACTGGGAATTTGAGTGGTATTTTGAAGATAATTTAATCCGTTAACTTTTAAATTGTCAAAGATATGTATCTAATAATCTCCTGTTTGTTATATTTTTTATAGAGATATTATAGTCAACGGACAGATAACTGATGAAGTAGTTCGTGTAATACGCCTTAAACTATACACATTGTGGTTAAAAGTAAGAGAATATGAGTATGCTTTGTTGGGTCGAAATTCATTGGATAATACAACTGCTAGTGAACTTGCTCCTGATTGGCGTTCTCCAAGAATATTATCACATTCTTCAAATTCAACAATGCGACGAGTTGGATCCCTGTTTGATGGTGATTTTAGTCCAGTAACTATGGTTTCACCACAAATATCTGCACACGAGCGGCACAATCGACCTTCAAACCCTTTGGGTAATGAATTCTGTAATCATAATGGTTCAGAAGAATCAGATGACAGGGGACAATGTGAATCAGTCATTGTTAGGAATCAGTCCACTCCCCAATTAAGACGAAGTTATTTTGATAAACTAGGCAGTGACATAAATTTTACAACAAAAGTGCCCTCGTCAGATAAACCTTCAAAAATAGAGGCTTCATCATTTAATTCGTTTCCTGTAAATAATCAGAAGGAAAGGACAAAATATGAAGAAGATTTGAAATTTAAAGAAAATCTGAATACTTATGATATGAATTCTAATAACAATTTCGATAGTATATTTTATGCGGTAAGAATCATGAGTTCCGTTTTCATATGAACGTTTTCTGTCGGGAAAATAGATTGTCAAATCTATCAATCTTGATAAGATTTCAGTTAAGATCTTATATGTTAGTATTTTCTTTTTACTACAGGTATTATTGAAAACTATTTTTGGTGAGGGTGAAGCGATTTCAACATAAAAACAATCAATTTTTACTTACTGTTTTCCTAGATTCGTCATAATGAACTCGATAACTGGTCACAAAAAACCTAAATATGAGGTTCAAACTAGTGGGCATTAGTTAGCATTATGGTTTTGTTTATAATATGTTGTAGCTATCAGTCAATAGTCAGAACTTTCGCATAAACCCATAAGATCTCAACCTATCCCCGTTATTCGTTAGTTATCTCTTTAACTAAATCAGCATATAAATAGTTATAGGCATTTATTAATCTTTAGCTTTTGAAATGCATCTGAGTTAGAGTTAAGTAACCGCTGAAATTAAGGATACTAAATTTAAATGGTTGATTATGGGCAATTGGAATAAATCAATTAGTGTAAATTATTCCATTCTAATCGAGCTAATTCAAAATAACGTTTTAATCATAAGATCAATAAATCTTTTGTTTTAACACTGTTCAATGTTGCATAGTTTTTAGTAGTTTTTCTAATGATATCAGCTAGTTTCAAGAGTTATCTGGAAAAATCTATATGAAAAGCTTGTTGATCTTTTCGTTTATTCTCTTCGATTTCTCTTTTATTTTAGTTTAAACGTCAGTTATCAGATTTAACAAGAAGCAATCAAACACGTAATCCTGGAGATACGGTAACCGATATAGAATTATTCATTTCTGAACATGATAAAACTAAAAATGAAGCCAATAAAACTTTCGATGAATTCAAACGTCAGTTGAATTCAATATTTAATGAAGATGATTCTAATAATAAAGTATCAAAACAAAATATTCTTCTTGATGCTAAACAACTTCTTGATAATTGGATTACTGATTGGGCTTTACAACGTGAAAATCTTAATTATCGTCTTGCATTTGTAAATCGTTTAGAAGATTTACAAACAGATCTCGGTGAATGTGTTTCTCGTTTAGATCAATTAATAAAAGCTACTTGTTTATCTGTCAATACAGCTGCTGAAGCATATAAAAATCAGCAAAATCTTCATTTGTTGAATAAATTAGGCGCGACAATTTTATCCGAAGCTGAAATTTATCAAATTAATACTATTAATGAAGAAGTAAAAGGAATGTTACAGACAATTCCGGTAATTTTTACCCCATTTTGGTACTTGTAATATTTGTTATCATTCATTGTTGAGCTATTCTGAAAAAAGTAACAATTGATTTTATCTAGTAAGTTGTAGGCTAAATTCGTTATGTTTGTGAGCCTATGGAGTCTAACACTATTATGTAATTGAGAAAACCGAAGTATCTAGTAATGATTATACACTCATAACTTAATGGTTAACAAAACGAATGAGGGCGAGACTATAATTAATGAACAGCCTTTGAACGACGCTAAAGTGTTCACCTATTTACTGGTTCTAAACCATTATGAAGAATAAGGATTATGATTTACAGTTGATGTTCAATGTTACGAATTAACTTTAGGATTTTCATCACGAACTGACATCAGTTATAATGCTAAAACACATTTTAACCAATTAGATGAATGAATTTTGTGCCAAAATCTAAGATTTGTTATTTTATATTTGATCGGTTTGTCCATAAGTTATAGTCTCGGTCAAATGAGTATATTATCATGGTATGATTATCTTGTTATAACTAACTATAGGATTCTTAATAAAATAAGGTTTCCTTATAGATCGATATCATAAACCTGATATTATCTTTAACTAATATTTGCATAAATTTTGAGAAGGGGATAATTTATATTAATGCAAAATTTACAACACAACTGGTAATTATAACAATAAACATTTCAGTCATTATTCTCATTGTCAAAAATGAGTTTCCTTTAACAAAACTATTCGAGATATTTTAATTGTATTTGTTATAATAAACAAATAATCTTTAGTACATACAATAATGTTTGAATTTATTTCAACATAACTATCGTTTAAATTCACTTGGTATTGTTTACTTGTAACTTCCGATTGCTATTTAGTCTGTCAGTCAGTCAGTAGCAAGGTAGAACTTCTTATGTACGGACATTAGTTCGAGTTGCCATAACACATTAGCACAGAGATGCGGTCGTCGATTCAAATCCCGTAGAGTTAGTAAAAGTAATCGGAAAGACTAGGGTTTGAAGATGTTACTAAAGGAGTACAATGCAGTGAAATAAATTTGAAAAGACGGGCATGAAGAATTCAGAAGATTAGAATTTGCGAGGACACAAAGAATGGATGCACCTGCGCCATTGCAAACGACTTTGAGCCATCTCATTCAAGCTCCCTAATCATCGAATGCTATCGTCTCGCGGTCCCCAACCAGGTAGTCTACACCTACCAACATGGCTCAGTTCACTCGTCAGTGGTTTCATGGATTTGTGACATGTTTTCGTCTGGCCACCCCTAGCTTTCTTCCAATCTACTCCTACACCATAAAACATCGCACGTCGGGGCAGTGGGTGGTTGGGCATACGTAACACGTGTCCCAGCCATCTCAACTGATGAAGTTTCACCACTTCATCAATTGATTTGTCATCCTTACCTAGTACCCGTTTCCTAGCAACTGCGTTACTTACTCGATGGTCCCAGGATATATGAGCAATGTTTCGAAGACACCTATGACCAAATACTAGTAACCTACGAATATCCTCTACTCTTACCGGCTATTTTTCACTGCCATAAAGTAAGACGGAACAAACTGCTGCGCAGTAAACCCTTCCTTTCGTTTATAGATGGATATCTCACCTACGCGATTAATGACGCAAGTTGGCAAAAGCTAATCGAGCTTTCTGTATCCGTGCTGAGATTTCGTCACACACGAGACCACAAAGGCTGATGAGACTTCCCAGATAAGTGAAACGATCGACACGCTCAACTACTTCACTCCCTATCATTAGTTCGGGTGACGATGCCACCCAATCCTGACGAACACCACTTGAGGTAATCAATTCTGATGACAGTTCTCCATAAGCTCTCACTCGACCAGTTATGTTCGAGTAGAAAGCATTTATAAGGTTGATGTACGATTGATCAGTCCTGGATTCCACTACTAGCCACTATTCATCATAACTATGATTTTTGTTCTATATAATGATATAAACAAAAGAATAGATCTTAACCATTTTATTGTTCACCGAATATAAATGATTGTTTCACTTATAAAGAATATGTAACATATATTCTTACCACAAACTAATTAGTTTGAAGTTGTAATAGGATAAAATTAAGTTCAATATTACAGGTATAGTAAACTAGTGAATACTAACACTTAAGTGTAAACTAATAAATCGGTCATTTTTGTTGTTGAACTATTACCAAGTGTTATAACTTAGTAACAATTTATTGTCACGCTTGTGAATTGAATAAAAAAAAATTTTGATTATTGGCTTCAATAATGAATATAAAATGTTAACAGTATCATGCAATAAAATTGTCAACCTAATTATACATTATAGAAGGTAATTAAATGTATTATTTATGATTAATCAAATAAGTAGTTCATATGTAGAACATACTTTAAAAGTATAATGAATTAGTTAGTTTCAAGTAAAAATAGGCTAATATAGTTGGGTTGTTTTTTATTATTTTCATGAATAAAACCCAAGTGTTTTCGATGAAGTTTTATTCTTTGATCTGGATGGTTTAGTTGTACGATTAAAGCAAAATCATCCACTTGAGTTACAAATCTTCTACACCATCTTAAAACCAAAGTGTTATTTTTAAAGAAAAAAAAAATTAATTCTATTTCATTCAATCAGATTGGATTATTTGGCTTGTAAATTACTGTAGGATTATGTTGATAACTTTACCAATAATGACCCTTTTAATTTTAATAGAAATCTATGATTGTATGATTCAATAATTTTTTTTCCCATTATTGATAGACAGAAAAATCATTTGGATTAGATTATAGGTATTAACCTGAATTCATAAAAAAAATAGAAATAGAAATGATTTATTTATCTTCTGTTATATTAAGATGTTTAGTATTCATATTAAGAGGAAATTTACTCTAAAAGTTATTATTTAAATGTTATAACTTGTGAGTTTGTGCTCCTATCAATGTATAACGTAATGATACTGTCAATTAGAGAACAGTGATTTATCGAACGGACGAATGATGCATAAAACCAATACGAACAGTGTAAAGTCTTTATCGGTCCTGGTTCCTGCCTAACCCTGCTTGTTATGTCCAGAACACTAATCTCAACCTGTGCGATATGAATCATGTATCTCAGATATACTGGGTTTTTATACAGACTAAAGAGACCACATCGTACCATGGAATAGGAAGCAATACTTGTACAAGATTTAGCCAAAAGTGGCTGTCAATGTGGGAGATGGTAGTTGATAGACTAGGCATAATTTAAGGATGGTAAGTCGTATAATAATAGTTCATAGGTCAAAATAAAGCTTGTAATAAGAGAAACACGAATATTAATAGCTTAGTTACTTAACAATTATACGATAAAAGTATACGTATGGTACTAGTCCTGACATAGATTCCAATAGTTACCATTCATTATTCTCATCGGGATATAACATTAAGTTTAGTTGGATTTATCAATGGAGTAATAGATTTTATGTTTTATTGATTCATATTATTTATGATTTATTAACGGAATAAAAGTAAAGTAACTTAAAGAAAAATTGGATAAATGTAACCTACCTCAAAATTATTTATTACTGATAAACTTTTACTTTTTGATTGATAGAATGACATATGGAAAAAAATTTGACCAATCACCTTAATATATATGTACACTGTAAACTGTACTACTCGCACTCAATAGAAGTAGTTAATTACCTTATCATCTCAGTGAAAAACGATTGGTTATTGTATGCAAAGATGGATGGTGGCTAGCAGTGGAATCCAGAACACGTGTTTTATCCTATTTGGGACTCGTTAATGGGAAGATTTAAACAAACAATATCAAATGAATTCATTGGTTGTTGTGTTACACAAGATGGCCCTTCTAAGTAAAATTAATATAGATTTACTTTAAAATACGAGTGAAATTTAAGCCAAGAATGCTTAATGCAGATTTTTAACCATATCAGACACTAGGTTTATTCAACATGTATTATAAATGCTCTATGTTGCATAATAGGTTGATTAATATTCGTCATGTGTAACTGCAAGTAACGCATATAATAAACCTGGAACAGTTAAGTTTGATTTTGATGAATGATATTATTTCAACCGAATAACTTCCAATGGCACATAACATACAACTGATGATAAATTGCAGTTCAATTTGTATTAATCTTTACCCAACAGAAATTCATTATTTAATCCTAATTTCATTCATCAGTTGGTTTCAACACAATCTAAAAATCAGAAGGGGTATTAACAACAATGGATATTGATCAACATATGCTCACTAGTGACTGGCTTCAAGAGGTATTTTCTGGAGTTCCGGGGAGAAGAAGTGACTAGTGGAGTTCAACCGGGTCTGTTGTCAGATAGTAACTCACTGAGGACAATGGTAGATGTTTCGTTCAATTTCGTCGATTAGTTGATGTTAGACATTAACACCATTGGATGCCGACTCACTGGTCTAGCGATTAGGCGTTCGCGTACGAAACCAATAGGTCCTGGGTTTGAATCCCCCGAGGTGGGACCGTGCATGTGCACTGCTGAGAAGTCTCACAGTTGGACGAAACAGCCGTGCAGTGCTTCCAGGTTTTCCATGATGGTCTAGCTTCAATTGACTCATGATTTCCACTATTAAAATTACAATCTAAAAATGTTGTTTCAATAGTTTAATGTTAATTTATTTTATATACTTGGCAACGTTGGAAACTACTTATTAAACATTGAATTTACTATGATTATTGATTACTGCTGTAACTAAATTTCCATCCGCTTAATTTGATTCATATTCAATATCCACTTTAATGCAATGACAATACTGTATGTATAATGCTAGACATCTAAATCTTTTTACGGTCAGTGAACAACATAAAATAAAATACATTAGTGATTATTAAAATTTGTTTTTCCAACTAACATATATAACATAAGGTTTTGCTATTTTAGTAAATTTGTGATTAACGGAATGTCTCACTTCTGTTATGTATATACATTTAAGAGATTAAGTTGTATATGGACATCCTTTATAGAATGGATTGTCACGTATTATATTACTCATTAATCTGATTATCATGGATACAACAAGATAAAACCGATACATTACAGAATGTTGATTCATACTTTATTAATAAATCATGCTAACTAACATATTACAGATTGATCATATTGACTATTTCTAATTTTTGTATCTGTATTTACTTTTTCTTTATTATTTAAGGCACAAGAGCAGTTTATTCAATCGTTGATAAATGAAGTTGAACAATGTGAGAAGTTCCAATTTCCTAATCATATAATGCAAATTAAATCTATCTGGAAAAAGTACACAGAAAATTTAAATATATTTAAATCTTTTATAGAAAATTTAACAAAGGTATACTGAATTACATTTTGTACGTACTATTAATGTATGCCTATTCATTTCTAAGAAGTTATCAAATGTAATGTATGTGTTATTCTCATTGATGATTGAATAGTGCAATTACTAGTTTAAGCAAATTAATATGAACTATTTTTCGTTATTGGATAGTTGAAGTAAACCTTCAATCTATATTTTGTTTGCGTTTAGGCATTGGAATTTTAATAGTAGTGGAGATTTGCTCATATGCTTGGTTGGTAAATGTCAACTAGTTTGCAACTTAGTTTTCGAGGTTTTTATAAGTTGACAATAACCATTGAACATGAAGTAAACTATATACTGTTTGGTAGTATGTCACTTTACTGAATTGTTATAGTAACGAATGTAATAGTCTAAAAGTTATTATCACCCAAAGATTCATAAAATCGCAGTCACCTTCTAGTATTGTAACGTCGAAAATCCGTCATTACTGAAAAAAAACGCCATGTTAATTTCATGTCATAAGTTCAACCGAATCTTTTTGTATTGATAATTGTCTTTTGATCATGACTGTTGTTAAAACGAAATGGAAGGGCGAGATCAAGTTTTCAACTGTATGATTTTTGTTTGACATTACTTTCTTTTTCAACTCAGAATGGTTATTGCTCTAAATGGTATTTGTTTTAATTTCCGCGTGATATTTTGTTCAGTGTAACAACAATTTTATTTCAATATGATACTCATTTAGGCTATTATTCTATGTAGTAAATTAGTGTGAACTTCGTTCGAAATAACTTGCAACATGTGTTGTCCATTTCTCTTGTTTGTAATTTATCATAAATAGGAATCAATGCATAAATGAGTGTATTTTTGCTTGATGTCTTTGCGTTTTTAAGGGGTGAGTAAGAATCTTCCTTCTCATTAGTTTCTGTCCTCCTCTTTTCAGTCGTTCAAACTTCCAGTGGCTTTCCTGTTGCATGTGCTTATTAGCCTCAGAGTTATAACAGCTATGTATGGTCTGTAGTAAACTACACTCCATGTTGTGTATCAGTTTAAATTCTAGTGTTTATATTTAGTCTTCATTCTTCGTGCTGTTTAATGTTTCAGTACATTTCTTCTGTGTTATTTTCGATAAGTACTTATCACAAGAGTTTCAAATGACAGAATACTGATCGAGGACTTCAAAAATGGGTTATTCTCTGTAATATAGTATTCAAGAATAGCATATTCTTCGGCCTTTATCTAATAGTAATGATTTTTGAAAAAGAAATATGTGCTTTACCAAAGCTCATTTGGTATTTAAATAGTTATTAGTCCACATAAAGTGAAGATAATAGATCTGTGGTAAGTATTACTTAATGCTTGTAAATGATATGATATTGGATTATCGAAATTTATCAAAGGGACTAATTGTTTTAAAGATATGATATTTGTGATGTTCACTTGGCAGTTGGATAAAATGAATTATAGTTGCATATGATTTCTTAATAGTTTAACACGAATACATGTCACAGATACGACCAATTCTCTCTACGTATCGTTTAACATTTATTTCATTCAGCGAAATAATCTATAAACTTATCCTACTAGTATCTAACATCGGTTCATATCATATACTACCAACAAGCCAGTCTAAATGATTCTCATCTGGAATAGTGAAATCTCTCAAAATCAAAGATGAAGACTGGTAAAGACTGGTTAAAATTATTCTGTATTACTGAAAGCGTCATTCGTTGGTGAAATACAAAAGCGAGGAATTGAGGTAGATTGATGTAAGGCTTCATGGCAAAATTGTGTAAAATAGGTTGTTCTACCATAAGATTAACATCCTGTCTTGGGGTTTAAAATTTCACTATTACTTGTTATGGCGGATAGTTACTTGATGACTATGCAATACGTGCGATTGATAGTTTAATTCGATGTGATCAATGTTTCTTAATGATGAATAATCCAAAATTAACAGATATCAGTAAATAGAGTAACCAATCGGTATAATGTGAGTAATTTTCATGTCAAAAATGACATACCTATGGTACAGAAAATTTAACAAATAATTAGCATGAATAAATTTCATTTTGAACATAAATGATTATTGGATTCGGATTTTGTAGGGTATATTCTAATCAATAAATCTAAAGCCTTACACTCTGCATTATTTTTTGACTGACATATCAATACTGATAAACAAGTATTTGCATCAATCAACTAATCACTTATTGTCTCAGTTACTAAAATAAGGAGAGGTTGAGCGCTTAAACATGACGGGAAATAGAAATATGTTCGAAAACCTAATATATACTGTAACCTAGCGGTTGATCATACTTCTATTTCAGTACTCGATATTAATAATAATTTCGATAAGTATAATGAATTGCTTATTAGGATATATGAATATGGGTTCCACGTGACATAAGCTGATCGAGAAACTGAATGTAACACTTATCTGAAAAGGTTATTTAATGTAGGAGTATGTATTTAAACCGCTTTGCAAGTTTATTGTTAGTTCGTGTGACAACAGGTATGATTATTGATTAAAGTCTAAATCGATAATGTATAATGCAATCGGTAAACAATAAACAAACCTTTTCATTTTTAAGGAACATGCAAATTATATCTCACCTTAACTCGAATATGCATAATTACGCAGAGTAAGATTTAGGTATTGCATAATATGATGAAATGTAATTCTGTCTTGTTCAAAGCGTGGTTGTAAATAGGAGTTATAATGGTTATTATGGGATACTAAATGTTTTTGAGAGTTTTATCAGTTTAAATGCCGCACATAAAGTTTACAGTAGAATGAATAGATATTCTTCCATTGAAATCATTATTTATTTAACTTAAGCGGTCATTCAACATTGTTTTCGCACTTCGTTTTAATCCTATTTAGTTATATCGATATTTAGTGATTACCATTTAATCTAGATTAGTTTGTAACACCGTGCAATGGGTTTTTTGTAGCTGTTCAGGTATTTCGTATATGAAGTTCATACAGATTAATCATTCATAAGTCACTAGATTAATGAAACATGATATTTTGTATTACACATGATAAATTTGATATAATCTTGAAACAAAATCAGTATGAAGATAGGTTTTCGTATAAATATCAAATAACCTAGTGAGTATTGTCTAATGGCATCTGTTAGGAGCATTATTTCATCATACTAATAATTTTCAACTGTACAGGTAATAAAATGTATTACGAATAGTTCTTCAGTGTTTTCAACGAAACGTTTTCCTACCAAACTTTCATAAGACATGTAACTCGTCGACCTAACTTATGATATAACTGATCATAGTGCATAACATGGTTTTTAGATTGTCCCTCAATCAAAGCACGATAATTAAATATTTATTAGTTGATGAGTTCTGTGACCTACGTTTATTCTTTTAGAAATTTCAGGACATCTCTATCGGTTCTTATTGTAAAAAAAGATATTAGTCGTTTATCAGGTATATGTTTCTTAACATTCTTGCTAATCGGATGTAATGCATTTTGTTATGTCTGATGAATACTTAACTGACTTGTACCTAGTTTTCAAAAAACCAGCAATTTGACAATGTTTCATAAGAGTACAAAGATTGGTGATATGGATTTATTTGACCCCATAAATGAATCGAACTTATATCTTCATACACTAGTTTTTATATAATTAATTTACAATCAAATTAATATATAATTTTTTTATGATTTGAATTGAGTTGTATCAAATATCAATCAATCAATAGTTTACTGTGTGACCACATATTCACCATATCACACAATTAAGCACTTGTAACTAATTGACTAAATTGTGTAACTAATCCTTTCTAAGATATGATTACATGTTACAGACAACGGGAAAGAAAAGACCTAATTTTACATGGTATTCTCACTGCAGTCGATTAAGTTATCTCTTGACATATCATATCTGATAATAGGTGTTGAAGAATGATTAGTAGGAAATTTCGAACATGGATAGTATGCTGATCGACATCTTTTTAAGATCCGGGAATTCAATGATACTTTTTTAAAAACTTTTCATAAAATTATCTGATAGTTTTTATTTTTTTGCTCAATGAACTCTTTTTTCCCCCATAGCCTTTTACTGCAAAATAGTTGCCTTTGTAACCTCTTGGATATTACACAATATTTTTCACTTTAAACATCTAGAATTGTTTTTCTATACTCTTGATATTTGTTCTTCTATCTTTTAATTCACTTGATCTGAAGTTATCTTTGTGCTTTATATCAAAACATTATTCTTGTCATGTATAATGTTTATAACAAGTTTCAAAATTTACTCTTACTGAACAGAAAGGTGTTAAGAAGACCTATGGAGTTATTTTTTCTGTTCCAACCAAAGTGGTTTAAGTGGATCCTGCCACAATAATTAGTGACTTGTTGAAGTGTTGTCGAAATTTGTGCTCAATATATTTTGGTGTATGCTATATTTTCACTCAAATATTATTAAGATATAGCATGCTGAGAAATAAATCATCTTTAGCTCTAACCACATTCAAATTTGAATGTAAACTAGCGTGATAACGTGATTACTAGAGCTTATCGTTAGTAAAAAAGTAGTCACTGCACAAATTATTTGCTTTCTTAACCATCTTGAAACAATAATGAACAGTTCTATCATTTTAACAATCATTAATAGTACTAGGCCATACGTTTGAAGAATATGGAGCGGGAAAGAATAAAAATTGTCCATCAGTGTAGGGGCAAACATGATTGATACCTATAAACCACAATTGTTTTATTGTTATTATCAAACCTGTATATAGTATCATTTGTCAGCCAACCCATCATCGTATTTATTTAGTGACACTCGAAATTTTTAGTAGAACTTATTATCTAGATGAATTATGGACTTGTATATCTCCTAACATGCAACAGCTGATCATTAAATTTTATATAGATTGTCTTAGAAATCGTCTTTACTTTGTTACTGGACTAAATGAATTTGTATTGCTTACTTAAAACTGTCTATTTCTTGTTACCCCCATACTGTGCACAGTTATTCTCATTCAATGTGTTCATAAAGTACCCTATACAAGAATATTATATCATGTTGTCTACAAAGTATCTTTTTCTTACTATACTATAAATTCTTAAACGTAATTTAGATTAAGTTTTTTATTAGTCAAAAGTAACTACTAACGTTAATCTTTTTTTAAACCATTTAACTTAAGATAAATATTAAACAATAAGTAGTATACACTTTAGTTTTATTAAGTTGAGAATTTCTAAGTGAATTAATAATAAAACGGTTATTAACATTCTTTTTCCCTTGAATTTCAATTATTTACATTACATTAAACATAACTATAGATTTGTTTATTTTAGTAGTATTTCTCAAAATTAGATCATTATTAATAACATTAATAATTTGCTTTGTAAATTCTTGAATATTTATTCATATTTTATTATTAATTTATCATATTCAGTTTTAGGTGTCATTAGATTAATGCATTGAACTAGCGATTATTTTACGTCTTTTATATGCTAGTAATTAACTAAGCAATATTATGTATGCAATTATGATTATTCAATACATAAGTAGTATTTGATTGAGGTCATGAACCGATTGATGTTAGACCACTGTTGGAAACCTGTAAGCACTGGACGGCGGTTTCGTCCTATTGTGGAACTCTTCGGCAGTGTGCATTCATGATCCCGCTCACGGGATTCGAACTCTGGGCCTTCAGTCTTGCACGCGAACGCTTAACCTACTGGACCACTGAGCCAGCATTCAATGGTGTTAATGTCTAGCCTCAACCAATCCACAAAATCGGGCTACCATCTTCCTTTGTACTGAGGTAGTAGATACCTGTCTCTTCCCGACAGGGATTAGCTCCAATGGTCACGGATTCTCACTAGAACTCCAAGAATCCCCTCACGAATCTAGTCACTAGTGAGCACATGTTAATTATCAGTATAGTGGTTCTTGATTTCAATCAAAAACTTAATAATCTCCACGACCACTATACTGATACATCAGTAGCAGTTTACAAGCATACAGTAATAACTAGATTGAACGTATGCCTATTATTGTCTTTTTCAAAACTGGTATAATTCACGAAAAATAATCTCAAAGTTGAGTGATGTAGTTTGAGTCATAAAGTTCTGTCATCTGAATCGGATGTATCCAGTAGTATTGGACAGTGTTGATCACTCCAACTGTTTCTTCTAAGTGTTATATATATATATATATATATATGGACAAAATATATAATTGTATAGGCGTCTTGATTTACAACACAATAGTAGTTGGACTGAATTTTTCTCTGTTTAAATGTAAAGCACTCTTAGTTTACCCCAATACATAATCCGACTGTAATGAGTGAACTAAGTGGGTCTCATCATCTAGTGAATTAACGATTGGGGCAATCTCAAAATAGATACCTAAACCTTGCTTAATTTTTACTAGACTCAACCATATTTAATATAAGTGATCCTTGGGTTAGAGGAGAATTATAATGCAATCCAGTTCGCTACTTATTTATAGTCATGAAACTTTTGACGATGTGTAACAGCAATTCTTGCTATTGTGTTTTCGAAGCCTAGTCTTCATATCGCTAAACCACTTAGGAAGTCCAATGTTGTAAGAACGTGGGTTACTATTTACATGAGGCAGACTTTTGAATCAGGTTTTAAAGCTATTGGTCTTAGACTATGATTATTTTTTTTCGAATGAAATCTTTTTCTTTGTTGAAATTCTTTGAAGTAACATGTTTATATGGTTTCCCTTAGACAACATTAATTTATTGGGAAAGACAGAAGGAAAAATGTAATTTCATCAATTTCAATCAGTCTGATGAAAAGGATCAATAAAAATCTTTTCACAAATTTTCTTTTCAAACATATTTATTCACTACATTACATTATCATTTAATTAACCTTAATGAAATTTTTAGGCTTATAACATTATTCCGGAGTTGAATGGCTACAAATCGAATTATTTATATCGTATATCTGAACCCAGTAAACAAGTGTCTTCATTGAACCAGGTAAATAGTTATTTTTTGAAAAAATGATTATGATTTTTTATTTCACTTAGTCATCTACAACGTAGAACCAGGCACATATATGTACCGGTCAAAGTTTCCATACCTCATTAGCACAAGATGAACACCGAATACATAGAAGTAGTTAATTCAGAGGTGGTAATATATAAAAGAAAGATTGTGTGTAAGAGTATAGTACAGGAAAAAGGAATTAGTTCGTAGAAAGAAAGATATAAAGCAATTTTAATCTCATAGTTTGATAGAAGACAAAGAGTTTATACACCTACGCCACTGTGATCGATTCTGAGCCATGTCACCAAGAGTCTCCAACCATCGGTTACGATAGTCACGCGGCCCCCAACCAAGTAGTCTGCATCTACCAACATGGCTCAGACTAGAAGTTAGTGACTTCAAGCACTGATGCCACGTTTTGGTTTGGCCGCCCCTAACTTTCTTCCAACCATCTCCAGCACCGGTTAGCATTGCACGGCGTGGTAATCGGTGTTCAGGCATACGTAACACGTGGCCCAACCATCTCAGTTGATGGAGATTCACAAAATCGGTTTGGATTAGGAATTATTGATTGTGTATTGCCATGCCATTGGAATGTTTGTTTGAGAGTTTTATTATATAATTATTTATATGGATTAAGTAGTCAAATGATATGTAGGATACAACTGTACATCACATTAAGTTACCACACTTCACATCAACTTATTCAGAAAGACAATTCATGAAATAAATTGGTCGGAATAGGAAACGTATTAGTGACGATGGAAAAAATCACACAGAACATTACTTCCTTTGTCGTGCATAATTTAAAAGGATTTAAGAACCTTTGAAGAATTCTCGAATTTTAATAAACTGGAGTTAAAAACAACCTACAATTATAAGATTTGTATTTAAATAACAAACTCCAACTAAAATTTCGTTAATAAACAGATAGAATTATGTTACAACACTTCTCAAAAGTACATTTTCACCAAATTATTTTATAGATTAGAAACGAATTATTTACTACCATTGACTTATCATTCGTGCAACTTAAATAGATATTGTTAAACTGAATATTACACAGTCAATTAATTGTTTTAGTGCCATGATCTCTTTTTACTATGTCTGATGATCCAGAATCTTCTCTCACATATTATATATCTATACAACGCTCTTTGTATATAATCAATTTCATTACATTTATTTGAATCATCGGTTCGTCATGATACATATCCTCATCTAACCTGTTTTACAGTTATATACGTATATTAAAGTAATGTTACTTTTGATTTTAAAATATTCTAGGTTGTAAGGAACTGATACGAACTTAACGAAATAAAATGAATTGATGTTACTATGCTTACTTCTTTGTCCTTATTCTTTTGTAAATGGGCATCATTAAATTGGATACCATGAACGTAATTTTGCTAGATATCACATTAAGAAAATTATTTCTTTCATGTTCACCTTTACTTTCTATCTAAGGCCATTTTTATCTGGACACTTCAAACTGATGTCTGTAACATATTAGTTTCATCATAATTTTGTTTTCTTTATGTCTAACATAACCTGAAGTAAATCAAATATTTGAAACCAAAATTAATAAATATGATATACTCTAATTATAATACTTACAAATTACATTCAAACGACTTTATGACAGTTTCTTCTTCTGAACCAAACTTTTTTTCAGAATAACGTCTTAATAAAGTAGTGACAGTTGATTATGCTATTCTGTTTTGAAAATGAATTCCATTTTTTATAATGAAACATTTTAACCGAGTGAGCTCATTATTTTAATTGCTGTTGTGGTGTGAGCTGCTTATATTCATATAAGTAGTATATAACTATGATCAGGAATAGAATGTATAGAATGTAGCAGATCGAGAAGGAAAGGATGAGAACGTAAGACATTTGGTATGAAAACGCATGAACAATAAAATCTGAGATGATGGGCTGATATTTGCAAAAGGAACAATCAAATTTGAGACAATTGATTGATATTTTGTAAATTAAGTAGTCACTGTATGGTTCTCACATTTTAGTGGGATGTTCTGTAATTTTGTGCTCAAACACATTTGATTGTCCTCGCTCGTGTTCTTGTTCACTACACTGTCACTGTGAATATCTAAGTTTTATTGTGTACCGGATGAGGTTTTTAAAATAGTTAATGTATTATAAATGTCCTACTAGTTTTCTGTTTGTCACTTGTAATCATCAAATATAACCATTTTCTTCATATCTCACCTTTTAGATTGATGGTCATAACTTGGAACAAGCAATTTATGCTATAATAAAACCTGATTGTTTATCTCCTAATGCTGAAAACTTAAGCAAGATATCTTCAACATATCCACAAGTTTTATGGTTAATACAATATTTAAATTCTCAATTAAATTTAATCAAGGAATCACAGGAAGAATTAGAAATGTTAATGTTAAATATGCAAGTGGGTAGTGCATCCCCTGTTGATCTATCTGAATTAGTAAAAAAATCCCGTAATAATAATAATATTAATGATCAAAGATATAATGATAAAAAGTTGCTTACAAAACGTTCATCATCACCATTATTTTCAGATGAGAATTCATCTGTTGGTCTTAGTAACAATGTAAATCCAACATTCAAATCAATACCATTAACACATCATTCATTTCCAAATAATATAAACTCAGATAGATCTATAACACAAATGAATAGTAATAATAATTTCAATGAAATTAATTCTGCACCACCTATCTTATGTTCAACATGGAGAATTATTAAACCATTAAGTAATATACAATGTAAACTTGGTGATATAATTAAATTACAATGTTATTTTAATGGTCCATCATCTAGAGATGCATTTAGTGTTTTATGGTTTTATAGACCATTTAAATTAATCAAAGGGCAATTAAGTTATGGTTTAAAAGAAAGAATTAATTTAACATGTTCTAATGATATTGTTGAAAATATTAAAATAGATTTTGTTGAATTGATTATTAAAAATGTCACAGCTTATAGAGCTGGATTATATACTATACGTATAAAAAATGAGGAAACTGGGAAAGCAATGAAAAGTAATGGTAAGTTGATGATGCAATTAATATGTTGTCTTTTTAAATTTCAAATAATTGTAATTCGTAACTAGTATAGGGGTTGTGGAGATTATTATGTTTTTGATTAAGATCATGAACCGATTGATGTTAGACCACCTTTGGAAACCTGGAAGCACTGGACGACCGTTTCGTCCTATTGTGGGACTTCTCAGCAGCGCACATCCATGATCCCGTTCGCGGGATTCGAATTCAGGGCCTTCGGTCTCGTGCGCTAACGTTTAACCTACTGGACCACTGAGCCGGCATCCAATGGTGGGAGTAATAATAAGGTGGTGATTATAATACAATAACCTACGCACCATTTTAGTATATAAGTTAACTGAAATTTATTCAAAAATGGAAATGACTAATTTGTCATAGCGGCAAAAATTAGAAGCACTATTTGAATCTTAATGACCCTTTATCTGACTTCAATTCGATCGTGTGATTATCATCATCGTCTTATACATGTCATCAATCCTCACACATAATTATCGACTTAACGGAATTATATAAGTCAAATACGAGGATAAATTGCTGAATACGTATATTTCGTACAATTGCTGGTCAGAACGGACAATCAAAGAGACGGAGTGAAGGAAGCGAAACAGATTGAATAAGGCATATTAGCCAACTCTCTTTAACCAAGTATGAATCGATATTTAAAGTCAGACAAAAATCAATTACAGACACATATTGAGTAGGGTAAATAATTAGCACTCATATGATCATATAAATAAACATTCAGAATTGATAAGTGAATAAGATCGAAATGTAGGATGATAAGAATGAATAGATTAATCTGTTCAGAGGTTAGAATAACTTTCATGGACTTCACATAGTACCAGCTCCTACAAAATCAAAGCGTTTATTTATAAGGCTAGAGAGTTGAACTGTCTAAGATCAATTACTTGACTTTTTACTGTAATGAACTGTTACTGTTTGTTTTTGGAGCAATTCAAGAAAAAAGTGATCATGTTACTGGATTCCTAGACAATTAAAATATTTGAACAGTTCATTAACATCTCTGAACCTCATTGATTACTGAAAGTGAAAAGATTATCTGTGAACACTGTTACTTTCATTCTTGCTTACTATTCGCCTAATATATTTTAAAATTGAGGATTTTTTAACCTAATAGTTATGCCATGAATTAGTGTAAAATTAAGGACGTTCATTTTTTTTCATTCTTCAGTGAATTCAAAATATCACAGTTGTTAAGTTGAATTTTCTTAGAATTTATTATACAGTATCGTGAAAATTTCCATTTTGACATTTGGTAAATAAAGAAGGAACGAATCGAGTGAAGAGATTTCTTTTTAATTAGTTTTTCATGATGGCTCTACACTAATATTCATATATGATTTACTATGATGAAATAATACTCATCAAGTGAATACGTTACATAATAATTGCATAATGACATATCGGTTATAAATTAACATTGAGTAATTGGAAGAAAGATGTTTAATAATAATCAAAGTAATTATTCGAAAATCAAGTAGTTGCTACATTGCATAATATATAAAGAAGAGAAGGAGCTAACAAAATATTATGATGAATGATCAGTAGTAGATATGTAAGAATCAAGAAACGGATTTTGAGAATAAGTCAAATACAAAAATACAAAAAACGGAAGAAATACGAAAATAGTTCTGCTAAAAACTCCCCCTATATCGATGGACAAGGTAGCGAGAGTAGTTGTACAAACTTCCTTCGGATGCAAAAGTTAAGTTTGTGAACATGGATTGCAATGGCTTTAGCAATGTGTAAGAGATGCATTCGTAAACCATGTGACATCTTGTTGACCTGTATCTCTCTTTCTTCCAATTACTCAGTGTTAATTTATAATCCATATGTCATTATATAATCACTACGTAACATGTCTACTCGAGTATTGTTTCATTATCAGAAGGGGTTTGTGGAGATTTTAGAAATTTCACAGATAGAAATCATGAGTCAGTTGAAGCTAGACCACCATGGAAAATCTGGAGGCACTGGACGGTTGAAGTTAGAAATTAACACCGCTGGATGCAGGCTCAGTGGTCTAATGGTTAAGTGTTCGCGCGCGAAGCCATTGGGTCCTGGGTTCGGATCCCGCGAGGTGCAGGGTCGTGGATGTGCACTGCTGAGGAGTCCCATACTAGGACGAAACGGCCGTCCAGTGCCTCCAGGTTTTCCATGGTGGTCTAGCTTCAACTGACTCATGATTTCTATCTGTGTATTATTTCATTATTGTAAATCATATATGTATATTAGTGTAGAGCCATGATGAAAGAAATTTCTTCTCTCGATTCGTTCCTTTTTTATTATACAGTAATTGTATTTTAATAATTTACTACAAATACTTAGTTTTCATTCAAGTCACAAGTTACAAATTGTTATTATAACAGTGATTTATTTACTCAAAACCTCAAACAATTGAGTATACCTTGAATTGATCTTTCAAATGATCAATAATATCTAAGTCAATTGAATTATGATTATTATTGAAAAACTTAATCTTATGATAATCAGTTAAACAATCATCTGATTTTTGTTTGTTTGTTTTATTGAAATCAATGTAGAGTAGATTTGTGAAAAAATATATTTAACCTTAAGAAAGAAAGAGTATGTTAAACGTTATATGTGACTTACATTGACTATTTTATACTTATTGACCTTAATTCCGGATGCAAATCATTACATTTGTTATAATAATTAAAGTATTTTCTCGATAATAATACTTCAGGTAGACGTTTATGCTGATTATATCGTTCAGAAGGACGATGAAAGCTCCACAATCAAACCATCCATCTGAGAGAATAAAACTCCATCAAAATCATCCACCCGAGTTATAAATCTTCTCCATCATCTCGATAGTAGTATATATGTTATTTACCTAATAAGTATTATTTTATATCGATAACATTAACTACAAAGAAATGTATTGTCTTCTCCATTTAATTGGGATGACATTTCCGAATATACCAAGATATTGAAGAGGAGCATCTTTTGGATTAAATATGAATGATAAATATTTAATCATGCGTTCTTTCCAGGTTTCTAGCTTCATTTTACACTGACATAGTTAATATATGTAATCAATTTTAATTCCATATATATTTAATCACAACAGCTGGAACTAGTGCAGTCATTAATGGTTTATGTAGGATTGGCACAAGAAATATCCGGTATGTATAAAGTTAGCCATTGAGACAGGTTCGAAACCTTCATAGAAAGATTAACTTGCGTTTATGTTGAGAAATTAATAGTCACCAACCTGTTTAGACCATTAAATCCTTATTTATGTAAAGCGATTTCATTTGGTATCAATCCTTGTTGCATAGAGAATACATTTAGTATAATAATGGATCTAGATTTGGTAACATCTTGTAAACTTGACAGAACTTATATAAAATTTTGTACACTTTTTATATACCTAAACCTTAGATTTATGATTATATGATATAAAACAGTAAAATTTGATGTTCTATCTCTAAATTTACTTTATTGATATTCAGCATGGAATTTATTGCATTTTAAATGTGTACAAGAAAAAAAAAGTCAATAATAGCTGTCGTAAAAGTACAAAAGATCAAACTAAAATGATATTTAATGTTAAAAGAAGATGAATAGAGTTATTTTGACAAACTATTTTGGTTTAGTAATTCAGTTTTGGAGTTACAGTTTAGACAGTTTTGACTGTGATTGGTCAAGAATACGATAATCAACAAATCATCACTAGTTATTCGAGAACACTGATACCTGGATGTATTAATAGTGATTTCATGGTGAAAGTTCTCTGTATATTAACCAAGTATTTCTGACAGCCTATCTGAAGAAAATGCTATCTACGAAGATTAATTAACTATGTGCTAATCGACGATTGGAGAGCATTGAACTATTCGTACCAATTGTCGTTAACATAATTATTATATTTCAATACTCAATAACTGTTGAACAATTAGTATTATATACTGAGATTTACATATTCAGAGGATCTACATCGGTTGTTAGGCTTTCTCAAAGAAAACTTTCTCGTTAACGTTCTCATAAGGATGTATGAACAAGAACTGTTTTTGATAAATATTACTCATGCTTAACCACTGTTAAAATGAACATAGGGTATTTCTCTTGATTTGAGTATATACTCTAAATCGTTTACATCTTTAAGAACGATTAATCAAATACGCCATATGGGGTCATATGAAATATGAACTTATTATAAGTTTTTATGATAAAGGCTGTTAAAAGTTCCTGATTACACTGTTCGAAACTGGTAAGAATAAGAAATGTTCGTTACTCCCTAAGTTGGAAAATTTATTTACCATGTTTTTCTATCTCAGCTTATAATTATTTTGGGATGGTGGAGAAGATTTTTGAGTTTTCGAGTTTCCCGGTTATATCTCTTGGTCGTGATTCACTGTATCTATTCGATAATGATTTTCTGTCTATAGTTTCTTCACAAGATAATGATGTACAGTACAAGGCTATATATAGAGATTTAAAAATTTCTGATAAAGACCCTGAATACTTGTATTTGTTAAAATAGTAGATTTTTACCTATTGGCTTGTATTACTTGTAGTACGAATAATATCATACCAATTTGAAAATTAGCTGTTTCATTTTTTTATTCCAAGCTTCTTTAACTATAGTCCCGAATATTCTGGAGGACAAACGTGATTTAGAAATTGAAATTCTAGATACATCTACAGGACTCCTTAAACCAATAACGATTGAAGTCGGTTATGAAGGATTATGTATCATTCCCGATGTAAAATGGACATATAATGGTTCACCAATAAATCGCTCGATCTGGCGAATTGATACAGATATGAATAGAAGTATATTGTATTCTGCCAATGCACATATTTCCGATAAGGGAGTTTACGAATGTGAAATAAGGGATCATGTGACAAATACAATACTTAAAACGAGAAGTATGTTTTACCCTGTATCGATAACAGTTTAATATGTTTTTGACAAATGGCCTACTGTAACACCTTGACAGCAATTAAAGTAGACAGCATTATAACTAAAATTAACAACAATTGTGATATCTGTCGTCATGACGTAAAGTTTGGAACAAAAACCTGGGTCACAATAAACTGATATAAATTAGGTTGAGATCCAAATCCATCCTTTTGGAAATGTATGCATTCGAGTAATTCCAGAGATACATATATTTATACATATTGCGCTTATTGTACTAGTTACTTATCCGGAAACCAGAAATTTGTTAAGGAAATAATGGTAGATATTTTACATTAAAACGTCACAACTAATTTAATAAAATCACTAAATTAATCAAGGTGGTTTATTTGGTATAATGATCTAAACCTAGTCATTTTCTATCCATCATGAATATATTCTATATTCTTGATTTATTTGACATACATGAAATTCATAAGAGAGGAAGGAACTATAGATCATATTGTCTGTTACCTTGAGAATTGACCAGCAGGTAAGTATTGTCGCCTATTATTTAGTTGATTCTCGTGAGTTTAAACTGCAACTAAATAAGATAATGAAAAAAAAACTCAGTTACTTTTAAGAATGCAGATGTTTAGGATTGATCATGGAAATAAATATTTATCCATTGACCGATTCGTGATATTCGTTTTCAATATAATTCCTTCATTAGTTACGTAATAAGGAACTACTGTCTATCTTGATTAAATATTATGTTTACAAACTACAATTTTGATGACCTAATATGATTTGTAATTCGATCAATACCTTAGTCTTCTAATAACTTCTGAATTAATGTTTCACGATCGGTTCCATAAGGAAATTTTTAGTTTCTTCGTAAGATTTTGCATCGTAACAGAAAAAAATCAAAAATATTAAGTACATTTTGATGAATATCAACCTCTTATAATATGTAAGTCGAGTATCTTAAGCTAAGTTAAGAGTGAATTAGTATCAAATTGATTGCACTCAAACGACCGCATAAAAATATTATTTTGAATGTCTTTCGTATTGAAGGATCAATACAGATTCAATCTTCTGTGCCAGTTAATGAACAACCGCTTGTATTTGGCAATAATCAAACAGTTGGTATGGTATTTGTTGGTGATCCAATTGTTATACGTTGCCCATTACCATCTGTAATAAAGACAGGATCAATAATATCTGTTGATTGGTTACATGACAAACAAAAAATTTACTCAATGAAAACAACAGTTGCGAAACAGTCTGTCAATAAAGTTATCTCTAGTAGACTAGCTAATTTCGAAGGAAATCAGTTTCAACGTGGTGAAACGATATGGCGGACATATCTAATGGATAATCATTGTGTTCTTACAACAGATCATGTTCAAAATACAGACGAAGGTATATATAGGTGTCGTATAAAATCTGACACCGGTATCTATGAATCTTCAGGTAATTTGATTTAATTCACAACTGTTTAATAAATGTATTGTTAAACTTTGTTCAGTATGTTAGATGTTATTATATTACTCGTCAAAGTACATAGTCATAAGGTTATTCGATAAGTGTAAACTTAATACCAGTTAAAGTTGATATCACTGTACCTAGTTAAGTTGATGACAAAGAAATCCCTATCATTTATTATTGGTGTTGAATGTACAGTGAATATCAATTTATTATTCATTTTAACAGTTTTAATGTTGACTATTCAATGTGAAACTGAATCATATTAGTCATAAATATCATCACCTCAGAGATGTTCTCATAAATTCATGATATAAAAGCCTTGGTTTGGGTTCCTTGTGAGTCATTTATGAGTAATTTCAAAGTAGGATGATACGCAGTTCTAGTGATTAATTATCTATAATTGTGGTTCACTTGCCAAAACATATGACTTTTGAATAAGAAGTTGTTGGTTCGAATCAAGTTACAATTGATTCAGTTAAAACAGTCATTTAATATTATACAATACTAAACAAGACAAAAAGTTCAATGATAAATAGAATAATTATTTCAATGAAGAAAGTTTATTGTAGCCAAGTTTAAAGTGATACTATAGCTAAGAAAATGTGTTCATCCACTCAGATATTGATATTAAATGTAAACTTATGGCAAATGTAGACAGTGCAATGAATATTGTCATTTACTGGTAGCTTTAGATTGCACGGATGATCTTGAGTGATGTATTAGCTAATCAGTACTCAATAATAAATGTTCAGTTATTAAATAATTTTGACATTGACAACGAACCGCTATACGTAAATAAGTGACGGTTGGTTGTCAATACTAATAACTGGGTAAGGGTTAAGAGTGTTTATAATACTTTTTACCGATGCAAACACAATTGATCCTCAATTGAATAACATCAATAGCCTTCATTCATAATACACATCACTAGTAGCTGTTTGGGTGCAAGTGAATCTGTAAGTTAATATATAGCATCAAAGATTGGGCCTCTTAGATTTTTGTTTAGAATTCTTTCATCTATATGACTATTGAGCATTGTTGAATTACAGTTGATTTCAGCTTGTTCTGTAATACATAACCCTAAACTTGGCTTTTAACCCTCAGTCTAAAACTTAATTCCTAACATTAAGTCCTAACTCTATTTTGAACCATATCATTGTTATTGGATTTTACAAGGTTGTCTTTAGAGTAGTTAAAGATTGTTTAAATACCGTAACATTGCAAATATCTTGTTTAATTTATCTTACAAGCCATGGTGCATTCATTATATAGTTGCTTAGAGGTTTTCTTTTCATCAATTTTAAGCATTCTGGAAGTTAGATATTGATAATTTTTTTAAAATTAGGTTTTAATAAGATAAATACTGTTGTTCACTGCATTTTAAATTCCACCGACATAGTACAATAAAATAATTAATTAAACAATAAACGTTACCAGTGTTTATGTTATATTTTGATTAATGATAAAAATAGAATTATTGACATATGGATTACTAGAGAAATTGGTCTATATTTGATCGTTATTTGAAATTTTTTTACGATCTGCGTGTTTTATTCTAGCAAATATCAATCTAACCAGATATTGGTTTTGTGGTTATTATAGTAATTTAATAGTTGGGATCATGAGTCAATTGAAGCTAGACCATCATGGAAAACCTGGAAACCGTGATCAGTGGAGTTCGACCGGGTCTGTTGTGAGATAGTAACTCACTGATTACAATGGTGGACGGTGACGCGATTTCATGAACTGGTTGAAGTTAGACATTAATACCGTTGGATGCCGACTTAGTAGTCTAGATAATAAGCGCTCACGCACAAGCCCGATAGATCCTTGGTTTGAATCTCGCGGTACGGGATCGTGGACGCTCATTACTGAGAAGCTTTATACTAGGATGAAACGGCTATCAAGTGCTTCCAGATTTTCAATGGTTGTCTAGCTTCAATTGACTCATGATTTCAACTATTAAATTCTCACTATATTTTTTCCTTGTATGTAAAAATTCTAGTTTCAAGTCAACCTTTAATTTAGATAGACATGTTAATTCGTATGATGTTCATGTGTATTATCATGTATTTTTTCTGTTAAATTAAACATTTAACATTTTATTTAGCTATGATACAGGTTTACGTGTAATCTAGAGAAACAAGGTGGTTAGTTATTAATGATTGTATTGTGTATAAGTGTTGTTGTAATTATAAATGTTGTTTAAAAAGAATGTTTTAAGATTATGTTTAGTAAATTTTTCTTGTTTAATTATCAATTCTGATATACTTTAAATTTATCTCTTCATAATACTCATTTCCATTTCCAAATGTCATCTATTTGAGATACTATCTAAGTTCCTTTTTATCATGTAAACGTTGTTCAACTGAAAAGAAAAAATGTATTTCATTTAAATAAAGTTATTTCTTTGAGTACTTCAACTCAATTGATTAAATAGCTCTATTGTATAAGCTAAAATCTGAACTGTATAACAACTATGCTTTTATTCTGGTAAAATTCTACAGAATGACATCACTGTCTAAAAACCAAAAAGAATGAATCATTCACTTGGTACTGTTTTATTTGTAACTTCCCGTTGTTATTTAGGACTATGATTGATCAGTCTCATGTTGGCATATGTGCATCCTGGGCGGATTGCCTCGATATAGGACTAAGTCACAAGCTTTTTAAGTAAAGATGGATAGTGGCTAGCAGTGGAATACAGGACGCACGCTTCATCCCATCTGGGACTTGTCAGCTTGATGTACCTGAATCTCAGTGTAATTGTTCACTCCGGGACACAAACCCAGTACCGTTCTTTTCAACTGCCATCGCGTTCTTCACTTAGCTACTGAGTCCTAATAACCACTTGTTTGTGCAATGGGGTGAGGTTTAAAGTCACTTGATGTTGTTTTACTTGTATCTTCCCATTGTTATTTAGGACTGCAATTGATCAGTCTCATGTTTCGTTTATTTTGAGGAACTATATAATAATCCCTAAAAGAGTGTTAAATTTTTTTAATTCAATGTACAGTACTATGCTGGAAGTTATGTTAGAATGGGGGGGGGTTTGGTGGAAATCGTAATAACTTCTTGTAATAGTCAAATTCATAAGTCAATTTAAGCTAGATTACCATTTGAATCCTGGAAGCACTGGATGGCCGTTGCGTACTGTTTAGGAGTCTCATATTAGGACGAAGCGGCCATCCAATGCTTCCAGATTTTCACTGGTGGTCTGACTTAAATCGGAGATTATTTTGTCAAAAATTTTCAATCGTTAATAGTCAATAATTGATTAAACTACACCTTAGTAAAAAGAAACTTAATCAAAACTTATATTTAAATTAACTCTTTACTCATATTTTCCCCAAACTAATGAAATTATCTGATTTCCATGTTTATTTATTTGGAATTGTTTATTTTTACATTGGTGTCTGGTTATATGTTAAACACAAATCATGCTTATTTTTAATTTGGTTATTTTGTACATTTCAATGTTTTAATTCATGTTGTGTATCTTTGATTTGGTTATATGCAATAATTGGTTTGCTGAAAATATTTGTTGTCATGGGAACAGTATTGTAAATAGAGCAATCGATTTGTTGATTGTGTATTTTTTGTGTGCTGTTGGATTTGTGACAAATAATTTTTTTTTGGTATAGTTTCAAAATGATTCATTAAATATTTTCCTTTAAAAGGATCTTTATCTTTAGTTAAAGCTGTACATTTCTCAAGAGGCTTGCCTACTTTATTAGACGTCTCAAAAGGTGATCGAACTAAACTGACATGTTGCTTAGAAATTCTACCGTTTAAAGACAACAAAATTACCGACTCTATCAACAACAACAACAATAGAACTTCTATTAATCGAAATGTTTCACCACCGTCGTCAGTACCCCTTTTATCTCCGTTGCTCATGAATCAGTGGGATCAGTTGTCTTTACAAATTAATTGGTTTTTAAATAATGAATTAGTAGACACTGAAAAAGCTAAGAAGCTGAACATAAATACTAATTTTGTTAATGGACTAGCTACTTTATCAATTGATAGTGTATCTACTGAACATGAAGGGGATTATTGCTGTAAAGTGGAAAGCTCAAAGGGCATCATTCAAACATATGGAAAGATTATACTTAAAAGTGAGTAGAATTTGGTTTTTTTTTTCTTGGTAATTTATTAAATAGATATCACTAGTATGGTAATAAGCAAACTATTCTTTAAAGTATATATTATGAGTTATTGTTTTCTCACTATTCTAAAATGTAACCAGCAGGGGTTATCTAAGAACCCCAATGTTCTTAGATTTACTTTTTATTCTTATTATGTATGTCGTTTTGTAGTATATTTTATGGATAAATGTTTTTTTCACAAATTAATTTAAATATCAACTTTAATAATGAAATATTAATACAATGAGGTTTTTGTTCGTATTTTTAAGACTTACCTTTAATATGCGATTGTGTCACATCCCATTACGTCTATCAATTTACATGTAGGCGTGGAAACACGTACATAGGGAGGAGCAATCGTGATTTGCAATTAAGGGTGGGTGAACATATACCAAACTGGTTGCAGAATCAGATGAATTCCAATGGTCAAATAAGATCACAGGATAGACAGACATCATCATCCATTGCGAAACATTTGATTGAGACGGGTCATAAGGTTGACATCAAATCAGCATTTGTAGTGTTATACAAAAGCTTTCAAGGATGTATACTAAGGTTTATTGAAGCCTTGACTATACGGGAATTGAAACCCCCTTTATGTGTTCAAATACAATTTGTCCTTACACGTAACTTACCCTGTTAATACTGATTTATTATGCAGAGTGGTAATCACATTTGTTTTTCTGTACTTTAATATTTTTTCCTTTGTTATGACTTACGCTTAACCTGTCTAGTTGACCTTTTAATTTTTCATATATAAATGTTCTTAACAAGTATATGTGTGATCAGATTGTTCGAAATGTATTGCTCAAATATATCACATAATTCTGATAACCTTCGTCTTCTCATTGCATTATCGAAATTTATCAAAGGGGCTAATTGTTTTAAATTACCTTTAATAATATACTCCAACAAAGTGAAAACTAAAATACACTTTTTACAAAGTCACAAGTCTAGTTACATGTTATGGTTTTCATTCTAATAACTTCTAATAGTCTATAAATAACAGTTTCAAGATGATGATATTGTACTGCATTATGTAGAGGGTTATGGGAGTTACCATTAATTTTTTTGAAAATGTATATTGTTTAAAAAAAATGCTTATCGTCAAGAGGACGTATAACTCTAGTAATAATTGTTCCACTTGAAACTAAATATTACGTTACAATTGTGTAATTACGTCACATTACCTCAATGGATAGACAAGGAGAATAAACAGTATAATATATGATAAGCGATTGAATTTCATATTATATAACAATGCTATTAGTTGATAACTTTTTATAGGGCCACTTGAGTAATAATGTAATGAAAAGATGTAATTAATTAGTTTTGACTAACCTGAATGGGGGGAATTAATTTATTTCATTCTACAGATGGTTAATCGACAGTCGAAAGATTTAATCAACTTTTCCAGAATATATAAGTGGAACCAATCAAATTGTCTATGTGTAAGATGGTTTACTGAATATTTTAAAAAAGTTGAAATGATTACTAACAATGGATGAAAATAAGATTCCTAAGAATCTTAAAATGAGTAAAACAGGTTTAAAACTGACAAAATAGGTTCAATTAACTTAGAGAAATGAAAGAAAGATAACATCAAACAGTAAAGGAATATTTTACTAAGGAGCCTTGGCATAGCTATCATGCCTTGCTGAATGCTACTATCATTCCAAATTTTATTGATTATGATTACAGTGAGACTTTTGTTCGCTTTTTAATTGTTTGAATCTTATTTTCACATTTGTATCCAGTTTACTATCAATTATGTCGCAAATTATCTTAATATCACAGTTCTTTCTGTTTTTTCGGAAACAGAAAGTTTGATATTTATTAGGAGTTGGGATAAAGTTTGCGCTGATGATTTCGTTCAAAATAACGATTAAAGCTCCATGACCAAATCATCCAGCTTAGAGAACAAAACTCCACAATGTTGGGATAAAGTTCTTGTTTCAAATTCTAATTTATTATAATTAAAATTTATATATAATTTACTTATCGTTCGATCTTAAATAATCCTTGATTAAGCTATTTGACATTCAAACTTTGAACTACATTTTACAAATGCATGCGATTTAATAGTTGAATTCATGAGTCGATTAAAGTTAGTCCACCATGGAAAACCTGAAAACACTGGACGGCCGTATCATCCTAGTACGGGACCCCGCAGCAATGCCCATTCACGGGCTCACCTCACGAGATTCGAACCCAGGACTTGTCAGTCTCGCGCACGGACGCTTATCCGCTAGACCACTGATCCGTTCAGTTCTTCCAGGTTTTCCATGGTGATCTAGCTTTAATAGACATATGAATTCACCTATTAAATTACTAGAATCTCCACAAAACCCTCTTCTGATAAAATGCATATGACTTAAACTATAGCGCTGATTACAAATTAGAATTTAGAGATAACTAGAAACATTAAAGTGATGTATATATATAGTACTGAGAACATCGTAATGTCTTAATGATTGTAATTGATTTAAAACTCAACCTAACTGTTAGATCTTGTTCCTGTGATATATTACTAAGGTAAAAGAATAGATCAAGTTGATTACGCCTATTTACGGTGCAACTTGATCTCAGTGATCTTAAATAAGGCTGTTTGATATTTGTATTATTTTAACCTTATAATGTCTGTTCTGATGTCTATTATCCTGCATTTTATTTGAAAATTCTCCTGATTGATCATATCTTTGTAAATGAAGCATATCCCATAAGTAAAAATCAGTGATGCATTGCATAAAATAAAGTATCTTTATTGTTATGAAAAACAAATAAACAAAGTTCATTTTAGAACTTTGGAAGATTTTCATTTTCATCACAGCTCTTGATCTCGATATAATCTTTAAAAGTCAATAGTACAATAATTATGTATCACGACACAGGTTAACGTACCTTTAAACCATACTGAATGTTATAACCTTTCTGATCATTGACGAGAACTACATGACGTAATGATCGTTTGATTATTTTAAAAGTGAACAATGAAGTGGTAAATTTGAAAATTTGCTCATTATGATTTATATTAAAATCCCAAGCAAACCTATATCAAAACGCAGATCTAATGAATAATGATAATAATAATATAGCGTAAAATCTATCAAATGGTTCTTGTTTAACCTTTAGTTATGTGTCACATAACAAATGAACATTTAAGTAAGGTCAGCAAATAAGTCATAGTGATTCAATTCTATTTGTCATTACAAATAAAATATAAATTCAGGACATTCATACATACAAAACGTAATTCAGATAATCGTGATTTTAAACCATTCAGATAGGTTTGCATATCGTACATTCATTGAATTGGCATTTTAATCTGAAAATTCGATCAAGTTAATTGTATTGCCACAATACGTAAAGGTGTACCTGGCTAATGGGTTGATATTAAATTCATATTAAATCAAATATCAAAAGAAACATTTATAGTAAACTAATTGGACGTGTGGGATCCTTATCTGACTCCATTTGTTCGCAAGTGAATAATTAACAGTGTCAAAATATAGCTTGAGAAGAATGGGTAAATTGGCTTGGGCGAGACTATAATTTATGGACGAACCAATCAGGTATAAGATAACAGGTCTAGGATTTTGGCACGATTTTCAGTTATCCATTTGGCTACTTAGAGTTTTGATATTATAGCCATGGCAGTTCTAAATGAAAACCCTAAATCTAATTCCTAACCATAATCATCAACTTTAAATCATAATTCTAATCCCTCACACTAATTTATAACCCTCATTTGGTCCTAGTTATTAGGTGGACACTCTCAAGGTCGGTCTAGAGTTGCTCAAAAGTCGTCCATAAATTATAGTTTCGCCATTGGCCTGTCCGGAAGGTAGAAAAAGGTATGTCGGCTTGACCTAGCAACCGACACTGCAGACGTCAATATATAATTTCGAGTCAAACTAATTTACTTTCATTTATTTTATTTATTGACTGTGGTGTTTTACATAAATTTATGATGCTTTAAACTTGAATTGCACAGAGGAACCTACATCTTTCAAATTTATAAATGATGGACCTAAAATCATTGGAGAAATTCTGAAATCACCAAATCCGATCACAATTAATCAATGTCTGACACTTACAGTAAATTATACGTCAAATTCAATCCCTGAAATTATATGGCTGAAAAATGAACAGAAACTCGATATTAATAGTTCCCGTGTTAGGGTAAGTTTAATGTTCTGTTAAATCTGATAAGCTGCACTGTTCTTTCCTTGTTTCTGGAAGTTTTGTTTTGTTAGCTTATTTAAATTCAACTACTATGTAACGTATATCTGTCTATTATTTTTTAGAAAATATAGTTATTCTTTACGTCTTTAAACTTATTGACGCTTGAAAAGTGGACATTTGTCCATTTCTCATATTTCGTGGATTAGTTGAAGTTAGACATTTACACCGTTAGATGCCGACTTAGTGGTCTAGTAGTTAAGCGATCGCGTGCGACACTGATAGGTTCGAATCTCTCAGGGGGCGGGCTTGTGGATGCACACTCCTGAGAAGTCCCACAACAAGACAAAAATGGCCGTCAAGTGCTTCCAGGTTTCCCATAGTGGACTAACTTCAATTGACTCATGAACTCAACCATTAAAAATTACTATAATATCCACAAACCCCTTCTGATATTTCATTTATGTCAAATTTACATGTGTTCTATAGAGCTCAAAAAAGATTATGGATACATTTCTTTCATACCATATTTCAAAATCTTTACGGTAATGCATAAATACAATTATCTTTCATGGTATTGGATATTTTAGTTTTAATATTCTATTTTGGTTTATCATAATTTTATCCTCATCAATATTAATAAATTCCTCATTTATAGTTGATTGTTTTCTTGTTTGTCTTACTTGTTTTTTTTAGATGGATATAAAAAACAATCAATGCACTCTAACTATTTTTGATACAAAACCAGAGGATACCGGTTATTATACTGTAAAATTGAGTGATTCTTTTGGTATTATCCAAGAAACAATCTTTATTGAAGTGAAACAGAAAAGTGTAAATGAAATCACTAGGTGAATTAATTATTCCACTTTTTAAAAAAATTTTTTTTATGACGATCAACAGTTTATCAGAAGGGGTTTTGTGGAGATTTTAGTAATTTTCAATGGTTGAGATCCAATAGACTCATGATTTCAACTATTGAAATTACTAAAATCTCCATAAAACCCCTTCTGATAATAATCATTTGCTCACTAGTGACTGACTTCAAGAGATACTCCCGGAGTTTTGGTGGGAAGTCGTGACCAGTGGAGTTCATCCAGGTCTGTTGTGAGATAACAGCTCACTGAAGATAATATGTACGATGGTGCAATTTCTTGGATCAACAGTTTAGCATAAACACTTGTTTAAAAATATTGACGATTTATTTAGTGAAAAACCTTATTTCAATTTGTCAATGATATACAAGAAATGATCACTTGTCGATAAGTAATATTATTTTGTTTTAATCTATCATGTGTGTATATTCAAGTGACACATCATGATTGATGTTAAATGGTCAAAGATAACCAACCGGAATATGGTTTTCCGTTTTAAGCAGTAAGCGATAAGGATTGGAATCTTTAGTTAAAGTTCTAGGATCAGGGTTACGTGTTTATCGATGAGAGTTGCTTAGTTGATTATTTTAAAATTTACAATACAGTCAGAAAATGAAATTCGAAAGATTTCTAATGACTTTTGTTTAACTTCTATTGTTGTCAATGTATATAACATAACGTTTTTCAAAAATTTCTTCCAAAATTATTACTATATTGTAAAGTAGTAACATTCTGAAATTGTCTGTATGTACTACTCAAAGACTTGATCGTACTAAATTTAAAGCATATCAATTTTGTTTTTATATTTCCAACTGTTTTGTCTCATCTAATAAATGCATGTATCGCAAGGAAAATTTCCTAGAATGAAATGATTCTCTAGTTCAGTAACCAATGTTTTATGTTATATTGTAGTGAAGTGAACACGGGTGGGGACAATCGTATGTATTTAACACAAAATTACAGGACTTGTTAATAAAATTTAACAAACATAAAGTAAATGCTTAATTTGCAAAATGTCCACCAATTGTCTCAAAATAACTCAGACTTCATTGTTCTTGCATTTTCATACACATTGCATCCTGTTTCCATTCTTTACTGTTTGATCCTCTCGTCTCTCTGCTGCCAGACATTCTGTTCACGAATAACATCATTTATTAATTATGTCAATATAATTAGCACACACCACAATATTACTTATCATTCAAATCGAACTGATAACTAACACTACTGAATAATTTCAAGTAATCTAACTTACGGCTTCGATATTAATAAAATTTATAAAACTGTTGGATTAATTTTTCCAAACTAATGTTTCACTTATAAATAATAAAACCTCATCTCAATAAATTTCTGAAGACAGAATTACTTAATAAAGGCATTTTAGGAAATGAAAGTTGTAATGTATATTCATAACATTTCATAAATATAATATGATATCAGATAACAATTAATCGATCAACAGTTAATCTATGGGTTACGTAGCAACCGATAGTTATTTATCTTTACTTATTCTGTCAATATCATATTAAAAACCTCTTGATTTTAAGTACTTCTTTTAGGTTTTTATGTTGTTGTATAATTTATGTTACTATGCAAATGTTTCATTTCATTAATTGTTTATCTGTTTTGGATTTCCTGTTTAATTTACTGAAATTTTTAGTTCCAGTCGATTAATTTCCAGTTTTCATATTAATAACACACTTCCTGGTTTATAAATTATTTATTGACCTTAGGTTCTGATTATTTATATAAAATATGTTATATTCTCACGAACTCATTCTTTCATTTTGTATTGTATCCCTAAACATAATCCTTCTTTTATGTATTACTACCAGTGATGTAACTACTTTTATGAATTTGGTGTTCATTTTGTTGTGCTAATTAAGTGTGGCAACTTGAACCGATTCATATATATGCCTGGTCCTTTGTTGTAGCTAACCGACTGACTGACTCTCAAAAAATTAGCTTAGTGCTTAGTTTCCTAGTTAGTATGAAAGTCAACTATTAATCTTAATGTAATTACATATTGACAATAATACGAGAATGATATTCTCTTGAACCTGAAATGTGTGAAGCTTGTACAATGATCATAATTAAGAAAAATTCGTAATTACTATCAAAGCTTTATTAAGATTTACATTGATTGTGAACAAATGTAATGTAATCATAAACGGCCGTATAATCAGCTGTTCACTAGAAAGACTTATGTATTTGTATACTGTAAAAGCTAAAAATGATGCTTTAATGTATGTCGTATAGTTCTCGGAAATCTAATTATTATTCTTTCCAGAAACATGAGTTGATAATAACAATAATATTAATAGTCAGATTATTTTTTTCTTCCAACATCACCTACAGCATGAAAGAAGATGCTTTAAGCCCTGACGATCACATTAATAATAAATCTGTTCCAGAGGAGTTTGTTAATAATATAATACAGATAACATCTGAAAGTTATTTAAAAGCAAAATCCATCGTATACGGTCCATTGGACACTAAAGTGAATATCGGTGATACTTTGCGCTTGTTTTGTATTATACGATCAATGCAAGAACCATTTTTTGTTCACTGGACACATAATGGACAAATATTGAAAAATTCAGCACTAACTAATCAAACAACTGGTATACAAACATGGGCAAATTATCCTAAGAATGGATTTTATATTTTAGAATTAAAATCTGTATGTGTACAAGATAAAGGATTTTATGGAGTGACTATATCTAGAGTACTGAATATATCTGGCAAAATGGTGAATGAAACAGTAGAAGAAGCTGTTTGTTGGGTTGATGTTGAAGGTGAGAGTTTTTTACATTTAAGATTTCTGGAATGAATTTAATGCAAACTAATGTATTAATAAGACACTCTCAAAGACATTGAAAGTGTTTTCACGTGAATCAATCTCATTAAGGTCTCCTTAAATATTCCATTTATACAAGTATACTAAAATATTGCTTTTCGTTTCTTTTTCAATTCGTGATATTTTACATGCATCTTAAAGAAGAAGAAATAGTAAAACAGGTTTCATAACTCTTTTTCTTCCATGAGTTCAATGTAAAATATCCATGTTAATTGAGAAGGGTTTTAGGCTGCTTGTGAAAATTCTCATGATTAGGTCATAAAGTTTTATAAAGTTTGAAGTCGGTCAAAGTTGAAAATAATAGTGTGCCCAATTGCGTTAGATAGATAAATTTAGATTGTTTAGTTCTGATCAGTAACATTTGATCTAATCATTTTCAATAAAGTAAACACTGAATAGAACGTTAATAATAATGATAATAAATGAAATATTTGTAATATCCTAATAAGTAGAAACTTGAGTTCTTTTACTTTTTATAAGTCGCTTATTGAAAGTAGATAAATAAACGAATTAAATCAACTCAAGTTTAGATAGTATAGAGGAACAAGGTAAAGTACTTCGTCAAATCGAAATAAAGAAAATAGGCTTGTTTATGTCAGTGTCTTGGTATTTTGATCAGATCGATTCTATGTGAGATATGACTTCGTGTATTTATGTTTATATTAGTAGGCGTTAAAAATGGGGGGAATTTTCTATATCATTTTTGGTCTATTTGTCAGAAAATCATAGTGCCATATGTTAATTTATGGCTTTATCAAATGTTAAGACTAATCTTTTTTTATGAACATATTGTTTGGAGTAAATATGGTCAGAATGGGGTTTGTGGATATTGTAGTAATTTTAATAGTTAAATTCATGGGTCAACCTAAGCTAGACCACCATTGAAAACCTGGAAGCACCGGATGGCCGTTCCATCCTGGTATGAGACTCTTCAGCAATATGTCCACAATTCCGCATGCAGGATTTGAACCCAGGACCTTTTGTCTCTCATGCGAATACTTAACCTCTAAACCACTGAGCCAGCATCCGACGATGTTAATGTTCAACTTTCATTGTTCCATGAATGGCTGCACAACCATTCATCCATTGTCTGAGGTAGATACCTTTCTTTTCAAGACACGGATTGGACATCGACTCATGGATTCAGTTATGAAGTAAATTTATCATTAGTTTTGGATAATGCATTATAACTTTCAATATAGCTAATGTCTAATCAAGATCTAACACAAATTTGTTTGTTATTATACTTTTCATTTATTTAATTTTTACTAGGTCAAAAATCCTCGGAAAAGAAAGCCGCTCCAGCATTTATAGATGATGAATTTTCTCCAATGATGGAAGTGATAGCAGGTCAAGTAGTTGAGTTAAAATGTAAAGTAGTTGGTAATCCATTACCTTCATTCTTTTGGCTAAAAGATGGTGATATGATGTCATCAACCAATTTAAATTTTCAGGTAAGTTGCTACATTCAAGTTTTAGGGATTCATTTGTGCACTGAGTTTTTTGATGATACATACTTTCTAATTGAATAGGATGTTTTCACTTCGGTCAATCACATCTTTTCTATACAGGTAGGTTTCGGAAGTTTTGACCTCTTACAATGATATTGATAGGTAATGTAACACTGAATGTGTATCTTACTAGCGTATGTTAGTATAATGAATATATATATAGCCATTAACTTCATATTTTTTTTCAAATATTTTAATCAAGAATAATTAAAAGTAATCAATTGTCTTTTTGGTTACTTTATGTAGCTTACAGAAAATTGGTATATTGTTCAAATTTCTTTCTGTCAATCTTAGAAGATATGTGATATTATTTTGATCCTTTAGTTGTAGGTCTGTGGAATCATCATGTTACATTTAATAAAACTCATCTGTATTAATATAATAATAATTTATATATTCTGAAAATAATAATGCCAGTTTACAGGCACGATCAATTTGATATAAATAGTAACATTGGATGTAGAGAATAAAGATGTGATATAAGATAGTTTTAAGTATACTAGTTCAGTAGTTGTTTAGGTGGTACATGTATTACAGCGATCCAATGTATCAGCCGGGAATTCTTAATATTTCTTAAATGAACAGCCTGTTGATTCATAAACGGAGTAATTAAGGTCATTTCGTGTGCCAGATCGAATTAATGATAATTATCTACAGCTAGAGAAATGAAATTGAAAACAGAGAGCACGGAACAACAAAGCAGTAATTTCCAAAATATGTCAATTAGGTCTACCAAAATGCGTATGTCGTGTGACACAGAGATATACTGTTGATGTTAATCAAATTAGTTAAACTTACTGGGGACGGTTTTAACATAAAGTGACATAAAGTAGGCGGTTTTACCTAGGGCATGCACTCATAAAAATGGCTAAACATTTGAAGTTCCTATAATATCACTTGTGGAATGAGATACACTTACAGGTGCTAGAACATTCAATGCATTTCCAGAGGAGCAGTATGAGACAATGCATCGAACAAAGATTGGAAGTGATTTTGTTGTATGGATAGACTGTGGTAGATTATTCCAGAGTCTATAAAATTTACAGGTAAAGTAATTCATATAGAAAGATGATTTAGAATGAGTTGGTTTCACTAGTGACAAGGAATTATAGATGTCGTAATGCGAAGTTTCTGCATACTGAATCACTTGATTGGATGTAAAGGTTAGTTTATTAAGTATTTCGAAGAAAAAATAAGATTTAGTTTGTGTACAGCATTCTTGGAGTGGTCGAACACAAACTTTGTACACTAAAATATGTGACTCATTGTTGTAAAGGTCTCGAGTTATGTAACCTAAAAGACGTTGGGACTTGGAAATTTGTTTCAGTATCTGTTCTGTAAATGACAAGTCGTAGGAGTTCTTAAGTCTAAGTTGAGTGATGTCTCACCGAGGCATATCCAACCACATTTAGCTGTATTAAGCTACAGCTGTCATTTTGAGCACCATTGTGCTACCATGTTAAGCTCAATGGTGATGAGATTTTGCATATTGTTCAGCTCACGTTGAGAAAATGAATACACTACTACATTTGCATACAAAGCGGCTAACCCACCCAAAACATTCATAAATATCATTGTTAAACACTAAAAACAGTAAAGGGCCTAATACACTACCTTGTATTGCACTACTTCTAACAGGCACTGCATTCGACAAGGGAGAGTTAATTTTAACTATTTGATATCGGTTGCTGAGAAAGAAATCAAACTAAACAAGCAAATGGTTTTTGATCCCATAAGATGCAAGTTTAACTACGAGAATTTGGTGGTTAACCACGTCGAAGGCTTTAGAAATGTCCAGGTATAGCACTAAGACTAGATATCCTTGGCTACGTAAAGAATAGACTAATTTAATGAAGTCAAAGTGACATGCCATACAAGATCGATTTTTAAGAAATCCATGCTGAGTATCATTGATAAATTTTTCACTGAGTAAATAGTTGGAGAGTTCGTCACTAATAATTTTCTCCATAATCTTAGAGATTACTGGAGTAATATTTATCGGCCGATAATTGTTTATGTCAGTCTTATCTCAAGATTTGTAACGTGGTATGATGTACGCGGTTTTCCGACAGTAAGTGTAAGAACCTGATTCTATAGAGAGAGTAAACAGCTTTGGAAGAAGAAGTGGAATATCTGGACCACCATACTTGTAGAGATAGAATGAAATCCCGTTTGCTTCATGACCTCTCGAAATGTTGAGTGTATTTATAGCCTTACTAATTTTCAAGTGTGTGAAGGAGATAGATTTTATTTAGTTACTAGTTACGCACATAACTCTTGGAACAGCGCTATTTATGCTTAAGATCATCATGTTTTAATAGAGAGCCCGCAAGTGACTCTACTTTAGAACGCATATAGCTTAATTGCTTATAGGTTATATCTAATTCATCCTTATATGCAATCTTTCTTTTACATATTACCACCACTGAATTAATTACTTCTATGTATTCGGTGTTCATCTTGTGCTAATGAAGTATGGCAACTTTGACCGATGCATATATGTGCCTAGTCCTACGTTGTAGCTGACTGACTGACTGACTGACTGAAGATCAGTTTTTAGTCATACCATTTACTTTATTTGAATGAATATTGCCATCATTTAATTTCCAAAAATAATTCTTCATTTTTATTTTTATTTTCAAGATATCTCAATCAAATGGTATGTATAAATTAACTTTACCCGATGTAACTAAACAACATTCTGGAATATGGGATTTAATTAGTTATAATTCACAAGGTTTAATTATCAAATCATGTCAATTGTTTGTTAGTGAATTCATTAATGATTATCTAAAGTTGAACAATAATGAAACTAATACAAATGAAACAATTATTAATATAAAACCTTCATTTAATAATAAATTTCAAGAAAATAATAAATTAATGAATAAGCAAGAACTTTCTATGGAATATAATATGAATAAATCATTGGAAACTCAATCGAAATTATCTGAATCTAATGGTATATCATCAATACAAAACTCCAAATTGGAACCACCTGAATTTGATATTATGTTTACTGATAAAGTAATGAATACAGGAGAGACAGTATGTTTTAAATGTTCATTGAATGGAAATCCAAAACCTATGGTAAGTTTAAAGATTTATTCCTATAACTTATTAGATATTTTATAAGATATACAGTTACAATTAGTCACAACTGTATCATAAGTTTGGCTATGTGTGTTATTACTAAAATCAGTTAACTAACTCATGTAGCTTAACAATATACGAAATAATAGATGAATTTCAAGAGTTGAGTAAGTTAATGTGGTTTCATTTACAACATAAAATAACTGATCATTTACTGTCAAGAATACTTTTCTTATCACTCAATAGTCATTTTATCTCATAATCTACATATAGGCTGCAAAAATCTTTATGCTGAAGTAGTTCAGTTTTTGTGTTGCACATTCTGGTGATCTATAATAATGTTTTTTGTTAGTGTACTGCTTCAATATAGCCGTACATTTATTTTAACTTGTTAAGTTAGATTCTCAGCTTACATTTCTTTCTGTGATTTTAATGTCTATCAAATTATTGCGTCTTTTTGACTGAAATTATTACTGATTTATATATAAAGTAACTTTTTCGTTCGTTTTCATTGGGCTTGTGGAATATGTATGTGAATAGATTAGGAAACATTGATTCTCTACTTTGGGGAATTAATTTTTTATATTCTCCAGGTGTTTTTTCTGGATACGAAATCCCCATTTTTTTACTTATTATCATAATGCCAATCTCTAAGTCCCTTTACGCATTAAATCCTGTAATGTACAGACAATATTTCAGACGCTAATTTTAACCATTTCAAAGAAACTATGAGCCTAATGGAAAATTATACTAAAATCAGTAGTATCATAGTAGTAGATTTTTTAGCAATGTTATGTTAGTATATAGTTATAAATTATTTATGAGAAAAGTTATCTAAGTTGAGAAGATCAATATTTATGATGATATGATTATAAATGTATTCCCCGATAGTTGCATAAGAAGTTTTATAATACATAGCAAAAAGGCAACTTAAATTTGAAATGACAGAAGGATCATTTTTAAAATACTAAAGATGAACTTCTGGAATGTTGTTTCATGTACCATGTTGAACTGAGTTAAGGATGATGTCTTTTTCATTAAAACAATTCTTGATAAGTATACATCGTTATATGTGTGTAACAAGTAAGTAATGTGGTATTTTTTAGCTTGTGTGATTGGAGCTTACAATACGAAGAAGACATGAATTACACTAAAATATTGATTTCGTTGTATTGCTTTATTTACACGCAAACTTATAAAGGTAATAGGACGTGCAGAATGTCAAAAATGTGTTAACTCTGAATTTCGTTCCTTATTATATAATGTGAAAGTTGAAGGAATGAGTATTTTATAGGCTGTATCGACTCGGAGCTCTCTAAAAGTATTCATCAATCACTGTTGACTGCAATTATTCTGTTAAGAGACCATGCCTGACTATCTAGTACAAACGTCATTTGCTCTTAAGCTAGATGAAAAGTGATGTCGATTTTTTCTCCAAATGACTATAGTTTTTGAAAAAAATATTTACATTTAAGTGATATTAAATTCGTTACAAAATCATGTAACTCATCGTCAATATAATATTGAATATACATATTCACAATTCACATACGTAACGTTTGAACATTTATTGTACTTATATAAAACATATTAGAATTCTGAAGCTAGTTGGATGACTCTCCCGATCTCCTACATTGAATGAGAATTCCATGTACCTGAATTAGTAGTTTCTATGGTTGTCGAAAGAGGTATCAGCCTCGTGACTTCCGAAGGAACTTGGCTTTCATCATGAGACGTCATAATTTTTCTAAATGGAGACCTTCTGACTTGCAGGACAGAGTTTAAATGGTTTAAATAATATTTTCTGGTTAGTGTTTTTTAGCGAGTTAGTTTTCTACGGGTTCGTGACCGGCAGTAGCCTTGGAGGGACTCCAGGCGGAGTTAGTAATATATATATATATATATATATATATATATATATATATATATATATATATATATATATATATATATATATATATATATAATGTTATTACATCTGTCAAAGTCCACCGTGTTTTGTTTTAATTTTTTTCCATTTCTAAAGGTACAATGGCGTTTTAATGGGAAATTACTTAATTTACCAACTGACAGAATTTTCATGATTCAAAATAAGAATGAATACATATTGTTTATTTATAATGCATGTGAAAATGATAGTGGACGATATGAAATTACAGCTGAAAATGTTATTGGAAAAGCAATTTGTTCAGCCCTTCTAATTGTAAACAGTTCAGTAAAATCTCGGTAATAAAAATCAATCAGATCGTTTTCTTTTCTTATTAAGTTCATCAGGTTTCTGTGCATAAGTAGTATAGTATTTAGAATTACTGGTCATCTATTCCTAATCTGATATTTTTTGCAGATTTCTTTCGATATTTATTAAATTGAAAATTGGACTGGAGCTAACCGTATATTGTTCGATAATTGACCTTATAGGTGTTCTATAAATCAATATGTAAATTTTATTGATTGAGATCATGAACCGATTGATCTAAGACCAGCATTGAAAACCTCAAAACATTGGACGGGCGTTTCATCTAATTGTGGGACTCCTCAGCAGTCGCATCCACGATCCTCCTTGCAGGATTCGAACCCACGGCCTTCGGTCTCGCACAAGAACGCTTAACCTCTAAACCACTGAACCGGCATTCAACGGTGTTAAAGTCTAACCTCATTGCTTCTTAGTTTTCAATGGTGGCGTAACATCAATCAGTTCATGATCTCAATCAAAAAACTTAATAATCTCCACAACTCCATACTGATAATATGTAAATGTCAGATATTGTTAAATAAATGTAAAGTGTATCTATCATGCAAAACATTTCGACAATGCATTTTCACAGTTAGATTTCTCATTTAGTGTTTGTTATTTGACAGGTCCGAAAGTTGTTATCTATGTAAACTGATAACTACAAATGTTTTGTTATTATCACAAATTACTGTGAAATGTTCACACTCAGATGTTATTTGTTCCACCCAGTTAGCATTATTATACACTTTGATGAGTGAGTGGAAAAGTGTTATAAATTTCTTCTCGTTTGATAGATCATCGAATATATTTGTTAAATCAAAAAACGACTAGCCACTACTTGTTTAGTATTTTAGTTTTAAAGCCATCAAATTATCATACAATTTGTGACATATTGAAATATTTGTTATGAATTTAAGCTAATGCTACTTATAAATCAGCTTACCTAATGAAACAAAGTGATAAAACAATTCATCATATCTATTTAAGTTTAAGTTGTCTTGTGATGTGTCTCGAAATTCTAGTTCAATAGCTAATGTGATCATCAAAACGGAAAGAGTCTGCTTCCTCAATAATCAGCAATAGCTATCTTACTGTATGGTGTTATAACTTCATTGTATTTGATGTAAAAGGTAATCATCTTGAACTTTAGTATTACTACTTTTATAATATTATATGGTTGTGTGATGGTAAAGAAGATTTGTAGCTCAAGTGGATGATTTTGGTGGAATTTTCTTTGAGCTCCGCAACTAAACCATCGAGCTCAAGGAACAAACTTTCACAAAAATAATATGATTGTATTTCGAATTATGTGGATTATCTCGTAAGTTGGTCAAACTAACTTCATTATTTATGCAAAACTATTGTTTGGGAAACTCATTTTGTTTTGCTTGAAAGTGTTATGATAAAATCACTATGTAATTCTATATAATTTGGTTTCATTCAGGCATAATAGACCATCTAGTGAACCAGAATATACTGCAACAGAAGCAGAGAAATTAAACATTTATCGCCGTAAATCAATGGAATGTTGTCATTCAGGAACACAGACTCCTGAGAGAAAACGATCTTCTCTTATTCGTTCAGTTAGTGCTCCATTGGAATCCGAGTGTGATGATTGCTACAGCAAAATGTTTGTAAGATGTCGTGCTTGTTACGCGCCATTAATCCGAGAACATGAAGATGCTCGAGCGAAACATTCGAAGCCTAAATCTGAATATTTACCATCTCTTTATAATGGAGTAGGTTTCATTATTACTGTTAGTTGTATTATGTATTTCTATATTGATGAAACTAAAAGATCTGCATGTGGCGTAGTTTTTAATATCTGGTTTGTTTTTATGACTGTCCTTTGAAGTATTTTAGCAACTCAGAAACATGGATGATTCCTGTAAAATGTTGAAAAAACCATCTTCATCGTTCACTAATTCAGTATGTCGATAACAATATTAATAAGTCCAATGGTTGACGAAGTTATGAACTCTTCATAGTTTCCTTTTTTCGTATTCATTTATACACCACGAGATGAATTGAATTGAATTTATTTTCTAGTGTAAAGTCTTGTTACCACTGAGGTCTAATTAGGAATATATGTGGTAACATACAAATAGTGAATTTTCCTCTCTTTATGGTTTAGTTATAAGTATATGTATACGTTGTTTTAAGAGTAAACAGTACACAGAATAAATATAGTATGTTCACAGTTGAACTCACGAGTTGATCTAAGATCGACCATCTTCGAAAACCTGGAAAAACTCGACTCATAAATTCCAATGTGAAAGTAGTACAATCTCCACAAATCTCCGTACTAAAAATAAATTATGTTCTAATTAATTTCTGTGCTGTCGTTAGTGGGTATAAGTGTTTCTGACCAAAAACTCTAAATCAGGCTAAAAAGTGTCTCAAGGACTTACATACTACCAGCACTGTTGCTTAGCTCAAGCTTTTTAATAGTCTGAATACTCAAACAGAAAATAATTTCTGATTGTGGTATTCTTTCCCAAACATTTTAAGCCACTTGTGACCATATAAATAACGTATGGTTATTTTTACAGATATTATCTTCAAAGATATAACCACAATTGTGTTTTCGCATTTTGGTTTGTTTAAAGATTAAGAAACATGAAAGAATAATGAGTTCTTGTGAATCACAGGAAAAAATAATTGTGTGTAAATTGTGCCATTTTAACAAGTGAGCCAAATACTCATGACTGAACATCTAAGTCGTTTGTTCAGAAAAACATTTCAACCATGTATTTGAGAAAGTATGCTGTTCAATGTTTAATACAATATTGATTAACATTTAGTCTATCGTTTATTGATTATAGACTTATTCACGATCAAAACCATGGACCGTTAGACGGCATAAATGTTCAAGTGGTATATCACGACGAATGACTGGATCAAGTACACAAACTAGGTAATTTAATATGGTATAGTTTTTTTTCATTACTACAAATGGATTTATATTTATCTTATGTAAAACTAACCACAAGCTAGATCAAACGAATAGAAAATGAAAAACATTTTCGATTTTTTTCAGCTTAGATAAATCATTACGTAATTATAAATGCATCAGCTAATGCAGTATGCATATAAAAACTGAAGGCCCGAATTGAATTAATTATTCACTTGTGCATAAGGTGTTAAGTGGTTACGTAAGCGGATTTAGTTGATGAAGTTTGGTGACCTAATTTTAACTGGTTTCTGAGATTCAATAAGGCTTACATGATAACAAACGCCATTGTTAGTTATATCCTATAACTGATTCTATGGATTCTATCGACCGTGAATAGAATATGTTTGAAATGAATTCACTTCAGATATCTTGGCTAACATTTTTAATACTTTTAGTCCATAATTTGCAATGTCTGATCATTTCGACATTGTTAACTTCAGTAGTTATGTTTACTTTATTGTAACAAACTTTTTTTACGTTTATTTCATAAGATTGCCACTGTACAATTTAATTAATCTGAAATAACAATGCTACTATCAGAGTTTAAAGTAGTTTAATAAGTTGTTTGAAATTAACAGTAAACAGCTATAATTTTTCAATTTCATGTAAAGTGTAAGTTATACTATTGACTCATAACGTTGAAAGATAAAACGGAACTTAATAACAAGGAAGATTTGTCAGGGAGATTAGAGCACGTTTTCATTTATTCTGCAGTGGAGTCCATGACAACTTACTGTGCACTCTTTTCGACCTTATGGATGTATGAGTCTCACGGTTCCCGAAGTTTCTATACATATCGATGGAAACAAACAACTCTATGAGGAATCCTTGCTTGAGATATATAAATAGAAGTATAGAGGTATCATGCTTTCATTTGAATTTTTAGATAATACCAGTGAGTGAGCATATATTGATGAAGAGACTATGAACCTTGATTCAGCAAATTGTTTCAGATAACTTACCGAATTCTTTCTTTAACTTGCTGTCATCTGAAATACGCGCGTATTTGTTCATGAGAACTGCATTATTTCACTTTATTCATTTCGTAGCAGTCTAATTTATATTCATTGTTAAGAGTCTTAGAATCTCCGAAATTTTTCCTGTTTTTTTAAAAGTGTTTGATAACATGTTTTTTGAAATGAAATTTTTTTCAAAAATATAATAACTAAGAAAAACTAATTTTTCTGGACTACTTTCTCCACCTACTTTTAGCGGTAGGTTAAATCCGTCTGCGAAATACTCATTTGAGAAAAGACATCGTTGCAAATGGGAATGAAAATTTCTTATATATCCATTTGAGTGGTCAAGAGTTTTAAAACAAAAATTAGGTGGATTTAATAGAGTTTACCAATGTTTACATAAATTCTTTCGTAGCTGTGACAAAAAATGCTTAATTTCTGTTTACACTTTCTCTCTTGTTTCTATCTCTTAGGCTATCAAGACATCGAAGTGAAGGTTCTCTATTGCATCAATGTCCTTACTGTGATACATTAATGTTACCAGTAAATCCACCAAATTTATCCAAACCAAAAATTAATAAAGTTGAACGAGTTTTAAGTTTTCCTGATGAATATTATCAACCAACAGAACAAAATTTATCACAAGAAGAAGGAGAAGATATTTATTATTATCAACCAAATTATAAACAAATTGTTGTTTCACATAAAACTACACGTACAAAACATATGAATATTACAAAAACATCTGAATCACACTTACCTGTATCATCTTTACGTGAAAATAAATTCTTATCACTATCACCAGATTTACATCATAAATCTACAACTAAACCACGTGAAATACCAATTACAATTCAACGTGATAATGGCTATAATCAAATGAATAAATCACAATACCAGAATAAAATTAATCTATCTAAAAAGAATAATTCTCAATCAGAACAAACAGTTAGTATTGTAGAAAGTTCAGATAATGATTCTGCGGTTTTTTAAAACAAAACAATAAACTAGAGAAAACGTTTGAATTTTATACTTTTATTATTCATTTCTTTAATATAATAATATATATTCTAATTATTACTTTTTTATTCTGTTACATATATATCACTTAATTTTTGTTATTTTTCGATTTCAGTAATCTTGTACATTAAATCATTTAAACTTATTTCATATGTTAATCACTGTTATGTTAAATATGTATACTGAATTTTTACATTATTTACATTTATATTACTCACTAAAATTCATAATAAGTAGTATAATTCTTTCTGAAATCTTATAAAATGCACAGATAACTAAGTTATCCATATGTATACTCTCATCTTATGATTTTCATCGTAATAAAAACAGTTGTATTTTGTGTAATCAACAACAATAAAAATAAGGAATTGTGTTTACGGTTAGAAATTTCTTTAAAATTGTTTGTTAAATTCAATGCATTAACAATATGCTTTTACTGTTCTGTACTACTGTTCAGGATTTTTTTTAAAAAATCATGTAAACTACATAACAAAATATTATTGTTCTATCTGTGAGGTGGTTACATTTTAGGTTTCGAACTATTACAAGACAATAAATCAGTTTGCTTTCTCTCTGGTTAATTCTTAGTGAATATGACATAGCATTTGTTTGGTTGTTCGGTTATGTAAAAAGCCTATTATACTGATTAAAAATCTACTGTTAGGAGGTGGTAATTACTTTGTCTAATGAAATTAACTTTAAGCAATGTTTAATGTATGAGGTCAACATGTGGATTTTCTGTAGTCAACACTATTAACAAACTGTATATTGATTTTGTGTTCAATATAAAACAATGGTATATTATTATTAATGATAGAAATAGATTTGTTAAAAAACTATTGATTGGTCACTGAGTAGCGAATTATTTCAGGCTTAACTGGTCTTGCTTAGTATTGATCAAAATATATTGATCAATTTGCAGTGTGGCCAATAATATAAGTAACTCAATATCGAGTGGATCATCTTGAGGTATAAGGTGGCTGTAGGTGGAAACCCTTAACCTGGATTTTGATGTAGTCGACGCTCAACGCCAAGGCATGTCTGTAATCGTAAGGGAGCCTATGTCCTCTGGTAAATATCACAGTCGTACAGGAGATCATGCGCTTCTTGAATAGTTCAGTGGTAACATTTGAAACTATGAAACTGTTTGATACAGGATTGAATTCAATAAAAAATGCATTAGCTCTTTTGACATTTCAGGTAAACCTTGTTGATGGGTGCCACACTGCACAAAATGTAAGTCCACGTTTTTCGATCGACTACCTTTGACCATTTAAAATTTGTTTGTTTAGACTAGTTATTGTATATCTGAAGAATGTTTAACTGTAAATTGATTGTTCAATATGGTTCTTACGAATAATTTAACCAAATAGCACAGAACATTATATAATGCAAACTAAAATGGATCTGAATTAGATTTATATGTTTCTAGCAGTTACAAATAATAGTTTATTATTCTTCAGTTGACAGCTTTTTAAAAAACTATCTTATCCGAAACTTGATTTGTTCAGTGGTCAAGAATAAAATGATTTTTATTCTATGGTATGATGAGATTCTATCATTTCAAATGACACTATTATAAATGGAATCAGTTTACTTTGAAGAGAACCCTGTCTCAAAATTTGTACATCATTGTATATTTATCTTAAAAAAAGACGTTCTTATAGCTTTGGATCATTTTTCAAGATGATTAGATCGGAGAAAATTTACATTTTACTAAATTTAATTTTTTTAAATCTCTGGTTTACTGTTCTCTCCTGAAAGTAGGATTGTGTAAAATAGCTTTCTGAAATCTTAAGTTGTCATAAGGCAGCTTGAAAAAACGTTTAATTTTATGATAACAACTACAATCAATGGAATAAATTTTTATAAGATATTTCGTTAGTAATAATTGGAGACCGAAATTTCATCTTTTAAACTCCAATCAAGTATTTTGTGCGTCTAAATACCTATGTAGATTATTGATCGATGAACGTTCTAGATTAAACTTGATTTTTTCAGATAGACAACATGTCAGCTTGATTATCAACTAAGTGTGATATTCTACTACTGACGACTGTTACCTTATTGGAACACAAGCTGCAGATCAGGATTATCCGACCAACTTTGTCCTAGGCTATCCATTGCAATTGTTTCCAATTACTATTTATTCTTTTGATGTCTGCTTCCAATTCCCTGCTCAATGTGTTCTTCAATCTTCTAATCGTTTTGCTTTCGAGATTGAAAGTTATGGCTTGCTTCGTGATGCATTTCGATGATTGCCGCAACGTATGTCCTTACCACCACCAACGTCTTTTCCTAGTTTCTTCTTCGAGTAGAAGTCAATTTTTTCTCTTTCATAGTAGGTTGTTGCTGATGGTATTCGGCCAACGGACATTGAATAGATTGGGTGGAAAATTATTTATATAGGGTGCATAGAACTGGATATCATTGAATGTGATCTCCTCCTGCTTCGTTTCGAATGATGCTTTGATGATTCTGGATCTATGACATTTCTATTCTATAAGTGCTTTTTGTGCTTCTTCGGATATCACCAACGCAAATCCTTGTGCGTGCAGAGTATTTTCTTTTTCATGACCAGAGTACAACTGCATCTATCCCGAATCTAACCTTTTCTGTTCAACTCTGTTCTAATGTGTTTCAGACATTTCAAGCATCATCAGGTGGTATCTTCTGATTTCCGAAGCTATTTGTATGGTCCTCCTGGATTTCTACATTGAGCCAACAATCTATGTGTATATGTCAATTGCCCTAGGTTTTAAAATGGATGTCATCCTCGTGATTTTTGAAGAATCTCATCTATTACAGTAAAACATCATTTATCTTCTAAATGTAGATCTTTAAACTCTCTAGATAGAGTTTGAATAGTTTAAATGATCTTTTTTACTAGTTAACATTTTTAAACAAGGTTTTCTTCCTTTAGGATAAAGTTACTGACCACATTTTCAACCCTCTATCTCTATCCGGACTAAATCCTTGTTACATTATAGTTTATTATCATTTGCATATGAACTTTTAAGGAAATCAGCAATTAATATTTTATCTTAAAATAGCTTACAAGATATTCAAGCTGTTTTAATTATCATACAAATTTCATGTAATATAACATAGCACGCAAATTATTGCATGGAAACAATTATTGTTTAGAATTAACTTTTGGAGAGAAAAAAAGGTTTATATTTTAGAAATTATATCATCACAATAAATGTTAATGAAATTCATAAAATGTTTAAAAAATGGTTACCTGAATCTAGTCATTTGAATAACTTCAATAATCTTAAACGTTCGCGTGCAAGACCGATAGGTTCTGGGTTCCAACCTCGCGGGGAGGGTATCGTGGATGAGCACTGCTCAGGAGTCCCATAATAGAACAAATTAGTCTTCCATTGCTTCCAGGTTTTCAATGGTTGTCTTACATTAATCGGTTCATGATCTCAATAAAAAAAGCCAGTAGGTCCTGGGTTCGAGCCTTGCGTGGTGCGGGATCGTGGATGCCCACTGCTGAGGAGTCCCATAGAAGGACGAAACGGCCGTCCAGTGCTTCCAGGTTTTCAATGGTGCTCTAGCTTCAACTGACTCATGATTTCAACCTGTGAAATTTCTGATAATAATCAACTGCTCACTAGTGAATGACTTCAGGAAAAATTCCTGGAGTTCTAGTGAGAAGCCTTTACCAGTGGAGTTCAACCAGGTCTGTTGTGAGATAGGAACTCACTGAAGACAATGGTGTACGGTGGCGCAACTTCGTGGATTGGTTGAAGTTAGACATTAACACGGTTGGATGCCGGCTCAGTGGTCTAGTGGTTAAATCCTGATTAGTTTGGAAACGTAAGCATGTAATAAATGTATTGTTTTCAAATATAAGAATAGAATACACTAATTGAATTATAACACGTTAGTTTTAGAGTAGTGCGGACAATCCTGTTAAATTACTTTCTCAGTCTCTTTCATTGTTTACTTATTGCTCGTCGCTCATATCTTATTTTTAGATTGCTGTATGTTGTACACAACTTGAAAAAGAGTTTTGAGAAATATTTTTTTAGGTTAGATTGTTGATTACTAGGCGAAAATGAAATCTACCACGCTCATGCTGACTGCCATAATTTAGTGTAAATTCAAGCATTTGGGAAGACAAGTTTTTCAAATTTTACACAACCGAATTATCATGTGATTTTTCCGTTTTGGTAAGAATACGCGTTGTGAAAACAACCAATTAAACCAACATGGAATAAGGAATAATCAATTAAATTTTAAGTTGACTGTTATTCTATATTGGCTATCCTCAGATCAAGCGTTTGACTACTTCTATTAAGATCAGTAACCCATTTAAGGAATTAGTATTATCAACAGCAGGTTGATAAAGTGAGGCGAAATTCGTGTTTTTTTTGTTTTGAGGGCATAAAGTTTAACATACAAATTGTACTACTGATCGACGAAATCAGTACCTCAATGCTATACTTAAAAAACAAGTCAATAACCTATATTTCTGTATTATTTATTATTATTGTTAGCTTTATTCAATATTATATTTTTGGTAAAATATAGAATTCTCAGTACAAAGTATTTTAATAAGTTTCCGTTTCTTACGTCTTAGTCGATCATGGCAACAAATAGTGGGCTGCCGCCAGTTAAAATTTAGCTGTCCAAGAATCGATATCTGAATAATGTTTATTCTTTTTGATGCATATTGCCAGCAACCACGATGTCTCTGATTAGGCATTTTTGTAACGAGTACAACGGAGAGTTATAATCTTTTCATAAACTCACCTTAATAGATTGTGCTAATAATAAACATAATAATGTGTTAAGACAAACAAAAACAGATAACTTGCTAAAATATCTAGATGTCAAAAACAGATAGTCCAGATGTTCAAGCAATGTACTAACTCAAGTCTATATTCTAATGAAATCCATCCTTTTTTTCTCTCACTTGTATAGCATGTACAAACTGCTTTAAATATGATCATTTATAGTGTTCTTAGTTAATGACCAATCTACTTACAAAGAACGTTGATACACATAAAGATCATCTATTTATCAGTAAATTCCTAAATTACATTATCTTTCCTCTCTATCTCTTACCCGTAAAATACATTAGAATAAAACATAAACAAAATCATTCAGTATCCTTTTATTGTGTCAAGAAAAAGAAAATTTAATCTCTTAGAAATTGTTGATTATTTTTGGAAACTATTCAAAAGAAAGAAAATTTAAGGTTCTTTATAAATGAAATTTTCAAATAGTCAAATATATAAAATGTGTGCCAATTAATGTTTTAACAATCAAGTGGATCTTACTTCTTTTGAAATACATTGAGTACACTAAGTATCTACTGTCATGAATAATGTCAGTCAATTAATGAATTTATTTTAAATAAAATATATTATTTATGTGTTATAACTAGTTGTTTGAATGCTTATTGTCTTGGTTCTTTTAATGCTACTTTTTGTATCTGATCGTCACTGATTGTTATGTAGGAAACGCTTATCACTTATACTCGGAACGAAGGACCTCTGCAATTCCCACGACACGAAAGTAACAACACAAGACTGATATAAGTGATGATTTATTATTCCCCAAAACACGACAATGAAGACAACTCTAGTAGAAAATACACTCATTTATATATTGATTCGTACACACACTTGGATTAATAATTTGGATGAAATCACATACTGAGCATAATTCATGTCAATGGAATACAAGAATATCGTATAGTATACAGAATAAAATATCATACGAGAAAAGAGAACAAATACTACATTGAGTAATCACCACATTGAATCAAAACGGAAGTAATCTTTAACAATAACTCATAATGAATAAATCAATCGAATATTGACTTTTTTTTCCATTATATCATTATGATATAATGAACGATGATATCAAAATAGAAACAATATAAAAAAATGTTATTCATTTATTGTATATGTACTAATCATTTCATGTGTAAAGACTAGGAAAGAACAAGAATTAAACCAATAATATACGATATTTCATCAAAACATATTGAAAAAAGGGTTTCTCTCATTTATATAATTCGAAAGCTATCAAAGTAATGGATTTATTCATCATGATATGTATCATATATGGTTTATGTTATTGAGATGAATTAGACTTATCTATGAAAGACAATAACTACTGTTACTGTATATAGAGTTCTAAAATGTAAATGAAGACAGTATTTGATCAAAATATAATTAAATATTTTAAACTAGTCGTATTCATGTTGAATTGTTCAAATGATACAACAAAATAAAATTGTTTGATAACAGTTACGTTTAGTAACTGGAACTATTCAATCCTTAATTCAAAAGATATTACATTTATATATTCAGTAATATATTTCTATTCATTTAATTTACCTAATTCTGTTCTACATAAACTTTATTCTGGATAATTGTGTTTTTTATTTTCCCAAGGAAATTTCATTGATTGATTTACTTAGTTATTTATATGTGTATTCGAAAGTTAGTCATACTGTATGTTTATTGTACAGTAATAGTTTCAATATAGAATTTGAAAGTACCAATTTAACTATGACAAGAAATAAAGAAGAAAAACAAAAGCCCGAAGGAAACAAATCAGAGAGAAGGAGAAGAAGAAGAAAAAGAAACAAAAGGTGTGATAAAATCATACACATTTCAAACAATCATGTTTCTTTCTTTTCTTCTTTTTTATTTCCATATCTTCTAATAAATTCCATTTCAAAGATTTTTTCTTCTTTTTAAAAGCGAAATAAAAATAAGAAAATTCTTAGTTTAGTTACATTCTTTAATCCATTTAGACTAAGAAGAGAAATGTAACAAAAGTGTACAGTTTTGTTTGTTCTTCTTTGATTATTTTCTGTTTTGACATTTTTATGCACATAAGCACACATAGATATATTGATTGTTATGTTATAAATGAAACACAGTGGCCTATAAAATACTTTAGGTCTACTTTATATATTTGTATTCAATTGATGCTTGAGTGTTATTCAATTGTGAAAACAGTTAAATTCAAAATAATGAGATATTATAAAACATTAAAAGATCATAAGCAAAGATTGATTAGAGTTAGCAGTGGAATACAAAACGCGCGTTTCGTCCTATTTGAGATGCGTCAGTTGGATGTATCTGCATCACAGAGTTGATGTTTATTAAAGGACTCAAACACAGTACCGTTTGCTTCAAACGCTATCGCGTTATCTACTTAGCTACTTAGTCCTGATAACCAGTTGCTTGTGAAATGAAGTGAATTTTGAATGCTCTTGGGAAGATACAAGCAAACTATAGCAAGTGAACTAAAGGATTATGTTTAAATAGTAATTTGATTGTGTTTTCAAAATTAAATACTGATTTCAACAGGATGTTTTATGAAAATGATGTGATGGAAAGAAAAGTCCATTTTTGATTGATTTACTCATTATGAGTTGTTGTTCAAGATTACTTCCGTTTTGATTCAATGTAGTGATTACTCAATGTAGTATTTGTTCTCTTTTCTCGTATGATATTTTATTCTGTATACTATACGATATTCTTGTATTCCATTGACATGAATTATGCTCAGTATGTGATTTCATCCAAATTATTAATCCAAGTGTGTGTACGAATCAATATATAAATGAGTGTATTTTCTACTAGAGTTGTCTTCATTGTCGTGTTTTGGGGAATAATAAATCATCACTTATATCAGTCTTGTGTTGTTACTTTCGTGTCGTGGGAATTGCAGAGGTCCTTCGTTCCGAGTATAAGTGATAAGCGTTTCCTACATAACGATCAGTGACGATCAGATATAACAAGTAGCATTCGATTGACAAGTTATAACAGAAAATCAACTTTGAAATGCAGAATATAACCTTTCCTTTTAGTAATCATCAACTACCATATATATTTATTATGACCATTTAGATTATATATGTTTTTACTATTTGGAAAGGATAATATCGATCTAATAGTAAATTTCGTTTTTTTGTTTATAATGTAAACATTAAGTTAATTATCATCGCCTTTAGTTTATTATGAAACATTGAATAATCTCTAATTGAAATGAAAATAGTTAAGTATTCTTACTGTATTTTCCTATTCAAAAACTCCATAAACTTCTTAGTTATATAATGTGATTGTAACTAGTTCTCTCATCTGGACAAATTAAAATAGTTTATAAATAACTAATATTTGTTTATTTAAAGCATCTTAAATGAACCTAATCTGTGGATGGAACAAAGACTCAATGACACAATAACCGGAATGAGCTAGGTATTCCAATAGGTACTATTGTATTCAAAATTATAAATAATTAATAGTTATTGCTTTTAATATATAGTTATCTTAAACCAACTTGATATTATATAGTCTAGAAAAGAAATTTAGGCATTGAATAAATGATTAATACTTTGATGAAACTCTCTCAATTAAAGAGCAAAACATCATTGGTAACAACTTTATTTGATGAAAATTCCTATTTTGATATTTGATAAATAAAGAAGGAAAGAAGTAAGCGAAGAAATTTCTCTTCAATTAGTATTCCATCATGACTCTATACTAATATATAAAGACGCGTCTTTTACACATTACTGAAGCTATCGCAATCCATAATCACAAACCTAACCTTTGCATCCGAAAGAAATTTGTACAACCACTTTCGCTACCTTGGCCAACGGTATAACGGCTCTTACAGCAGAACTATTTTTGTACTTTTTCTATTTTGTTTTCGTTTTTTTGCTTTTTGAACTTTGAAATTTTGTACTTTTTTTCTCAACATTCATCTCTTGATTCTTACATAACTACTATTCTATTGATCATTCATTAAAATATTCTGTTCTTTCTTGTTTTCATATATTATGCAACATAGCAACTTCTCGATTTTCGAATAATTACTTTGATTATTATTAATCCTCTTTCTACCAATTACTCAATGTTAATTTATAATCGATATGTCATTATGCAATTATTATGTAACGTATCCACTTGATGAGTATTATTTCATCATTGTAAATCATATATATATATATATATATATATATATATATATATATATATATTTATCAGAAGGGGTTTTGATTCATGATCTCAACTATTGAAATTACTACAATCTTCACAAATCCCTTTCTCATACTAATAAACATATGCTCATTAGTGACTAGTATCAAGAGGTATTTCCTGGAGTTCTAGTGAGAAGCAGTGACCAGTGGAATTCTACCGGGTCAGTTGTAAGATAGGAGCTAATTGATGACAATGGTAGATGTGTCGCTCAATTTGATGGATTGGTTGGAGTTAGACATTAACACTGTTGGATGTGGGCTCAGTGGTCCATCAGGTTAGGCGTTCGCACGCGAGACTGGAGTCCTTGGGTTCGATTCCCGCAAGATGGGGTCATGGATGCACACTGCTAAGGAGTCCTACAATAGGACGGAACGACCGTCTAGTGCTTCCAGATTTTCCATGGTAGTCTAGCTTCAGTTGGCTCATGAATTCAACTATTAGGCATTTATTTGTTGATGAATTAAAATAGAAATAAAATTACCACGATGTTTCACTCTTTACTATTTAAAATATGCTTCCATTATTATTTAAATATATGGATAAGTAGCACTTATAATTAAGGTAAAATAAAAGAGTTCTGTATGGCATTTGTTATTAATAACTATATATTCCCAGGTGACTCAATGATCACACATTCCCATCTATAAAACGATACATAGAATAGAGAGAATTATTTTCTCACGTATGATATTTTATCACCGTATTTCAGTCAAATTTTCTTCGAAAAATGAAGTAAATATAAAAAAGATTTTGTGGTTAAAGTTTCTCTTGATGATTCTCATTACTACTTTATTAATGAAAATTTTCTGTTATAACTATGTTAAAGATGTTCTATTAAGACTATGAGAAAGAGTCTACCTCTTACCATAATAATCCACGTCGTAAAATATGCTTGAAAGGTTTGGCGATTAACAATTTTTTGTAAAATTGTATTATCTTAACTAGAAAATACTTTGACCTTTCTATGTATATACATCAAACATTGTACTGAAACATAACGATAAACTTAAAACATTATACTTGAAAGGTGAAAATTAGTTCTTTTTTAAAAATGTAGGTAAATGCTTCGTTGAAAATACCTAACGATATCATCTGTGAGAAATGACTTCGTAGGTTTATTCTTTTCCTCTTCTTCATTTGCCATTGAATGATGAATGACAAGAGATATATGGTAGTTTAGACGACAAAGCTTTTATGAACTGCAAGATAGCAGGAAATGTATTGTATCAATAAGTAGTTGGCAATCTTCGTAAATAAAAAGAAAAATACCACAACAAAACAGAACTATAGACTGATTACAATGTAGAAAGAACTTGCAAAAGGAATCGATAAGTCGGATATGATAAAAAAGAATTCAATAATAAAACATATCTTTCTTATACATTGTAGAATATGAAATATTCACATAACATCTAATCAAACAATATGAAAACAAGATAATCACTTTATAATCCCTTCTTAGTAAGATGTAGTAATCATCACAACAACAAAAAAAATAACTAAACATTCATTATTTTGGACAATGTCATTATTCAATAATTATCGATTTATTGAATAGTCAAAAATGAGATCAAAATTACGGACAAAATAATATTTATTTTATTTATCTGAACAATTTGTTATGGTTGATATTGTATTAGCCTATTAGTATTTTAATCATTAAACTATATAAAGGTTAAGATTAAGTACAGGGATAGATCATTAGGAATGATGAATGATACAATGTGAAATGGATAAAATGTTTCCTATTGAATTAACTCTCAATCTTTATATTAATAGGAATAATATCAGTAACTGATAGTTTTTTAACATGGTTGCATTTTTGATTAATCATCTACGACGCCTTTGTTTAAATCCACATGGTATTGTTTACTTGAATCTTCCTGTAGGGCCAGTGAAATGTCACTGACCCCTACCCAAATCATCTGGCAGTTGGGTCACTGAATATCGAACAAGTTATCGATCCTCGTCAGGGTCAAGGACAACCAACGTGCATCAGTTAGTCGTATGCCATGAACTGGTGCATGCGGCGGTGGTCTCGCTATCTTCCCTGTACTCATTGTTAGTAATATATTTCTTTAATAACGTCCTTTGTGTTATACGGACTTCAAAGCAGCCATAGTAATTTGATACGTCGAAGGGGTAACCCACATTAGATGTTGACCAAAAAGCGTGACTTCGAAGTTAGCTGGTTCGTCACACTATTCCCGTCTAACTCTATTAGGCCTCCAATCACTCGACATAGATCATCTACGTTCCTATTGATGTTTTGGACTGAGATTGATCAGTCTCTTATTAGCATCTATGCTTATTGCCTTGATATTGCCTTAATTCACAATCTTTATAAGCAAAGATGGATAGTGGCTAGCAGTAGAATCTAGGACGAGCGTTTCCTTCTATTTGAGACTCGTCAGCTGGATGTACCTGAATCCCAGAGTTTATGTAATACGCACAGTCTGCACATATACCAATAAGAGAATGATCAATTGCAGTCCTAAAAATCAATTGGAAGATTTGAGTAAATTATACCAAGTGAATTTAAACTTTATCCCTTTGCACAAGCAATTAACCACTAGGACGCAGTAGTTAACTGGATAACGCGGTGGCTTTTGAAGCGGGAAGTGCTGGGTTCGAGTCCTGGGACGGACATTAACTTTGAGACACAGGTACATCCAATTAATGAGTCCCAAATAGGACGAAACGTGCGTCGTGGATTCCATTGTTAGCCACTATCCATCTTTGCTTATAAAGTTTGTTTATTTATTTTTAAGCTGGGTAGAATAATTAAGTAATGGATATGGTTTTATGTTTAATATTCAGTTACTTAATGAATTATTATATTTTCATTATTAGCATATTTTGTCATTCACGTAGTTCTATGTGAAAATGAACTAACAATAAGCCTAGAAAGCAACAACCGATAAATTACCATAAAAGATGGTGGTTAAATCTCTATGATACAAAAACTATAAATATCAGCTGTGAAAATTCTCATTGACAAGAAATTTTCACTTGAATGAAGAATGTGATCCAATCCAGAATCAATTATTAGTTAAACATTTAACCACATTTGTTTTCAAATGTATATAGTTTTAAGGAAGTCAAAAGAAAGCAGAAGGTATTAAAAAAAACTTTTCTTAATAGTATATAAGATTGATCAAACTTCAGTTAAAAATTTCAACGACGGGATATACCAAACTATTCCAAATTGATTTAAACCTTAATTTTAATTTATAATAACAATGATGCCTTTCACAATACTACAGCATCTAATAATGAAACGTTTGCTAGATGAACAATGCGATTTCAGTGTTATCATTTATAACTATAGGTGTTTATGGTCTACCTTAATATGTGTGTATTTCCGACTTTTCTTAAACGAGACTAAGGGGGATATTGAAAACGATTTCCGAACCAACAACTTGTTACAAAGTCACTTTGCAGAAAGATAGTGTCGTTGGACGATCTAGACTTCGCAGATGATCTGGCTCTTCCATAGCACACGCAACAACAAATGCAGGAGAAGACGACCAGTGTAGCAACAGCCTCAGCATTATTAGATCTCAATATATACAAAGTGAAAAGCGAGATTCTCCAATACAGCACAACATGCACCATTCGAATCACACTTGACGGAGAGGATTTGGAAAATGTGAAATCCTTAACATATCTGGGTAGCATCATTGATGAGCACAGTGGATCTGATGCACATATGAAGGCGCGGATGGGAAAAGTAAGAGCAGCATATCTACAACTGAAAAACATCTGAAACTCAAAAAAACTGTCAACCAGCACCAAGGTCAGAATTTTTAATACAAATGTCAAAACAGTTCTACTGTATGGAGTGGAAACTTGGAGAATTACGAAAGTTGTCATCCAGCAGATTCAAGTGTTTATTAGGAGTTATCTACGCAAAATACCTCGGAACCGTTGGCCAGACACACTGCGGGAGTACACAAAGCAGATCACAACGGAGGGAGAAATCAGGAAGAAACGCTGAAAGTGGATAGGACACACATCAAGGAAAGCACTCAAATATGTCACAAGACAAGCCGTCATATAAAACCCTCAAGGCAGAAGGAGAAGAGAAAGACCAAATAACACATATTACGCCGAGAAATGGAGACAGATATGAGAAAAATGAACAACAATTGGATAGGACTGGAAAGGAAGGCCCAGTATGGAGTGGGTTGGAGAATTCAGATCGGTGGCTTGTGCTCCATTGGAAGTAACAGGAGTAAGTATCGTGGGAATATTGAAAATAAAAAATTATTCAAATGATATTCACCATATATCATTGAGACGAGATAAATATGCCATTGGTCGCTACTCATCAATCAATCAGCTGTAAATATTCTGTTCTGAGCAGGATCGTTCTTCATCTGATTAGCATAATGGTAACGTTTTAGAATGTGAAATTAGGTGATGAAAGCTGGAATACGAAACGAAGCAACAGTTTCTGCAATGTGTGATAGATAAATGAACCCACGAATGACAACATGAAACACTCACTACTACGTTAACTCTACTTAACGTTGTATGACTATTCTTTGAATATTCACCCGTCATAATTTTATGTTTATCATGAATGAAATTCTGTTTGTCAACCCATTTTTCCTATTTTCTATTTACTGTTCAGTATGGTAACATCCCTCTTTTTTCCTGTTTAATAGACAGCATTAATTAATTATTTTGTATAATAACGATGTTAATTTACGTTTTAGAATCAGATAAAGATTATCATGCCAAATAGCTTACTTGTTGCTTTCGCTAAGCTAAGACTCTGTACTTGACAGTCTAAGAAATAGTTTAGAATTGCATCTATAGGAAATCACTTCTTGGAGTTTCCCCTGAAGTTTAGGTACACTCTCTTGATGATTATCAATTAAAACGAAACCTAGGTTCAGGGTTATACATTGACTATCTCCAATCACATAACACATCACTAAATAGTGCACATTGTTTCAATGGAGTGAACAAAATTCTGATGAAAAGAAAATATAAATTCTATCAAAGTAAAACAAGAATGACACAGAATAGTCAGCAGAAAATGATATTTATTTATTTATTTAAACACACAAGCATTGGTACAAAGAGGAACCAAATAGATATGCGCTACATAAATCATTCAATTTGTGCGAGGGCTGGGATACTGACCGGGTACCCAGACCGAAGCACCTTAGTTTTTAAACGATACTTACTGAACCTACGGTATGAGCAGAAATGAAGTCACTCTATTCCCAAACGTTCATTAAATTAGTATTATTCTTCTTTCTGGATAATAACATGAAGGTAGTTGATTTTATTATGGTTCAATTTCTGGTTTCTTCAGGGAAAACTTTATCAAATCATCATTTAAATATGAAGACCGGTAGGTCAGCTTTTATCAATAAAATGTCTTCTTTCACTTTTTGAAAAGTGAAGTTACAGTGATATGGCAGTAAGAGTTTACAAATTATCTCATTCAACAATAAACAACGTAAGGGTAGGCTTCTGGACGAACTAACAGTATCGTGATAAACAATTGAACCTGGCCAACAGTTTTTAGTTCATATTACCAATTCCCAAGAATGTAAACTGATGTTTTATTGTTCTACCTGAATTTATTCAAGTTGAATTTTTCACGGTCTAATTTTTAAATACCATAAGCAATATATGATATAGTTGAATGTGTATTCTGATCACAGTTTTCAATCCTTAACACATTAGAAGACACACTACTTTTTTGCTTAACTTCTAATTATATTAGGATCATGAGAATGATATACACAGACATAATATTCAAGAAAGTTGCTATTGTCATTATATGTTTACTAGATAGCCTATAGTGACTCACGTGCAATTGAGTTTAGTTCAGTCAAGGTCTTTCGTTGACCTATTTAATGGATAAAGTCATCCATGATATAACAACTTGTTGTACTATCTTTTTTATTATGCTTGTATTAAATACATATGCTTGAACATTGTTTAGCGCCTACGCATATATTCATTCTGCTAGCTTCATTATTAACTGCTTAATCTATTCGCTGACTCATCTATTTTCCTATACATATATATATATGTGTACATTTGCACCCATTCACTACAACTACAACTACTTGCTACTGCTACAATCGTAGTTCGCTTGCTCATTCATTTTGCCTCTCTGCTGTCTGGTCCGAATTATCTACTAAATAAAAACTGTAGTAGCTGCTTCTTTTTGCCTTCTGATTTCAAACATCGTTGAAGATTATACGATAACGGTTCGAGGGTGATTAATTAACGAAGCACAGCCACCACAAGCCAACTGCATATTCCGAACTTAATTTACATAATTTCTCAACATTCAATCTAGATATTTCTAAAACACTTTCAATGTTGAATAACATTCCAGGAGAATGTGTCAGAATGAAACAACATTTAATTATTGATTTGAATTAAGTTTTCCACTTTGAAAATAGTGTCAACGCACAACCATTATTGAAATTTAGCAAAATAAAACAAAAACGTTTGTTTGCTCTGCCTATGTTGTCCAGTTATGTATCAAGTTAGGTTCTCATCAAAGGTCGAGCATTATATAGGATAACTAATTTGTTTTATAAATGAAATATCATTTGAAATTGTAGGATGAGAGTTACCTTTTAAATTCTCTGTAAAATTGATTTACTCTTTTTCCTTTAGTAAGAGCACTAAGAAATACTCATGTTATAACTTTATATTGATTGGTACATTTTCTCCTCAAACATCTGACAGCCAAGAGTAATTACGCTTAGATTCTGTCTCATTCTTTTCAGTTTTATGTACACGCCAACCATTCACTCACATTCACTATGCAGTTAATGTTAATCTTCCATGACATCCATTTTTGGCTTCATATTATCTACACTAAGTTTTCAACTAGACAAATATACTCGTTATCAGTTTATTTTCTATATTACTCTTATTTTTAAGCCGATTAAGATTAACAGAGATATGCGGAAAACTCAGTATTTATAATATATCAAACTGAAGTTAAAGATAGAAACAAATTTCTGTTTACTGTAACGATGTTTGTTGATAATAAAAAAACACCCTTAGGTTATATCGTCTGATATCATCAAATATAATATTATCTCATATAAACCTCTAACTTAGATGACAGAAAATTGTTATTTAACTGTCTTTAAGTAAAAAGAAAACAGTCACCTTATCAAAGTGATAATAATTCGCATGAATTTCTTTTCTAATAAATGATTTCATCAGCAGACATTACTAATAAACAAATGTGTATGAGTTGAATATCACTAGTTTATGAACACCCTACATTTTGACTTGTCATCAATGTTCATTTACAGTATCAATTCTTCTATTTTTTCAGAAGTGTATGATACTTTTTTCAGGAAATTTTGGATCTGACTAAGTCAACCTTAACCATCTGTTCGTCATAGAGTTAATTTTCTAGATAAGATATTATAGATCATTTATATTTTTGCTTGCGTGTATGAATTTTAATATATTTACGTCTCGTTCTACTTGAAGATATACAAGAAGAAAGATATGAATAAAAGGAATGATTAGTATGTGATAATATAACACCTGTCAGAAGTTTGCAAGACATTAGATGACCATCTAAAAACATATTAATAATGACTTCAAAAGATTCACCATATACCTTGCTAACTGCCTTCAGCACCTTCTGCAATACAGCAGAATTTTCTCAAAAGACCGGAAAGAATAATGAAGAACAGTAAAAAATGATAGGTATTATGTAGGAATTTACAAATTATATTAGTAAATGCCAAGTTATTCCACATTCACGAAACCTCTTTTTGTCGTAAGTCAGACGGAAAGCTCTCTTCGATAACAATAAAACATGAGAAGACCAAAAGAAATCAAAGGGAAAGGTAACACCAAGATAATTGATCTTCAAGAGCATCTTTATCAAAGTGTTTAATGTCACATGCATTATGGGATCCCAATATGATGTTTAGGTATTGTTCATATCTCAGGCTAAATTTAACAACTTGACATTTAGACAAATTAAGTATGATACCATTAACAACATACCATCATTCAATATGAGATAAAAAACTCATTCATTTCTATGGGATGTAAAGAGGAAGAACTCAGCATACACACAATGAAACCACATAGGTTAATCACATAATTAAAGAGTTTACAAAAAATATATATAATTAAATGAAGTTTATTATCAATTACATTTATAATGGAAAATATCAAATAGATAATTTCTGGAAATGATCACACTGTTTCTATACAATGTGGACACAAAAATTGATTTCATGCGATAATTATTGGGGAGAAAATATTTTTTGTGTACTTTGTCATCTTATGTACGGAAAAAAAATTGATCAATATAAACCAGCGAAACGTTGACCTAATTGATACTGTGTTAATAAAAAAATAAAATAAATAACTGACTATTGATTCTATTCTAATGGATCGAAATTCAGGATAATTGTTTTGATTTTTTTTAATAAAATGAGTTCATGTTCATCGGTATTGTATTGACTTGTAATAATTAATTCTTTTTTATAAGTTTATGCTTTAACTACTTAAATTACTTTAATATACATAACTAACACTATTTTATTACACTTTATTCCTGAGGAGTCCCATAATAGGACGAAACAGCCATCCAGTGCTTTCAGGTTTTCCATGATGATCTAGCTTCAATTAACTTATGAATTTAATTATTGAAACTACTATAATATCTACAAAAACCTTTATGATACAAAATAATAGTTTAAATTGTAAATTGTTTTTTTTTCCTAAAATTTAGAACTATTCATTTATTAAGATCGTTTGACTATTGTACCTTATACGTATCAGTTCTAGATCTCACAATGGCATATATAAGTTTACATAAAGAAAATCAAATCAAAGTTTATTAAAACACAATTATTTGAACAAAGAAAATTCTTTTCAATAATAATTACTCATTAGGTTCTACAATTATCATATCCAAATTAATAATTCATAAAATTGGCCCAGTTCAAAGCAGAGTACATTATTATTATTACATCTGCTAACCTTTTTGAGAAATTTATTCAGTATCCATCCCTATCTGCTAATTCTTGCCTAATTCATATTATTCTACATCTAACGTAATTTCTGATTTGTAATTACATCATTCTCTCTCTCTCTTACCTCATGTTGACTGTATTCATTCTGATCATTATTTATCACACAATTTCATTTCACTTATAAACTGATTCAAATTAACACTTCATATTAGTCAGCTCAAACATTAACGATTTGACTTGATTTCTAATGACGAACAGTCCTTAATTCACATGTACTCTGCCATAACATGCTTTATTTTCCTTACGCCTGTTACTTCTAATGGAGCACAGGCCGATGACCAGCATTCTGCAACTCACCCTGTCCTGGGCCTTCTTTTCTAGTTCCATCCAATTCTTGTTCAGTTTTCTCATATCTATCTCCATTTCTCGGCGTAATGTATTATTTGGTCTTCCTCTTCTCCTTTGGCCTTGAGGATGCCATGTGAGGGCTTGTCTTGTGACGCAGTTGGGTGCTTTCCTCAATGTGTGTCCTATCCACTTCCAGCGCTTCTTCCTGATTCCTTCCGCCGCTGGGATCTGATTTGTTCTTTCCCACAGTTGGTTGCTGCTAATAGTGTCTGGCCAATGAATCCGAGGTATTTTGCGTAGACAACTGTTAATAAACACCTGTATCTTCTGGATGATGACTTTCGCAGTTCTTCAAGTTTCCGCCCCATACAGTGGAACTGTCTTGACATTTGTAACTCTGCCATAAACCTGGCCAATTTTATGGATTATTAATTTGGATATGATAATTGTAGAACGTGATGAGAAATTATTGAAAAGAATATTCTTTGTTCATATATAATTGTGTTTTAATATAATGGGAATTTTTCAGCGATGAAAATCTATTAAACGGAATAGTCGTTTATCATCGAATATACTGACTTCAGTATAAAATTTATTAGTTTTATAACAAAGTTAAGAAATAAATAAAATTGGAAATATATATACACAACAAATTTGTTTGTAAATAAAATGACAAGAGAACAGTTTATAAACAATGTGTATCTAATACAAACAATGTAAATAATACTATATATAGAATAAAAGCATGTATCATTATTATTACTATTATTAGTTCTATTAAAAGCCTGAATAACCATAGTAACTAAGTCATCGGATAATAAGGATGCATAATAAATAACATGTAATCACCGGTCAATTTATTTCATTGTTATTAATTGTTTTTAAATAATGTTTTTGTTTTGTTTGATATTAAGATTTATGTTACTATGAATTAATTTTGTTATGTGTAGGGGTGGGGAGGGAGGGTTATTTATATGATTATTATAGTTTAATAATTTAGATTTTATTGTTTACCTGATTGGGGTAATATATGTGCTACATATTAACTAAAATTACAATAATTTCACCTGGATATATTTGACATATCTTGGAAAATTATTTCATTATAAGAATCTTTATGAAATCTATGTATTTTTATTAATGTATTGGGTATGAATTTATGCAATGATTAATCTAATCAGTTTACCTAATTTCGTCTTATTATTTCACGAATTACTCTTTGTACATTTAAGCTTAAATCATAATTTTACTAAGAACAATGTTAGTGACGGATTAATAAGGTACACTTATTCTAGGGTGATTCAATTTAATTCATTTAAAAGTTGAAAACCGATATGCTATATTTCAATAAACTTGTTTCTGCTAAAGAACAAACTATCTCTAATTAGGTTTACTTGAAATGTTTACTTTTGAAAAACATTTACATAATTGAATGTAGCACGTTTCTTATTTTATATCTTGGTTGTGATTATTTAGCAAACATGGAAAGCGTGTTTGATGAACAATTGACTCAGCTAAATCCATGTTAGACAGAAATGACGGTTTATTGGTAAGTAAAAGACTTGATGTATAATATCTCTTTAGAGATCATAAAATAAAAATTAACAAATGGTATTATAAAAATAAATATGGTTGAATATCATAACTTGCAAAAGCTTACTTTAAAAGATCAAAAAGGTTTCTAATTAACATTTTTCGTCCTTTTCCATACATGAAGTCTTTCTGAATAACATTGAAAATCCCTCATTTGAATTATTTGACTCAGCAGACCCAACGGCATCAAACTCAATGCATATTTTAATTTGATGGTTGACTTCATGGAAATTCTGGGAGCATTGGACAGCTGTTTCGTCCTGGTATACGACTCCTCATCAGTGCAGCTCTACGATATCGCCCTGTGAGATTAGAACCCAAGACCTATTGGTTTCACGTGCGAATACTTAACCTCTAAACCACTGAGCAGGCATCCGACAGTGTTAATATCTAACTGATTTATTTCACAGTTTAAATCACGAAATAGTCATAACTTGATCATTAATGAAAATCAGTTTGTGCTATAAAATATGAATGTTCTATATTCGTTGAAAAAAGTCGTACTCTTAATTTAACCATCGTCAAGATATGTCATTTTGTACTTTTTTGATTTTACCTTTTTTTCAATCGTCGAGATAATGAGCCAACTGAAGCTTAACCACCTTGAATAACCTGGAAGAACTCGATGGCCATTTCGTTCTATTGGGGGACTTTTCAGAAGTGCGCATCCGCGATACTGCCTCTCGAAATTCGGAACCAGAACCTATCGGTCTCGCGCGTCAATTTTTAACTTTTAGACCACTGAGTCGGCATCCAACCGTGTTAATCTCTAACTTCAACCAACCCATCAAATCGAGCGACACATCCACCATTGTTTTCAGTGAGTTACTATCTCACAACAGACCTGGTTGAACTGATCGCTGTTTCTCACTAGAACACCAGGATATACCTCTTGAATCCAGTCACTAGTAAGAATATGTTGATTAGTATCAGAAGAGGTTTTTATGAAGTATAATTTTAAAGTACAGAATAGAAAAACAAATAGATAATCAAGTTATCATAAATAAAGGTGATTCTTATAAGTTTACATTGAAAATTAAACTTCACTCATTTTATTATTAAAATCTTTTATATTATTATCATATAGTTTTTAATAACAATATCCTTATTAGTTTGTTTCCATTCACTTTTATACCCATAGAAACATAACAAATAATTTCTTTATATTTATGATTGTTTTTATTTATACTATTAAGATGATGATATAAAGTACATAAACTGTTTTACTTATTAGATACTTACTACTATTATTATGATTTTGTAAGTAGTTAAGAAGAAATCATAAAATAAATGAATTTGTATTATTCTATTAAATTCTTAGTGATTTATTTAAATTTATTAATGTGAAAAGTTCAATGAGATAATTTAATATATTTAAAGATCTATGGTTATTATATACTTTTAATTTCACTTATATGTCAATCATCTTTTTAATGAATAGTTAGATAGTTTATAATGACCTAGTAATTATTGTTTGTAAGTTATCTATTTGTTTTATATTAGAAATAACACAGATGACGTTTTACCACAGTTGATAGTATTAGATTTCATTGATTTATGTGTTCTTAGTTAATTTGTAGTCCGCTAACATGTTTATTTAAAACATTTCATAGTATAGATGATTGTACATTGATTTTATATATAAAAATATTGAGAAATTAAACATTTGTTTCAATCTAGTAATGAACTTCTCAGCCTTAAGCATCCATGAAATGGAACCTAGGATATTCTATTTTTCGATAGGTGCTTAATCTTTAAGCCATTGAGCGCGAATTTAGATGTGTAAACATTCAACCCTCATCCACATGCGGGATCGTGTATGCGCATTGCTGAGAGGTCCTATACTTAGATGAAAGTGTCATCCAGTGGTGGTCTAACCTTGGTCGATTCATGATCTTAGTCAAAAACTCAATAATCTCAATAAGTCCATACTGACATTTCATAATATTTTGAAAGTATTTTCAATCATCCATAGTGAATAACGTTCCCATATCCTAACCTAATTGAACTATCTTAATCACAATTTCACATTAGAATTCCTCGGATTGTCTATGAAAGTAAATCAATACTAAGCACATGATTAGTTTGAGTATAAGAGTTTATGAAAATCGTTGTATTCCTATAATTTACATCTAGCTAAGATCAATTCATCAATTCACCAAATAAAAACCATAAGTTTATCTATAAGAAACGTTTATAAATAATTTACTAAATTTTACCAATTACTAGATCTAAACAAAATGTAAGTGTGTAATCATTCAATAGTTTTAACATATATAATTAGTAGTAAATTCACAAAAGAAAAACTATATGGCCTTACCCCTCTCCTCCTCCCACCCACCCCCCGAAAAAAGAACGTAGTTATTTTCATTTTTTACAGATAAATTCTTTAGAAATTCTAATAACTGTTTAATATTGATCATTCATAACACCTTTGTAATATCAATTTATTTAGTGAAAAATTAAGAAAGAATAAGTGAATAGTTATTAGTTTGAAAGTAGTATCTATAGTGTTTAGTGTTTCTTCTTTTTATCCCCCCCTCTATTATGTTAATTTATGTGTTAGATATTTTTTTAATCTTTTATGAAATGTTAATACTTTGAACTTTAATGAAAATGTATTTTCAAATGTAACACAATTAAAGAATCAATAATCTGTGATAAGTTTACATATTTTAAATGTTTACCATAATATTATTGGGACATGGATGATATTTTCAAAGTTCAATATAAATTTAATATTGAATTAAAAAAGTATAAATAGCAATTACTAGAAAGTATGTTTCTTAGTAAATTCATCGATAGTATTTATAAACAAACATGGATGGTTGCTAGTAGTGTAATCTAGAATGCACGTTTCATCCTATATGGGACACGTCAATTGGATGTACCTGCATCTTAGAGTTGATATTCAATCTGGAAATCTAACCCAGATAAATGGATAACACAATGGCATTTGAAGTGAACGGTACTAAGTTCAAGTTCCAAATTGAACTTCAACTCTATGATGCAGGTACATCCAGCTGATGAGTCTCAAATAGAACAAAAAGTAAGTACTAGATTCTACAGTTGCTAAACAGAAAACGTAATCGAGATATATTTATTTATTAAGATTATAGTATTTTGGTTAATTTAATTAAGAAATAATATCACCTAATGGTTTTTAGCACTTTATTTCTAAATAGAATGGTATTCTATAAATCTACTAGGGATTAAATTGGTTACTAAATTATTTTTAAAATGGAATGCTTAGTATTTTGCATGTTTGAATTTTGTAAAATATTCCATTGTATGCGACCTACTAAAAAGATAAGAGCCATTTTTGATATTTTCAATTATTAAATTATCAGAAACTTTCACAAAAAAATATATTTAGTTATTAGCTAGTACAAAGATATTATGAGGAATGATGGATAGTGATTAGCAGTGGGATCCACGACGCGCGTCTCGTCGTATTTCGGACTCTCCAGCTGTACGTTCTTGCATCTCAGAGTCGATGTTCACCTCAGCACTGGAACACAATATCATTGTCTTCAAATGCCATCGCTTTATCCACTAAGTTACTGAGTTCTGATAGCCACCTGATTGTGCGACGGGGTGAAGTTTAAATTCACTTGGTATTGTTGACTTGAATATTCTCATTGATTTTTATGTCTGTAATTGATCAGTCTGTTATTGGCAAATAGGACGAAACGCACGTTCTGGATTCTACTGTTAGCCAGTATTCATCTTTGTTTAGAATGTTTGTGAATGAAAGCAGTATCGAGCCAATACGCATAGTATGCACATGTGTCAATAAGAGATTATTCAAATGCAGTGCTAATCATCAATGGAAAGATACCGGTAAACAATAACAAGTGAATTTAATATTATATTCATCATTAAAAGATTGTTAAAGATGAAACAAAATGTTTGTTTAAAAGCTTTAGATGTTCAGATTTAACATATCTATTGTGAAACTAATCTTACTATTTCGGTTTCTTTTGTATTATGAGGCTTATTTATACATTTTAGACTGTAACCTTTTATGATTAATATTCTGTTTTGCTTTAATGAATATAGACGGTATGCATAGTTTCTATTTTGATAGTCATCAGAAATTACTTTGATTGTTCTGATGTACTCTAAGAGTTCATTATTTTAATTTGCTAAACAATAAAGATGAGATTTCAGCCTATTCCAGAATACTTTTGATCACATGTGATATTACATATTTGTAAAGAATTTGGTTTGTGGATAAACACATTGTATTAGATTGTAGATAAATTTATGAATAAAAAAGTATTTATGACCTATATTAGCACTTTTGACGCATTTATTTTCTCTCATAAATGTAGATACATTTTCCAAGCTTTCTAATAAGCTGTAAGTATCCTGACGTTATAAACATAATACGCTTTAACTATCTATAAGACAAAGAAGAAATTTTGAAGAGAAGCAAAAATTAAAACAAACAGCATAAAGTATGAGATATCAGATGTTATGTAACATACCAACAATATTAATTTGAACAATAAATGTTCATCCATAAGTGCCTGAAATTAGGTGGACTCCTCATATGTTTTTTATCAAAATCTCAGTTTGTTTACTTTCTATCAAGTTGGGAAGGCATTTATTTTTATTTTTTATTGAATGAGTGTTAAGTAAAACAATGAATCTACTAAGGTCGCATGTAGCAACAATTGTATTAAACTATTAGTGTTCATTACTCAGTAGGTATAAAATGTTCTGTTTGAAAATGAAATTGTGTTACTAACGATCTACTGCTAATCAATATAGAATCGATAACAAAATTAAGAGAGCCTCTGGTACTTTTAGGCAAATTTCAAAAAGTAACCAATACAATTAGTCAGTTTGTTTAGACAGAATGAAGCATCTATCTAAATATTTACTCTCTTTAGTCTATTATTTGAATATATTTTACAAAGTTAAGTAACTGTGTTGCGATTTCGTTTAATTTAACTGTAGTTAAAGAAAAAAAACATGACAATTCAGGCACATGGATTTAGAATTTAGTTAGTGTTATCAAGAAATACAGTATTATAATGCTTATTATACTAAAACGTTTAAATAAACTCTAAGTGATAAGGTTTCTGTGAAACAATGTTTCATTATATTTCTAATTGGGAAACGTAAAACGATATGTTTTGCTATCCAATTTTATCAACATCATCAGTGAACTATATGGTTGAACTATTTTTTAAAGATTGATTGTCAAATTTAAATAAAGATAAGATCGAGTGAATCATCATTTAGCAAAAAATGTTTTACAATGAAAATTAAAATTAAAAGTTTAAATTCTATTTTTCTTAAAGTGGATTGCTTGAAAAAATTACCTTGTGATCAGTGAATAGATATAATCATTTCAAATGTATTTTATTCTCTTAGTACAGATCTTCTCTGCAATTATTTATTCTTACTTATTTACTTACGTACGCTTTTCAACCCTCGTTGAGGAGCATAGACTGCTTACCAGCATTCTCCATCTAACATTGTCCTGGGAAATCCAATTGTTGTCCATTCTTTTGGTATCTGCTTCCAATTCTCGACGTAATGTATTGTTTATTCTTCCTCTTTTACATTTCCCTTTAGGATTCCAAGTGAACAATTGCCTCGTGATGCAGTTTGATATTTTCCTCTACATGCACTCTATTCACTTTCAATATCTTTTCCTAATTTTCTCTTCAGATGGAAGCTAGTTTGTTCTCTTCCATAGAAGGTTGTTGTTCATGGTATTCGGCCAAAAGACCTTGAGTATCTTATGGAGAAAATTGTTCATAAATACGTGTACATTTTTGATGATCGTTGTAGTAGTTCTCCGCATTGCAACTTCATACAGTAGAGGTGTAAGACATTCGTACTGAAGACTGTGAATTTGATAATGGCTGACAATTATTTTTGGGTTCTATATGTTTTCCAATTTTATTCTACATTGTCAATATTTATTTGAACGTTTTCATAATGAAATCAAATAGCGGAAAGTTAATTTACTTATAAATAACAATGATTGTTTCCTATTTTATTATAATAATATTTCACTTTTACATAGTTATAAACTTACTATTCAATTGAAGTTGACATTACTATATGGTATGTTGATTCAAAGTTACTCATGTTTGAACATTACAAGGTTTGATCTTGTAACATAGTAATAAAACGTCGAGATTTTTTCACAAACCTATAGTATAATCGGCGCTACTAATAACTTATATACATCCCCATATTTGTAACAGTTTACACATCAATTTAATCAACTTAAATAGTTTTTATTCACTTGATCTTGTTTATTTGAATCTTTCCATTGATATTTAGCACTGTATTTGATTAGTCTCTTATTGACACATGTGCATACCGTGCGCATTACCTCGATATTACCTTTATTCACAAGCATTATAAACAAAGATCTTGCTTTTTGTTCTATTTGAGACTCATCGGATGAATGTACTTGCATCTCAGAGTCCCAAAGGGAACATCAACTCTGAAATACAGGTATAACCAGTTGGCGACTCGCAAGTAGGACAAAACGCGCATCCAAGGTTTTACTGTTAGCCACTATCCATCAGTGCTTAAGTAGATTATGGTTAATATTTATACAAGCACAAAATTACATGATTTTGGAATTAATTAATTAAAATAGCATATAAGTGAAATATATTTATGAGAACTTTGGCAATGGTTTCATTAGATAATATCTGTAGTTAAGGTTATAAATATAGTTCTTTAGCTCACTACGCATTTTATCCAGTTATAACTAATATCTAATTTCAAAAAGTGATCAGCATACCTACTGTATCAGTGCTAATTTCTTCTAGTTCACAAAGAGTCGTTTTCCAAACTACATAGACCCTGTCATTGTAATAAGCTTTAAAAAAATAACATTTTACTTAAATGTTTAAAAATTCCTACAGATGAATGAATGAAATCATACAAGAATATTCCTTTAGCATTGTACATGGTATCACTGTATAAATGACTGTTCTATTGATGTATAATCACTTCTTATATTATTCTCGTTGACATTATATTTTCGATAAAAAACATCCTTATTGCATAATAAGTCACGTATATTAAAAGAACATAGTTTCATTGACGCGCATGAATGTAAAAAATGTATATAGAGATCCTTTGCCACATATACATTTTCATTGGTTTGTTCAATATATTATTAGTGTACATGTACAGTATTTTGCTTAATAGTATCTTCAAATTATTAGTGTTTTTTTAGCGAGTTAATTTTCTACGGGATCTGTTGGCCGGACACTATTAGTAACAACCAACTGTGGGAAAGAACAAACCAGATCCCAGCGGAGGAAGGAGTCAGGAAGAAGCGCTGGAAGTGGATAGGACACACAGTGAGGAAAGCACCCAACTGCGTCACAAGACAAGCCCTCACATGGCATCCTCAAGGCCAAAGGAAAAGAGGAAGACCAAATAACACATTACGCCGTGAAATGGAGACAGACATGAGAAAATTGAACAAGAATTGGATGGAATTATAAAAGAAGGCCCAGGACAGAGTGAGTTGGAGAATGCTGGTCGTTGGCCTGTGCTCCAATTGTAGTAACAGGCGTAAGTAAGTATTTTCAAATTCTTTACTCATGAAGTATAAATTATGTAAATTGATGTCTATCTATATACACAAAGCTTCCCTTTCATCACGAATAACGTAATTACGCTACACTAAAAAAAATACATTTATTAATAATTTTGTGTGAATAGCACAAATGTGAATAAGTGTAAAATACAATACATTTCCATCTTTATTTATTGGTTAAATAGTCATTTCAAAATTCAATCTTCATATAATTGAATGATGTTCTGTATAGAAACAAAAGCATATTCCTAAGTTACAAACTTTTTTCATGATTTGAAATACAAATTATCTTTCAAAAAAGTAAAGTTTAAACCCCCTCTATTTTTTTTACTGTTCAAAGAAAATATTTAAATACATTGTATTATACTACTTAATAAATCACATATTTGTCAGGATAATCCTACATCATAATTTCCACTGCTTTTTTTTGTTTAAAAAACGTAATTATTTAAGTGTATTCGAATTCGTTTTCATTCATTAATCATTTAGATATTTGGTATAGTAAAACAAACTATCATGTGTGTTTGTTTGTTTTGTTTTACTACATTTCATTTTTTGTGTTTTTTGTTTTCTTCATTTAAATGGGAACATGATATTTACCCATAAAATAATTAGTTTGGGTAAACTTAGTCCAAAACTGTTTATTGTTGTGTTTCTTTTCGTTTTCATCAAGTATCAAACACTATGAATGTCTGGAATTGGTGTTTTTTATTTATGAATTCGATGAATTTCATGCAGAATCAAAATATCTAAGGAATACTTTTTTATAAGCAATAAGTAAAACCCTGATTGAAGAAACATAAAAACATGACAATTGAAAGATTATAGAGATAAAAATACAATTTCCACATTTGTTTTCTATAAGTCTTTGTAAGAATGCAATGATATACTTACTTAGTCCTGTTATACTCCTGATGGAGGGGCATAGGCCTCATACCAACATTCTTCATTCAAACTTGTAGTCGGCAATCCTTTCCAGTTGTTATTCATTCCTTTCATAACTGCTTTCGATTTGCAACGTAATGTGTTCTTTGGCCTTCTTCTTTTCTATTTCCATTCAGGATTCCAAGTTAAGGATTGAGTCATGATGATTTCTGTAATTTGGGTCCTATCCACTTCCAACGTCTTTTCCTAATTTCCTCTTCAGCTGGAAGCTGTTTTATCATCTTCCATACAAGGCTGAACTATATATTATGTTAAAGTGTTTGATCACAATGTTGAATCATGATAAATGTAATCATTTATATTCTATGTCTTATCATCAATTAAGTAATAGTGATACTTGAATCATTTTCAGTGATTATCATTATGCTTGATGTAATTTAATAGATCTCATAAAGTATTTTATAAAATATTGCAATGTGCAATAATATGAAACTTATTCTAATTAAAAATCTTCCGTTACGTCATTATTGAGAACATTTTAGTTACTATAACTCTATAGTTATAATGAACATGAGGTGTTAAACTTGTGAGAATTTGTTATGCAGTAGAACATAGACGACAATACGTAATAAAATACCCCATATACAATAAATTTGAAATACTATAGCCAAGAGGTTATCAACCTAAAACTATTTTGAATAAAGTAATATCACCATCAGGTGTCAAGAGAAAATGGCAGTAACCGTTTACATCGATTAATTGTGAAAGCAATTGAAAAGAAATAGTTGTTTAACAATGATAACTTTCGCTGTATTACAGAATATAACCATATTCACACTTCAAAAATCTATAGTTTACAAAACGTTATTGAGTTGAAGTCTTTTTCAAGTTCAATTTTATTTAGTTCCAAATTCAGATGTTCTATTTTAAAATGAATAAAAGTATATGATACATTTCATTGTGTTTGATGCATTGATGGTCACTTATGCTTATCGAATCTTGATGATACCTGTTTTGAACTTAAAGCATATAGTGGTTAATTTGATTTCGAATACTTTACAATGTTTTGAATCCAAAAGTGAACATTAACTCTACGATCCATCAATATTTAACTAAAAAGTCTCAAATTGAATGAAACATACATTCTGATTACCAATACTAGCTAAATTCTATATGTTCTATCTATGATATTTATTTTATAGCTTTTGATGGAGTTTTGTTCTCTTATTTGGATGGTTTGTTCGTGGAGCTTTCATTATTCTTCTGAACGACATCATCACCACAAACTTCAGATAGATAGATAGATAAATAGATAGACTTCTATGCTGATGATGTCGTTCAGAAGAACGATGAAATCTCCACAGCCAAACTATCCAGCTCAGAGAACAAAACTCCATCAAAATCATCTACCTGAGCTACAAATCTTCTACACCATCTCATTTTATAGCTTGTAATAACACTAATTTGCAATTATGTACAATAAAAACTGTATATCAGTGCAGTAACAAAATTAACACTTACTATTCATTTTAACACCTTTTATATTTAAGTAAAATATAAAAATAAAAAAATATTCGAAATGTATTACCGTTGTCTTTTATTTTGTTTCGTTTATTCACCTTTTAGGAAAAGAAAAAAACGATGAAATTTAAACAAATAGAATTATGAGAAGAAAGAAAAACTAAATTTTATTCAAGTAATAAATATTTATTCGTTATAAAAGGAGATTTATAAAACAATTGAGACTTTATGGAAATGGTAATCATTTTTATGATTGAGTTGATTTAGGTTAGACTAACATGGGAAACTTGGAAGCATTGAACAACTGTTTCGTTCTAGTATGAAACTGCTTAGCAGTATGTAACGCTGATCCCGTATGCAGGATACGAATCTAAGATATGAAGATAATGATGGATGGTCGAACAATATAATGGATTGATTAATACTGTTGGATGCCGGTTCAGTGGTCTAAAGGTTAATTATTCTCGTGTGAGACAGAAGGTTGTTTGTTCGAATCCCGCGTATGGGATCGTGAATGCACGCTAATGAGAAGATACACATGTTAACATTGTTTTTTTTATGCATGAGGAAATACAAAATAAAATGAATTAGCTTGAAAAGAACAGACTATATCACTTTAAGCAAATCAGTAATATTTTAAAAAGATGACGCTATAAACGACTGACAAGTACTTATCTTAACAGGATCAAACTGAAGGTTACTTATGATTTAGCAGGTGAGAAATTTTTTTCAAATGTGAATGAATTTTAAACTTAAGTTAAACGTTTTGCATTAAATTTTTGATTGAGATCACGAACCGATTGATGTTAGACCACCACTGAACGGCCGTTTTATCCTATTGTGGGAGTCTTCAACAGTGAACATCCATGATACCGCTCGCGGGATTCGAACCCAGGGCCTTCGGTCTCGCGCACGAACGCTTAACCTACTGAACCACTGAGCCGGCATCCAATGGTGATACTGTCTAATCTCATGTTATTGTAACTCAAAGAAGTCGGAATTAATCAGTTTATTTTGATAAAACAAGTTGCATTGATTTCAAATTTTAGTTAAGAGTTTTCAGTATATTTGCTTTACCAGTTTAAAATGACTGGTTGTTGAGTAGTAATTCATTCAATGTTATTTTATTCTTTATGTATATTTGGATTCTATCGCTTAGGGTATGAATAGTTATATACACTGAAGATATTTAGTTTGTCTCACCTCTGTAGCAACAATTAATCTATAGTCTACGTACGACCAATTCAGTTTGTACTGTTCTTTACTGGCAATCGTAAAAGTATGCATTGCATGTGTTCTGACAGACAAGGCACTATATATATGATGGTGGTTGGAGGTAGTCAATAGGAAACTCTTGGCCTAGGTTTCGTGCTACTCGGCACTCGTCAGTAAGGTGTACCTGTAATTTTGAGGGAACTGATGCTTCATAACGGACTCGATCTCGTGTCACCCAGCTTCAAAGTCAGAGATGTTACCACTGAGCTATCCAGTCATCAAATAACCTCATTTAAAACTGTGACGTAGTTACAATTGATTGATCCCTGGATGTTGATCATTGTCATGTGTGTCAGGTCTTTCCTAGTGCAGATTACAGATGTACCTTGCTGACTAGTGCTAAGTAGCACGAAACCTAGATCAAGGGTTTCTTGTTGACTCCTTTTATCCACCATCTTATCTCAACATCGTGCAGGTAATGTCGAGTCACCTATATTGGTGGCCATATTGCAACTTGGTTAATAGGATTCGATCTGCGCTAACGAAGGACTTAACACACATGATATTGATCACCACTCAGTGATCAATCAATTGTAAGCACTACATAGTAACAACGATAAAAATACGCTGTGGATTGGATTATTAGTACTTTCAAATATCTGTGAAACGATATCACAAATCCCAAGTAATTTTTAATAAACATTCACAATATTATTTTGATCATATTGAATTGATAATGTTTAGTGAATCTATTGAGCCTGATCTATGTTATTTTACAAATTGATAAATCATGTTTTCCACTTACCACTTCAATAAAAAAACGTACTACTTGAATAGAACAAAATAAGTGACTAAACTAGAAATGACTATTCTTGATGAAGTGAAACATTTAGTTTTGATTAGAATTTGATTTTATGGTCAATGTTTAGTTATGTAAGGTGTTTATTTTCCTTTACATTATGTAATACAAATATATATCAGCGAATAATATTGTTTTCGATTAATACCTCATCAGGCTTTACTCTAATATACAGTAATATTTATATGCATATACAAAGTGATTAAACCAATCAAGATTGTTTATGAGTCAATGATAACAATGGAATAAATTATATAAAGAAACATAATAATTGAAAAATACCAAGTGGTAGCATGATGATAGGTGTACTGGTTTTGATAAGAATATTGTTCACTTATAGATGTTGTTCAGAATTATAATAAGGGAATTTTTTAAAAATTATGTAATACACCAAAATTTATAATTATTATTTTCAGAAGGTGTTTTGTGGGATTTTAGAAATTCCACTGGTTGAAATCATGAGTCGATTGAAGCTAGATCACCATGGAAAACCTGGAAACACTGGACGGCCGTTTCGTTCTAGTATGGGACTCCTCAGTAGTGTGCATCCACGACCTCACCGCCTGCGAGATTCGAACCCAAGACCTACTGGTTTCGCGCGCGAGTACTTAACCACTAGACCACTGAGCCGGCATCCAACGGCGTGAATATCTAACTTCAACCGAACCACGAAGTTGCGCCACTGTACACCATTGCCTTCAGTGAGTTGATATCTCACAACCGACCTGGTTGAACTCCACTGGTAACGGCTTCTCACTCCAGGAGCATCTCTTGAAGTTAGTCACTAGTGAAGAGATGATTATTATCAGAAGGGGTTTTGTGTAGATTTTAGAAATTACACTGGTTTGTTTACATGTATGATTATACTTCCCCAGTTAGCTAACATCCCTTTCTATTTGCCTTGTTGTCATAGTTATTCAATAATGTTAACTTGTACAATCAATGTAATATTATTTCTTGTTACACTTAAATGATTGACATGATTGTTATAAAAGGTACAGTATTTTTTTAAAGAAATTAACTATTGATTAACTGACCGATAGGTTTTCATTATTGTTATCGTTAATAATAGGACGTTGGTATTTTAACATGGGAAATAGAAACACATTAGATAATGTAAAATTGTGATTTTAATTCATTTTTCGTTTTGTATATAACTTCAGTGGTTGAGAGCTCGAGTCAAGTGAAGCTAGACAACCGTGGAAAACTTAGAGTCATTGGACGATCGTTTCGTTCTATTGTAGGACCCTACAGCAATGAACATCCACGATCCAACCACATGGGATTCGAACCCAGGATCTATCGGTCGCGCGCGAGCACTTAAATATTAGACCATTGAAAGGTTCTGAGTTCGAAGCTCGCGTGCCGGGATCATAGATGCGCACTGCTGAGGAGTCCCACAATGGAATGAAACGGCCTTCCAGTGCTTCCAGGTTTTCCATGGTGATCTAGCTTCAATTGGCTCATGATCTCAACTACTGAAATTACTACAATATCCATAAAACCCCTTCTTATTATTCAACTGTTGTATTTACACTTAAGATTATAGTTATACATCACAGCAAAAATAATAATTATTTAAAAACAGTTGCTAAACAGAAAACGTAATCGAGGTATATTTATTTATTAAGATTATAGTATTTTGGTTAATTTAATTAAGAAATAATATCACCTAATGGTTTTTAGCACTTTATTTCTAAATAGAATGGTATTCTATAAATCTACTAGGGATTAAATTGGTTACTAAATTATTTTTAAAATGGAATGCTTAGTATTTTGCATGTTTGAATTTTGTAAAATATTCCATTGTATGCGACCTACTAAAAAGATAAGAGCCATTTTTGATATTTTCAATTATTAAATTATCAGAAACTTTCACAAAAAAATATATTTAGTTATTAGCTAGTACAAAGATATTATGAGCAATGATGGATAGTGACTAGCAGTGGAATCCACGACGCACATCTCGTCGTATTTCGCACTCTCCAGCTGTACGTTCTTGCATCTCAGAGTCGATGTTCACCTCAGCACTGGAACACAATATCATTGTCTTCAAATGCCATCGCTTTATCCACTAAGTTACTGAGTCCTGATAGCCACCTGATTGTGCGACGGGGTGAAGTTTAAATTCACTTGGTATTATTGACTTGAATATTCTCATTGATGTTTATATCTGTAATTGATCAGTCTGTTATTGGCAAATCGGACGAAACGCACGTTCTGGATTCTACTGTTAGCCACTATCCATCTTTGTTTTCAATGTTTGTGAACGAAAGCAGTATCGAGCCAATACGCATAGTATGCACATGTGTCAATAAGAGATTAATCAAATGCAGTGCTAAATATCAATGGAAAGATTCAATTAAACAAATCAAATTAAGTTTAATACGAAGATAGTTGAAGTAGGAAAGCTTTAGGACATATTCTCGAGATAACAGCTTGGTAAAAGCTCCAAACGCAATTTTATTTATTATAATCATACATTTTATTTTGGGAACATTTTTCCATCCATCGAAAACATATGTGATGCAACCAAATGAGTTTCAAGTAAGTTAGTGGTAAACAGTTAAAACCTGATCATCTCTCAGATTTTCCTATATATATATATATGAGTAATTTGAATAAGAGACAAAAAAAATAGTTCAGTGAGTTCTTTTTTAACTACAGGGGTGAAATTTACAACATCATATGTCTTGTCTTTCATTCAAATTCACATTACATTTAAATAATATGACTTTCTATATGTAAAATATTAAAACCTTTATCATCTATAATAGTCTTTCAATGAATATTGTCTTCAAATCTCATAGATTGAGATTACAAAAAGTGGATTACATGAATGTTATAAAGCAGTTGTTTGAAATTTTGTTAGGATTGGAATGTGTCCGTTTTTTTAAATTTCACCAAAGTGTCAAGAGCTTCTTTAAGTTACTAAAAGATACTACATTATAAAATGACAGAATAAAAGTATTATGTGATCGAAGAAAAATGGTGTGACCATGCCTAGATTTATTACAGGAAAATAGTCATCATCTGAATATTATATCTAGTTGGAATATAATTCAAACAAATCGATTAAATGAAGTTATGTTAATAGTGTATTTATATGAAACAATATAAGTTCTGATACAAGAATCTTCCTAAATTGTTTTATTCTAATAGTTGAATTCATGAGTCGATCTAGTCTAGACCACAAGTGAAAGCCTGGAAGCACTGGACGACCATTTCGTTGTAGTTTGAGACTCTTCAAAAGTATGAATTCATGATTCTGCAAGTGAGAGTGTGGTGTTTGTGTAAACTAATGATTCTTTTGTAATTGACGATTATCAGATTTTGAATTCCTAATACAATATTTTAGTTTGTGCTCACTTCGTTCTTCTTGATCTAAATTGTGTTATTCCTGGAGTTGCTAGTTTATATAATAATTCGGTCTCGCGCGTGAACACAACGTCTAGACTACGGAGTCGGCATCAAATGGTGTTAATGTTTGACTTTAATTGATCCATGATCTTGCACAACCCTTCATCCATTTTCTGAAGTAGATAACTGTCTCCAACAGACACCGATTAGACTCTAGTCACGGCTTCTCACTAGAACGCCAGGAAATCTATCTTTAAGCCAGTCATTAGTGAGCACATGATTATTATCAGAATAAGGACAAAAAGATGTTGCTATTAAAATATGTTCATTTAAATTGCATAGGGCATTTGTATTAGCTAATTTTAGGCAATGACTGAATGTTCAGGCACATATTACTGACTGAGCGTAGCTAGCATTACTAATAAAGATTTAATTCATTATTCGGAAAGCTTGATTAACTATTTATGTTTACTTAATAAATTTGCTTGGCGTAAAACGAACATTCAAATGACATTAATAGAACAATACTGCTTGTATATAATTTGTTCTATTTTGCAAATGTTGACAGACGACAGTGAATAAAAATGGAAGTAAATAATGTGGATTCTATATTTTTCATCAGTTTGTATTATTCATCAATAAAATGTTTAACTTGGCTGAGTGAAAAGACAAAGTCATCTAATCACAATAAACGTACTTGATAAGTTATAATAATAGTAATTATCACTCAACACTTCTAAACAAATAATGATAGCAATACAAATGAATGACGGAATCGGAACTATCTGAAATAAGTCACTTTTGAATCAGCTTAGTTGAATAAATACGAGATTGAATTAGAATGCAGTTGCAAAATATGAAGGAATAGGTGTTCACTTAAAAAATACGAACAATATGAACGAATAGCGAGCATGATAATAATACCTCTTGCTGTGGTGTGAGCTACTGATGTCGATAGATATAAGCAGTATGTATCATCAATTGAAAGTGATTTACCTGGTAGCAGAAGGTTAAGAAGATTCAAGCAAAGAGAATAAGATCAGAGAATGATTGCTGTGAAAATGAAGGAACAGTGAAGTTTGAGACGATTGATTGACATTTGCAAAACGAACAGCCAACTTTCAGACAATTGATTGATATTTTGCGCATTAAGTATTTACTGTATGGTTCTCAGATTTTACTAAGTTCTTCTGTAATTTTGGGTTTAAATACATTCGATTGTCCCCACTTGTGCTCTTGTTCACTACACTACTACTAACAGTAATGATAATTAAATAAGATATAAAGAAACCATAACAATGTGAGTGATCAAAAGTTTTACTTTCGTCCATAACGGTAATGTTTGAGTTCGTCAACAGATTCGGCGGTTTTTTTCAATTTCATAGATTATTTTGAAGTTCTTTTCTAGTGGAGAGACCTGGAAAACATAAGCAAACTATTTGCTAGCGGACTACTGATAATCTAATACTATCTTTTGCAAACGAATACCAAGTAATCCTAGGATATACATAGAGAAAAGATAAACATTGTACGCTTGATATGAATAGCTTCACGAAACAAAGTGAACTTGTAACCCAGATATCTAAATCAATTGTCGTTTAGTACTGTTTGATACTTATCTAAACAAAAGATTTTTGTGATCTCAAACAAAGTTACATTGAACGTTGTAATTATAAACAAATTCTTCGATAACATGGTGTTGAATTTTACTCAATGAATATGGTAGGCGAAACATTCGCTGCTGAATCTTTTGTCTGGTGCCCAATAATAGAGTGTATTTTGGGTTTTACTTCCTGATCAATGGTATATGCAGCATTCGACATTTATATACATTTCGTTTCGAAATTTGCTTCTCAAACAGTAGGAATTTTGAAATGAATCCTCTTCCTACTATGCAACGTGGTCGACTGGCATCAGTTACTGTACGTGTGGAATATATAATGATTCTATATCGTCGTTACAGATGATGATGTTACTGTCTACATATCTCTTGTTTACTCTAAATATACCGACTGTTGATTGGATAACAACATCCAATCGATTAATCACGAAACATTTTGTTAGAAATTGACTCGATGATAAACCATTTCCAAAATCATAAGCTTTACTATGAAACTCATTGTTAAATCTGAACTGCATGTAAAACTCGAAACAATGGACTACTTTGACTTGGTATTGTTTTGCTTGTATCTTCCCACTGAAGTTTAAAACTGCTATTGATCAGTCTGTTATTGGTATATGTGCATACTGTGCGTATGCCTCGATACTACCTTAATTCACAAGCTATTTGTAAGCAATGATGGATAGTGGCTAGCAGTGGAATCCAGGAAACGCGTTTCGTCCTATTTGGGACTCGGCAGCTGGATATACTTGCATCTCATAGAGTTGATGTTCACTCTGGGACTCGACTATTTTATTTGCGTAAAAATATTTCAACAAAACATGGGCATTTCTTTTTGGATTTCGACACAACATTTTGTTGCTCAGTAGTCCGTTAACATCTACTCTGATTAGACATCAAGGAAGAAGCAATATACAGCATTATTATTGTATTGAAAGTAAATACTTTATTTTTAATTATTCGGTTTTGAAATACGTTTACGTAATCAAATCATTATTACAGTGTTAGATTATTCAAACTAAATCTTGATTTCCTTACAGAAGGCATATTTTTATTCCTTATTACAATGATCATAAATTTACCTTACCCTGAAACTAATTGCACTTATTAAATGTAATATAAGGTCAAGACTGATATACACTATGATGAATTAACTGTTATCATCCTCTTATTATGTAACAATTGAATATTAAAATTAAATGTATGAAAAATGTAAATCAGTAGTTGTTTACAGATATTAATTATAATTGACTGTTTTGATTTTGTATACTATTGTAAACTACCTATGTGCTTATATTAGTAACACTGCGGTGTATGCTACTTATATTGACAATCATAAGTAGTATGTGACATCAATCATAAGTGGAATGACTGTAAAATAAAGATTGAACTGAAGAAAACAGAAAGGAGAGAAGAATGGAATTGAATATCAGAAGAATTATGAATAATACAAAGGAGAAGTGATGGAAGATGTGAAAATGAAGTATTTAATTTATGGCTTTCATAATTTAGGAAAATGCTCTATAATTCTGCACCAAACAATGAATTGATATTCCCCAATAACTCTTCGCTCACAACAGTTTAAATTAAATCCTCATACCTTGCTCGAAAGTGACTATCCTGAAAATGTGTTTCATTCGCTATGCTCAAGTAATCTGTTTTTTTCTTGACGAATTATTTAGAAAAATGAAACTGTGATTTACACTTATGAGTTATTACTACATGTGCAATGTATAAATTAATAACGACATGAAGTGTTTTATTCATCATTTTTCCATACCAACTTCTTGAGACTTATGTAAACGAATCAAATCTATATTTTTAAACAATCAATCTTATCTAGATAATCAGTTGTTTTTTTATCACCCTATGGGTATTTTTATCTACCTTCAAACGGACTTACTCCTACAATTCCCCATATATGGTAATAATGATCATTGTCACAGTACTTTTGCACAAATTAGCATAATGTTATGTTTAAATACGAATAACGTTGTACACAACTGTTGATAACCCACGAAATTAAAATGAATTTATACTTTTGTAATTCAGTTGTTGTTATTGCATTATTCAAATTCAGAAAGGAAAGGAACTGTATACACAGTGTGTTCCAATTGCTTTCATTTGAACCCTTGTCTTTCCTAGAACTAAGAAAATAGGAATTAAGAACCTGATAACAATATTTTTCTGCTATATTGTCATTCAGTGAAAAATATATAGGCGGTTTTTCTGAAAACTTCTGTCATTTTTTTAATGATAAGGGTTGTCACAGTACAGGTTTACATTTGAATTCCACTTAACTCGAAGTGTCATTCAGTCACCTTCAAATTGCTTTTAATAACAAATAAACCATGAAATGTACATAATGGAAAAGGCCTTTAAATTCTGATATAGAAATCCAAGTTCCTAAATTCAAGTTTTGAAATCCTTATGCAACCCATAAAGTACCATGTGTTCTTTAGGAATTAGCAGGTACAATATCGAAGTGATTGATTAATAGAAGACACCTATTGAGATATGAAAAATAGAAAATGTTAGTTCAACACAGAATTCTCTTTTCAACAAATTCACTTTCAAATGTTTCTAAACATAGACTCATACATTTTTGCAACAATGAAAATTTATCAAATCTAGTAGCAAAATCATAGACATATATTGTTCCTATTCAGCAATAAAAATGTGGTTATTTAAATCTTAAATATTCATAGATGATGTGGTAGATCTTAGATAACGAATAATAAACCTAAGAAAAGGTTACACAACAAAATTAAATGTCAAACTTAAAGTGAAATTTAATCACAAAGGATAAGGGAACAAAAACATTTGTTATAATTAAATCTCAGAAGAGATAAAGAAAGGCATGGTAATGAATTTTTAAAAATAAGTATTTGAACCATGATAGATGAGCGTATACATCCGTACGATTGTGATTGATTCTGAGCCATGTCACTCAGAGTCTCCAACTACTCGTTACGATAGTCGCGCGGACCACGATCAATCGGACTGGATCTACTAAGATGGCCCAGACCAAACGTTAGTGAATTTATGGACTGATGCCACGTTTTTGTTTTGCCTTTCCTAACTTTCTTCCATCCGTCTCCAACACTAGTCAGCTTTGCTCACAGTGGCAGTCATTTATTGAGCATGCGTAATACGTGGCTCAACCATCTCAATCAATATAGATCCACAACCTCATTAACTTAACTATCATCATTCTATAATACCCTGCGTCTACCCGGTGATTCCAGCAGATGCGAGCAATACTCCTAAGACATCTGTGATCAAATACTAGTAGCTTACGAGTATCTTCTACTCTACATTTTGCAGCCACAAAGTAAAACTGAACGAACTGCCGCGCAGTATACTCGTCCCTTAATTGATAGACAGATACCTCGCCTTTGCAATGGGTGGCGTAAAGTGGAAAAAGCTATACGAGTTTTTTTAAATGCGTGCAGAGCTTTTGTTAGACACCAACTCATTAGAGTTGGTGAGGCTTCGAAGATAAGAGGGCTTTTATTAGGTCAACTCGTGCTTCTTTTTTAATCTTGCCGAATAATGTTCATGAATGATTTCGGATGCAATGTATATCGACTGACCAATATAGTAAGCCCTACAGGTAAACATATAAATGTACATGAAACTGGATAGATTTGAATGCATATCATTTAGGCTACCATCAAGATTTGTTTGGATGAAAAGTAAAAGTTAAAACGTTTTCTCTTTTATAGTATGACAGTATCAAACGAATAAAATGAAGCCATAGATTATTCAAGTTGGCGTCATGATTAATTATTTAGTTTTAAAGAACAATAAGATAAATGTGATGAGCGTTTTATATCTTCCTATTAGAAAAACAATTATTTTATTCATTAAATAGAAGGGAAACCGCTTTCTATGTCTGTAAGAAGATATTATTATTTATTTATGAACAAATATAACATAATTTACACAATTAACTCTGACGTCAATACATCCAAATAGTGGTATTAAAGGTACCCTAATATCAATTATTTTCTATGAAGCTTATTTATTCTGTTTATGACCTTCCATGAATTTACTGATGAGATTATTATAACAGTTGTTATACTTAAACGTTGGTAATTAAGTTCAATTAAGAAAAGAAAACGATATAGAATGTTCACTTTTCTTTCTTTTTTGAAACTGATCATTTAATCAGGGCGCCAGCATTATTACCATCAAATCACTGCTGTTATTTTTTATATACTCTATTAAATTAAACGTTATATCGCTGAAACTAGATGAAAATCAGACGTTTGGGGAATAATTAGAACGTTTATCATCATTATTGCAATAAAATTAAACCTAAATAGCAATCTAACGTTTGATTGAGATCATGTATCGATCAACGTTAGACCATTATTAAAAACTTGGTAGCAATTAACGGCTGTTCCATTCTAATATTTCACTCCTCAATAGTATACATCCATGATCCTGTACGTGGGATTCCAACCCATGATTTTTAGTCTCCATTCATGATCTCAATCAAAACCCAACAATCTTCATAACCCAGTGTAAGCTTTGTTTATTGGTCATGAGGAAAAAACAACACCGAAAAACATCGATAAGAAAATGATGAATAACACTAGTTAGATTTATTTTTTTCAGACCCGTTTGGTTAATGATTTTAAAAAAGATAATTCTCAGTAGGGTACATTTTTAGGTACATCTAAAGTTGTATAATTCTAAACTATTGAATTTTATTCAGTTCACTATAATTAAGGATCATTATTATTGAACCAGTATGTTATAAAGTCCTGAAAATGATAATTTATTTGTTCTTTATATTCAAAATAGTTTTAATTATTAATAGAAAATGATGTTAGTTGAATATAATTGACTTTTTTTGTAAATATTTTGTTGCTACCGAATTATTAAAGTTTACATTTAGATACAAATTGAATAGAACATAAACATTAATAATGGACAGTTTTATAGAATTTTCGGTATTTTGTTTTAGTACGATCGTTTGAAATAGAAATATTTGAAACTTGCTTGACAAATAATCAGAATCATGTATACATATAGATTGTATCAGATTGAATTTAATAAATGTTATAAAAGCGTGGCTGATCTAAGTATAGGCTGATAGAACCTGGAAACATAAAGAGAAGTATCCTATTTTACTAGGAATAGTATACCGTTTTTTTTAATTATCTTTAAGATTTCCCATGAAAGTGAGATGTGCAAAATATTTATTTCTTACCTGAAGTGGAAGGGGTATGGGCTAGTGATTGGTTTTATTTATTTATTAGATGAATACACTAATTGATCTTGAATTATTAAGTATTTGATATTCAGAGATTTTAATATGCCTACAGTAGACTGTAAAAGATCTAATAAATGCACTACCAAATAACACTGTTGAACAAAATCTAGTCTACACAACGTCTGCTCTAGTGATAGAAGTAACGAGTTACAATCAGGAATCAGAATTGTCTCTTCTAGACCTTATATTGAGAAAGACGTCTCAAATCCAGAATACATTCCACTACTAGGTAAGACTGATCAACTAGTGTTATTTTTTGGACTCACTTATTGCTACCAACGACAATGAGTTGGTTTTAACTAGGCCAAATGTATGAAGAATAAATGTACAAGAGAATATTCATGAACTATCTTCTGTTGATTGAGTACTATTATCTAAATCCCCAGTGGAAATAGTCTGGAATACTTTAAGGCATTGTACTAAAAGGTCATCATACAACACATACTTTGTTACGACTTATTACTCAAGACTTGGAAAATACTGTTCACTGAGATGCAATAATTGTTGCAGCTGATAGGATGTTAAGATATTCTTTACTTTAAAAATCAGTGTTCAGTCTGACAAAACTCGAATATTGCGCTCGAATAACCAACCCATATATGATCTGATAGAAATGATTTAACAAACTACAATTAAGTTGCTTAATAATAAATTCAAATCTCATGTAACAACACATTTCTTACCTTCCAAAACAGAACATGACAAATGGGACAGTCACGTTTAGGGCGAAACATATGGGATTAACAATCAGGTTATATACAACATCAATTAGCAGAAACAATATGAGCATAATCATGTCAAATACAAGGAATGAAGTGGATTGAATCAGAAATGGTAATGTGAGGTGAGTGCAAATTAAATTATCGGTGTGTTAACTATCGTCATAGTAGTAATAACAATAAACAAAGATATCTGAATGATAATAACAATAATATCCAGATATAATCAATTTATTTAATGAAAATGGAAAGCAAATTGTATCGTATTTGCTGGTCAGATGAAGTCATCGCATAAGTAAAATGACTGTTGATTTATTAAGCCAAAAGTTGGCCAAGATATATAAAGCGGTCGGATTTGTTCTTTTCTTAAACGAAGCCCTGAGTTTTTAAATTCAGATAGCTATTGTTTTTACTGTTTAAACGCCTCTAAGTTTGATTGGTTTTGGTAGATAATTTATAACGCTATAGATTACCGTAAATGATTGACTCACACCGGCGGTATGATCCACTTGACTAAATGGACTTAGATCAAATTGTCGACTTTCCTAATTATTGCTTCTGCTAAGTCACGCTGGAAGATACTTAAGAGAACTGGAAAGTAATTTTTCGGAACATTTGGTAATAAAGGTTGCTACATTGGTTCAATTGACTCGATATATAGAAAAATAGGTGGAGTCCAGATAAATAACTCAGGAATCTTTCTTCTTTGTATGTTAAGTAAACACTACATGTTTCGCAAAGCTTTCAATATAGATTATTAAATCTAACTATTTCAGTTGAACTGACTGCATTTCACTTATGCTGAAATGTTTTATTTCCTTTTCAAGCTACATAGTGTTGGATTCAAATAAACTTTGTTCTTTACTTCATACAGAATAACTACAAGTGTAGAAATATTTTTTCGTTATATTAAGTATATGATGGTAAAGCAAGGGCCGCATTCCTACAATTGAACAACATATGGAACTCAAAAGAACTGTCTGTCAACCAATATCAAAGTCACAATCTTCAATAAGAATGTCAACACAGTTCTACTGTTTAGAGCTGAAACTTGGAGAACTACTACAACCATCGTCATGAAGGTACAAGTATACATATAAATAGTTATCTACGCAAGATAGTCAACATCCATTGGTCGGATACCATCAGTAACAGCTTACTGTGGGAGAGAACAAAACAGCATCCAACCGAAGAGAAAATTAGGAAAAGACGATGGAATTGGATAGCACATAAATTACGCAAATCATCAAACTGCATCATGAGGCAAACCCAAACTTGGAATCCTGAAGGGAAGTGGAAAAGAGGAAGACCGTAGAACACTTTACGTCGAGAAATAGAAGCAGATATGAAATGGATGAATAACAACTGGAGAGTGCTTGTAGTCAGCGTATACTCCTTTACGAGACGTAACAAGCGTAAGTAAGTATGTGATGTTTTCATTATTCCGGTAAGCGTTTTTTAGCGAGTTAGTGTTCTACGGGATGGGGACGCTAACCCCATGCTTAACCCTCCTCCTTTACCCGGGCTTGGGACCGGCAGTAACTCTAGAAGAGCTGCAGGCGGAGTTGTTTTCATTATTCAGTGTATGAAAATGCAAGTTTAAATTGATGGATTTCACGTTTATACTTTTGTGTTGTATGCTACTGATGTCGATAGATATCATCAATTGAAAGTGAAATATCTGGCGGCAGAAGGTTAAGAAGGTCGAAGAAAAGAGAGCAAGAATAGGGTGTGATTGACATTTTGTCACTTTTTCAAATAAAACATTTATTGTATGGATATCAGGCTTTACTAAGAGATTCTATAATTTTATATTCAAATACATTCGGTTGTTCCCATTTATGTTTCCATCTCGCTCACTATACATTAAATGTAAATACAGTGTATTTTGAACAGGTAACAAAACAATCCACAATACGTTCTTTTTTTCACTGATCTAATGATTTTCATCAGTTAAGAATGAATTTCACTCGGATATTTTGTTTGAATAACATAGAAGTTTATGAACATTGTTTGATGTTAGTATTCATTGAAAATGTTTTTTTTTGTATTCACAATTACCCTTCACTATTCATTAGTTAACTGACTTTAATGAAGTAAAAAAAAACACAACAACAACAACAAATTAACTATACCTAATGATGAGATATAACTGGTAAATAATGACCATTACAAAGAAACTCATTTGCATACAATCATATAAATAACAGAATAATTGAAATCATTGTTCAATGAGAAAAAACAAAACACAAAACGAAGTGATTTATTTATTTCTAATCACCACGTGTAAAGATGGATCAAGTTAGAAACTGTTAACACGTTTTATTTCTATATTTGGTTTTCATTTATTTTTATTTCATTATCATTTACGAAAAGTAATTTATAATTCTAATTAGTGAATATATTCAACATTTTAATAGAATAATACTGATGTTAACAAGAGTATAATTTATAAATACTTCATTCCAAGATCATTCCAAGATGATGATTGATGTTTTTGCTGAGTTAAGACTTGTTGAAAATGCAACAAAATAGCATAGATTTCTAATATTCTTAGTTAATAAGTTTCATTTATGATATTTAATTAATTAATTAATTTAAACACATAAACATTGGTATAAGGAGGCACTAAATAGATATGCACCACATAAATTATTCGATTTGTGTGAGGGCTGTGATACTGCCCGGGTGCCCGGATCGAAGCAAATGGTTATCTTAGGGGGCCACACCTCGAGCCTTGGACCTAAAGGTCTGACCCACAAGAGAATGGACCATTGTGAGGAGATGCAGTCCCATGGTAGCCGGTGACCAACAATTGGTTCATTTGCCATTTGTTCCTTCAGGATAATGGAGCTCATGTGCACCATTGGTTTGAAATCCGGTTCAAGCGCCAGACATTCGTTTTTCATCCTCTCAAATTCGTAAACAACACTCCCGCCACGAGAAGGCAGTGAGTCGGACTTCCCTGGCAGAGGCTGTATATGCGTGGCCGTGTGAGAGCATTTAGAGAGAGAGCGGGCGGGCCCACCCCACTCTCGGCCATACCAGGGCACTTGAAGGCAGTTTACGACTTGTAGTTCATCCTTTATACCTCAGATTGTCAATTTTTCTTGTGATAGAGAGTTCCATTCAAACAACTCGAAAAATACAATGGATTATCGTATTTAGTTTTGACATTCATTTACGTATGGATATTACACCATTTTCAATTATAACTAGTGTTTTTTTACACATGTTTAATTTTTGTGTTGTATTAAAAACGGTTTACTTTATTTTTACAAATCGTAATGGTTGTTATTATTTTTAGATCTATTCAATATTATGGGCCAATACCAGGGCATTTGGGGCCATTTATGATATCATTGATAAAAGTATAGTTACAATGACATTTGTGATATCATTGTAACTATACTTCTATCACATTGATTAAAATGAGTATAGAGATTATTGATTTTCGAATGTGCGGTTAATACAAAAGTCGACTGTTTCGTTCATATTTAACTGGTGAATAGTACAGGACTCTAATAACTATGACTATTTCTTGATTTTTAAACTATCATTTCATTTTGATATCAATTTATTTCGCTAACCATCGATCGGTAAATTATCTTAATAATACAATAACACACCACCCGTCGCTACTACCGGATTGAATAAATGAGTGTGGTCGTTGGATTGGTCTCGTTTTAGAAGCTTTGCCACTAGACTGATGCTGAGAAGGTGACCTAATTTGACTATTTAAAGGAAGTAAACGTCCGTAGATGAACCTGTGGATGGATCATTATCATAACCCAAAAATCTATAATGATGCATGCACCTGGCTTCGTGCTGGACTGCATGTACCCTGACTTAGTGGTTATTACCCTAAGTAGCTCTTTTTTGCCAAGTTAAATGATGACGTAAACTGATAAAATAAAATAAGAATTCTATCAATACATTTTTCAAAGTTGAATATTTTAAAAACAATGGCTATTCCATTGTTTGTTTACTTGTTTGTTTTGAAAAATGTTATTGTCCTAATAAATGGTCAAAAACTAATCATTTAATACTTTCTTTTCCACAAGTAATTAAATTCTTGCTCTGTCCATATTTTGTTACATTACCTGTCATCGGTAAATTTGCCAATAGAATTGGTAAATCAATCTGATTATACGAATTCTATGATGTTTATTTATTTAGCTATGGAAATTCAACAAAAAAGTGACTTATTTTGTAAAATCATTCAACCATATCTTCCTTTTTTTTTATTCTTCGTTTATATGCATGAAATAAAGCAGAAAGTTATCAAAGATATAATTATTGTATGTTGTAACTAGGAACAAATCAAAGTATTCACATTTAAGTATTAAACAAAAATCATCTTATGAAGGTTACAAATTCCATGTCACTCATATTGTATTCTCTTGTTATGTATGAATAGATTATCTATTGTTTTGAAAAAAGTTAGTACTGACTTAAGTAAAAAATGAAATCAACACTCACTTTAATAAGTTTTCTACAAACATACATCTGCTCTAGTTGATAGACAATTTGTATTATCAGGCAAACTACAATTTTAGTAATAAAAAAACAACTACTTATTTCATATGATGTAATATAGTTGTCATTAGGTTGAAGTAATGTACACTACATAGAGATTGTTACTTGTTCTTTAACAAGCAGTAATAACTGAAGGATTATGTTGATACATAAACTCAATTGTAAGGTAAGCATCACAGATTTCTATAAGTATTATTATTATTTTGTTACAGAATTTATTTATTCAGAAAACAAATACTCAAGTACAACTAATAGTCAAACAAAAGGGAGTATTAATCTTACCCGTAGTTTTGGATTAAAACTCATGATCCTTGATAATCAAATGTTTTAAGAGTGAAACTTAATTAAGGGATTACCCTAGTTAATTGGTTCATCATATCGATAACGGACTGCCTACGAAAGTTATGGGGCAAGTAGTTAAGTTTCACAGGTTGAAAAACAACATCTCTTCAAGAGATACTTATGTCGTGCATGCATTTAATGGCAGGGTCATTGTCGTTTACTGTAAATTGTATCAAAGTTCTATGAAGCAGATGTCCAATGACTTTCATTCTCAACATCTTGTTTAAGTAAACTTGATATCAGACTAGTTCATTTGATCAACCCTTACGGATCTCTTATATAAGATGAAGTTAAACTATCAAAATGCATCACTATCTAACTCCTTACCGGTTGTTAAAGATTCACTTGGGATTATTTGATTACTCGGTTACTGAACAATATTAAATTAGATTTATAAAGTTTTTATATTCAATGTTCAATAACTTACAACTTATTATTAATACCAAATTAATCATTTTAAGAAGTTGCAAATCGCGTATTATAACAGTCATTTGTATTGTAAACCTTATATCTATATCTCTAGATTAAATGCATCATCACTAATGAATAGTAGGTAGGCACCGTATGAAATAAAAAATGGAAACAATAAACCATAGACTATAAACAATGCAATTGATTCGATACCCGATCACATTTAGCTGTTAACGAATATATCAGGAAATTCAATCATAAGTCCTTCCCCCAAACACCAATACTCTATTTCTGATATATTTACTTTGTCATCAGTAGGATTGACATCTATGAACTTTGATTATAAAAAGTAACGCTAAGTTGAGATGGATTAAATAATTAATGAACAAAAACTAGTAATTTCTCACTTAATAACCCTTTATTTAATAACAAAATATACTAACAGTGTTGTCACAGTATGCATTCACAAATCCATAGTTACAACAAGTATCTTTCTTTTAAAAGTAGTGTTCATTTACATTATTATTCTATTAATACCTAGCGAGTAACAAAGTCTAATCTCAAAGTATCGTACTTTAAACCTTATAACCCACATAAAACGAGTAACAGTTGTTGTGCACTGTAGGATCGTATTTATAATTTTTACTTCATTTTATTATGAATTATATTTATATAAAATGCATTTGCACCCAGAATTCCTTTTTACCATCGTAGATAATAAACTTGAATTCATTATGCTTGAATGATAATAGTTTGCAAATAGCTAGTCCACTAATTCGAAACGAATGTTATATATCATATTAGACAATTGTTCTTTTATTTTTAATGTAACAAACTGTCTTGTGAGCAGAAAAGAAAACAAGCGAATCCATTTAGTTTTGCTATTCAAAATGACAATTCTATTACCGTGAAAACAAAAACAAATACAAGCATATTTATACACATAATTGAAAATGATGACCATCATTGATGTACCGTAGTTTGATTCACATTTTAGGTTGTGAAACAAACTAATTTCTTGAATAAAATGTATTTGTACAAATTCCGAGTAGATTAGTCAACGTCTTAATAAAATCTGGGAACTATACTGTCAGTCAATCAACTCAGACTTCACTGTTCGTTAATTTCCACAACAATCATTCTCTGTTCTCGTTTTCTTTTCTTTGATCTTCTTAACCTTTTGCCTCCAGGCATTTCACTTTCGGTTGATGATACATACTGTTTATATCTGTTGACATCAGTAGAGCACATACAAATTAGTACAATTTCTTATTATGATTTCCTGATACACATTCTTGACTAATTGATTTCATTAAAAATCATGAGTAATTTAATTCAGCCAACATCTATTACTGCATGTATTCGACCAGATTAGAAATCTTCAACTTATGTATTTATATAATTGATTTATTGAATATAAGTTAACATGCCCTGTTATTAGTCAGATATATTTACTAAGAATTAGTGATAACATTTGCTAAAACCGGTTACAATCCTAAAGGCTTTGACATATTACATCAAAATCAAAACATCTAACCAAATGATCCATGACGTTTATCTTCTAATCATAGAATATAAATTAGGATCTACAATAGATGAAATAAATACAAACATCTATATCTTTATTGTATATGATATTAACCTAATCAACATTAATCGTTCAATCTATAATGCTGATCATATTTTCTTTCCCATGGGAATCATTTTTGTCTATCGTCCCGCGTTAAACCACATGTAACCATACATTTTATTTCTGTGTTAATCAATATTACAATTGGATAACTTAATAATTAGATTGTATTTTTTTTTAATTGACAGCAAAAATTGTTTTCTTTTCTATTTTTCTTTCTTTGGTTAGACAAAATACAATCAAGCAGAGATTATTATTATTATTATTATTATTATTGTTTTCAAAGTACGATATTGAAAGGAAAAAAAGATACAAAACAACAAGTAGAAAGAATCACTTGTTTACAATACACCATTCAAGTTCCACACATCATATGAATGTTTATTTTCTATACAACAGAGTTATTGCTGTACAGGAGATGGATTCAATCGTCATAATAATAATAATAATAATAATAATAATAATAATAATAATAATAATAATAAGAATAGTGATAACTTCTGATGTCTGAACAATATTGAAATAGTGATATTTACCAATTCCTTTAAAACGTTATTATCAATAAACATTTACTTATGATTGTATAAAGAAATGAACGTCGATTAACGTTTTTATTTAACATAGATAAGTGTTAAGGTTTAGTGGGGAACTTGTTTCACAAATATATTTTAAATAAAAAAACTCCAAAAAACGTTTAGACGAATTTTATGTAGCTTTCTATGTCTGGTTCCAATTCCGGGCATATTGGGTTCTTTGGTCTCCTTCTTTTCAAATTGACTTCAAGATTCAAAGTTAGCGCTTGCCTCGTGGTGTAGTCTGATGATTTCCGTAATGTAGATCCTATCCACTTCCAGTATCTTTACCTAACTTCATCTTCAGCTGGAAGCTTGTGTTCTCTCATCCGTAGTAAGTTGTTGGTATCCGGTCTACGGAAACTGAGTATCTTGTGTAGACAATTGTTCATGTATACTGATATTTTTGTATTATGGTTTTAACAATTCTACAATTTTTAGGTACGTGGAACCTTTCATTTCTTCCAGAGCTGAATTGTTTTTAGACTCTTGCTGTCTTCTTTGTGCATACTGAGGTCTAATGCTAAAAAGGCAGTTGCTTTACTGGCCGTCTTCATCTGCGTTTTTTTGTTGTGTATAGAATAAAAGAGTCACGTCATCTGCGAACTACAAGTCATTATTCCGCCTACAAGCTGTCAACTGCAATCAGATGTATCCCTGAGATGTGGAGGTCTTCACAATCCAGTCAACCACCAGAACAAAGAAAAAGGGTGGGAGTAAGCGGCCTTCACTTTGAATGCATCTATCAGCTATCATCCATGTACGACTTTGCAGCGTTGTCCACCCTACGAGTTTCGTATGATGTTAACGATCTTCTCAAGTACGAGATAGTATCGCAGAAGGTTCATAATTCTTCGAAATGAAGATCCTTCAGCTCCAAGGAAAAAGTTTAGATGGTTTTAGTTGTTCTTCCAAGTTATCGTTTTTTGGTGGAGTTTTGTTCTCTGAGCTGGCTCAGAGAACAAAACTCCACCAAAATCATCCACCTGAGCTACAAATCTTCTCCAATATCGTTTTTTAGCAAATTTGTTTTATACGGTATAAGGTTACTGACCCTATGCCTAACTTTCCACCTTTACTTGGGCTCAAGACCGTTTCCCTGAATGAGCTACAGGCGAAGTTTGAATAACAAAAAAACACAATAAGATCCAAATTCTTACAAGTTCAATGTAATCCCAGTTTTTTTGCCAAGAATATGACCATAATTTATTAATTCGCTTTATACAACATTCCAGATAGGTTCTTCATTCTACGATCGTTTTTTTCCACATTGAACAGATAGAGAATTACCGACTGAAATACTGTTGAGTAAAACTGAACAAAACCGAATGTCGAAATAAGATAAGTTTTTATTCAGTTTGTAACCAAAGTGTCCCTAAGATTTCATACTCCACTTATTTCGATATCGTATGATGGTAAGCGCAATGTTATCCACTTTAAAAATATTTTTTAATTTTCTACATTGTGCAAACTGCAAACGAATTTTAAGATAACCAAAATATTTTTAATTAACTATAGTTTGACTAATTAAATATTCATGAGGTTTTCATTTTTGGGTCGGGGACGATCTACTTTTTCATTTACCTTAATACTTCAGTTTATTGATCACTTCTTCGAATATTCTTCCAGTAAATTAAAGATTTGATTGTGACTATTTTGAAAATATCCCTTTTACATTTAAACAATCACTATACATATGTAACTATGTGATAGTTACGTGGCCGCTTAATTTTACGCGTGTATATTAATACTTCTCACATATAAATAAATGTCATACGTTTGTAGAAGAAAAGGTGCTTGTTTTATTGGTTAGCAATTAAACTTCTGTTCTAATTTCAATTATTCTTATTAATATTTCTTTTTAATAATAAGCTATTACGTAATACTTGGTTTACCATAAATGAAAGGGGTATTTTGATGAATCTTCGACACTATTTGAGAAAGGGCTTTCAAATGGAAAAAATGTAATCAAACCAGAAATAAAATATCTGAAGCAATCAAGCTTATATATTTAGGTTTATCATGAGCACGCATAAAACTGATGTTTCTTTTTTAGTGTATTATGTGGATAAAATTATTTGGTCTCACGGAATGTAAAAAATTGTATCAACCCCTCTAATGCTGAAAACGGTTGATGATTAAGTTTAGCATAAGTTCGTTCTAAATTTATTCACTTATTTAATAAGCTATAGACTTCGACATAAACTTATATCATAAATTATTGAAACGTATGTTTGAGGGTGTTTCACGGATTTTTGTTCTACTTAAAATCTGCCCAAAATATGTGCAATATTTTAATAGGACCAATGGTGAGACTTTAATATATGGACAACCAGCGACGCTAAGATGACCATGAAAGTATCCACCTAATAATTAGAATCAAGTGAGGGTTATAAATTAGTGTGAGGAATTAGAATTATGATTTACAGTTGATGGTTGGGGTTAAGAATTAGATTTAGGGTTTTCATCGCGAACTTACATGAGCTATAATGCCAAAACTCTATTTAGCCAAATGGATGAGTGAATTTTGTACCCAAATCTGAGACCTGTTATACCTGATTGATTCGTCTATAAATTATGTATATGGAGAATATACAGCTTTTAAGCTGCACTAACAAACTTGAATAGTTATTTACAAACATTCAACAGTTCAGTTGTTTATAATATTAAATTATACTAAATGACATATTAATTAAGCAGTAATCCTTGTTATTGTCATTAAATAAGCAGTGAAGTGACATAATTTAGTTTTTACTTATTCAGTTCCAAATCAAACAGACAACTGATTTGAATACATAAACCTAAACAAAAACCTATAATACTCTTTATTTACTGACATATGTTTATCACTAGCCATTTAGTTTTCCATGAAAACATAATAACTGACAACTAATTAGTCGACAGATGACATGGTCCACGTCAATTAAGCTTGTTTATCTATGTTTCTTCTTGACTTCGATTTGTTCTAGGAAGTTAGGTGTTATAACCTATTATTCAGCATTTATACACTTGTTCACGCATCTAATAAACACTTTCCTTTTGAGAGTAGATTTATTTCGAAATATTCCTTAGTCCACAATAGTGTCATTTGAGAAAATAGCCAGAGTTGTAATATCAGTGACTACTCAGAATGCGCTACTATAATTTCAAGATTACATTTAGCTAACTAATGTAAAAAACATTTGAGCACCTATTCAATCTGATTTTCTCAGTTTGTTTTAGCATGTGCTTTTTTGAAAATCACTAGTTTCGATTTTGTCCTTTCAGACTTTGTTATTTTTACATAATTGTAACTCTTAAACTCGATTGCGTAACACTTAAAGACTTTTATAAAAGCATCCAATGAGTATTGAACAGATAAAAAAAATGAAAAATACTTTCGCTTGTGTAGACTTTTATCTACCTTCACAGCTATCTTTTGGTTATAAGAAATTAATTGGTGGTCTGTGCCTTCATATCCTTGTTCTTCTACTATTTTAGATTTGAACTAATGAATATGGAATAGGTCGAATAAATCTGAATAAAATGGTATACATTCTGCATAACATAATAAAAATCGAAAAAATAGTAACATAGTTGTAGTTATATTTTCTTAAAATAGTTTGAAAATTTCTGAAAATCGTACACTATAAGCTAGACGCTTGTAAATTCACTTGGTATTGTTTCGCTTCTATGTTCCCAATAAGGTTTAAAACTGCAATCAATCAGTCTGTTATTGGCATATTTGCATACTGTACAGATTGTCTCGATATTGCCTTAATTCACAAGCTTTTATAAGCAAAGATGGATAGTGGCTAGAAGTGGAATTCCTGACGCGCGTTTCGTCCTATTTGACACTCGTCAGCTGGATGTAATTGCATCTCAGAATTGATGTTCACTCTGAGATTCGAACTCAGTACTGTTCGCTTCAAACGCCATAGCGTTATCCACTCAGCTACTGAGTCCTTGTAATATTTTATAATTCCTGTCTTTTCAAGGTTGCTGATACGAAACGTTGAAAGAACGAAGCAACGAAATTTATGAGTCGGGAACCATATGTATCGAACAGGGCATAAAATTGAATATATATCAATGTTCAATTATAATACATCCGTATATATTTTGCATAAGGTACAGCGAAGCATTTTGTGGGTTTTATAGCATTAATTAACACATTAGTGTTGTAGTCCAATAAATCGAAAATACTTTTATGGTTTACGTGAATACAACGTCAGTACTTTATCTGGATATAATACACCCCAGTCATGAGTTATTTTAATCATCTGATTTGTAACACATACAACAAATGGCTTGAGCTGACGTCACACTTGAATTTATTGCACTCCATTATAGAATGAATGAAATTTTCTTTTGATTAAAGATATCCATTTACTTAACACAACATCTCTCAGGAGTAGTCACTGTATATTTTATCAACTGTGAACTTTGAAACTCAATTAATAATGATAATTCATTTTCCCTGAATAGTTTATTTAGTAATTCATTTAGTGAAATTACAATTTTTGTATAATGAAATGAGTTTGAACAAACATTAGTTTGATAAATATTCAACTCTTTTACTTCATGCTAGTTATCTATTAAGTTGTATATATGTTTGTTTGTATTCAACCACTGGTACTATTCATCGCAAAGAAAATATGATATTTTCCAGTGACTAGAAACTTTATAAGACTTCTTCATTTTACTTATTTAATTTATACATATAGTTTTATGAGCTAATTCCTTACATTAAAATGAATGTATAACAGTTTAGGTAAACAAAATAATGAACTGAGGGCTTTCAATAAAGTAATTAGTTTTGGCAACATACATTAACAAGTAATATGATAATTTAGTGATATCATCTTACACTTCATTAGTTTTTGATTGATAAAACTTGATATTTTGAACGAAAAATTCATTTTGTTTAGTTTCTCGGTGAATGAATTGAACTTGATTAAACATTAGTTCAAAATAGGATATATACAGTCAATATATCAATGATATTCAGCTTAAATTTGCTGCTATTGATTTGTAATACTGAATTTATATTGTTTACTTTATGTTGCTTTAATACATATAAAATATATACTTCCAACAAGTAAGTCACTGGTGGGGGGGGGCGAGAACAGCTTGTATCCTAGTGATATCATTTGTGAAGCTTTATAATTTCATAAATACACTAGTAATCAATAACACATTTGTTAATGACAGTACCCATAAGAACAAAACAAACAAACCTATGGAATACACCAAAAAAAGTCAAGACAACAAAAAAAGATAATTAGATAACTCCATTGAAACGAGCATAAATTAATTCAATCAGTTAATATGAACACATAGGAAATGCTATTGAACTCATTCAAATACAAAATAACAATCTGTATACTGTTTAAATGAGATTGAATTACTTGTCATGATAATTATTATTTCAATAATTAGTTGATAAGCTTTTTTTATCCATTTGAAATAACCACACATCATTATCAAAACCTGATATAGTCAATCTTTATATATAAACAGTTTTACAATCTCTAAGAGAAAATTGTTAATAAGATGAAACTTTCGTAAGTAGAACTAAAAACGTTTGACAAATATTGACATGAAACTAAAAGATATTTGAAAATGATAGTAAGAAAATGAAGATTAAATTATGACACATTAATCATTTGTATAGAGATAGATAGAGAGAGAGAGACAATTCAGTGAAGAAAATCCTCTTTTCAATGCAATCATTTACTTAAGCTGTACATTCGTATTTATAGTTGTATAGTATATATATGTCTGTAAGAAGATGGGAAAGATTGGATCACAAAATGATTCGAGACTTCAAGTATCAAATGAGGTTGAGTAGTAATTGGGTGGTGGAGAGTGTTAGAGAAGAATAGATGGATGAAGATAATTTACGAGTCAAAATTATGAAGGATAATTGTCCGCTTGACAGATCATAAAGAAGAACGAAGAATATAAAAGTTATAATAATAAAGAACTGAATAATAATAATAATCATGAAAATTTGTTTAAAGATAACAATAACTGATTATGATTTAAAAGTACGGAGCACTAACTAAAAGAACAAGACCAAAACATAGTGCAGAAGGGAATAAGGGCCAAAGAACAATGAAAGGTTAGATTTATCGTATTTACACTCAGGGTTCGAAATTGAATTTATAAATCGCCAACGCCTCAGTGGTTTGCAAGTTTTTGATTTGGCCTCCCTTCGATCCAGTTCTTTTGATTGTGTAAAAGTTTTAAAATTTTTCTTTATATCTATCAAATGGACAATTATCTTTCATAATTCTAATTCGTAAATTGTTTTCATCCTTTTATTCTTTTCTATTTCTGACTTAATAAATAAATAGTAAACTGTTATCAGTCTACACCTATATTATTGTTCACTTTCTATAGATTTGTGAAACGTTTTTAGAACACCTTCAAGTAGAAATACCTTGAGAACAATTGTCCATCACTATTGTGTAATAATTAAATTTAGTGGAATTTATTTTACAGTTACTAAAACGTTGTGATCTTCAATGAGCATCGAACCGTTATTTAATTTCAGCATGACTTATATGAAATATTTTATAGCATAGAGCTATTGATTTAATTCAAAAGTAACCGGGTTTAAAATAATTTATCTTATCGTATAAGATTCTGTGATAAGGATTTTCGGGCATAAATTTCCAAACTCCATACTTTCTGAGATTTCATCAACGGCTCATCAATGAATCTCATAGATCTTCATTTATTATCAGATTTTTTTGAACAAAAGAAAATGTATTTAGTGACTTATATTTTCAAAATGAACGACATGTCTGATTGCAGATAGAAAGATATAAGTTACCTGTAACAAAAAAGTGATATTTACTAGTGTACACTCAGATTTATGGATTGGGATTATTCAACAAAAAATCTCAGACTTTGGTTTCCTGCCGATTGATACTAGTCATTAATGGATATCTTTCATCATGAATGAGCTGATGTTCCACATAAGATATCATTCCTCATCCATCAATTTCACAATCACAGACCATCGGGCTGAACAATTTAAACTGTGATTGGTCTCCTATAGGACTAAGATATACAAACTTGCTTATTCATTAGTGATATTTTTCACATCCGTCTAAATCTCCATCCTTAGTCATTAGTCTAAGTACCTTGACGTCGTTCGAACTACGTATTGTTTGAACGTAGTCTTCAATAAAATCTTGATGTATATTTTATACAAGTTGATACTTGTTAGTAAGGCTTAACCGAAATCTTTATAGTTCTGTAATTCAAAGATTTTACAAAACTTGCAGCAAACAGAAAAACTATTAGTGCTTTTATGTCACTGAATTGTCATAACAATTTCTAGATTAAGGCAGTTAGAGTCATCTCACCAAATAATCGGCTATTATCAAATTGAAGTATATAAACTTATAATAGGGATTATAAAATTAAACCACGCAAATGAATATCTTGAATTAGTACTTGTAACTCATTTAGATACTCAAGTTAAAATATGCACATCAATGATTTTTGATAATTCTATAAGATATTAAAGAATTACCATGATATCGAATTATCACAGGGGTGAGCATAACCGATTTATAGTACACATATACACACACAATTATAACTTAACATATCATATATCCTTTTCCTAGAAAAATATTAATGAAACATGAATACAATGATAGTGTGCAAAAGAATTAATTGAATACCACAAATGTAGTATAGTTTCTAAACACGTGAATATGAATTATGTAACAGTCATTCTACGTTCAATTGTAGTTTAAATGTTCTAAAAAAAATATTAATCTTAATAAACGTTTTGTTTTGTAATTTCTTTTGTATGGTAGTGTATATACTTCACTTCATTTGATGTTCATTGATGTTTGGCATTATATTATTTAGAAAAATTGTGGGAACGATGAAGAAACGATAGAGCTGTCAAGAAAAACAACATTACTTACGTAAACCTTTACAAAAAAAGTGGTTGAAACATGACCAAACTATTGCGAAAGTTTAATCCTAAAGAAAATTAGTTCACATGCGTTCTACCATACTACATTTATATAGATTTACGAAACATGATTTGGAGCGGGGGGGTCTATACATTTCAATGGTGTAGTCAATGATTCAATATTTTATGGAGGTTATAAAAATTTATAGACATACTAGTAGTGAAGATGTTCTATAAATATTTGGTTTCTTTTGTATCTCGTTGAATATTATGTATAACAGAAATATAAATCTTTCTTAATGAATAAAGTTTATCACTGTCAAATCTAACACTTGTTTATTTATATAAATAACTATGTAGGCTAGTTTTAGGATGAAATGTCAAATATTTTAAATATTCAACAGATCAAGAGATAAGTGAGCGCAAAGGAATATTTTGAAAATAGAGAGTCAACGTTTAGGAAGTATTAATATTCCCTGATTTTCGAAGTATTAACTCTTCTCATTTTTTTGGTCATATTAGTCTAATGCACGTTTATTGATCTACTAAAAAAACACACGACACTTCCAAGTTCATAAATGAATGATCACTGAGTGGTGATCAATGTCATGCTTGTCTAGTCCTTATTAGTGCAGATCGAATGCTATCGATTAAGCATGACATTGATCACCACCCAGTGATCAATCAATTGTGATTACATCTCAGTCCTACAGGAGGTTAGTCAAGGCCCGGATAGCTCAATGATAACGTCTCTGACTGTGAAGCTGGGTGACACGAGATCGAATCCGCCAGGGAGCACCAGTTCCCTCAAGATTACAGGTACACCTTGCTGACGAGTGCCAAGTAGCACGAAACCCGTGTCCAGGGTTTCCTGTTGACTACCTACAACCACCATCTAAAGCTCAACACTTCCAAGTTATTTGATACTATAATGATCCAAACCAATCATATTATCGGTGGTTAAATATGTCATTACAGTGGTAATAGATGCGTCCTAAGAAGAACACATATGGGTAACCAAAAGATGATTGTTTTGCTGTATTCTTTTTTCTGTATTCAGATATTAAGTCGACGAAACCTCAAACTAATGTTTTACAAAATGTCAGATCTGTTAAATATTATCGGGTCGACTAATTGGCTTTTTTTTAAAAAGAGAGGTTTGATTCTACTGATTTGTTTCCATGTTGCAGAGATATTAAAAATAAATACTAACAGAGTGATACTCTAGTGCTAATCTAGGAGAAAACCGTTTTTTCATAATCAGAAAGACACTCAAAAGCTGTAAAGATGTTGTGTACATTGTTGAAAAGAAAAGATTTCAATAGCAAATTATAACAAAAAAACCCATACATATGTGTATTATGATAAATAGAATTCAATCAAAGTAAATGCCATTTAACTCAAAAACTGGCATAAACATTCAGAACCAAATAAAGTCAATAACAAATATACATGTAATTCAAATAGTAAAATGTGTTTCTTTATTTCTAAGCATAATCTCTATAGATGTACTAGAAATTATAGATACTAGTTATCATCACTTGATTTGATGAACAAACTGTAATGACGTAACCATATCATTAGCAACAAAGTCAGACGACGTGCCGTTACATAACACTTAATGAATAATTGGTTAAAGTATTACAGTTTCAGATGATGTTAACAACACCTTTGTTTTTCAATTATTGAAATGTGACTTTAAGTATTCAGTTTAACTATAGTACCAAACAATTAGAAATTTAAATATCATCTTTGTGCTAAGTGTCTACCATCGTCTTGTATCATCTGATTTGGAGAACTAAGAAAAGTTTAAAAACAACGAACCAAACTTACTCGACTACTGAATAATAAGGCATTTATTCCTCGTGTTACAGTTAGATAAACAAATTCAGAATTAATTATCATTTATTTATGACAACAAATACCTATAAACTAATTATTCTGTGTCAAGTACCTAGAAATACAGTTTGAATTTGAATTCAGTGTCTACAATTTTCTCAGTTGAAATCATTTGACAAGAAGGTTATTTTCTAAAGAAACTCATGATTTTGTCATTAACATGTAATAAACCTTGATATTGTCTCATTTTATTTTTCAATCTTAAACGGATATGCAAAATGTTTGTCCGGAAATAATTCTTAAACAGATTTTTGTCAGTATGTTCATACAGTGATACTATGTTAATGTATAGTCAGGATTAATGGTTAAAGTAATTTATGTAAAAGACTTATTAAAATGCATATTTGTTTGTTACATATCAGTCTCAAATTATTTCTTGTAGTAGAGTATATCGCTAAACCTTAACGAGATTAAATGATTAATTCAAATTGTGTTTGATATAACGAGAGTTGAACTGTACTTAGTACTAAGATGGATAGTGGCCAGCAGTGGAATCCAGGACGCGCGTTTCGTCCTGTTTGGGACTCGTCAGCTGGATGTACCTGCATCTCAGAGTTGATGTTCACTCTCGGACTCGAACTCGGTACCATTCGCTTCAAACGCCATCGCGTTATCCACTTAGCTACTAAGTCCTGATAGCCACTTGCTTATGCAATGGGGTGAAGTTTAATTCACTTGATATCAAGGCATACGCACAGCATGCACATATACCAATAAGAGACTGATCAATTTCAGTCCTAAAACATCAATGGGAAGATTCAAGTAAAACAATATCAAGTGTATTTAATACTGTTGTAATATTAATCATAATATTTTCCAAGATTTCCTTAAGTTTATAGTTGATGATGACCATCGCAATCAATGGTTGTAGACTCTGGGTGACATGGCTCAGAATAAATCACAATGATGTAAGTGCATACACTCTCTACCTTACCTTTCACTGTGAGATTACGATTGTTTTATATCTTTCTTTTTACAAATTAATTCTTTCTTCTTGTATTATATCCTTATACGCAATCTTTCTTTTATATATTACTATCGTTGAAGTAACTACTTTTATGAAATTTGTGTTAATCATATTGTGCCAATGAGGTGTGGCAACTTGGATCAATGCATATACATTGTAGCTGACTGACTGATAGTTCATGATCAAAAATTGGTGTGGAATGAGTACCATCACAATAATGCAGCAATGTAATGATATAACAAACGTTGTATTATAATCATAGTTTCGTAACCATACAGAGCACAACAATGTTTAACAACTGAAAATCAACCAGCTAAATAACTTCATTGTGGAGTATAAATGACCAGTAGTTTAAAATGCGACGATTCTTTCTAAAAATTAAAACGTCACAACAGAACTGTGAAAAATTGATTTTGTCTTTGACACCATACAGCTTGTAGTATATACAAATATTGTATATTCTTTCTTTTACATCAATTGATAGTTGACACACGACAAAAGTATTAGTAAACTTTTAACCAAATAAAATTTAAAGCGGATCATTGTTCCACAGTAATATTTAAATGATTCATGATAACAAAGTCATACTTGTTATTTTGAAATTAATAAAACCGAAAAGTATATTTGTCATTGAAAAGAAGATTTTTAGTTCAGATAGATGATACAGGTAGAGTTTTATTCTCTCAGTTGGATGGTTTAGTTCTTCTAAACAACATCAGCAGTACAACCTTCACTTAGAAGTGAAGTGCTCGAATTTCTCGAAATATGATTGTCAGTTTGTCTTGTATACCTCGACTCGTCATTTTATAAATATTTCTAGTACATATAACCTTATAAAATATAAACATGAATCGATTATTTTTGCAAATTACTTCAGCTATTGATTACCCTCCTTCATAAATAATGATAGATGACATCGATTCAATTCAGTATGATATTTACTGGGTTAAGTAAAATGTCACCATCATTACGTACCATTTAGTTATAAATCTAGTCGATATTTTTAATCATTATAATTTGTTTTTCAGTATAATCATAGTTGCCTTTATTTTACTAACAGTTGAACAGAAACTGTCGTCAGAATATCTCTCTCTCTTTCATGCACACACACACACACGTTTTAAGATCAAATCGAAATTAATCATAAATAGTTAGCTGCCATAACTGTTGTATATTTACATTCATAGTAATCTATTGATGATAACTGAAAGTCAAATACAAAAAATCATAGCTAATATTAGTTAAATTTATCCAGAACTACTTCTAATGTAAAAATGACTGTAGGTTACAGCTGAAACTAATGTTAGTAGTATTTTTCTTTTATTGTTTACATCATAAATACATAAATGACCTAATGTTTGTTAAAGTAAAACACAAACTATCTCATTTTAAACTGTGTTTTCAACGTTTCGAATTGAGAAACAAAATAACACTACTTTGATATTATATGTAATAGGTAATAATATAGCAGTTGTCAGAAGTTATCTCTTATCTATTTTAGACTCTGTGAAATGTTTATCAAAGTGATTATAAATTAACAATATTGATCATTTGTTGTTTTCAATATGATAGTGTAATGTAGTTTATTTGCTAACTTTTCCTATATTTATTAGGTGGCGACAAATTGTGCACAATCATTATGGTAGGTTAACCTTAAACCATTGTTCAAATTGATAGATGTCATAGTTATATTGACAGATAATGCACAATAAGTATGATTGACCTACATGTTCTTTGTTTCTGATACTTCCATTTGTTTTATTAAGTTAAAAAACGTGATTATACATAGTAATCATGAAATGTATGTAACTATCATCTTCTGAAAAAACAAACAGAAGGATGGATGAACCATTAAGTCATTTAAATTTCAGTTTGCTAGTAATATATCTACAAACATCAACCTTTCCCTCACTTAGATAGATAACGTCTATATGTGGGCGATGTAATCAGACAAAGATATTTGTAGTCATTATATATAAAACATAAAAACGAAGCGGTGAATATGGTATTTAAATACACATTATGAAGTGTTAGTAACCACATCTATTATGTTTAAGACTGAATTAAGTTGCTAGCGATGTTAGCTCCAAGGGAGTTTTCAGTGTAAACAATTGATCACCTTAAACACGTAACAGTTCCAACTATATAGTTTCACATAAACATGGTCTCTCTAATGACTTGTGTCACATAGATTACTTGGTTGTCGGAAATTCAAACAAATACTCTCAGTAGCAATGGTTGGGAACCAAAATTTATATAATTCTAAAAATTGTGTGGTGATTCCGTCTACTCAGAGAATAAATATGATAATCTGTTCAACACTGACCGGAAAACCAGAGAACGAATAATGACTTTAAAAAATTATGCTTCATTCTATTAGAACAAATAGACTGTGTTGAAATGTATTTTACAGAGATTTAAAAACATATTAAACCAGTATTCCCAACCACTGAATTTATATAATCTCGATGAAAAATCTAACCAACATAAAAATCAAACAAACTGATTTTCAGGTTTCGTATTTAAGAATCCTAGACTGATAAATGCCTTTTTAACTAAAACTACAGGTTTTAAATATTATTAGACGGATTTGATTCGATAATTTTGAATAATTCAGATCATGAATCGATCAATGTTAGAACACTGTCGGAAACCTTGAAGCCCATAACGGCCGATTTGTCCTAGTATGGAACTCTTCAGCAGTGCATATCCACAGTCCTACACGCGGAACTCAAATTCAAGACTTTCGATTTCGCTCACGAACGCTTAACCTTTAGACCATTGAGCCGGCATCCAGTGCTTACAGGTTTCCATTAATATTCTAACATTGATCGATTCATGATCTCAATCAAAAGTTAACAATCTCCACAGACCCCTACTGATAATTTCGAATAAATTGAGTATTGAGTAACTTGCTAGTAACATAAATAATGATATTTTGCAAAATTCAAATATGCAGCTATCTCACATGAACTTGGATATTTCATAAAGATCACTTTGGACAAATTAACATTTAATAGTTTCCTATTACAAAGTACTGACAAACTGCAAGAAGAAACGTTGTAACGGAGAATTAAAGCTAGGAATTTAAGAAGCATTCTTTCTGCATGAACTATCTACTGATTCCTCTGCATCAATAGGCCTCAACATAGATGAATGAAAAAGTAAAATCCTAAAATACAACACAAAGAATGCCAACCCAGTCACATTTGATGGCGAAACTCTGAAAGAGGTCGAGTCTTTTACACATCTGGACAGCATCACCGATGAAGAAGCAGGATCCGATACAGACGTAAGGGTGAAGATTAACAAAGCAAGGGCCACATTCATACAATTGAACAATATATGGAACTCAAAACAACTGTATGTCAACCAATATCAAAGTCACAATCTTCAATATGAATGTCAACACAGTTCTACTGTATAAAGCTGAAACGTGGAGAACTACTACAACCATCATCAAGAAAGTACAAGTTTATACATAAATAGTTGTCTATGTAAGATAGTCAACACCCATTGACCGGATATCATCAGTAACAGCTTACTGTGGGAGAGGACAAACCAGCTTCCAGCTGAAGAATAAATTAGGAATACACTTTGGAACTGAATAGAACATACATTACGCAAATAATCAAACTGCATCATAATGCAAACCCAAACTTGGAATCCTGAATGGAAGTGGAAAAGAGGAAGGCCGTAGAACACGTTACGTTAAGAAATACAAGCAGATATGAAAAAAATGAATAGCAACTAGAAACAGTTGGAAATGACTACTCAGAACAGGGTTGTTTGGAGAGTTCTGGTGAGCATCCTATAATCCTCCACGAGGATAACCAAGTGTAAGGATGTAAGTATCTACCGATCGATTGAAAAAAATCTTTATCAACAAAACTTTTCATGGTTTGTATGATTGTAAAAAAATTTAAATTGAATTGTAACAATTTATGATTGTTTAACTAAAATAATGATTTTCATGTTTTGCAAAGTGTAAAAGTAAAGTATATTTCATTTAAACATCTAACTTAATCAATGATGTACAGTTAAAAATGCCTGTACACATTGGGAATATTTTCATCTATACTATAAACTTTTTTTCTTCTTATTGCCTAACTTCATTATAAGGCATAATTAATCTTCTTTGTTTTTTTCTTTTTCTACTTCTTCTTCTAGTATTGGCCCGTTTTATTATTAGTTGCTATGTGAAAAAGAAAGTTAATCCTATATTATTGATGTGATGATTTCCCAGATGAATTATTTTTTTGTTTTTTAAAAGAGAAATCATGTTTCACATAAGAAGAGTCTGTTGTTTTTTTTAATTAATTTATTTTTAATCTCAACTCATAGTTGTATTTTGAGGAAATGAAGAAATGATTGTTTTTTGGGTTTTATATTCCTTTTCCCCTTTTGAATATTTTAAAACAGTATACTTTATTCACATTAATGAAATAAAACAAACATGTTATAATGGTGATTACCAGTGTGTGTGTGTGAGTGTTTTTTTTTAAAAATAAGTGTGATACTACTTTGATATTTGTTTTTGCTATATACTATTTCCATTAAAATTTATATCCAATGCTTCTATCGAAATTGATCATTCCTTTAGAATATTCTATTGGAATGGTGGATGGATCATTGAAATTTCATTTAAAGTTTATAATAAAAAAAAACATTTACATGTTATTCCTATTGACAATATTGAACAGCTGTTAAATTGTAACCACTAAGAAATGAAATTTTAACCAGGATTGTTTGTTACGGTTTTATTATTACCCGCTGGCGCCAAAAATACGACTATATATATATATATATATATATATATATATATATATATATATATATATATATATATATATATATATATATATATATATATATATATATGAATTGATAAAAACGGTGCATACACATCGTTACACAAAGTAGCTTATAGGAAGTAAGAATAAAGGTTTGAGTAAATTAGTAATACAGGCGAGACTATAATTTATGAGCGAATTAATCACTTATAAATTAACAGGTCTTGGATTTTGGCGCAAAATTCACTTAGCCATTTGGATAAATAGAGTTTTGGCATTATAGCTGATGTCAGTGCGTGATGGAAAATCGAAATCTAATTCCTAACCCTGACCATTATATGTAAATCATAATTCTAATTTCACACACGGGTTTATAACCCTCATTTGGTTCTAGGTATTAGGTGGAGACTCTTAAGGTCACTCTAGTGTCGCTTAAAGATCGTCCGTAAATTATTGTCTCACCATAATTCCCTTTATTTCTCCAGGTTTTCATAAACAACTTGCAGTATGTAATATTTTAAACTCAAAATTATTCATAAGACTTAACATAGTTATGTTGGTTGAAAATGAAAAAAAAATCATCCTGATGATGAATAAGAATGTAAAATTCATCAAGAAGAGTTCCAATGTTTCTTCGATAAGAAAGTAACAGTACAATAGCTCAAATCATTTAAATACAGAAAATATAGTACAATTAGTTGCATTATAACATAATAATGATGTTTTCAGCTGGCGTATTGTAGATAGCAACAGCTTACATTCTTCGTTTCCATTAATTACCATGTTTTTATATATAAAAGATAACCGTTGTGATAACCACGACAACACACATCACCATTGATTGATCACTGGGTGGCGATCAATGTCATGTGTGTCTAGTCCTTATTAGTGGAGATCGAATGCTATCGACCATGCTGCCATGTCGCCACCAGCCTAGGTGACTCGACACTGCGTGCACTATTGTGAGACTAGATGGTGGCTGGAGGCAGTCGACAGGAAACCCTGGACCCGAGTTTCGTGCTCAGTGGTAACGTCTCTGAATGTGAAGCTGGGTGACACGAGATCGAATCCGCCAGGGAGCACCAATTCCCTCAGGATTACAGATACACCTTGCTGACGAGTGCCAAGTAGCACGAAACCCGGGTCCAGGGTTTCCTGTCGGCTACTTCCAATCACCATCTAATCTCACAACACACACATTCATTTTTTTCTGTATTTATTTTTACTGTTTAAATTTTCTTAAAATTTCAATTTGTGTTTATCAGTCTGTATAATCAATTCTTTCTTGATCAAAACTAAGTGCCACAAGTAGTGAATGATTTTCATATAATCAATTCAATCATGTACATATAATGCGCCTATAACTTCATTTTGAACATATTTCACTTGAAATACACTTATATATTCACACTGAGAAAACACCATTTTCAACATCTTAAACTAACTAATGAAATCAAATTAAGTGATCTATATTTGTTCGTTTAGCCAATTCGAAATATGGTACATTTCTACATTTTATTTACCCATGGAGATTTATACGGAAATTGATGCGTAACTCAGTGTTATTATATTTGTGATCAAAATCCATTTAAACAATATCGAGTAATTATTCACCGTTTCACTTTTCATAGTTGAATTCATGAGTCTATCTAAGATAGACTACCAGTGAAAACCTGAAAACATTGGACAGCCATTTCTACCTATTGCAGGACTACTTAATGTATTAGGGTTAAATATTCGCACCCGAGACCAAAAGTCTTGGGTTCGAGTCTGGCGTGCGGGATCGGGAATAAGCACCACTGAAGAATCTTGCACCAGGACAAAATGGTCGTTCATTGCTTTCAAGTTTTCAACAATACATTGACTTAGATTAACTCATAAATTCATTTGTGAAAATACTACCATCTCTACAAATTTCCATACTGTTTTCATATTCTGTCCATAACAGTACAATCCAACAATTTCATTCTAAATATATATCTGAAAATAGGTGAGAAAAAATAAACTACAGATTATCAGAATGGGTTTTGTGGAGATTTTAGAAATTTCACAGATTTAAATCATGAGTCAGTTGAAGCTCAGTGGTCTAATGGTTAAGTGCTCGCGCGCGAAGCCAGTAGGTCCTGGGTTCGAGCCCCGGGTGGTGCGGGGTCGTGGATGCGCACTGCTGAGGAGTCCCATACTAGGACGAAACGGCCGTCCAGTGCTTCCAGGTTTTCAATGGTGGTCTAGCTTCAACTGACTCATGATTTAAATCTGTGAAACTACAGATTATAATCGGCTAATAAATTGCTTTGATGTTATTGTTTTGTTTTAAATAGGGAAAAAAATTGTTTTAATGATATAAATGTTTATTTAAAATAAAAATGATTTATTTGCTTAGTAAAATATATTTTTTTCTGCCGACTATGGACAAGAATCTGGGGGTGGGTGGGGAGGAAATAGATCAAATAAATAACAATCCATTGAAAAGCTTATTTATTAGCCTAGTGATATCAATTATTCGTGTATGTATTTATTGTTTAGAGTATAAAAGGTTCTCAACTAAGTTTGTTGTAATACAACTTTACTGTAAACGTTTTTTTTTTAGAAAAAAAACTATATTGAAACTTGTTAAGTTTTACCTTAGTAAAATATTCGTGAGATTATGGAGAATATTTTGATGCATTCAGAATGAGCTTGTTTGATGGAACAGAGCTATGAATATATATATATATATATATATACATTAAGCAACTAAAAAAACATTACATTGATATAATTGCTCACAGAACACAGAACGTATGTAATTCTATGTTCTTTGTTGTTAGATAGATGGAAAGTTATTAAATCAATGAACGGTGAGAAAATATGGTTCATTGTATAAATATTGAATATAAACTATGTTTACGTATTTAGTGGCCCCAGATCTGACTACAGGTTGATTGTGTAAATTATTGTCATTGAAATATTCATGTCGACTATCCTCGTATATGATTATCGACAAATACAAGAATGAATTTTGAATACGCATATTTCTTAATGATTCAGACGAACGAGTGGAGAAATGAAGCAAAGAGAGTGAAGCAATATAACGTAAGGTGAAGAGGGCAAGTAAGCCAACTCAATCAACAAGCAACACAGCTTTCGATTATACAATCAAATCTGAGAGATTGTGGCACCATCAAAATGGTAAGCCTGACTTTGAACTAATTGCACTCTGTAAATCTGAGTAGATGGTGAACTACGCGAACTCTACGCATACGATAAACGAACTAAGTGACCGCCTTAGTCGACGAGTAACTCAAATAACTCATTTATCGAAGCCAGTACAATAGTGACATGGACATTCTCAAATCATATTATCTTATCGACACTGTGTTCTCGTGTCACACTGATCACTTATCTATTTAGCAGATCATTCTGTAATGGTTATAACAATCAACGTACGCTCCAACTGGAGTCAGATCTTGGGCCATCAAACGTAACAAAACAATTAAAAAACATCTATTATCAAAATCATTGGGAAGAATAATTTTAAGCTAAAATTCAAAGACTAACTAAGTTCAGTTTTAACATAACACCCACTTGATTACCATGGTTTGATTGTACATAAAAAGTGGAAAAATTAGCAATTACTGATTTTGGCCAATAAATTGTGAACCAGATACTTCGTTTTAGATTAAACATTAAACTTAGCATTAGTACATATTACTTTTCATCAAATATAATAGCACATTGAAAACAATTGTCGAGTGGACGGAATTAACAAAAGAATGTACTTTAGACTATGTTTAAGCATTTCAATGCACAATACAGCGCTTGCAATACTAATTTACTTAGATTAGTACCCATATTACATCTTAATAGATGAATGTCAATCACTTAGAGTAGATGTCAAAAATATCTTGTAAATTAAGTGCTTTTTGTGGTTACACTAGAAATGAACCAGTTTATAGAGTCAATAGTTTTACTAGCACTTAATGTTTTTGCTTGCCAAATCAACCATCTAGCATTACTATTGAAAATTGAATGATTTATTTAAGCTTCAAAAGTGTGCTTTAACTCCTTACTTTGTAAATTTTATGAGCTCAGGCAAATTAAATCATAAGTTAATTTTTATGTTCATTCTATTATTAATGTAACCTGAAAAATCGTTTTTATGTTAATGTGATTCAATAGTATACTATTTAAAACTACATATGTATGTCTTATCTTATATAGAACAGCAAATAACTTACTTGAATTGAAACCGATATTTCGTTAAATAAAAAAAAGTAACAGAAACTCGTAAAATTCAGTTCATAAATTACTTTACTGGTGAGAAGTCGTGACCAGTGCAGCTAATCCATGTCGGGTAAAAACAGGTGTGTACCTCAGTACAATGTAAGCTGGTTGCGCAACATCGAGGATTAGTTGAAGTTAGACATTAACACCATTGAATGCCAGCTCAGTGGTCAAGTAGGTTAAGCGTTCGAGCGCGAGACTAAAGGCCCTGTGTTCGAATCTCGCTAGCGGGATCGTGGATGCGCACTGCTGAGGAGTCCCACAATAGGACGGAACGGCCGTCCAGTGCTTCCAGGTTTTCAATGGTGGTCTAACATCAATCGGTTCATAATCTCAATGAAAAAAAACTTTACGTTTTAATTTTAGTAATGAAAATCTGTTAACGATGACGAAGGTTATTAAAGATACACCGGAAACTAGCTAAGGCACGAATAAATGAATGTGATGGAAAAACATTTTAAATACTCCCTGGTTAGTTTTTATATGCTTTAACCGATGACTAAACGGAACAGAAGATTAATTAAAAGGTAAAACGTAACATAGAAACAATAATACTACCTGATTAATGATATCTTCGATAAACTTTTATTCAGGACAATTAACTCGGGTTAAGTATTATAAAAGTTATAAAAACCGATTTAGGAAATTGATATTGTTTGTTAGAGATTTTGAATATAAGAATGCAATTACAAATCGTTTTACCTTTCATAAACCAGTCACGTTTTTAGTGACTGTTATTTAATTATATATTTTTAACGAACAATTTGGTTTTCATTGAGGTCAAAAATTGTTAACCATTGGAACTTGATTCATTGTTTCAAAGGTTAAGCGTTGGTCCGTGAAACTGAATGTCCTGGTTTAAATCCATCTGGGGTACAGACTTAGATGCACATTACTGAGGACAAAATAGTATTCTAGTGCTTCTAGGTTTTTGACAGTTATCTAACTCAAATAGGTTCATCTCCAATAAAATTTAAAAATCTCCACATTACCTATACTGATAATGTATGTTTTGTTTTCCATAATTACTTGATCGACAATACAGTTTATGAAAAATGCTTTTGTGATTTGATTATTTAAGAAATGTCAGATATCCCATGTTTTCATGTATATAAATATTAAAGAATTTGCGTTGTTTGCAAATACAGAAACTATGGGTTAATATAAATTAATTACAAAACTGCACCAAAAAAGTAACTTCCACTGTCAGTTTTTCATTCCATCTATTAATTTAATCTAAACACATGTAACTACAAATAAACCACAAATCAATATCTAAGGAAAGATAAACTGGTAAGTCATATAAAAACAGATCTCATTAATAATATGGTTACGTCATGTAACAGTAGATAGTGAACTTCATTTCATTTTTTCACTCATCAGTACACCTTTGATAAATATGTCTCGTCTGACGTATATCGTCAATCTAAATTAATAGGATACTACCTTATAAATTATTTCAAAATTAATGGCAAATCTCATTTAATCTACCTGAAACCTGCAATTTTTTTAAAAGAAATATAAGGAAAACTAAAACCAATTTTTATCCTATTGCATATGTCACAAGACTACGTGGCATTTTCAAAGATGAGATGTCAAGTTCAGCAAACATAAAAAATCCTCAGGATTTGCCCCAAATATCCAAGTGAAAAATATATAAATATGCACATGAGTTATGTATACTTTTACTTGGTTAGACAACTGCACATTTCATTAATCTTATTCCTCTTACTAGAGTACCTATTAGAGCTCGAGTTTAATGGTTGTGTATGTTAACATTTGAATAGAATGATCTCACATGAAGTCAGTTCATTAGTCTGATGATTTTTCATCTGATTCTATATCCAATCAAAACAGTTTAATGTTATCTAAATATTGTAGAGAGCACTTGTCTAAAACTTGAAGAATTAGTTTTTAGTTACAAGTTGCTGTCTCGTATATACGATTTCTTTTCCAGTTCAATATCCAAGATTACAGTGTAGACGAAAAAAAGAAGAGAAAAACGTTTTAATCTACTGAACTATCAGGAAAATATATATCAATGTTATGACAACTGACAGGTCACGAAAACTCACTTTATGAATGAAAAAAATAATAAACCAAACATGTGGTCTGACAGTTTATGAATTAGACGTTAATATTGATTGGGTTTTTTTTTGTCTAGGAGGAAAAGATATTCTGAATATCAAAATTTAGAACTATAATATAATTTTTATGATAATAATATAAATAATACATGTCATAGAAATTCTTCAAATACTCACGTTGAAGTATTCAAGGAATAAGGACTTTTCTTCAAAGACATTTTTAATATTTCAATGATTAAGATCATGAGTCAGTTGAAGCTAGACCAATATGGAAGACCTAGAATCACTGGACGGCTGTTTCTTCCTCAGCAATGCGCATCCACGATCCCACCACGCGGGATCCAAACCTAGGATCTATCAGTCTCGCGCGCGAGCGCTTAACCACTAGACCATTAAAAGGTCCTGGGTTCGAATCACGTGAGGTGGCACTGTGAATGCACACTGCTGAGGAGTCCCACAACCATTATACGCGAGCTCCAATAGGTACTCTATTGAGAGGAATAAGATTCAAGAAATGTGCAGTTGCCTAACCAAGTAGAAGTGTACATAACTCATGTGCATATTTATATATCTATCCATTGGATATTAGTGTCAAAGCTAGGGGAATTTTATGAACGACTACAATCACTAACGTGCTTCATTTTAGATTTATCGCCTAAAATTTGACATTGAGTTAGCATGCATATTCTGCAAGAAAGCACAAGTGCTGACGGACTGGAAAGAAGGACATCTCATCAGGATACTAAAGAAAGGTGATCTGAGAAAACATGAAAACTATAGAGAAACCACACTACTGTCAGTAACACGAAAGGTTTTCAACAGAGTGTTGCTGAACCGGAAGTCATCAGGCCGAATTCTGTAAGGATCGGTCTTGCACAGACCAAATCGTGACACTACGGATCATCGCTAAACTGATATATAAGTGTGACGTTCAGACAAAGTTTATTACATTCATGAATACACAGACTCGTAGGTATAATTAATAATTAACCACTAAATTACATTGACAATTTGAACTAAGTTTTACAACTAACCAAAATGTTTTTATTTATCTGAGTAAAATTAATATATGTGTAACATATAATATGCATGATGCAGTTATGATAATCATTTGAAGTCAAATATGGTTAGATAGTTAGTTCACACTAACTAGCAACGGGTACAGTTTATTTTCTAAAGGTAACGAAGATTGAATTTCGACAGTATAATTCACTTCTTGAATTGTTGGGTTGATTCACTTGGATTCTAATCTTTTTTCGTCAGAAATATTCATCAGACGAAAGAAGGATGTTAATTTGATTAATTTATATTTTTATTACACTTCATTATTGTTTATAGACCAGTATTTAAATGTTTTACCATTAATGTACTTGATAACTAATTACCACCAAGATTTTACAGTTACATTTTACTATTTATTCAAAGATTCAAGAATATTAGACATCACTTTAAATTCATGATTAATTTTCATTCTCAGTATAGAGTTGTGAAGATTACTAAGTTATTGATTGAGATCTTAAACGGATTGATGTTAGACCATCATGGAAAACCTGGAAGCATTGAACGACCGTTCCGTCTCATTGTGGGACTCTTCAGCAGTGTTCATCCACGATCCCGCTCGCAGTATTCAAACCTAGGGCTCCAGAATTGCGCACGAACGCCCAACGTACTTGACCACTGAGCCGGCATCCAATGGTATTAATATCTAACCTGAACCAATCCAATTCATTCAGTATCACTTCCCATTTCTTCGGCACAAATAACTTGCCGAAATTATTAAAAAAACTAATCATTACTAAGAAGCTTGCTAATGTATATTTAATTTTTGAGATTCATCTAATTTTAACTTTGAATCTTAATGAAATGCACAACTTAAATCATCCCTAGAAATCAGCATTATCAAGTCATGCCTTGAAGGAGTCAAAACAAATAGAAAAATAATTTTATACTCATCAATCATAAATGAGATTCATACAGATTCCTAGCCAGAATTTTAAAGATCCATAATTTAATCATTCATTCACTGAATGAGAAAAACATGGTCAGTTTCAAAGCTTAACTTCTAAATAAATTAAATTTATCACAATCAACTACATGTACTGTATCATATTTGGCAATGTTCTCAACTGAGTTATTCAACTTTATTTTGGACAGGATTATTATATAATTCAAAGTTATCCTTCTCAGATCTTTATTTTTGCTATCATCAAGATAATAAAAGAAACTCTATGTATGATATTTCTCTGTATCAACAGGGTTTCTATTTGCTCGTTTTCAAGTATGCTACTGAATAGTAGATTATTTCTAAATAACTACAATATTGCAGTCTATATATTACGTAATGGCATCAAAATTGTAAATATCTAACAAATTCAATTTCATTCTTTCAATATAATAATAGTTTAGAGCCGTAATGAATATGAAATTAACAAATTCTATGACATTCACCATAGATCTAGTTATCATCAAAGGTTTTATCCCACTCTAACTTTTATTTCTTAAGGAATTAGTTTATCAATTATTGAAAATTCATAATTATGAATAAACTGGTTGTTATATTCAATTTACTGTTAGATTTATAGAATAGAAAAATAATTTTTTGTTGTTGAGATCTTGAACTGATTGATGTTAGACCATCATGGGAAACCTGGAAGCACTGTTTGGCCGTTCCGTCCTCAAAATTGAATTTTGAATCATTATCCTTATGCATATATGTGCCCAGTCCTACGTTATAGCTGACTGACTGACTGACTTTATGAGAGCGAAAATATTAGAAGCTTAGTAAGGTTTCCATATTCACTTTAATTGTCAAGATGTAACTATTTGACTAAGATTTTAATTATTATTAGAATGGAGGTCGGTAGAGATAGTAGTGATTTTAATATTTGAATTTATAAGTTAGACCACTGTGACCAGTGGAGTCCAATCTATGTCGGGTAGAGATATGTATCTACCTCAAACAATGGATGAATGGTTGAGAAAGATAATAGACCTATTGAAATTAGACATTCATCTCGTTGGACGCCAGCTCAGTGGTTTAGAGGCTAGACATTTACGCACCAGATACGCATGTAGGATAGTGGATGCACACTACTGAGGAGTGCCATACAAGGACGAAACAACTATCTAGTACTTTCAGGTTTCCAATAACGCTCTAACAATAATCTATTCATGTCATATCAATCTAAACTCAATAATCTTCATAACTGTATACTGATTAAGATAAATAATAAATCTGATTTTACACAATCACACTGACATCAATGTATATGAAGGACATTGAACATATTGATAGTTAATTAAAGAATATTATCTTACAATAAACTATTCAAACAAAATTCTATATGAAAACAAATGTGCTTTTAAAAAAAGAAATTTTCCACTTTGTCTAATCAGTTAGATGAAATTGGTCAGTAAAATATTCAATGAAAAAAATGTGACTAATCAAATATTTATTTTATTTTTTTTTTCAATATTTCTATCCTACTAAGATACAGTTGTAATCAATATAAATATATAAATAATTATCCAAAAAGCCAGATGGTTCAAAATGATAAATGGCTTTTACTAGGTTAGAAACAAAATCAATACTATTTTGTAAGCTAGAAGTGGAATCCATGACGCGCGTTTCGTCCTATTTGGGACTCGTCAGCTGGATGTACCTGCATCTCAGAGTGCTACCCACTAACCATCATTGCTTGCAAAAAAAACTTGTGAATTAAGACAATACTGAGGCAATCCGTACAGTATCTATATATGTCAATAACAGACTGATCGATTGCAGTCTTAAACCTCAATGGGAACATACAAACCAAACAAAACCAAGTGAATTTAAAATCAATACTAGGTTGTATATTCACTTTCTCAGTAAAATATTTATTAAATTTTACAGATTTCTTTTAAACTGTTAATCAGCATAGATTGTTTATTGATTATCGGAAGGATCTGTAGCTGCCTATGATTCACTTGACAATGGAAATCTTGTGAGATGATTTATAGCTCAAAGGGATGATTTTGGTAGAGTTTTGTACTTTTAGTTAGATGGTTTGATTGTGGAGATTTTATTGTTTTTATCAACAATCTTATCAGCACAAACGTCAGGTAAGAAACTCATTTTACTAAATTCTACAAAGAAAATCAATGAGTGGAACACTTTAAATTTCCCAAGTTATGCTGAAGTATTTTCTATATGATGATTTAAACCAAATTTATACATTGAAAAAGAAACAGTTACTAATTTTATTTCAACTTAATGACCTCATGTTCTAAAGTTGGTTTTGTGATTATAACTTCATATTTGTTATCTGGGCTTTGCATAGTTAGTCTTCATTTTGTAAGACAGAAATTTTTATTATCTCACCAGTTTTGTTTTTTAAACTACTTAAATATATTTAGCCTATATATAATCAACTGGATGGATAACTTTCTAAATCATTCTATAGTTATTATACTTTGTTGATCTACAACCACATATTCAACTAATCTCTAATCAACACTTCTGATGTTAAGTATGCAAAGTTGTATTGTTTGTGATGAATTATACTTTCGTCTCTTGATTGTAAAAATGGCTTTAACGAATCCATAATAAGCATTAATTTAATAATTGTATTCATGAGTAAATTGAAGCTAGACTACCATGGAAAACTTGGACGCACTGGATGGCTGTTACATCCTAGTATGGTACTCATCAGCAGTGGGCATTCATGATCTCACCCCACAAGATTCGAACCCAAGATCTGTCAGTCTTACTCGCGACCTCTTAACCTCTAAAACAGTGAACCATTATCCAACGCTGTCAATATCTAACTTGAACCAATCCACGAAATTGAGCCACCATGATTATTGTTCAAATTTTTATTCATGTAATCATGTTGAATTAAGTACAGATATTCTCTAGTTATAAACTCGCTTTATGTTGCAAATAGAACATTTTTCATATTAACAACTCCTCTGAGATGTCCCAATCTAGTGGGAAGAAAACTAGAAGAATATATTACATGCAAAACCATTTCTTAGTTTCCTTTACATTAAAATCAGATCATTTATTAATCTGCTGTGAGAGAGAGTATAGAGGTCGAGCTTTCTAGGCCGCTCATCGTATGATAAACCCCGGATTTCTGGAACTGCATGGGTAGCAGCCTTCTATCCTTTTTCCAGTATAACCGAGTCCGTCTTTGAGCACGGGCTAGCAGCCTGAACTTAGTTCTCAAATTTAGTTCTAAATAACGTTGTGCATACTATAGTGAACATGGTAGCATTTAACATGGTGATAGTACGTGTTGAAGCTGATAGAGTTCTAAATCCCTTAGCTGAAACCTCCCGGAAGTGAACCTTGATCTTAAGATCAGGACTTGTTTATTGTTTTAAGTTATTGAATACTGTTACTCATACTTATTTACTTATATCATGGGAATACTAAATAATTCCTACCGTAAAGCTGTAAAAACTGAACTTTAAATTGTCTACAATATCATCAATATCATTAGTACACTTCATGTGTAATTCATTAAAATCAACTTACCCAGAAGTATGTTCTTAAATAGACTTTTTTAAAAAATTCAATTCTATTTTGCGATTCAAAACAACAAAAAACAGCCTTAACACAGTCGGAAATATTTTTTGTTAAAATTTCAGTTAGTACATTTTCATGTTGTAATATGGATTTATAATTAATACCCTATTGTTTTTGCATATCAACAGATGAGTGTTTATTTATTTCTATGCATGTTTATTGGTTAATTTTATTTGACATTTTACTTATTCTTCATTTTCTTCGATATTGATAATTAATCTACGATTTTGACGTAGTTCATGTCATCTGCAAAACTAATAATTCGTCGATATATATATATATATATATATATATATATATATATATATATATATATATATATATATATATATATAGAGAGAGAGAGAGAGAGAGAGAGAGAAGAGGAAGAAGAAGAAGGGAGAAAGCGACTGGGAGAGAGAGAGAGTTTAGAAAGAAAGTAAGAAGAGAGATGTTATAATTCTTCTTCCAGAAATTTACATGCAAATAATGCGTTATAAAATGTTCACATAAGTGTAGACAACTGAAACTAGAATTAGGTAACTAGTAAACAGACAAACTGTACATTCCATTCATGATATCTAAATGTATTTAATCTATAAGCTGTAAATTCATTTTAACAAAATTTTAGACATGATATATTGTTTTATATTTATTTAGAGGAAAAAAATTACGACGATATTGATGATCACCTATATTTTTTTGTTAATTGATGGCAGTTTTTAAAGTCTTTTTTTTCAAACAAAAGATTAAGTTATTTATTTGTATCAGAAGGGGTTTCGGGGAGATTGTAGCAATTTCAACAATTGAGATCGTGAGTCAATTGAAGCTAGACCACCATGGAAAACCTGGAAGCACTGGACGGCCGATTCGTCCTATTGTGGAACTCCTCAGCGGTGCGCATCCACAATCCTGCCCCCTCCGCGAGATTCGAACCCAGGACCTATCAGTCTTGCACCAGGTGCTTAACCAACTAGACCACTGAGCCGGCATCCAACAGTGTTAATGTCTGACTTCAACTAATCCACGAAATTGAGCGACACACCCACTATTTTCATCAGTGAGTTACTATCTCACAACTGACCCAGTCCCACAATAGGACGAAATGGCCGTCCAATGCTTATGATCTTAACTGTTGAAATTACTACAATCTCCTCAAAACCCCTTCTGATACTAATCAACAAATGCTTACTAATGACTGGCTTCAAGAGTTATATCCTGGAGTTCTAGTGGGAAGCACTGACCAGTGGAGTTCAACCGCGTCAGCTGTGAGATAGTAACTCACCGATGACAATGGTTAATGTGTCGCTAAATTTCGTGGATTATTTATTTGTTTTGATAGATTTTGAAGAAGATTGTTATTCTGTCAATAGATTTGTATTTTCAATAGAGCAGGAACAAATTTCAAAGTTCTTCTGAACGACATCAACAGAACAAACTTCAGTTATAACGATGAAATGTCCACGATCAAACACCATCCAGCTCAGAGAACAAAACACCGTCACCTGAGCTACAAATCTTCTCCGCACTATAACGTGATTTTTGAACATATATCAGCACTATGAACTGTTGTAATGGATTAGCCTCGTTAATCAGTCACCATGATAACCGTTGTTATATAAATCGTAACGGCGTTTGAATTCAAAAGGTAATAAGAAGCGGTAACTACAGTTTATTAGCGGATAGCACAGATCACAACACTACAAGCATCTCCAGTGAATTTGAAGCAGTGAGGTGAATGTGCGTATGCGAACGAATACATAGGCAAATTTATTGTCAAACTGAATCAAGGCACAGTTAGTCAAGGCAAAGACTAATAATAGGATTTGAGTACATATATAGATGAGAAAGAAAATGATTCATTTGGCGATATTTAAGATATTAACATTGAAGCTAGTGAGATATGTGCGTAGGCCATTACATGTGATCAAGTGTAGACGTTAATACAGACATGATATTGATCCTCATAGTACAAAGAAATAGACGAATTGTTACAGTTCGAATAGCATTATCTGTTAAGTAAGTTAATAAAAGGGCTTAACAAAACTAAACCATAATCGAAATAGGTTGGAGGAGAGTCGCTATACTGTAACGTTCTAGTTTCTTTCTAATTATTCATGTCATATAAGTTGATTGCTTTTATTTGTGTACAAGTTTAACAACGAGCATGTCATGTCACATATTTCTACCGTCCCAAGGAAGAAAATATTTAGGTAAGATCACATACCATGTGAAACATCTGATGTTAAAGGACAACTATTAGAATGAAACATTTAAGTAAACAATGTGTCTTTGGCATTGTATATATACATACGATCTTACATATTTTTATTTTAGGCAAAATAAATTGACATATTACTTATTGCCTTATCATCAGTAACTAATGTATACATTGTGAACTTTGAACTACATCTGAAATCAATTTGACATTATTTTGTTAAATAACTACTCTCGAGTTAGTGTTTCTTTTGTTTACGATATTTGAAAACAGTTACATGACGGATTGGTGCACAGTGTACCTCCAGTGATCTGAAGCATATAAACTGATATCATCCAAATCATGAAATACTATGCTCCTATTTATTTATTTTAACATATAGAGATTGGTACAAGGGGGCACGAAATACATATGAGCCACACAAATCTAATTTGATATGTGTGAGGTCTGTGATACTGCCAGGGTGCCCAAACCGAAGCAGGTGGTTTTCTTAGGGAGCCACACCCGGAGTCTTCAGCTTAAAAGTTTGATCCACAAGGCAGTGGAGCAACATAAGAAGATGCAGTCCCATGGTGGCCGGTGACTAACAATTGGTTCATACGCCATTTGTTCCTTCAAGATACTAAATCTTATGTGCACCATTGGTTTGGAATCAGGGTTTTGCAACTATCTAAGTGGACTCTCCATGTCCACCAACCCGGTTAAAGCCACGAGAAGGCAGTGAGTAGGACTTCCTTGGCAGAGGCTATATACGCGTGACCATGAGAGAGAATTTCGAGAGGTAGAGCGGACTCTCCCCACTTTTGGCCATACCAGGGCATTTGGGGGCACTATGCTCTATCATTAAGCCTCACAAATGAGTTCAAAGATTAAAACAGACATTCATATACCAGCCTCCATAAAAGGAGTCATAAATGCTTATTGCTCAACTGAAACAGTTTATATTATTAATATTATAGATTTGTTACTATGGACATGTATGTTCTTCATTAAAGAAATTCGTATGACAATAGATGTGAAACCATAAATATAAGGAGTGACAAAAAGATGAACACATATGATTAATTACAAACATCTTTCTTATTGAATGAAACTATATATGGCATTACTCAATATTCCGGAAACATAATTGGCCGAATTCTGATGAGATACACTAACAAATACGTGATAAAGTTCTCATTACTAAAATAGAACCAGCATTTGGCTGATCAATATTATGACCCTACTTAAAGAAAAAGATCGTATTACAGTTATTGTTAATCACTAACAGAAGAGTAATACCGATGTATTTTGATAGAGTTCTAAGAAAATAATTGACAAGAAAACACAGATCAGTTTGTCGATAATTCGATTTAAAGAAACATTGCTTTTGATTACAAATATTGGTAAACAATAAATAAGAATCGTTGAGACTAATTCGTTTATTGATAATGAACCTTCAAGATATTAATGATTTAAACGAATAATTTCATAATAATACTATTTATATTATTATTACTTTGTAAAATCGGACGATAATACTTCGATTTACGGAGGTACTTTGAATAAGTTTAGATCACTCATTGAACTATAGACAATAGTTCCTGATATTACAACTAGTATTTAATCAAAGAAAATAGTCTTTTTAAGTTTAATAATTGAATGAAAATTAAAGAGATTACTGATTACATGTTTTCAAATCTCAGTAGGAGTAATTAAAAGATAAGTGTTGATGATTAGCCTACATAATTGGAAAACATTACTTACTTACTTATGCTTGTTACTCCTAGCGGAGCATTAGCCTCTGACTAGCATTCTCCGACCCACTCTGTCCTGGGCTTTCCTTTCTAGTTTGATCTAATTGTTGTTCATTCTTCTCATGTCTGTCACGATTTCTCGACGTAATGTGTTCTTTGGTCTTCCTCTCCTCCTTTCGCCTTGAGGGTTCCAGGTGAGAACTTGCTTTGTGACGCAGTTTTGTGCTTTCCTCAATGTGTGTCCTATTTACTTCCAGCGCTTCTTCCTGATTTCTTCCTCCTCTGGAATCTGGTTTGTTGATAATGTCTGGTCAACGGATCCGAAGTATTTTGTGTAGACAACTGTTAATAAACACTTATATCTTCTGGATGTTAACTTTAGTAGTTCTCCAAGTTACTACACCATACAGTAGGACTAGCTAAAACAAACTTTAACCAAATAAAAATAATTGAAAAACGTGGGAATAAAAAAGCTAACCTAAATCAATTTTATCTGATACAATCATATTTTTATCTTTAAACTAGTTATCACAATTTCCCATTCTTATAAAAATGAATTTGTATTTGTCTACGACACTGTTTAATCTTTACTGGCACATTCAAAGTTACCTAACAAATTAGATAATCCCCAAATAAATCATTCGACAATAATTTTTTAAATGGAATGTATTCTTATCAAAGTATATGAAATAATAATTATTTGTAGTTTATAAATTAAGAAAAGGAATAAAAAATATGACTGAAATCATGTCACACAGTCAATTTAAAATTAATCGTTTCAAAGTTCTATTCTATCTTGTTTAGTATGTGGTGCTTAACTTTAGTACAGAAAAGGGATCATATAGTGACGTTTGTTTAGTAAATTTGATAACTGATATTTCACATTCTCGAAGAGTTTTACTATACGAAGAATCTCAACTTGAATGTAAGGTCCGAATTCTACATGCGGGATCGTGGATGAGCACTACTAAGGAGTCCCATACTAGAACGAAACGGCCGTTTAGTCTTTCCAGGTTTTCAATAGCGGTCTAACATTGGTCACTTCATGATTTCAATCAAAAATTCAATTAAATAAATATTTCAAAACTGGATTGAAACACATCTATTATATCGTAACTCCTTATTTAAATTTTCTCTACTATGATATTCATTTCAGTGTATAACCGACTATCTTTAATTAGGAGTCCAGAAATGTTATCTGAGACTCTGTAATAATCATCACTATACTCTAAGAAAACCTACTAGACTCCAATATATTGTCTTTCATACTTTGGATAGGATAGAGTTTTACAAATGACTATTTAGTATTTCACAAGATATCAACTTACATTTATCATTACCATAAATTAATTGGAAGAGTTATGATGAACTAAATTAAATGTATTCATATTTGTATGTTAAATTTTGCATATGCTTAAACAACTAACTAATAAAATTCCTAGTCGATCTACTTTTCACTTATGAGTAGTTCATTAAATTAGTTTTAATAAATAAATGCGTACTCAAGAAAACGACTAATGTATCACCAATATTGATGCTGAACCCTTGAAGTTTATAGATAGTTGGTAATCATCAAATTAATATTTGGTTCTCAGAAATACATTATGTTGAACACTTCATGTTCTTTATTATAAACTCTGCTTTCAAAGTTATTCATGCCATCCATACAAATTCATTTTCGTATAGTTTGTCTGAATCATAACAATCGATCAGTCTATTATTGGCATATAAGCATCCCGTGCGGATCGCTTCAATATTGCCTTAAATCACAAGCATTATAAGCAAAGATAGATGGTGCCTAGTGGTGAAATGACGCGCGTTTCGTCCTGTGTGGGACTCGTCATCTGAATCAACCTATATCCCAGTGTTGATGTTCACCCCATTGCACAAGTTAGTGACTATCATGGCTCAATAGCTTATTGGATAACGTAATGGCATTTGAAAGGAACGGTACTGTGTTTGAGCCCCGGAGTACACATTAACTTCAAAATGCAGATATATCCATTTGACGACTACTGAATAGGACGAAACGAGTGTCCTGTCTTTCATTACTAGCCACCATCCATCTTTGCTTACATCCATTTAAATAATTTAACTGAAAAACTATAGTCTAAAAATGAGCAGTAGGTATTTGTTAATGATAAATATATAGCATGGGTGTTCCAAACATTTTCCTGAATCCCAATAAGGATGGAGAAATGTTAATTACTTGCTGAGACACGTCAACTCACTCATGTGAATGGAATATTTGAGAGAGCTGTTGTTTTAAATAAGCTTGGCACCAGATTTTAAAGCTATAAATCTGTAAATATTACATTACATTAATCATTATACTAGGTGATGCACATAGGTGTCATAACTAAACAAATCAGTCTTACAATTTATAGGGATTAGATTTCTCTTTAATTTAAATAATTAGAAACTGCTTCATTAGTAAATTTGGTATGTTATATGAGAAAGGACAAGAAGATTATCGTAAATAGTATGTTACACTCATTGTGTTAAAATCATGCAAATAAGCAACGTTACCAAAAAAGAGTTTAGTCTAGATAATTATGATTATAAATAATATCATGTAAATAGAATATAAACTGGCAGTTAATAATGCTTTATTGAAACAAAGACATTAAAATACTTTCATAGTTGATAAGATTTTAAAACTACATTATGTAACTCACTTAACTATTAATTAGGGATATGAATAAAACTTAATTGGATGCATAGATCAAGTCTTTTTTAGTTGACTCAGGTCAACTGCTATCTGTAGTAGATATAATAATGCTTACTTCAGTATAGTACCTAGAAACCTATAAGAAGGAGAAAAATCGTCTTTTGTGTCGATCATAATCTTATGGAAGAAAGTCAATCGCAACTTTCGAAACATTTACATTTTTTTAACTTGCAGATAGCCATGATAATTATGCGAGTTATTTTCAAGACTATCCGTAAATAGGTCATTTCGATTGCGATACAACCACTAGTATTGAAACCTTGAGCTTGATAGAATAATCATAAAAATTAACTTCAATCCTGCTAAGTTTCACATCCCGGTTAATTTATCTCCGTAATAAATTTGTGAAATTATATGTTATACATCGATCATGTATTCAGAAGATAGTATAACCCTCAAAGTTTAGTGTTAATACAGTACACTACTTTAAATATAAAACCATAAACTAATAACGTGAACAATACATAAATGACGAGCTCTTAGATGCCATTCGGTAACTATTAAAGCAAGTAAATCTCCTCAACTAATTTACTAATTAATAAACATTGAATCATCACTTATATTACTAGTCGTCAGAAATAAATAAAAGCTCTTATCAATCTATAGAACTCAAGGAATAATAAATAACTCAAGTAAACCTCTATCATTTTTGTTGATATTCCAAACCATATAACAGCGAATATCTGTGAACACGTTTACTAACCATTACAATATTATAAACTAGTAATGCACTGCTTCATGATGTACTAAACCTTTTATCCAATGGTTCATATTTCGATTGACTTAACAAGTTCGTACATTAGATTAAAACTTTAGTTAATTATTTTAAACAATAATCAAATGATTTCATATAGTTTTATACCAACAAATCGAACCAATGCTTTTGAAATACATATGATGGCAAATAGAATAATTTCAACTAGTGAAATTTCTAAAAATCTCCACAAAACCCCATCTGCTTACTAATGACTGACTTCAAGAGGTAATTCCTAGAGTTCTAGTGAGAAGCAGTGATAAGTGGAGTTTAACAAGGTCTGCTATGAGATATCAACTCGCTGAAGACAATGGTGGACGGTGGCGCAATTTCATGGATTGGTTGAAGTTAGACATTCACACCGTTGAATGCCGGTTCAGTGGTCTAATGGTTAAGCACTCGCGTTCAAGACTGATAGGTCCTGTGTTCGAATCTTGCGGGGTTGGGATCGTGGAAGCGCACTAATAAGGAGTCCCATACTAGGAAAAAACGGCCATCCAGTGCTTCCAGGTTTTCCATAGTGATCTAGCTTCAATTGACTTATGATTTCACCTAGTGAAATATCTAAAAATCTCCAAAATTGAGATTATGCAAACCGAATGACTGTAAGCACCAAAATAGTACTCTGATATAGGTATTTTACAAGCATATGTATATATAATAGTAAATGATATTCAGTACACTTCAAGTAGGTTTTATAGAATCATGAGGATTTCATACTTAAATGAACTTCTTCAACATTCCACTGGTTTATTAAAATCAACCGTATCTAATTTAGAAACAAAATAAAAGATAAAAATCAGATAGTTAACCAATAAAGTATCGTGATTTGAAATGTCTATTTATATAAAAATTACGAATCAAAATAGTGTAACAAATAGGATTGCAAAAAAAAACCTTTACTTCTAACATACACACAACGTATACATTTAAAAACATATAAAATCCATTGAATAGGGGGTAACTGGACACAAATGATCTATGGAAGATGGTAAAAGAAATTTTTAAAAAAAAGAATTATGACCAGATTTAAATATTAGAAATTCATTTGTAATAAACATTTTAACTGACCTATAATTTCACTGATTTTTATCAATAATCATTTCAACCAATAATGATAGAAGATTGAATTCGATGTATTTCATATTCATAATACACTAGATATAACATTAAAAGAAGAATATAGAGATAATTAGTAATGTTGAAATTAATTAGAATATTTTGTTCTTAAATAATAATTATACTAATATTAAAACATTGTCCACTTACAAATAATCATGTCAAACAATACTAATATCACCACAACTGATACTGTTGATAATAGTAATAATACTACTAGTAGTAGTAGTAGTAATGAGATGAAATTAGATAAACCTATGCAAACAACTGCATCTATAGATGAATTAATTTATGGATTATATCATATTACAATGGAGATATCACCTACTTGTCGTCAAGCAGCTACATTATTTTTATCAGGATTTTTTGTTGTTGGAGTACTTTGTAAGTTTGAATAATTTAATTTAATGAATCAACACTTTTTTTGTAGTAAATTATTTATAGTTATTGGTATTTCTAATAATTTTACTGATTGAAATCATGAGTCAATTAATGTTAGACCACTATGGAAAACCTGGAAGCAGTGGATGGCCGTTTCGTCTTAGTATGAGACTCCAGTGCTTCCATGTTTTCCATGGTGGTCTAGCTTCAATTGAATCATGATTTCGATCAGTGAAATTTCTAAAAATCTCCACAAAACCCCTTCTGATAATTCCTGATCATGTTTTATTGTTAATTTAAGATATTAATTGTTCTTTTTTTTATAAGGAAGCAGTTTCCCTTATTTTATCATTCACGTAAAATATAACACTTGTCATAAAACCAGTACAAAATTCTTACTTATTATTACCCAATCTCCTTATTTTGGTGGAATTTTGGGGTTTTTGTGCCCTTTCCCCAAAACAATTCCCCACAAGTTTCTATAGCGGCTTCCTAAAAATAAGGAAATTGGATACCTCAACAAAAATGTACAACATCTAAGTATAAATAGAATACAGACTGGAAATGACTGAATTTAGTTTATTTTCTAATACGGTGAATGAGCAAAATGTACACTAAAACGTAAAGAATAATAAATTATCTTTAATATTACGAAATCTGTGAGTATAGTTGTGAACAGGGTTAAATGTAGCAAACACTGATAAAGTTTGAAAACAGAATATCAGTTACACAGGTATTAAAAATCAAGTGAGTACAGAATAACAGATGCTTCAAATAATTTTCAAACAATACTATAATATACACATATTGTCTTCACTGAAACCTTAAATGGAAACCTTTTTCGTGAAAACTAATCTTTAGTTCCATTTAATAGCATCAATGCAGTTGAACTTTAAATTTCAAAATGGAACATCTCCTTGATTAACAAAACTTGTATAAAGTGTGCCAATTATTATTATCACTATTACTAACTTTATTCAATATTACACTTTTGGTACAATATAGAATTCTCAGCACAATGTATTTCGGCGAGTTTTCGTTTCTTATTTCTTGATCAATATTGACAATAAATATTGAGTGATCTCCACTTATATATTACCATTTCAAAAGTCAACATCTGAATAATATTCATTCTTTTCAATCTTATATTACCAGACATCACAATGTCTCCTATTGTACATTTTTTGTAACTTGTACAGCTAAACGTTGTAAACATTTCACAAAAGCACTTAAATAGTTTATGCAATGAATTGACATAATGATCTGTTTAAACAAACAGGTAAACAAACAATATATTGAAATATCTAGATGATAGGGACAGGTGGCCTAGATATTCATGCAGACCGTCCGGACGAGGTTAGTATCATTATTAAATATCAGTAATTTTAGACTAAAATGTTTAACCATCTTTAACTATTTCGGTCATTCTTACTTATGTTACTAATGTGAATAATCTTGAGATTTTAAAAGATCGTATTTTCAATCGTCATTTTCAGCACTAATTATTCAAAAACGTGATACATTATTTATTAGCCCAAATTAGTTGAAAAGTGATTACTCCTAAATGTAGTTTTTCTGCAGTCAAAATGATTGGTTTCATTATACATGATTTAAGCTAGTTCATTCTAAATTAGCTTTTTCTGTTAAATTGTATTCATTGATTAAATTTTTCAGTAAACACTATAAAAGTAAATCTTTGAAGTCACATGAAACTGGGTATCCAATTACTAGATTATTGAAACAAAACAGTTAATTGTGTTTAAAGTTCTATTCAATGATTTAAATGTACTAAAATGTGAATATGCACTGCTGAGGAGTCCCATATTAGGACAAAACGGCCGTCCAGTGCTTCCAGGTCTTCGGTGATGGTCTAGCTTAGATTGAGTCATGGATTCAACTATTGAAATACACTAATGCAAAAACAAAGATGCGATTTGTAGATGACACACATTTTCAAGATAAAATTTTGAAAAGTCAACCAATTTAATATGATATAAAACACTGTTAATTAATAGGTAAGTCAGATATCGAACTAAACATTTGCCAGTCAATGGTATATGCTTAGTGAAAACTTAACTGAATTTCTTGGATATTTTACTGGTGCTATATACATTTCTGTAGTTATCTTCAATCCCCTATATAAGATACTTATCAATATATAAGTAAATATCATTATATCCATACTATTAGAAATCACTGTTAATCAATATGTGTTGCTTTCTGGCTATTGTGAAAAAACAATCACTGCGATATGTGTTAAGTTATCTCTAGTTTGAAATAATCTGAGTGTTGTTACCAGCCTGTGGTTTGTTAAACTTTACCAGTCATCCTAATGTGTATGCTATTTCAAGGAAATTGATATCATATTAATTATTGAAAGATAGGAAGTTGTATTACTGAATAATTAAATATTCATTCCTTAGCAACAAATTTAGCCATTTCACTAGATATTGATTGCCTAAATCTCATTTTTTCTAAACGCTCTTTTCATTTTCAACATTTAAAAAATATGAGACTATTTTATTTCGATCACCGCACGTACTGAGAACACATTAGAACGTAACATGATAAAACACACCACTTTTGTTACCAAGATTTGTAGAATCGATTTCCGATAAAAGCTTGTATTCAATTGTAAATCCTAAAGTTTTTATTTTTTAGTTTTACAATGTGCCTAATTAATGAAACTTCCTTTTTATTGTATTAAAATAATTTACATTTTGACTGATACGCGTAGTAGTCAATACCAGTAACTAAATTAAACGGCCGTTTTGTCCTAGTATGGAACTCTTCGGCAGCGCGTATACACAATTCCGAACTTGAGTTTCAAACTTATGATCTTCAATTTCATGCGCGAACCTCTAGACGAATGAGCCGGCATTTAACGGTGTTAATGCCTAACTTCAACCAATCTACGAGCAATACCGCGCTTACATGTTTCCAATAATGGTCTAACACTGATCAATTTATGATCTTAATCAAAACTCAACAATCTACACAACCCTAAACTGATTAATAAACTAAACGTTCGTTGAGAAAATAAAGGAAGAAAATTTAATAGAAGACAAAATTTCGGAACTAAAACTCATCAGAGTATTTCAATGTTCACTCTTAGCACGTAAAGTTTTGAAAATAGTGTATAAAAGTCAAGCCGCTTTTCTGAAAACTTTCATAATACTATACGTAACAGATAGATTTAACAGCAATGTAGTGAAATACGACCGTGTACGCTAGTAAGGAAATACTCTCTTTAGTTTATTTATTTTGCTAAGGTCAACAGTGTTTTCTTAAATCAAATATTTGTATATAGTTCACAAACATTAGAAAATAGGCAACAACTCCAGCATTCTATCAATTTAATTGGTCACTAGATGGCTATTGACCTTGTATATTAATTTGTGGATTACAGAGAACTACAGTATAACACAATAATTAAAAAAATACATTACTGAAATAAGAAATTACCTGAACGTCACCTAGATGTATATTAACTTAATGTTAGATAGTTTCACAAGATATAATCACCACAAAACTGGAAAGCACTAACTATGTACTTCAGTTTGTATATACTTCAATGTTTAACAAGAAATAATTGTATATACTTTATGGGACTGAATATTTACTGTAACAATGTTACTTCCATTTTATATAAGCTACAGTAATTGACAAATATGTCAAAAACCAAGCTCATGAAACATGTTAATTAATATAACATCATTGTAGATAATGTTAATGTCTAAGATGTTTGACTTATGAGATGATGTAGAAGATTTGTAGCTCAGCTGGATGATTTCGTTGAAGTTTTGTTCTTTGAATTTAAAACATTTAAAATATTAAATTTCAATCTTGATGAATTTACATGTATATCATCAAACTAAATCTTTTTAACAAAGTCAATATTATAGTTTTATGACTGTGATACATACTAATTTGGAAGCTTCAACAATCAAGATGATTATGTAAAACTGTAATAATCTTTCTTTTTTTCTTATCAAGATAACATTATTCAGTACACAATGTACCATCAATTACTGTCAATCAATGATTAAATTTAGAATGTTATACTACTGATTACTAAATTATTTGATATAGTTTCTTGAAATAGACAAAATGAACACTTTACTAAACTAGCAAATATACATTGAAATATTGGTTGTTTATGAGGAAAATACTCTCCCTTTACCATGTGATGAGTGAACATACATTTTTTGGTTTAAAACTGATAGGTCAATATTAAATTTACTAGTTGTGTATAAACCCAATCATTATTTATCATAAGAAGATAATACAACGGGTTAACTTGTTTGTTTGTTGAGCTACTCCATAACTTTTCTTATTTTTATATATTAAGAAATTGACAAGAAGAATCGTTTTAGGACATAAAAGAAAGAGTATGTCAGACTTAATTAAAAGTAATTTCGGTGATTATAAAAATATTAAATTAACTACAGTTTTGTATAAGAATTAGCAAAATAGTTTTGAACATGCTGGAGATCTCGACTGCTACTGAAACTTATAAAGTCCGAGTTTCATTATTTAACCTTGCTAACATAAGTCTTATTACTGGGATATACAAGTGAGCCAATATTAAATACAAGTATATATTGGATATATATAGGATCTAAGTTACGGCTATTGTTCAGATTACTTTTTAATAGCCTTTAAAACACTTTTTTCCAATTTGATTAAAATGCTCAAACTGTCAATAATTAATAATGAATTCATCATTTATGTTACTAAACTCAAGCCAAAATCACACAACTTCATTCATGTACGTTGACAGAAGTAACCAAACCTCAAACATATCACCACAACTTGGTTTTCATAAAAAGAAGAACTTAACTCTATTGCAATTACATAAATAAATCTGACTTCATGAAATCAAGCACTTTAACACATTCTCCATCATGAATTTGCAAAGAGGCGCAGTGATATTATTGACTTACTATAGAATACAACAACTATAAGGAAGACACACTGAAAGAAATTCTACTTAAGTAATCCTTTTGACTTTTCCATTGAATGCGTTTCTATAGTAATGATGAGGTATTAGTAAAGTTGACAATCGTAACATAGAACTTCATACATTATCAGGTTTATAAATACAACTTGCATATTAATGCAGAAAATTCTATAATGTTTATTCACTAATCAATATTGATCATGTGTCAACATTTAAGATTTGTCAGAAAAATACTTAACGTTTTCAAAATAATCTATCTCTCCTCAGTCTACTTTTAGCTTCCAACTCAGAAGAAACGAAATAATACTTATGACTTTCTAAGTACTGAGTTTAATCCCAAATACAAACATCGACACTGAGATTCAAGCAGATCCATACAATGAATTATAAACAAAGTTATTAACGTGTCCTACCTTTCACTTCTAACCATAAAAATAGTCAAGCTGAAAGTATAATTTATGAACAACATTTGAAAGATATTAAAGTTCACTTGAAAATATTCACCAACTTTCCAATGCTAAATAAATTTTATACACCTATATGATGAATAAAGATTATGATTTATAATTGATAGTTACGGTAAAGAATTAGATTTAAGATTTTCATTACGAAAACTCTATTCAATCAAATGTATGAATGAATTTCGCGCCGAAATTCAAGACATGTTATCTTATGTTTGATTGGTTCATTCATAAATTACAATCTCACCAAAAATAGTTTTAATAACTTATTTTAACAATATTGATGATATAACATAAAAATATTCGGTGAGTTTTGTGGATATTATAGTAATTTCAATGGTTTTCTTGGATTAGTTGAAGTTAGACATTAACACCGTTGGATTCCGGCTCAGTTGTCTAGTGGCTTAGCGAGATTGATAGGTCCTGGGTTTGAATCCCGTGGAAGGCGGCTTCGTGGAGGTGTATCAATAAGGAGTCCCATACTAGGACGTAACGGCCATCCAGTGCTTCCAGGTTTTTCATGGTGGTCTGGCTTCAACTGAATCATGATCTTAGCCATAAAAATATTCGTTCATATTGATTATTTTATTAGATAAAATATCAAATAAAATTTGACAGGTAACAATTAATCAATGAATTCCGGTTGTCGTTGTTGTTGTTGTTTCTTTTGTTGATATCGGATTATTGTATTACAAATGAATTGAAATCAATGACAACTTATTATATAATTTTGTATAGTAGTTATATTATAACTTGAATAAGTTTCATATTAAGATACTTTTATCATTACTACTATTATTGACCATTGATTCTATTCATGCAATTTGTAAATAAATTTTAGTAAATAATAAAAAACAAACTTTATTTATTCTAAAATGTTTTACTGGACTTGTTTAATTTGTATCATATCGCATATATATATAGATGTACTCCATTGAAGTGTTGTTTTTAAAAACAAAACTTAAAATCTAGTCGTCATATGTTCAATAGTTGATGAAGTACTATACAAAACTCTCAACACTAACATATAGTGTATTGGCTAATATATTGTAGTAATTAAAAACAAAACAAAGCAATTCAATGGTATGTGAAATCATTGAATGTTTGAAGTGCATGATTAGTTAAGCTTGACAATGACTATATATATATATATACATAAACATACTGTGATAAATCCATAGTCTGATACAACGTTATTCTATATTTACCCAAGATTATCATATTTAATTTAATAATTAATAAATAAAAAAGAGATGAAAACGATCGAAACAACTACTTTAACTCTAATCAATTCGTGATTTTACAAGAATATACTTTTATTTTGTGTACAATTAAGGAAACGGATTGAATATGTTGTCAGTGTTACAAGAGTGTTTAAATGGTGTCGATGATAATTTATAGCGTATATTAATTGGCTTGACGTCTTTTTTTTTTAATTTCACTTATTTTTAACAATTCAGAAAGTTTGATTGGTTTTGACGTCATTTTTGCTGTAGACAAATGTCGATTTGCTAAACTCTTACCTAACCATCAGTTATCCTAATAGGTGATGTTTGACAATGTAAGAGTAAGTTGAAAGAAAGCTAGACTGGAATTCTATATCAAACCGAGATATAAGTCAATGAAATTATTGACTGTTTAAGTTAAGATAGTAAAAGTAGACTATTTGATTGAAGTCATTGAAATAACCGAGACCATCGGCTGAAGACTAGGTGATATGTCCCATCCCATCCAATAAGATTCAAAAGATCAATATATCAGAAAATATCTATATTAATCAAAAAATGTCGAATGTAATATGAGCCTGTAAAACAATGAACTTCATTACATTTCAACAGGGAAATCCTGACTAATACATTAATTGATTTTGTAAGGCTATCAAACAATAATTTTAGGTTCCTCTATTTTATTGTAATATCAACCATGTTCTAATTTTGTTTCAATAAAGCACTTGTACTAATGCACATGAAATAGGTCGGCTAGTTGTAACATTTCAATAACCAAACTAAAGACTACCTGAATTTTGTGCTAATGATGCCTTTCAGAATAATCATGAAAGCTTCTCGACTAAACCATTCATCTCAAAGAAGGAAACTCTATCTAAAGACTAACAAATAATTCGTCTATTCACGTGATATTGTCTATATAATAAATATATTTTTGTTATATCCCAATGACTAGAAAAATTGTATTTCTGACATTTTATGACTTGATTTAAGCCACTTCTTCAAAGCAAATAAACAACTGACATTAAAGTAACACAAGTTTAAATAGTACAAAGGAAATAATGTCAATGATAATATGCTTTTATTGGTTCACTATCACAAAACTAACCTACGAAATATTTTAACATTCGACGTAAGACTAAAGGGTGGCGCCATTTGTAATTAAAAAACTAGAATAAAGCTTGTCAACCTATGAAAAGATGAAAGGATTCCTATTCAGTAAGATAATTACTTTTAAAAAGTGATCGACTAACGTAGACGACGATGTTTAGTAAAAATATAATATCTATATGCAGTTATCTAAGTCAGTTATCTGAAGTCCCAGTTGTTTAATGTATATCATTTTACAATGAGACATTTCCAGAGATAGTTCAATTTATGGAAAGATTAATCATCCATTATTTTTAGCTGGATAACCAAGTAGTATTAAATGGTTATTTTACCCAGGTATATAACGCTTTGATAATCTGGATCAATAGATTTGCTCTAGATTGAACTATGACATATTTGGATCTTGTGATGAGATTCTCATACAACACCAGATAGTAAATATTTTCAATTATAATCAGTTCACAATAAAGCATTATCTACATTACAATTTTTATGGTACTTTTTATTTCAATTTGAACAGTTTGGAAGTGACAAACAAAACGACAGCAATTAGTAATAATAACAGGCTTCAACTATAAGAATTATTGTATTGCTTTGAAATAACCGAATGCAGAATTTGCTAATAACGATCATATTCTCGTATGACTGATTGTGTATTTTCTTGAGGTGAATCCGTTCAAGAATAATCAATGTTTATAGAACTGAAGCCCAAGGCATATATGACTGATCATTAAAAGTATGGAATATATATATGTGATTATTACCATATTATGTCATGGTATTTCATATTGAGAAATGTATAAAAGTCAAAGTCGAATCTTCAATAGTATTGAAACATTTTGAACAACATATTTCTTGTGGATTTAAAAATGGCTGGCTAATTAAAAATTTATTATGTTTTAAATTTTCCGTATTTTATGCCATTTCAGTCAATACATTAAAAATCTGTAATAAACTGTCATGTTTTATCTACAAAGTTGAAAATGGTGCACACAATATCCGATAAATTGTGACATAGGGAATGAATAATGTTGTAAAACAGGAATCATTAACTCATTTTTATATTTGTTGTTATGATTAAAGGTAATCTTGAGGCAATTCATATAAGGTGTACATATTGTTAATAAGAGACTGGTCGATTGAAGTCCTAAACATCAACTGAAAGATTCAAATAATAGATACAAAAATGAATTAAGACTCCACCATATTTCACAAGTTGTAGCTATCTGAAATCAGTAGCTAAGTAGATCATGTAATGGCGTTTGAAGCAAATGGCACTAGATCCAAATCTCAGAGTAAATATCAACCCTGAGACTCATGTACATCCAACTGACTAATCCCAAATTGAATGAAACGTGCGTCGTGAATTGCATTGCTAACCGCCACCCATCTCTGCTTATTGTGTGAAGAATTACTAATATTTGACTTCATCTCTTTATTTCATATATAATTTCATATAATCTAAAATGTAAATTCTACCCAATTAGGAATATGAATAGTGTAAAAGTATGCCTAGTGATTTTCTATAACATGACCACTAAACTTTATTAGAATAATGTAATAAAATTTAGTTCATTTAATGTATACAAATTACAAAACATTAGCAGTTTAACAATAATAACTACAACATGATGTTTTGATGTGAATTTTATTTCTTATATTTTATTTAGCAGACAATCGGTTATGGTAAGACATACCAAATACCCGTTGACCAGGTTTTTCAAACTCATTATTGTATTTTTAACAATAGGTCCTTGGTTCGAATCCCGCGGGGGGCGGGGTCACTGATGAAGAGTCCCATACTAGGACGAAACGGCCGTCAAGTGCTTCCATTTTTCCATGGTGTTCTATCTTCAATTGACTCATGATTTCAACTATTGAAATAAAAAATTGATTAAAACAATGATCTTCTAAAGACAGTTGAATATTTATATCGGTAGTTAAATCCAAAAGTCATTTGACAGTTCCAATTATACTTATATGATAATAGATATACTTGACTTAATATAAAGTATTCTAGCTTTCTAGACGACTCAATGATGTCATTGATCAGCAGGAACAGGAAATAAGATGGAATAAGGTGATTAATGAAAATGGAAATAATATTATTTTTGAACTCTGAACATTGATTTATGACGTCATATTATTGATTTGAAATGATCATTCACATATTAATGATTTCATAACAAAAGTTTTATCTATTTAACTTGTAAGCTACCACTTTGTCAACTACTTTATAATACTTTGAACAGTTTCAGAATATGGATCAAGTATGCATTATCCTAAAATATCGTATGATACAATTGAAGACAACTTGTCTGTGTTCACTAGTAAAATTAGGTGGCATTCTATATGTAAAAGAATCGTTGGTTTCATAGTTGTTCAAGTGCTTTTTATATGTAATTTAATAGGTCAATATGACCTAAAAGTACTTAAGAATTGATCTACTTAAGTATGATAGTAATAGTAGACAAAATTTAAGATTCACTATTCTCGATAGTTGACATTAGTTTCCGGCTTAGTTTCAATATTTCATGAACATATATTTAAATATATTTTTTTAACTCTATACACCATGATATTCATTCATGCTTTGTCTCCACTTTACTCAACAAGTGATTTTGAACAATCCTCAATCATTGATAAACATTTCAAAACATGTCATTATTTGTTTTACACAATCCATTACCAACTATCTTAACTTTAAGAGAAAAAAAGGTAATATTTCAGTTAATTTTAATATGAATTAGGCTTCTCATAAAGTTATTTTGCTAGATCGGTAACAAATTGATTGAAATATTGTTATGTTCGTTAAACTTGAATGCTACTACTGATTCGTCTTATTAGGAACGGAACGAAGAATCAAAGATTCAAAGACTTGATAGGCTATACTTGTTTGTTGTCACCGACTCAGCTTACTCGATCCAAAAGTCTTGGTAAGATGGAGAAAGTGTATTCTACAGACAACCAGAAAATATCAGGTCCATCAAGCACACAAATCAAGCGTATTTCTACAAAATATATATAATCGATGTTACCATGGAAGTTTTTAAACATTTAGTCGATAAGGTCGTCAATCGACTATGTGCGTGGGTGGTAAGAACTCCCCAAGCATACAACCGCATACAAGCTCCACAAAGATCTAATGTCCTCAGCAAATATAAGATCTGATATGAATAGATTAAAGTCAGCCTCAAAACTAGGTTTGATTAATAATTCGTTTAAACTAGTATATTACAAATAGCACGATATTCCTATATTCATCAACTGAAGTATAAAACGTAGACCTTTCAAATCTAATGTGATATCATACAATTTTTTTATAAAAAAAGAAGTGATAAGCAAACACAAAGAAAGGAAAAACAAATCATCCAACTTCATTTTGATGACAGTCATTTAATTCTATAACTAAACAATAACTAAACCAGCAAATGTTTAATCATAAATATTCATATCTTGATCTTTAACTATGATCATAAATGAACATTGAAGTCGATGATGGATCTGATGTAAATAAATACAAGCCTGTTACGAAATTAAAATCGAATAAAAGCAAATGTTCCTTTTTCAGTTTTAATTAAAGGAGTTCATAATGAAAAGACCTTACTCATCCAAAATCAACTTTTATTAAATAATGTCTTGTTCTTACAGTCAAAATAAGTACACGTTGTTAGCATTTATAGATCTTAATTCAACATTTTATTCACTTTAAGGACTGAATTCAGCTAGACAACAATTATAAACCAAACAATAGTGTATAGCTGTTTCATTTTTATATGAGACTCTTTAGCAGTGTGAAACCAGTACCTTATCAGAGTTATACCAACAAATTTCATACCTTACGACATATGTATTCGTTTAATATCAGTGAGTTGATATCTTATAACGCTTATATTAAACTTCATTCAATTTATTATAATGTACAAACACTGTCTCTAAACATTGTTAAGCTCCATTGATCATGGTTTTCCATTAAAACTTTGATAATAGTTTTTGAGTAGCCTTTCTAACAATTTTACTTGATAAATAAGGAAATGATTTCTTAAATTAATATATTCAAGGCAAAACACATCTTGAAATGTAGTTAAATAATGTAGGTCTAAGGATTTATATGTCAGCGTACAGTTTATCGATTATGATCAAAATGAAGTACATCAAGTGATTTTTTTCCTTGAAATTACTTCTGTTTACAGATTAGTATTGACTATAAATCGGTCCAATTTTAAAAATATTTATCAACCCAATCCCAATTTAATGCATAGTACTAAATAACACCAATTTAATTTACATTACTGTTTTAAGGCAAGAAGATGGAACTTTTAAGTGATTTAAAGGTTGGACGAATTTAATTTACAATAAATTTATTTATTTGAACACATAAATATTGGCACAAAGGAGTACCAAATACATATGCGCAACTCAAGTCACTTGATTTGTGTATGAGCTATAATACTGCCCAGTTGCCCAAACTGAAGGAGCTGGTATTCTTAGAGAGCCACACTCAAGGCCTTTGACCTAAAGGTCTAATCTACAAGGAATTGGAGTAATGTAAGGAAATGCAACCTTATGGTAGCCAGTGACAAACGATTGGTTCATACACCATTTATTCCTTCACGATCCTGAAGCCCATGTGCACCATTGGTTTGAAAACAGGGTTTATCAACGCTTCAGGGTGGATCTGCCATATCCACCAGCCCGGGTAATGCGCCGAACATTTGATTTTCGTTCGCTCAATTTCGGAAACAATACCCACTCTACGAGAAAGCAGTAAGTAGGAATTCCCTGTCTTTGGCTGTATACGCGTGGCTATGTAAGAGCGTTTCGAGAGGGAGAGCTGCCTCTCTCCACCATCTGTCGTACCAGAGCATTTGAAGGTAGAAGTGATACTCTTTGTTATTCTAATAATAGAAGCGTTTTTTTCACGTCAACATGCATTTTGTTTTATAATCTTCTACATCCACTAAGAAAGATACTATTAACTCTAATTTTCTTATAAAATAGATGGTGTTGTGAATCTAAAACGTAACATTCATCAGATCAGAAGTTTTACATATATAGATTTTATAATATTCAAAATACAAATCTAATTTTTCAGCTTTTATACACACAGTGAATGTACTGCATATACATATCGTTTTGAGGATTAAACGTTTAATAATCTAATGCGAATGGTGCTATTGTTATATATATATATGCTTAATTTACTTAAAATTGACTCAGCAGTGCGTATCCATGGAGTTCGAGTTCAGGACTTTCAGTCTCACTCGCGAACGTTTACCCCCAGACTACTGGGCCGACATCTAATGGTGGCAATATCTAACTTCAACTAATTGTCTATTACATATTTACTATTATTTTATAAAATTATTAATTTTTTCTGCTTAACGAAAAGAAATATTTATTGTTAGTAATAATACTTTAGTATTACAGAGTGATGCTAATGATCTGATAACTAAAAGTAGGAATCATATCAAAATCTCATCTAAATAATCTATTTATTTAAAAAATCTGAAACTTTCTCACTTACATTTTTGTATTTTTATATTTATCAGTACCCATAAATTCCTAACGTGGAGTCAATATGACTAATGCTCCTGGTAGTTTGAAAAAAATGCCTTTAACGAAAAACATTTGTAGTGATCCGTTTAGTTTGTAAGTGCTGTTTTTCATGAATTCAATTTACTTTCAATACCGCTGAAAACAAAGTAAGAGCACTAAACAATTGTTTTAACCTAGTTTAGGATTCATCATCGGTGTGCTATTATAACTCTTCCAAAATTCAACCGTCGACCGTCAGGAGCTTAGATGACCGCTTAAGCATTGTTTCTTCTGGTTGGTATTCAATAATAGATATATTTCAAACTAAAATCAATTCGCTGTAAAAACGAACAATTATGATTTACTGCCACAATTAATGATTATTCCATTCTAAACACCCCTGAACTGAAACTAATCCGTGACTAAATATCTATGTTTACTTTAAGTATCTAATTATAAATCATCAAAAATAACATTTATATACTTTTTTCTATAAAACTAATGAAAACTTCCATTTCAGTCACCCAGTTTAGTATATTTCTAAGTCAAAAATCTTTTTATTTTTAATATGAGATTGTTCAAATAAGACATTGCAATCAATAAAATAAAATAATTATTTGTCAACATCAGTCTTAGTAATCACAGTACAGAATAGTCGATCGTCTATAAGACTACGTACTGACGATCTTTGAAATCCACCTTCATTTATAATATACATTGTTCCTAGCTTTAGCATTTGGATAATCTATAAAATGGTTTTGGTGATTATCAAACTTGCTACCCACTTATTTACGCTAATAAACTGTTATATAATTTAACAAATGCATAAAAAAATACTGCTATTGCCAACCTTCTCACTTTGATGTTTCTTTATCAGTCCATAGAGTTTTCAGAAAATCACCTGAAGTAACAGTTTATTGGGATACTTTACAATAAGGAAGGAAAGTTTAACAATGTGCGATTACTAAAATCTCCACAAAATTCCCTTCTGATAATAATCATCATATGCTCACTAGTGACTTGCTTCAAGAGGTATTTCTAGGAATTCTAGTGGGAAGCCAATTGTACACGGTGTCGCAGTTTCGTGGATTAGTTGAAGTTAGATATTATCATCGTTGAATGCCGGCTCAGTAGTGTAGAGGTTAAAGCTTCGCGCTCGAGATCAAAAGTCCTGGGTTCAAGTCCCACGTTCGATATCGTGGGTGCGCAATGCAGAGGAGTCTCATACTAGTATGAAACGGTCTTCTGATGCTTCCAGGTGTTCCATAGTGATCTACATGTAATTGATTCATGAATTCAACTAATAAATTACAATAACTTGTTAACAATATGCACAGGTATATATGTTCCTACTTGTTACTTTGTTTATTTACTAAAATCATATTCTTTAGACTTTATATTTTGTGCTGTATTGATAAAATTTCACCGAACTATTCTATTAACACTTCAAAACCTAAAAACTATTACAATATAAATTTAAACTTGGTTTTGTACTGAATGAAATCATTTTAGAAATTCATTAATTTTCAACCTAATTATCAATATAAACTATTAATACTACTGAAAAGGATTAGTAATAATCACTGTTTCAAATGTGAAAACACTACCTACTTACTTACTTACGCCTGTTACTACTCCCAATGGAGCATAAGCCGCCGACCAGCATTCTCCAACCCACTCTATCCTAGGCTTTCCTTTCCGGTTCTATTCAATTTTTGTTCATTTTTCTTATGTCTGTCTCCATTTCTCAACGTACTTTCTTCTTTGGTCGTCCTATTTTCCTTTGACTTTGAGGATTCGAAGTGAGGGCTTGCCTTGTGATGTAGTTAAGTACTTTCCTCAACATTACTAGACATAGGTTAATTTACATTGAAGTTGTAAATTAAAATCTATTCATGATAGAAAGTGAAATGCCAATCAGAACTCTTTCAATAATCTAGTTTATAATTACTATTAGTAGTTGAATTATAAACAAAAAACACTAATCATGCGTTACTAAGTTTATTTTTAAATTAAATAAAATAGTTTCATTTAAAAGAGTAACCATATACCCAACAATTAAATGTTATTTGTTTATTGGGATCAAATTATCGAATCAAAATTCAATTAACATTAAATTGATATTCTATTCTAACATAAATTGTTACTAACTCGTTTTTTTGTTAAAAAGATCATAAGTGGAAAGATTTTATCATGGAAATATAAAGTTTGATAGATAATAATGATCATCTCTATTGATTTAATCACTTCCTGCTGATTTCTAACAACAATAATACCAGCCCATAGTATATATACATATATATTTATACTAGATAAAGGATGTTGGTAACGTGATTTTTATTACCCATTACCCATACAAAATGTGTAAATAATATATTAATATATAAAAAAGGGGGTTTTGTGGATATTATAGTGACTTTATTAGTTGAAATCATGAATCAATTGAAGCTAGACCATTATGGAAAACCTGGAAGCACTGGACGGCCGTTTCATCATATTGCGGGACTCCTCAGCAGTGTGGACCCATGACCCTGTTCTCTGGATTCGAACCCAGAGCCTCCAGACTTCCGTGCGTACGCTTAACCTCCAGACCACTGAACTGGCATCCAATAGTGTTAATGTCTAACTTCGACCAGTTCAAAAAATCGCGTCAACATCCACCATTGTCTTCAATCAGTTACTATCTCACAACAAACCTGGTTGAATTCCATCAGTCACGGCTTCACACTAGAATTCCAGGAAATACCGTTTAATGCCGGCTCAGTGGTCTAAAGTTTAAGCATTTGCGCTCGAGACCGATGGATCCTAGGTTAGAATCTTGCGAGACAGATTGTGAATGCGTACTGCTGAGGAGTCCCATACTAGGATGAAACAGCCATCTACTGCTCCCAGGTTTTCCATAATGATCTAACTTCAATTGACTTTTGATCTCAATTATTAAAATTATTGCATAAAATTTAATAATTTCCTCTTCAACAAATAAACTTCCAGCTGAAGAGGAATTTAGGATAAGGTACTGAAAATCTATAGGGAATACATTGAACAAATCACTAAACTACATCACAAAGCAAGCATTAATATGGAACCCTGAGAAAAAAAAGGAAAAATGAAAGATCGAATAACAAACTTCATCGGGAATTTGAAGCAGACATTAAAAGAATGAATAGCCACTGGAGACCACTGGAAAGGACTGTCCAGGACAGATTTTACTAGAAATTGTTAATGGATGACCTATGCTCTTTCAAGAGAGGTAACAAGTGTAGATAAGTAGTAAGTATAAAAGTTACAAATATAATATAGACAATTTAAAAAGTACTACTCATTTATAGGACATAGTACTGAATGAATGAATTTTATAACTTGAAGAATCTATTTACAAATTCACATGTCAACTAAAGATAAGTGAACAATATCTCTATTCGCAAACGTTTTATTAAAAAACCAAATACTTTAATAGCCATTTAAACTGACAGCTGAACTACATTAAACAAATATGCTTGGATTGACAATATTCGGAAAACTCCACAATTTTAAGGCTTTCATATAAAAGTTAACATGTACAATCACATATTCACGTTAAAACACAAGCTTTTCATGAAGTCATGAAAATCGCAAGGTTATTAACTATGGTACAAGATTCGATGGTATCATGTTCTGTTTATTCTATAAACAATAGAAAGTTAAAAAAAAACTCTTCCTACTCAATTAAAGACTTTCCAACCATTTTTTATTTGACGACATGGAGAGTTTAATTATATAACTTATTAGCAATATGATGAGCAAGGGCTTAATTGATTAGAGCGTGAGTAGCATATGATCTTGGTTTTTATCCTCCGATCGTGTGTGACATGTATTCACTTTCTGGGGTGTAATCATATTAGTTTTATATTGGCTGACTATAAGAAGTTAATTTTGTGATATTTTACATCAATGATTATTCAGTAAATTATTTTTCATTAGTATAAGGAGATTAGTAGAGATTGTAGAATCCTTATTGTTTAAATCGCAGGCTGATTTTAATTAGACCACCATTAAAAACTTAGAATCGCCAGGTGACTGCTTCGTTATGTATTAGACTCTTCAGCCATGCGCGTCTACGACTCGGGATCCGGAAATAAAATTTAGGACCTTCGGTCTAGTTCAACAATGCTCGATCTCTGGATCCCTGAACCGGTATCCAACGATCCGGCTATTTAAGTTAAGGCGGTTTTTATTATTGAGCAGCACCCATTTATTGCTTGCAGTGGATAGCTGTTCACGTCTGACATTTATTGAACTCCATTGGTCACAGAATTTTAGTGATGGTCTACCTAAGGCCAGTTTCTGAGTTGAATTATGAAAATGATTAAATAATTGGCGTTGAATACTACTAAGTTTAATCCATACCAAACAACCTGTCAATTCGATTGTAAACAAATCATATAAAAAGTATTCCATACAGATATCGTATTGATTTATTTTACGTGCCAGTTGAGTTCTTATCTTTTGCCTTTGTGTTCTTATAACCGTCACCCAATTTATTATTTTCAAAAGTAATCACCATGTCAGTTAATTATTCCATTGAAACAATAATCAAGAGTAGTGTGTTGGAACAAGTTGTCTCAATCCAAACTTATTCATCTTAAATACTGTAATCAATTAGCCAATCAATCCTTTATTTCTTGAACCACTTTAAGTAATAAAATTTTCTATTTTTGAAATATAAGAAGAGAGTAGATTAAAATTATCGATCTATACAATGATAAAACACATTCTTGACCATTCAACTTGACTTTATTGAAGTATACAATTTGAACATAGCAGTGAGTTCAACCCCTAGAATTCAACAAATTATTATTTTTATATATTAACATACCTTTATTTAGGATATGATCTTTTATTTTTAACCATACGAATTAATAAAATGATATAATTTTGTCAAGAATTATATTATCTGAAGCTGCTCATTGAAGGAATAAAGGCTCTTGTATAGAACTAGCAATTGTTTTACATTCACCTTTTTAAAAGCCAAGCCGGCTAGTGTTCTGAGATGCGGCCAATGCAACTTGCTTCACATGGGTAAGTAAATTTATAAATATACATTAATATGGGCCAAAGCAAAAATTTGTCGTTAACACATTCATGAATGGTAGGCGGACATGTGAAAACATTTGAGAGTTTAGTTAAGTAGAACGTTTTATTCAACGATTTTGGAATCCATTTATTTGAGATTTCAACAGCCATGTCTCCTTTAAATTCCATATTCATAAATAGGGTTTTCTTTTGTACTCTTATTTTAAGGTAATCTACATAGTCAAAGGAATTGGATGGAAAGGATATTAAATAAGTATTTTATGCACTGCTAAGGTATTGGCAATCCACGAAGGAATAATGTATAAGTATTACAATTGATTGATCACTGGGTGGTGATCAATGTCTTGCTTGTTTAGTCCTTATTAGTGCAGATCGAATGCTATCGATCATGTTGCAATGTGGCCACCAGTCTAGGTGACTCGACACTGCGGGCACTATGTATTGAGATTTAGATAGTGGTTGGAGGTAGTCAACAGGAAACCCTGGACCCGGGTTTCGTGCTATTTGGCACTCGTCAGCAAGGTGTACCTGTAATCTTGAGGGAACTGGTGCTCCCTGGCGGATTCGATCTCGTGTCACCCAGCTTCACAGTCAGAGACGTTACCACTGAGCTATCCGGGCAGCAACTAACCTCCTTTAAAATTGTGAGTCAAGGCTGACTGTGAAGCTGGGTGACACGAGATCGAATCCGCCAGGGAGCACCAGTTCCCTCAAGATTACAGGTACACCTTGCTGGCGAGTGCCAAATAGCACGAAACCCGGGTCCAGGGTCTCCTGTTGACTACCTCCAACCACCATCTAAAATGTATAAGCATACTTACGCTTGTTACCCCTCGTAAAGGAGCATAGGTCACTTATCAGAATTATTTTTTTTTTAAAATAAAACATAAAGAAGATATTCTATCGAGAAAAAAAGAATAAATTCCAAAGTTAATTATGTTGTTTTCTTAGTTTTGGAAAATACAATCAACAAGAGGTTTTGTGAATATTATAGTCATTTTACTTATTGAATTCATGATTTGATTGAAACTAGACTATCATGACAAACCTAGAAGCCTTTGAACAGCCATTTCTTCCTAATATCCTAGTACAATCGGAAAATTATTTTCAACAATTTATTATTTATAATCATAATGTCACTTATATTGTTTTCATCTTTCCTAATACAAACTAACTTATCTGTCATTATATTGTTGAAGAGAGAAAAATTAAAAATAAAGAAGATTGTACTGTATCTATTTACACATATACAATTTACTTATAGAATATAAATATCACTAATCTAATCAAAACATAAATATTATGAACAATACTATTTAGTATCAATCAGTTCTTTACTGAAATACAAACAAACAAACAAATAACTATATAGATCAGTAAGATATAAGATAGGGTGAATATATTGGTTGTTGCATACTGTATTGACAGTGATATATATATTTATTCCTTTGTTTTGCCTGCCTACGGATACTACTATTTACATAAACAAATAGTATATATATATATATATATATATATATATATATATATATATATATATATATATATATATATATATATATATATAGGGTCTTTTCTACTGCCTCAACATATAAATTTATTATCGGTAGATTATTGTATGATTTGATTCATGCGTAGGATTTAAACAAAAATAACGTATGAATTAATCATTATTAGATAAATTATTGAATAATGAATATTGTTGAAAGAGAAAAAAACAATGAAAATAAATTTTGTTTTTTGATAGTTTAAAGTTTTTTTTAAAATTTTTAATCAGTTTACAAAAAAAATGTTTTGATTTTTTAAGAAAATAACATTCTGATAAAGAAGGGTATTGTGGATATTATAGTAATTTAATGCTTGAATTGATAAGTCAATTAAAACTAGACCACCATGAAAATCTGGAGGCCATAGACTACCGTTTCATCCTAGTGTGGAACTCCTCTACAGTGCGCATCCATGACACTGCATCAAAGGGACTCGAGCCTAGGTCCTTCAGATTTGCTTGCGAACTCTTAACTTTTGGACTACCGAGCCAGCATCCAATGATGTATATGTCTAAATTCAATCAATTCACGAAATTGCACCACCGTCCACCATTTATATAAATGGGTTACTATCTCACAAGTGACCCGATTGAACTCCACCGTTGGATGTCAGCTCAGTGGTCTAGAAGTTAAGTTTTTGCGTGCAAGACCGATAAATCCTGGGTTTGGATCTCACAAGTCGGGGTCACGGATGCGAACTACTGAAAAGTCCCATACTAGAATGGAACAGCCATTTAGTACTTTTAGGTTTTCCATGGCGCTCTAGCTTCAATTGACTCATGAATTCAATTAATAAGTTAAATTTTCTTCCATTGATTCGATTACATAATTAATATTAAATTATAGTTGAAATGACACCTATTTGACGTTAGCTAATATAAATAAATCATGAAAGCAACTGTTTCGTGTTTTTTATAATAATAATAATAAGTAATTATCATACAATCGGAGATAGTGAAACATATATTGTGGGTTTTTTTCTAAGTAATAAACTGAACTCAACGCGCGAAGCCAGTAGGTCCTGTGTTCGAGCCCCGGGTGGTGCGGGGTCGTGGATGCGCACTGCTGAGGAGTCCCATACTAGGACGAAACGGCCGTCCAGTGCTTTCAGGTTTTCAATGGTGGTCTAGCTTCAACTGACTCATGATTTCAATCTGTGAAAATTTCTAAAAATCTCCACAAAACACATTCTGATAAACTATAATGTTTGTATATTCTTTTTTATGAAATAATTCCACACTAAATCGTAATTTTGTATGAGTTTGTTAGGAAATAGAATTATTTCATTAGAGTTTCATATTTCATAAATTAAGTGTAAACTTTAAAAACATTAATAATGAGTATCAGTTATTGCCATTCAGGTTTGAAATACCCGAACATTTTTGGAAATTTACCTGATCATTCTTGTAGCACTATTTGTACATTAAAAACTAATGATTCATTAATTTACATAGTTCTAACCTGAGATTTTGAAAGATCTCTGTGAAGAAAACTAGAATATAAATCTTGATAATCTTTAATGACCATTATTATAATGTGAGTAGACTTTTGTTATATTTGAACTGTATTATAAACAATATTGTCATGAGTATAAAAGTTATCATAGCATAATGGGTTCAATTAGAATGAAAAAAGATTTTTTTTCACAAAATCGTAATGTGGATAAATGTAACTATCCAAGAAAACTATCGATTTTGGTCAGGATATTGTAACATTTTAATGTATGAAAACCCAGTTAGTTTTCAGACTTACCACAGTGCAGTGAATGTTCATTAAATTTTATTAAACTGGAAGGTTTTTCTCATTTGGCATCCATTAAAGTATTACATTGATTAAATATGTTTGCATATTTCTACGATTATAGAAAGTATTTCAATCTGATTCAGCCAAATATCTATTTTAATCAAAAAGAGGTTTTGTGGATATTATAGTAATTTTATAGTTAAATTCCTGAGTCAATTAAAACTAGACCACCAATGAAAAACCTGGAAGCACTGGACGTCTGTTTCATTCTAGTGCGGGATAGTAGATGTGCACTGTTGAGTAGTCCCATACTGAGATGAAATGGGCCGTCTAATGCTTCCAGATTTCCCATAGTGGTCTAGATTTAATTGACTCATTAATCTAATTATTAAAATATCTGTTTATTCATTTTTGAAGAACTTCGTTATTAATGAGAAAATCTTCTCACTGTACATATTCCTTATGTGTAATCACTTTCATACAATTAGTTCCCTTTATGAATTTAAATAAAGCAAGAGCAAATATTGATGCAGAATAGTATGAATTCATAATATTTCGGTTTCGCATCAGCTGCATACAACCAAATATGCGGTAGAATTTTACATTGAGATAGTGTAAAACAATTGACATAAATGACTGGAATGACAAAGGTTTACAACAATAACGATATATATATGCAAGAACAGGTCAGAGGTTAATTAGTGTTAGAATTAAGAAAACAATTAAGGAAGTGTGGTGTAATGGTTTAGTGGAGTTATACATTGTGTGATAATTTTAGAGGTAGTTAAGGATTCATGGAATTAAGCAGTGATAGAATAGGTTATGTAATAATTGAATGGAATTTGAAAAGCTAACAAAATTTGAGAGGGTAAGTGGGCTGAAATGTGTGAATGGAAAGTTGGTTTACTAGTTCAGTAATGAGAGAGGAAGGGAATATAACACTAAATAAATATTTTAAAAATAATTAAGATTACGTAAATAACCAACCAATAAAATATAAAATAAAATGGATTAACAGGGTAATAATTAGTTAACTACTGTCTCTTTCTGAATACATAAATCCGGTTTAAGTTTTCTTATCGCGATCGCTTTGGCAAAACGGAGAGCAATCGTACTTTTTTGTCTACTTATAATTTTAAAAACGTGCAGAATATTGATGGTAAGCCCGGTGTCAAGTAAACGCCGAACTATTGCACTATTGAGAGCTCTAGTCCTTTTCAGCCTCAAGTTTTTTGGAACATGCTCAGAAATCACTTTGATATGTATTATTCTTTAAGAAATGATAGTTTACTATATTCAAATCAAGGAATTAATAACATATTCATATAATGTCTACTACAACACAACATGACTATCATTAGATTTCACTAATGATCTCATTATTTTGCATTTTGTATTTTTTTTTCTTTTTACAGTAATTATACCAGCATTAATGCAAACAGCTGCTGCATATGTATGGGCAGCACAAATACGTCGTGAATCTGTGACACCAACACAATTACAACAATGTAAAAAAAATCAATCTATATCAAAAAATAATAATAATAAAATTCAAAAACAAATTAAAAAGCATAGATTACCAAAACAAGATCGTACATTATTTCTATATCGTATATTAGCTTGTACGGCATCACTTCTTGTTCTTATCTTTTCTACATTACCCCAATTAGTTATTGTTGTTGCTAAGCCACAAATAGCTGATAGTATAGATAAACGTTGGGGTTGGTGTCATGCATTTGTATATGCTGATCATGTGACAAGATGTTTTGCAAGTTATTTAATTGTAATACCATTTTTTTTATTATTTTGGAATTTTTTATTTAGTGAAATATTACCACATCATCATTTCATTATGCGTAATGTATTTGGAGTTATTTTAAAATCATCAATTATTATAGCCTTATTTTCTTTATGTATACCAATACCAATTGTAGTAAGACAATATGAGAAAATGTGTACATCTAATAAAATATGTTTATGTGGACCAACAATGCATGGGATTGCAACATTTATATATTATGATTTTGTTGCCACTCGTATTATTCCAGCTATATTTGTTATATTTATAAGTATTGGATTTTTACGTTGGTTACCTAGAGAAGATTATGGTGTATTTTATGAACCAGCAATATTTTTAGCTTTTATGATACCTCATGTATTATGTGAAGTTATTATACATATATTTCATCGTGCTCATATAATCAATAAATTAATTAATGTGAATTTTAGTAATTTTATGCTTTTATCTTATGCATTATATCATATGTCATTTAGTTGTACATTTGTATTGGCTACATTACGTTCAATGTTAAGTGAAATACAAGAAGAACGACGTAAACGAAGTATGCTTTTATATGATGAAACTATTGATACATCGAAACAACCATCATCTAGTCGAAATAAAACTACTATACGTATAGCTGATAATAATAATAATAATAAAACTAATCAAATGCACGGAACTAAACGTCGTACAAATTTAATACATGGTTTACAAAAACAATTCTCTGTAGCTTATCGTTGGAAACCAGATTTTACTGATGAAGAAACTGGTTTTATTTCTGGACAAATAGATGAATTATCTATGGAACAATCAACAAATCAAAATATTTCTAATATAAATGAAAATGAATCTAATTTATCAGATATACAAAATGAAATAAATGAAAAGTGTACAGATGATGCAATGTTACATTATGCTATATTACAAAGATCAGCTAGTTTAAAAAGAAAAGAACAAGAACAACGTATAAAACCACAAGCACATACATCATATAGTATTATACGAAAATTAAATTCACAACAATGTCAACCATTACAACAACAACAACAACAACAACAACAACGTGCCATATTGTATCCTATTAATAACCAATTGAGTTAATGAATTAACATTTCTTATACAAGATTCCTATTTATCAATATGATAGACTCCATCGTGACAGAAATCAATACTCATTTTGAAATATATATATACATATGTTGATATTTCTTTTAGGATTTAATGTCATAATATCATTTACCCTTCAATATTGATTTAGTTTAACCTTACGGTGAAATTTGTAATATTGATTGAAGTTGTTCATGTTATTTCCGATTTGAATCATTTGCCAACTTCATTGTTACATCATAAATTGTTGGAACTACACTGAATGTAACTAGAATTCATTTTGAAATATATCCAGTAAAATCTATACATTGTATATAAATTACCATTATTCAAACATTTCAAATACTATTAGTTCTGTGTATTAAAATGATTATAAACAAAATATGAAAAAATAATGACTTAATGTCTGTTATGAATTATCCTATTAGCTTGGTAGTTTAATAAAAGTTATATTGGGTCTCATAAAACATTGACTTGTAAGAACCTGACATGTTCACATAACTAGGAATAATATATCTGATTATGATCACAGTTTCACTCGTTCTGTCAAGATATATCTTCTTTAAGGAAAAGAATAGGTGAGTAGATGTAAGGTTATAAAAGACACTTCAGCAGAAAACATCTATAAAAATCCTTAAAATATAACTCTTGACATATACGAAGTAACCACGGAACAACATTGTATGTTAAAGTATTCATAGTACTTCATACTTGTTAGGACGGAATAACATGAAAGATTATATTTTAGAAATTTCACAGGTTGAAATCATGAGTCGATTGAAGCTAGACCACTTGAGAGCATTGAACGGCCGTTTCGTCCTAGTATGGGACTCCTCAGCAGTGCGCATCCACGATCCCGCACCACGCGGGGCTCGAAACCAGGACCTACTGGCTTTGCGCGCGAGCACTTAACCACTAGATCACGGAGACGGCATTCAACGGTGTTAATGTCTCGCGTGGTGCGGGATTGTGGATGCGTACTGCTGAGGGGTCCCATACTAGGATGAAACGGCGGTTCAGTGCTTCCAGGTTTTCCATGATGGTCTAGCTTCAATCGACTCATGATTTCAACCTGTGAAATTTCTAAAACTCTCCACAAAAACCCATTCTGATCAGATTTTAGTTTATTGTGATTTTTGTTTGGTGCAACATTTTTTGTATAAATTTAGTTTATACTTTGTTCAATGGAACCCACAACATTTGTGTTGTATGAATTAAGTGCAAAATCCATTTCTGTATTTCTACTATTTCACTTATACATGATATTCGTCGACTTATCATCATCAAATGCCAGTAAAACCTGTAGAATAACATTCATCAAGAATCATACTAACAGTTAGTCGATAATTTATAGATTACGTGTTCTCACAGCGTAGGTGATTCACGATTGTCTTATTCTCTGACCAATCTTACTGTCTTCCACTGAGAAGTGTAATTTATTTTGAAAGAATTATAGTGTTCGATGTGTTATAGCTAGAAATATCCCTTAACAATACATAAGTGAACTGAAAATATGTTCCAATTCTAACCAAACACTTCAGTACATAAGTCAGATTATGAGTACTCAGGTGATGATTTAGATGAACTATCTCATTGTATGAATGTATAAACTTACGTCAAATTACGCAAAACTGGCTATTTAGGGACTAAAGCACTCAATTATCAACCACAGGAATGCATCCTTGAATCTGATTGCAAATAATTTGTCTTGGTCATTTGGTTAGTAATATTAGCCCATCTACACATTATGGTTCACTGCCTCGTAAATAAACGTAAACTTGCTAAGCGACTTACATTATCAACTAGATGATTATCCATACCAAAACATCATTACGTTAAATTATGGTAAAACTGCTTTTAGAAATTAACAACGACTGGTTAATGTTTTATGTATATTATGCTTAATGATATACATAGTTTTCCGTTATCAAATCTAGAACAACCTTTTACCAAAATGCAAACAGAGAATATCGTACACATAAGTGGTAATTTGTTCACTCGATGTCCAGTCGCTGTCCTGTTAGAAATGTCATTTAAGGTCTAACATGGTTAAAGAAACACAACAGATTATAAAAATTATACGGTAATAGTAGACTAGACAATTAGTGATATCTCACAATTCATTATGAGCATGTTATAAGTATTAGGATTATTACTTCTACCAGTAAAATACGTTTCATATGAAATAACGTTAAACGATGCATAAAATCTAAAACCTTATGCTTGTGGAATCAAACACAGTGAATGAACATTCACGTGAGAAAACCAGCTTCTAGTTCAATACACAATCACATAGTGATTTAGTAAAATATAAAAATCATACCTCAAATACATCATTTTCACATCTTCTTTAAATTGTCTTCTACAATCTTTATTGTTTCGTCATTCATGTTATTATTTTGATTGTTTTCAGTTTTGTTCTCTCTTCTCTTTATTTAAATCTTTGTAAACTTCTACTCACAGATATCCCACTTCCTACTAATATCACGTACTACTTATATCTACAAACATCAGTAGCACATATCCCATAAATACTATTTAAATTACTAATCAAAACTTTGAATAAATGTTATCCAAATATTAGTAAACGATCTCATTATCAAGTTATTTAACAAGTTTACTCTCAAAAATCAATCTACATTTATTTTAACCAATAAAAAATGTTTTTCTGGTTAGCGTTTTTTTAGCGAGTTAGTTTTCTACGGGATGGGGTCACTAACCCCATGCCCAATCCACCTACTTTTTCCGGGCTTGGGACTGGCAGTAGTCCCCGGATGAACCCCAGGCAGAGTTCAATAAAAAAAATTAATAAGTAGACATTAAAATGAAACAAAATTTACATGAAAATAGAAATCAATTCATTACTGATTCTTACATAATTATTTTCAATTCTTTAATGCAGAAAAAACATTATTGTTATTATTATTACGACATTTACCACAGTAATATTAAGGTCATGGTCACTATGTACAATAAATAATATACTACAGCACAGCGTGATAAAAAAGATGAATGAAAAAAAAGAAGAAAAACTTAGTGTAATTTGCCTTACTGACATTCATTCATTTTAAAAGACTAAATCTATTTCAAGGATATACACAACCCACTGGTCAATACTAATTTTATATACATAAAACAATAGTTTGGATAAATAAAAAAGTAATAATAATTATGATAGGGTATGGAAAAGTTTTCTTAATTATGCCTTACTGTTATTCAAATTATATGAAATGAACTAAAGCTACTTTACTAATTAGTGAACAACATGTTAGTGAAATTCACTTGGTGATTTTTACTTGTATCTTTTCATTGTTGTTTAGGATTGTAAATGATTAGTCTCTTGTTGGCATATGTGCATCGTGTGCGGATTGCCTTGATATTGCTTTAATTCACAAGCTTTATAAACAAAGATGGATAGTGGCTAGCAGTGCAATCTAGGACATGCGTTTCGTTCTATTTAGGACTCCTCAGTTGAATGTACTTGCATTCCAGAGTTCATGTTCACTCTGAGACTCGAACTCAGTACTATTCTCCTTAAACGTCATCACGTTATACAACATTATAGTTATTTAACATTATAATAAACAATGAAATTACCATAAGTGGTAAAATTTATTAGTCGATTTAGATGGTATTGAATAGAATGAAAACTGACTTTCATTACCTTACCAATAAAACTAACTCCACATTTTTATTCTATTGACATTTTTCTAGTTTTCCGTAGCAACCTACTATTTTGAGCAGTGCACGATCGTATTGACTTAAAACACCAAACAGTTATTGTGATCATAAATTTTTGTGTATAAATAGGATCTTCATAGAAAAGATATTTCGTTTGAATTCACTAATTTGTGTCGTTTCGTTAACATGAATGACGTTAATTTATACCTTCTTGATGATTCATATTCCACCTTGAATCTGGATCTGTCTGTTTTTTATATTATGCTACTGAAGTTATGAACAGTATAAACCTCCGAAACGCAAGATAATTCTTAAGTTCACCACAACACAAATAATGATTCCGTCATTTCATCACCATTACGTAGTCTGAATTAGGACGCGAGTACCTAGTTGAGAATGACTGTAGTAATTTAGTGTTAATCTAAACTATATATTACTTTGAGAAAAGCAGAAATCCAAAGCTGTTTTCCAACTGTAATCTATTTCATTCTCAATAATAATCTAATAGTTATAATATCCAGCTAGTACCATTTAAATGAAAATATACTGGACTCGTTCCTTTCTATATAACGGTATATAAAGCTTCAACTAAAATATTACTCGTTGTACAATATACGACGAAAACGATAAAAAATTATCATTTCATCACTAACAATTTGCAATATTCAGAGTGACAAATCTTCTTACTGAACGGTTGAATTGTTATCCTCAGTTTTTCTAATAACCCCCATACTAGCTCTACACGACAACTTGAACACGAGAGAAAAGCAGAAAAATATGTAAAGAACGCTTTACTCCAAGGTTAGTTTATATACGGAAAATTGGTGGTATTTATAGCATTTCAAATGGCCTTAAGCTTCTGGAAAGTTCTATAACCCTATTAAACATAGCAGGATAGGTAATCATTCATTCAGAAATGTAACATGTGACTTTTCACTTTCTAGATGTGTTTTTTTGAGAAACCTCTATTCAATACTAAATAAAATGTTTCCCAGCGTTTTCAAAGCTTCTTTGAGTTTTTTTTCTAAGTAATATGCTGGGTTTCCCCAACAAATAGCAATACATGCAAGTGAATAACATTTTTTGAATCAAACTTTCATCAGGTTTTAATTTAATACACGTTTATATTTATCACGAACATTAAACCAATCGAGGACATTTGTGTGCTAATGATAACAATGAAAAAGAATCATAAAACTAACTACAATCAGTAAAAATTCTAAATTAACTGTAAGTTGACAGGTATGGTAGTAAACATAAGTAAATTAACAGCATGATAACATACACAAATGTAATGAGACAAAAAGTAGGACAGTTTTCTATAAAAAAAATAATCAGAAACATGTGAATAGTCAGTTTATGTATGCGAATAGTGACGAAGAAGAAAAAGCAAACAAACAAATGTTAGAAATAATTAGTAATATAGTTTCTTAGGTTTCGTCTAGCCAAATGTTTTTGTAGACATAAAGATTGAGGTTGTCTGCTCGAACATCTCTAGCTTCTTCCATGTGTTAGAGACTAAAAAACTTAAGAAATTTGAAGGTATTCAATAAATTACTTTAATAACTTTGGTTATATCCAAAACAGGACTTCTGTCAGTCAAATATAACAGAGCTGCTTATTCAATTTATTAAACCTGTTCCAAACCACAACAGGCTAAATAATCCGGTTGTATGCCTGATGTAGCATTCGCCACAAGAGTAGCCGAGTTGGTAAATACGCATGGATATGATAAAACGGAACAAATTATGCTTTTTTGTAACTACTGAAGGTAGGCTAGGAAATGATTGACTGAGACTGACTGAATTCAAAGCCCTTATCTTCACAGTACTTAGTTTACTATGTAGCACGTATCACGCTGGTAAATCGTTGTTAAACTGCAGATTCAAGAAAAGAGGTTACATGTACATAGTCAGTATGTCTATTCCAGTCTATATTATACACCTACTTCTTCAGAGAACTCTATGAGCAGCTTATTTCAGTCGATAGATTACGTTTTGAACAACAGGTTCTCGTTCATAGTGTCATCTTAACATATCTTACTGGCAATATTTGTTAAGCATACAATTAGGTTTCTCTTGTAACGATTTAAATAATTTCATGTATTGACAAAAAGTTGAACTTTTTCTAAACACGTTGCTGTCGATAAATCCGTCTTTTTTTACGAAAGCATATTTGCTGCCAATCTCCTTCTCATAATTGAAACTGATTGTCAGCTGTACACTTCTAAGTTATCCTTGGATTTGTCTTTTGCAACTCCATCTGTAGCTCTTCTAATGATACTGCAGATCTCAAGACCCCCAAATGCCCTGGTACGACCGAGAGTGGGGAAAGTCCACTCTCCCTCTCGAAATGCTCTCACATGGCCACGCGTATATAGCCTCTGCCAAGGAAGTCCTACTCACTGCCTTCTCGTGGCGGAGGTGTTGTTTACGAAAATGAGAGGACGAAAAGCGAATGTCCGGCGCTTTAACCGGATTCCAAACCAATGGTGCACATGGGCTCCAGTATCCTGCGGGAACAAATGGCGTATGGACCAATTGTTGGTAACCGGCTTCCATGGGACTGCACCTCCTGATGATGCTCCACTGCCTTGTGGATCAGACCCTCAGGTCGAAGGCTCCGGGTGTGGCCCCCTAAGTAAACCACCTGCCTCGGTTTGGGCATCCGGGCAGTATCACAGCCCTCACACATATCGAATGAAATTTTTGTGGCGCATATGTATTTGGTGCCTCTTTGTACCAATATCTTTGTGTTGAAATAAATAAATAAATCATCACCCCCATCGCGTAGAAAACAATCTTGCCAAGAAAACACCGACCAGAATAAACAAATTAAACCCTTTAAACTCTGCCCTGGGGATCGGAGGAGGAATTATGACGCCTCATGATGAAAGCCGAGACTTTTCGGAAGTCACGAGGTCGATGGCTCTTCTAACAACCAGAATGACAATTTTTATAGGTACATGAAACGTCCGGATAACATGGAAGACCGGATTCAGGATCACCAAAGCATCCTTCAAGACAAAGGAGGGAATCACGATGAATGTTATCCAATGTTATGCACCCACAAATGATAGCAATGAAAGCGATAAAGACTAGTTTTATGAGAGGCTGCAGTCTATCATATCAAAGCGCTCAGGAAAGGACCTGACATCCTGACGGACGATCTAAGCGCCAAAGTCGGAATGGACGACAACGGTTATGAAGATATCATGGGACAACACGGAATAGGAGGAAGGAAAAAAATAATGTAATTTGCAAAGTTATGTACATTGAAAAAATTGGTTATAGGAGGCACAATATTCTCATACAAACGCATGCTATATATGTCTCACCGGACCACTCCACAGAGAACCAGATCGATCATATTTGTATTACTAAAAAATTAAGGTCAATGGAAGACATAAGAATTAAGTGGGGAGCTGGTATATTTTGCTAAGATGAGAACGAAGCTAAAGAAACACTAAACAGCTGAGAAAACAGCACTACAAAGGTTCAATACAGCCTTCCTATGAGGTAATAACAAACTCGACGAATTCAAGTGAACTCTCAATAACAGGTTCCACGCCTTACAGGATCCACTGAAAGGAGTAGAAATTGCGATGAAGGACAACTGGAAAGGGATCAAAGAAGCACTGATGCATACCAAGTAAAAATTAGAGTCAGACAAGCTTGCTCACTCGCCCCACTTTTATATTTCTTCTCGTGGTTGACTGGATTATAAAGACTTCAACATAAGAGGGGAAGCATGAAATACAGTGGTCAGCTCGTATACAACTAGATGCTTCGCATTTCGCACATGACCTAGCTCTTCCATTTCATACACACCAACAAATACATATTAAGACAAACAGTGCATCAGCCACCTCTGCATCAAGAACAAAAGCAAGATCCTCAATTACAACACGAAGAACACCAACCCAATCACACTTGATGGAAAAACTCTGGAAGAGGTGGAATCTTTCACGTCCCTGCTCAGCGTCATCGATGAACAAGAAGAATCCGATGCAGATGTGAAGGCAAGGGTCGGCAAAACAAGGAAAGCATTCCTACAGTTGAACAACATATAAAACTCAAAACAACTGTCTGCAAGCCAACATCAAAATCAGAACCTTTAATACGAATGTCAAGACAGTTACTTCTATTGTACGGAATTGATACTTGCAAAACTAACACAACCATCATCAAATATTCACCAGGATTTCTAATTAGTTCTATTTGAAACATACTGAATGTCCGTTGACCGGATACCATGTGTAACAGCTTGCTGTGGGAAAAAGCGACTTAGTTTCTATTTGGAGAGGAAATAATGGAAATACGTTGGAGGTGGATAGGACATACATTACAGAAATCATCAAACTGCATCACGAGGCAAGCATTGCCTTGGAATCATGATGGGAAACGGAGAAGGGGAAGGCTGAACAACACACTACATTGGGAATTGGAAACAGTCATAAATAGGTTGAACAGCAACTGGAGATAACTTGAAAGGATTGCCTAGGACAGATTTCTATTTAGAATGTTGGTAGAAAGAGTAACAAGTCTAGGTAAGTAATATACTTATATATAGAAATGTAAAGAAGTCTAACAAAAATTGTTTGTAATTTGTAAGAATTTATCATTATTATTATTATCACTTCCTACTATTCAAATGATTGTTCCATTTTTAGACTATTTTATCAGTAATATATTTGATAAACAATAATTCATTCATATATAATTTTATCATGATGCGATAGCAAAAATGCTAAGACATTTACATGCATGATAATTATGTTTAATGTTAATTACAAAAATCCATTCAATTTTTATTTTTTTATTATTTTTGATTGTTATAAAGCTTGATTATTATACTTGAGCTTCAATATTACATAACTAATTACTACGTCTACTAGTTTCCATTAATGGGTGAATATTATTTACATGGATTAAATATATAATTTGAAGGTGGCACTTAATGTAGCAAGAAAGCTTCATATCAAATTCCAATCAAAAATTTCAAATAAAATTTTACAATAGATAGTTATGTTCTTCCGTAAACAAACTTTTGAAATAGCTTCTTAATTTATTACATAAAAACTGTCAAATGTCTACTATGAAGCTTGTGGATACTAATTTTATGATAACTGAAGCCTTCTTAAAATGTTAAATAATTTAATATCAGATTGGTTTTGTGAATATTATAATAATTTCAATGGTTAAGATCATGAGTCAGTTGAAGCTAGACCACCATGGAAAACCTGGAAGCACGGGATGGCCGTTTCGTCCTAATGTGGGGCTCCTCAGCGGTGCGCATCCACGGCCTCGCCTCCTGCGAGATTCGAACTCAGGGCCTGCTGGTTTCGCGCGCGAGCACTTAACCACTAGACCACTGAGTTGGCCGGCATCCGACGGTGTTAATGTCAAACTTCAACTAATCCACGAAATCGAGCGACACATCCACCATTGTCTTCAGTGAGTTACTACCTCACAACAGACCTGGTTAAACTCCACTTGTCACTACTTCTCACTAGAACTCCAGGATATACCTCGTGAAGCCAATCACTAGTGAGTATATGTTGATTAATATCAGATGGGTTTTGTGAATATTATAGTAGTTTCAATGGTTAAATAATTTGCTTGTAACTTGTATCAGTGAAAAAAATTATTATTGTTTCCTTTTTCAGTCAACTTTTTCTAATGTTTCCAATCACTCTGTCGTTAGTATTTAACCGTCGTCACATGAGACGTGTTTCATTATCGTTGAGATTCATCGGGTGGATGTGATGGTTTTGTCCAACGGTTGACATTCCATATATTTTTTGATCAACTTCGTCCTTATGTTTCAATACCTGAAAATAACCAAAATTGGAAAACCATATCCATTCAGTTTATAAACTTAATGGTTAATACGAAAAACATTACTTGTGCTTGAGATTGAAGATTTTGACATTTTTAATATCAAAATATGTAAAATAGAGTACAGAAGATAATTTAAAATGCTACATACATGAATCGGATGATTAAACTAAGATGTATCTTAGTTTCTCGAATTACGGTACTTTGCGGATGTTTGCTATTTATGGCTATTTCAGCTGGTTGACTAACAATAAGTCAACTATTCAACGTGTTAATTCGATGTGAATGAAAATGAAGTGTGTTCAAATTAGGATAAAAGTATATCCTATCACTGACAAAAAGATTAACGTCATTACTCGAGTTATATGTGATCTTTATAATCACAAACCATATCATCGAAAAGCTGTTCAATTGCAGTCCTTAACATCAATGTGAAGATTTAAACAAACAATACAAAATGAATTAAAACTTCACCTTATTGCACAAGTTAGTGGCTATCTAGACTCAGTAGCTAAGTGGATAATGCGATGGTTTTTGAAGCTAACGGTACTGTGTTCGAGTCCAAGAGTGAACATAAGCTCTGGGATTTAGGTGTATCCAGTTGATGAGTTTCAAACAGGACGAAACGCGCGTCATGGATTTCACTGCTAACCATTATCCGACCTTTCTTATTAAGCCATCGAAAGGCCTTTAATCAAATAGAGTCAAAAAATTAGATTTTTGAGTAAATCCAATTTTCACATATTGAACTCATGAGTCAGTTGAAGCTAGACCACCGTGGAAAACCTAGAAGCACTGGATGGCCGTTTTGTCCTAGTATGGGACTCCTCAGCAGTGCACATTCACGATCCCCCACCCGTGAGATTCGAACCCAGGACCTATCAGTCTCGCTCAAGGCGCTTAACCACCTAGACCTCTGAGCCGGCATCCAATGGTGTTAATGTCTAACTTCAACCAATACACAAAGTTGCGCCACCGTACACCATTGTCTTCAGTGAGCTGATATCGTGGATGCGCACTGCGGAATCCCACACTAGAACGAAACGGCCATCCAGTGCTTCCAGGTTTTCCATGGTGGTCTAGCTTCAACTGACTCATGATTTCAATCTGTGAAATTTCTAAAATCTCCACAAACCCCTTCTGATAAAAATCCAATTTTACTTTTCTTATAGTAATCAAAATCTGTCAAGTAAGGCTCTATTTACTATGACCTTAATTATACATCAGACAGAAGATGAAATTTCAAGATCATTGACTAAAGGTGATAAATTTTTGAAAGATTTTTAAGTTTACTACCATTGACTTTGTCTTTTAATTACTCATCATTTGTTTAGAAGTAATAGAAATTACATTTTGTATAAGATTTATCATTAATACGACAAGAGCAACCTCTAGGGAATAAACCGAAAAATTCTATATTACAAAGAATGTTGGAAATTTTTATTATAATTTAGTCAAAGACTTTACTTTTCTGACAATGTTCAATCCAGTTTAATAACTTAGCCTAGTTACAACGAGTACTTATTATTATTATTATTATTATTATTATTATTATTATTATGTTTGTTAGGTTTCAATATTTAGCTTAGTTATTCGAAAACCTACCAAAAACATTTAACATCATCAACATCTTACTTTAGTGAAGGAAAACACAGGTTAGAACAACCGATTATTATGTTTAACACAGAATTACAGAGATACTCGATATAATGAAAAAACCATACTCCAATACTTCATTTTCTAAATGTTCATTAATTGTATCAAACTTCATTGTTATTGAATTTCCATACCAATTGATTTCTGTTCCTATTCTTTCCTCCTCGATCTTCTCAATCATCTGCTGCCAGACATTCTATTCTTAAGTAGGGTTATATACTACTTATATCGAAATAAGTAGCACACATCACACTAGTAGTCAATTTCAGTTTGATTTTATAATTTCAATTATTTTATTTATTATTAAACAACACTTCATTTATAGTAATCAGATTTGTGAATTTCATCTTCGTTCAGATTATGCGTAAAGAAATTACAACGTAAAATTCTTCATTGTATTGTAATGAACGAGAACACAAGTGGGAACAGTCGAATGTAGAAGAAAAAAAATTTCAGAGCATCCTAGTAAAATTTGAGAACCATAAAGTAGTTTTTTTATTTGTAAAATAGAAATCGTTTGTCTTAAACTTGACTGTTCCTTCTTCAAAATGTTAATCAATCATCTCAGACTTCATTGTTCTTTCGTTTCCACACCAATCACTCTCTGCTCTCATTTTCTTCTCCTCGATCTTTTTAACCTTCTGCTGCCAGGTATTTCACGTTTGATTGATGATACGTACTACTAATATCTATCGAAATCAGTAGTACACACCACAATATCATGTCTGGTTTGTACTTGACTGATATTTTAATTTTACTGTTCCTAGAATAACTGTTTCTAGAAATTTTATTATGAAAAGTGTTTTACAGTTTTATTCTCTTATCAGTCAACTTAATTTGCTTGAATCCATTTTATTATTTTCCACGGTTTACTTTAGCCAACTGATTTTGATGTGTGTTTTTCCTTTTTGGAACTAATTAAAGAGGTAAATTATTTTTGCTTTTACAAATGAAAACTTTAATGTGATCATCTATAAATAGCACATTATAATAAAGATATTATATTTTACTAACATCACATTATGAGATAAGAAAATGACTTTGGGGAATCATAACAATAATGAGTAGTTTCATTGATGCTAATTCTTTCAATGTTTTTGTTATCAACATCAAGGAAACCAGATGACGGTAATGTTAGCTGATAAGCTTGTACAATGAATAGCTATTCAATGTTGTTTATTATGTTTGTTTATGATAAATCTTTTAATTGAACGCTAGATTCGGTCCCTAAGCTCTTCTAGTAACCCCTAGGCTAATTGTATACAGCAACCTGAACACGAGAGAAAAGTCACTAAATGTATAAGAAACGCTTTATAATACAGAAATTCCAGGGTTTTTATAGCGTTTTTGATGTTTTTGGGTCTCTGAATAATTCTCGAACGTTACTAAATATAATAGCAGTATAAATAACCATCCAATCAGAAACACAATATGTGACTTCATTTTCTAGATGTTTCTGGCAAAACTTCTAGTGAATGCTGATTGGATGAAATGTTTCCTAGCGTTTTCAGAGCCTTTTTTAGCGGTTTTTTTAAAGGAATTTTCTGGATCTCCACAATAGTTTGTTTAATCGAAATATCTTAAAAATATATTATTGATGTTACAAATTATTCAACCGATAATCTTATATTCACTTGGTATTGTTTGGCTTGTATCTTCCCATTGAGGTTTAAGACTGCAATTGATCACTCTGTTATTGGCATATGTGCATACTATGCGTATGTCTCGATATTGCCTTTATTCACAAGCTTTTTGTAAGCATTGATGGATACTGACTAGCAGTGGAATCCAGGACACGTGTTTGCGCAATTTGGGACTCGTCAGATGGATGCACCTGAGTCCTAAATAGGAAGAAACGCGCGTCCTGGATTCCACTGCTAGCCACTATCCATCATTGCTTACGATAAACTTATAGTTTATAATTATATCTAAATATGCAGACAATCTATGATAACTGATGTTAATTAGTGTTATAGTCATTTAATAGAAGAAAAATGTGAAACTTCAGTAATTATTAATTAGGTAATTAGTATGTATAATTTTCTAATGCATATTTTGAAATAGTTATTATTTCATAGTATTTCTACGTAGGCTTAATTGTAAACTGTCTTTTCAGTAATTAATTTCTGTTATATTTTCTTTCATTTGAAAATTAAAATAAGTTCACTTAAAATCTGTCATACAACTGTGACAATTTATGGTTTTGTATCTTATGCAAATAAGTAAGTGACTTATGTACTTAGGTAACATAGGTATTTAATAGTCTAGCTGTTGGGGACGATAGATCCCCAAACTCATATTTTTAAAATTTTATCGCATCGATCAACTTATTGATTAAATGTTTAAATATTTGTATTGGGGTCATTTGATGAAATGGACGATTAAATGTTTGTATAGCAGTCAGTTGATGAACCTATCAATTAGATGTGCAAATAGGTCAATTGATGAACTATCGATTAAATGTGCAAATAGGTCAATTTATGAACTCATTGATTAGTGTTTAAAATTTTCCTATGACAATATCGATTGCAAATATTGTATAAATACGCTTGAGTTGTGTGTTTGACTTGACTTGTTATCTGCTGTGTGTCTGCAGAATACACACTTCTACACTTTACCCAGACTTCTTGATCGAGTTAGCAGAGTTGGGGGACAACGAACCAGAATAGCTATCGAGTCGCTGAGTCACTGATCCTTCGTTCCGTTGAGTAAGACGCACCAGTAATAGCATTCAAGCGAATAACAAATCATAACACTAGCTGACTCCGTAGTTTATAGACCTCGAGTAGTTTTATTCCAGATTATTTCCTTAATTGTGTTTACACTTATCCGGTAGGACAATGAGATGTTAAAAGTTGTTTACAAACGATGATTGGAATACAGATTGCAAGCATTCAAATAAACATACAATTTATGTCAAAGTAAAGTGAATGGATGATGGAGTATGGATGCTGGGTTGTCAACCAAATCAAAGTATGATTCTTTAATTAAGTGAATAGGAGATATGTATACAGACAAATATATCTGTTGGAAAAATACCTAATTAAGAAATGAATAGTTAATTATAAGTAGATAAATACTATATGAACAATGCGACCAATAATGAAGGAACTAATAAAAATGAACAGTCGATTCTTCAAGTAGTACAATGACTCGTTTGTCACATAAATTACGGGCTTTAAAATCTATTTTCAAAAAGAAAAATCTATGTGTAGGTTTTAATAACAGAACTTATTACAGGTACTCGTAAACTGTCAACTGATTTTCTGGTGTTTTGATTAGTGCGGAGATGTTATAATGTAACCCATGACAAGTATAATAATTGAGTTAGTGAGATTATTTTTGAAAGTTTACTCAATACTTCAATGATGGTTTGTTTCAAGAATAAAGTTAAAACATTAAACGTATTAATTCACTAACACTATCACCTAGTTAAAATGTGGATCAAAATGTGAACATTTAGAATCATTTTACAAGCAAATAGATTTTTTCTTTCCTAAATCTGTCTACTTCGTCATTTGGGATATGAATACTTCCTTTAAATATGCATGACAGTATGTTATCAAATGTTTAACTAAAAAATCTGACTGATTGGAAGTTTGTCTAGCTTGAAAGTTAATAACGAATATCACCAATTGCGAATTTTAAGTTAATCCACAGGAATTTTGAATTCTGAACACACTATGGAAATTCTTAATAGTTGAAATCATGAGTCAACTGAAGCTGGACAACCAAATGTATCTAACACAACATTACAGGACTTGTTAATAAAATCTAACAATCATAAAGTAAATGCTTAATTTGCAAAATGACTCAGACTTCATTGTTCTTGCATTTTCATACAAATCGCATCCTGGTTCCATTCTTTACTGTTCGATCCTCTTGTCCCTCTGCTGTCAGACCTTCTGTTCACAACTAACATCATATATTACTTATGTGAGTATAAGTAGCACATAACACATCAAGATCCTGCCTCACGTGATTCGAACTCTGGACCTATCGGTCTCGCTCGCGAACGCTTGACTTCTAAACCACTGAGCTGGCATCCAACGGTGTTAATGTCTATCTTTAACTAATCCATGAAATTTCGCCACCGTCCACCATTGTCTTTAGTGAATTACTATCTGACAACAGACCCGGTTGAACTCCACTAGTCATTGCTTCTCACTAAAACTCCAGGAAACACCTCTTGGAACCAATCACCAGTGAGAATATGTTGATTAGTATCGGAAAGGTTAAAAGTTCGAACGCGAGACTGATATGTCTTGGGTTCGAATCTTTCGGGGCGGGATCGTGAATGCGCACTGTTGAAGACCCTCACAATAGAACGAAACAATCATCCAGTGCTTCCAAGTTTTCCATGATGGTCTAGCTTCAATTGACTCATGATCTCTACAAAACCACTTCTGATACATTATATATTCATGCAACGTTCTATTCATTTGCATAATAACAAAAAACAAATGAATAAACTTTAAGCTCTATTTCTTTTTAATTTAATTTAAAATAATAATGAATTACTGAAAGTGAATATGGATACAATGGATAAAGAAAAAAATTATCATGAGTTTTTGTATTTAACTTATTTCTAATATCCAATTGAATTGAATAATAAATTTATTATTTTTTTATTAGGGAAAAAAACTAAAATAAAATAAATTTAATATTCACTAATGAACATGAACATTAAGTTAATCAACATAAAAATCATGACAATGAAAACAAAAACTTTATTTATCAAAAGAAAGAAAAAAACAAAGAAAAGAAAATATATTTATATTTTATCAGAATGGGTTTTGTGGAGATTTTTAGAAATTTCACAAGTTGAAATCATGAGTCGATTGAAGCTAGACCATCGTGGAAAACCTAGAAGCACTGGACGGCCGTTTCGTCCCGGCATGGGACTCCTCAACAGTGGCATCCACGATCTAGCCCTCTGCGAGATTCCAACTCAGGACCTACTGGTTTCGTGCGTGAGCACTTAGCCATTAGACCACTGAGTCGGCATCCAACGGTGCTAATGTCTAACTTCAACCGTTGGATGCCGGCTCAGTGGTCTAATGGTTAAGTGCTCACGCGCGAAACCAGTAGGTCCCGGGTTCGAACCCCGCGATGTGCGGTGTCGTGGATGCGCACTGCTGAGGGGTCCCATACCAGGACGAAACGGCCGTCCAGTGCTTCTAGGTTTTCCATGGTGGTCTTACTTCAACTGACTCATGATTTCAACTTGTGATATTTATATTTGCTTAGAAGAATGATAACTAACAATCAACCAATCACTATTGACAATCAAAAATCAATGGATACTCACTCATAAAATATAGAGATAATAAATTTTAAACATTTTTGCCAAAAAGACTTTGAAAACTTATCAATCCAAGGCGATCTGCATGAATATCTAGGCTACCTGTCCCTACCATCTAGATATTTCAAATACGTTATCTGTTTACCTGTTTGTTTAAACAGATCATTATATCAATTCATTGCCTAAACTATTTAAGTGCTTGTGTGAAATGTTTACGACGTTTAGCTGTACAAGTTACAAAAAATGTACAATAGGAGACATTGTGATGGCTGGTAATATAAGATTGAAAAGAATGAATATTATTCAGATGTTGACTTTTGAAATGGTAATATATAAGTGGAGATCACTCAATATTCATTGTCAATATTGATCAAGAAATAAGAAGCGGAAACTCGATGAGAATTCCATATTGTACCAAAAATGTAATATTGAATAAAGCGAATAATGAATAAATAAATATAAGAAATAAAGATTTATAGAAAAACATTAATTATTAGGTTAACCTTATCACTGGTTTTCCAAAACATTTTTAAAGGTTTACTTCTGAAAATGCTTTTTGGATGAGACTATAATTTACGGACGGCATTTGAGCGACGCCAGACCGACCTTGAGAGTGTACACCTAATAAATAAGACAAAATGAGAGTTATAAACCAGTGTTAGGAACTGGAATCATGGATTACAGTTGATAGTTAGGGTAAAGAATTAGATTTAAGGTTTTCATCGCAAACTGATATCATCTATAATACCAAAACACCATTTAGCTCGAATGGATGAATGAATTTCGCGCCAAAATCCCAGACCTGTCATCTTATATCTGATTTGTTGATCCATGAATTATAATCTCGCCACTCTTTGTTTCTAATACGTCTAGTTTAGAAATCAAGAATTATGTACCATGATACACTTTATATTTCAAAAGGAAATAAAATGATGAAATATCACGATACAAATAATTAAACCAAAAAATGATTCACTAATTTGACAGATTTAAAGCAACATTCTTGACTATTATCTAGTTAATCAAAATCATGTTGATACAAAAACTGATTTGTTACAACAAGTTTTACTTGAACCAGTATCGAGTGTTTTACATGGTCTATTTAAGTATTAATCTATTTGATGGGTTTATTATGCTTATTAACAGACTAACATTATAAAAGTAACTGGTTGTTATGTAATCAAGCAACCGTTGCAATTATGTAATATGATGTAAATTATTAACTACCATTCAGTTTATCTTAACTTGATGAAATATTACTGCAGATAAATGATCTTTATGTTTGTTTGTTTTTTTCAGGTATCATATCATTTAACGATCGATTCATGTAGTCAATCTTGGGTGAAATTTTCTTTTATTGATAATTAAAAAACTTAAAATTCTTTCTGTTTTATTCACTTAATTTGATATGAAACTTTCATCTATCTACCAAGGACAATTGAATAAATAACTATTCTTAGTTGAATAATTATCAACTATAATAGCTTTAAAGATAATTAAAAAATCTTATTTCGAATAGTGTCATTACAAACAAATAATGCCTTGTTTATCATACAAATGTTATCAACTACATATTGTTGGAACTGAATCTTAGGAATGCTCTACAGTGAATCAAAAATAACTCAATTACTTGATATAAGTTAAACAGAGTTATTTCTCATACACGTTTTGAAGAATTAAGATTAAATTGTTAGACTACATGCCCAGATTATCGTAAACATTGAAATGATTCGCACTTTTAATAATTACTTGATTGAGTTTAGATGTTGAAAAAAGAATGTACTCTGAATTAATCTATTTTGAATGATGCATGTAATATCAAGTAAAATGGATGTATTTTAAAATGACATAACTTACTTACTTACTTACGCCTGTTACTCCTCGTGAAGGAGCATAGGCCACCCACCAGTACTCGTCATCCAACCCTGTCCTGGGCAATTCTTTCCTGTTATTATTCATCCTTTTCATATCTGCTTCTATTTCCCGACAAAATATGTTCTTCGGTCTTCTTCTTTTCTGTTTCCCTTCGGGATTCCAATTTAGGGCTTGCCTCGTGATGCAGTTTGATGATTTGCATAATGTATGTCCTATCCACTTCCATCGTCTTTTCCTAATTTTTCTCTTTAGCTGGAAGAGGGTTTGTCTTCTCCCATACAGGGCTGTTGGTGGTGGTATTTGACCAATGCATGTTGAATATCTTGCGTAGATAACTATTTACAAATACTTGTACCTTCTTGATGATGGTTGTTGTAGTTCTCTCATTTTCAGCTCTGTATAGTAGGACTGTCTTGATGTGATTTTGAATTAACGGTTATTATATGTTAAATTTTGTTCAAAGTTTGACCGCTGCTGCAAGATCTCCACAAGGTAACTTTCTGAATAAAACATTATTCTTTTTTTCCCAGTCAGATACCATATTAAAGTTTCTATTAACGTCCAGTACTTTAAACGTAGAAAATAAAAGTTTTGCGACTAAAGGATTTCTGATATCTGGCTTATTTTTGTGATTGTCTGTAGTGACTCACTTTTATCACGAGAACACGATTAGTCTATTGGAAACAATTATTACTATTACCAATTGTACCAGTGACTGTTTTAACGTGCTTTTGTTTAACTGTGCTAGAAACATCCATTATTCGTACACTTTGATTGTGACTTCGCACAAATTCGGTTACGTTCTGTAACCAAGCTTGTATCCTGGCACGATCTCGGTATCCTTTCGATACCACGAGATCGCCAGCAAATGTATCTCGACTTGGTCCATTAACTGCCTTCTGATATTTGTCTTCTCGGGGATTTTATGGAGTCATTTGGCCCGCGTTTCTTGATAGCGGTGTTCATAGTCAATTGGGACTCGACACCACGCTACATGTCCACCTTATTTGTGAAGTCAATTAATTGTAGGTGGATCAACATAATGCGGACAACTGTACACTGACATTTAATAATAATGATAAGATGAGGGTAAGTGGTTAAATAACTAAAAGTACGAGAGAAGTGCTAAGTGACAATATAACGTTCAAAATATAGACGCTTGTAAATTACTTCATATTGTCTTTGAGTAATCTGAATTTTAACTCGTAACCAACACGTTATTCAATAACCGTAATCTATTTAAACTATCAGTCGTTCTTGTTTGCTACTACTTCAACTAGAATTAAATGACCTACTACACTTCAGTATACTAGTTATTTTCTAGATATTCGTGTCCCAGTTCAAATCAATCCAAGTCACACACGATAAGGATTTGGTTTATTGGATTATTTAGTCAAGAAGTTTCACTAATTTTGTGGCCTTGATATCTTTAATAATAACTAATACATACATTCTCAATAAGTTACTTGATTCTCAATTTACAAAGTCATCTTATTTCAAGTTAGTATAACGTAGTGCTGTACTCGTCTAAAACAGTAAACTCATTTGATAATTTTTTCAACAAACAACCGTAGCTAATAGTACTTTCTAATTTATTGAAATAGATTATAAAATTCACTTATCCAAGAGTGTTCCGTAAGCTTTATTACAAAACACTAGTAACAAGTGAAACAGTGATTACAAATGACCAAACACGTAAAATGGTTGAGAAGTGTATTTTAAAAGAGACAAATAAACAATTAAATTTAAGTCGTCCATACGGTATTTAGGAAATTAAAATAAGGAAATATACAATATATTCTGAGTCATTTGTTATCCATAAAAACAAGTAAAAACGTACAATTGTTGAAACTAAAAAAACACATTCAAAAGTACATATAACAGAGCTAATACAAACATATATGCAAACAATGCAATATAAAACAAGACTTTTATTTTGTTTTAGTCTGATGTTTCAGTGGCTGGTTTAGATTTTATGCTTAGGCTAGACGTTCCAAGAATTAATTCTAATTGACCAAAGTTCTCAACATAGTGTTGTGGAGATTCTTGATTTTTAACTAAGATCATGAGATGATCAATGTTAAATCACAATTGAAAACATCGAAGCATTGGATGGCCGTTTCATCCTAGTACAGTACTTCTCAGCAGTGCTCATCCATGACCTCGCACACGGGATTCAAAGTCAGAACCTTCGCTCTCGCGTGCGGGCGCTTAACCTATAGACCACTGAGCCAGTATCCAACGATGTTAATGTCTAACTTCAAAATTCGTCAAATAAATAAATTTCGACACCTCCATACAGTGTCAAAATTCGTCAAATAAATAAATTTCGACACCTCCATACAGTGTCGAAATTTATTTATTTGACGAATTTTGAAGTTAGACATTAACATCGTTGGATACTGGCTCAGTGGTCTATAGGTTAAGCGCCCGCACGCGAGAGCGAAGGTTCTGACTTTGAATCCCGTGTGCGAGGTCATGGATGAGCACTGCTGAGCTAATAGCATACAACATTGATCAATATACACAAGGGTCTAGTAGTACAGGTCATTCCGAACGCCACACCACGTGATTAAGATTGAAGTAAAATGGCAAATAATATTCAAATCACGGTATCTGGTTGGCTAGACGAATTGGTGCGTGCAATTTAGAGGAGTAAGTTCCGAACAGATTTTATTGGAAAACCTTCGGACATTTACTAAAGGTTATGGTCCAGAAAAACAAACTAGCCAGCACGTTTGTGTTATTATACATGTGCATCTTAAATGACTGACACTTGTTTGAGGTCATCTGTTGACTCCATAATGAACAATGTTGATGAATGCCAAGGCGATTTAAATCCTACTCAAATTTTTATACGGTCTGTCGAATGACCACGTTAACGCAAAATAAATAATAATAAAAGTTGAATATAAAATCCGTTTTGGATTTCATTTGCACAAGCATCCAATGATCACAGAGTATGTGACGTGTTATGTACATGTAAGTAGACCAGGCGTTAAGAAAATATAATCAAAGGGAACTGACATACGTAAAAAAATGATAAAAGGTTACAGACGAATAATTGGTAAAGCTAAGTGCATCAGACTAATAAGATCAAAATGATTTATACGTTCAGAAACTAGATTAAGCTCATGTGGACGATACAAATAAGATGTGAATACACTCCTTTATATTCAGAACTACACTAAGTAAAAAAAACTAGCATTATATGTTGACAATTAAAGCAGAAAGTTTGGTATGGTGCGCTTAATATCTGAAAATATTAACGAAGACAATTTTGGGTACAGCACCATGTTCAAAATACTTATTCTCTTATATTTCTCGTTATATTTGACTCAATGACTGGAGACGAACGTACTGAATAAGAATTCGATAATAAACCGTAGGCAATTTTCATTGCATTATATGCACATACATTTTGTAGTGTTTGTATGAACTGATGCATATTTTTTACTCGATGTACGCCTAATTTTGAGTTCGAGATGGTGGAGAAGATTTGTAGCTCAGGTGGATGGTCTATTTGAAGTTTATGCTGATGATGTCGTTCAGAAGAACGATGAAAGCTCCACGACCAAACCATCTATCTCAGAGAACAAAACTCCACCATAATTTTGAGTTCTAAATACAATAAATTCGTTTGTGCTCACGTAGTTCCGTTTGGCTTAAATTGAGCCATTTCGGGGATTCATAGTTAATTCGAACACTTCTAATCATCATAACTTTTATTCACTCTGATTTTCACCATATTGTTTTAACATATTTAATGAATATTGTGAAGAGTGTTGAGCAAAATAAGATCCAGATTTGTGTTCAGGTCAGAAGGCGTACGTCCTTCGTTTATCGCTCTCTAGTGAGCCTCTGAGAGTGTACAAAATCAGTGATTTGTTTGTTCTCGACTTCCGTGCCCGCCTGCTACATAAAAGAGGATATATCAGGTCCGAAATCATTTTCTAAAATTCTATACATCAAAATCAAATCACCTCTTCATCTGTGATAGGACAGAGAAAATGTATCTGGATTCTCATATAGCTCACTCTATGGTAAACCCCGAAATTCTGACAACAACCTTCTGCACTTCATTCAAGATATCTGAGTCACTTTTTAAACAAGGGTTTGCAGCCTGAACGCAGGTTTTAGGTTTGAGTGTCACCAAGGTTGTGTTTATTGTGCTGAACATATTGTTATTGAACTTGACAAATATCCATCTTAGGACTCACAGGGTTCTAAACTTTGCTGCTGTTTTCTCGAAATCATGATTTACTGTTGCCTCAAGATCATTGAGAGAACGGTATAGAGGTGCTGACTCTTCTTCTATGCTGCACTTATTTACTTATGTATCCTTAAAGTGTATACAGACACACTTGTCAACGTTGATAGAGACCAGTCATTTTAGGCCAGCCAGTCAGAACACTTAAGTCTTCCTGAAGCTCACACGCATCTACATCTCCCGTTTTTACTCGCCAGGAGTTTGCATCATCAGTGTATAGTAGGGCTGTGGACTCAGCTATACTTAATTACAAGTCATCCATCGTCACTCTTGTTAAAACACCTGTAGCAAAGTATTGGACTGAATTGTGAAATGAAAGTAATGTTGGGGAGAATTCGTCTTCGTAAATTACAACTGGTATCTGGTTTTCACACTGAAAGTCACTGCTTCCGAGGTCTTGCAACAGGTTAAGGTTAAATTGCATCACTTCCGGCAACTTGATTTACCATCAATTCGGGATGTGAAACATGAACCCACCGTTAAGCTAATACTCAGAGTAATGGCAAATCTAAAGGATAACATAGAGTCTCAAATGAAAAAGAATGTATTTTCACCGTCTGTAACCACAGTTAACGTACATTATAGCGTTAGATCCTTACGCTGTGAAGCAATTACTTGAAAACTGTCAAGAGTCGTATGTGAATGATTTTCGGATTCTAGTCAGAAACATGGCATTCAGTTAAGTGACTTTCATATTCGACGAGACTCTGATATGCATAATTTACCTACAGTTTGTGTCCTGAGCAAAAACTATCAATGAGGACATACTTAACATCGAATTCACAACTGGGAACCTGGGTCAGCTGTTATTCTCAATGCATACAACAACTGTTGTGAACATTTAATATTTATGCACATAATTATTCCGTGTGAACTCTATTTAGAAAATCGCAGTACATTTTTATAATTATCTGTGTTCGAGACAAAAGTAACTGATCAAGCTCTTATCACTTTCAATAGGTATATGACCGATGACATAATTTCTTCATCGGTTATACCGGTATTGACACTATTATGGGTTCAACTACCAGACCACACCTTAGTTAATGCGACCGAAAAAAGAAAATGGTCTACAGTAATAAAGTCTGGATTGCAAATCATTACTACAGAACGCGAATGTACTGTAGTATTAACAATCTTTTTTTTAAATAAAGCAATTTTCGGAACGAAATTAACTAGTGTTAACTTCGAAGCTTTAAAGTTTAGGCGTTGGCTCCATTCGGTTGAATTTTAGAGTCATTTGTTTTCCTGACAAGAGACCATGATATCATGTGCCACATTCATTAACATTTTAGCTGCAAGCCTTGATCAGTTGAAGAAACTACCTGTATTGTCCTTCAAGTTTACTGAGATGTAGTAAGCTCATCTTCAGCAATGAAATACACAACTTCCAGTATATTGTGCAGGGCTTACTACTCTTATTAACTTCACATTATATAGGATAAAAGGCCCATAAACGCTTTAAAACTCATTCAAAATGGAGTGCTACGATAGTTTCTGAACTTTTAAAACATGGATTCAACTTTCAAATTTAGATACTGATCAAATATGTGAACCAAATACGTACACTTGATGCTCTGTATGTCCTGGTATTGAATAGATTGATGCCAAGTATTAAGTGGATGATGAACCAACTATCATGTCCTATTTTTAGGATAAATCAAAACAAGCTGAACTTCAAAATATTATGATTAAGACTGCACTAATCAGTACAACCCTCACAAGCAAAAACAATGGACGGGCACCTCAAAGCAAAATTTAGATGCTTCCAACGTTCACTACAATTTCCTTTAGTCTACTCGTGTGTGATGAATGTACATCGTTTGCATTTGTGAGATTCCGACGTTTCTTACTGGTATGATCTCGCTTATATCTACTTCCAGACCAGAAGACACAAAAAACCCTTGCTGGTGTTGATAACACGTCTATAGAACGTCATCCATAAGTTGCGAAATACCCTACCGTTTCTTAGGCCCCAAATATGTTGTCAACACAAATGGTCTCCCAGGAAATTCTGCTATCTACATCCATTAGCGATATTCGCAACTGGCGAACAAAGACGTATGTTACACACCGCAAATGCAATAAAATAGGTTTTTCTTAACTCTAATCGACACTCCTTCCGCATAGAACTTTCCAACTGGCCGCTTTTTTGCTCTTAAGTGTTGCTTTTGATGTCATGAGCAACGATGAAGGAAAACGAACTCCAGTTTGCCATCCTTTAAATTATTATGAATAACCATCTCCAGTTGAGTGAGTGTCCAACTTTTGTGGATACCAGTGATATATATATATATATATATATATATATATATATATATATATATATATATATATATATATATATGAGATCTATGCACCTGACAACCTGTGACAATTTGAGGTTGTTGTCGATCTATGGAAGTAGGTATGTTGCATAATATATACCATATGATGTTATTAGATGACACATTAGGTGGTGAATGGAGGTGGGTTGAACGACACAAAGCCGGAAATTTTTTATCAGTATGTTGTATATGTTCATTGGTGTGGTCATACGAGAAAACCAAAGGGCCATAGACAGCGAGTAAAAAAGTATATAACATTCATCACCATCACATCTTTATCGATTAAAGTTTACCTGCTGTCAAAACACGTTTCGCGTGCAGTGTGATGTCATTTGGTACATAATAACTCCACCCAATATGATACACGACTAGCCTTTCAATAAAAAGTACCTGAGAAATGGTGCGTGGTTCGGGAGATTAAGTGGTGATTGGTTGCAAGAGGCTATGCCAATGACAACAACTGGGAGTGCTTTTGAAGTTACTTGCATCGATTTGAAATGCAATGCTAACACAGGAAAGTAAGTGGAAGTGTTCTGTTTATCTGATTTCATTAGGCGTAAGTTCTTCCAGCTAATCGTTAAAGATACCAGTGGACGTATATCATCAATTACTTTTCCTTGGACAAACGAAGAAAAGAATTAAAATGTGGGTGGATGGCATGTAGATTCAGAATAATCATGACGGACACAAGTCATACGGAGACATTTATAATATATTGCACGAGACCCATTTTACCTACGATGAAAAAATCGGGACAACAGTTGTTTCCAAGATACTTCTTTTTTCTAGACGGATTGATATGGATTAATGTGTAGAATTATGGTGTATTATGATATCAGTACTGTTGTAATAATACACCTAATCCTAAAATTGTAGACTTGTCATGATATGACTGCCTAATCTATAAGATCTTACGTGTAAGTCACATCATCGTCTACACCAACTCAGACAAACAAAGACTCACAGCATTCAATATAAGATAATAGAAAATATAACGCCTATACAAAATAAGGAAGTGAATGAATACTTGAACTATACTGTTTTGGTATATGCTTGGTTGTTTGAAGTCAACTCTTAACAAACCAATCTAAGCTATTACAAATGTTCTCGTTTAAAGCAGACTAACATGGGAGTTGCGAAAGGTCTTCCGTCAGTTTCAAAAGAACTCCGCTTACTACGATGAGTTTATATCACCACTGCCTGATTTATTGCTGAAATCAAAAAGCGATACGTTGCACCGGGGGGTTACATGGCAAAAATGATACATCAGGGTCACATCCTTTTGATTCCTCCTGTATTGCACAAGTCCTAAGCTCTCAACTGCAACTCCTGTGAGCTAATTACTCTACTAATCGTTTTCAAATTTCAACATCTAACGACATTAACCGAAATGAAAAATTAAATGAGTCTGTTTACAAACTTATGAGGTTCACTCCTACCTTTCAATTACTGTGATTGTTTTCAATAGACTATATAATACAACAACCGACTACGTCAAACTATGGAAGCATCGCAATTTTCGTTTCATTTGAATTAACATGTCACTCAAAGTAGCTGACTATGGATAATGAAGCCGATAAACGGAATAACGAAACTGTAATCAACCAACGCTTATCTAAAAATTACAGATGATACCGTTTCAGGATTGAAGACTACGGTCATTTATGACTCTTTTAAATCAACTACGACTATAATTAGTTTTTCTTCAACCTAGATGAACGTAAATACGATCGGCTTTCGGGTCTACGATACACATTATTGATTTGACAACGTTGAGTATATCTCAAGTGGACAGAGCCTACGAAATAAACTTAAAACTACGTAATATGACCAAGCAAACATAAGTCTTGTTAATACGCCAATAATAGCTTCACCAGAAATATGTTATCGAAAAATCAAAAATGATGTCAATTTGAAGCCATGAGCAGATACCCCTGTATGTTTACGGAGACTTGTTGACAGGTTATGCACCATTTAAGCGTGAGTACCAAAAGTTCCGTAATATCTGTGAGAAAACCATAGCCAAATTCCGTACCACTTACGAACGACAGTTAGTATATGATAGTCGTACTTGTCCAAAACGATTGTTTTTGTATGTTAAACGGCGAATGAAACGTAGTGATAGTATTCCCTCGTTATTGTTACACTAACCTCAAACCTGGTAAGATACCGGGCCCTGACGGGTTACATCCACAGTTGCTGTCATCTATTGCGGACATTATTTCAAAACCGCTCGAGACATTCTTCAACATGTCCCATTCGCTAAACTCCCTAGAGATTAGAAGGACGCTATAGTCAGTCCTATATTTAAGGACGGTCAGAGACAGATAGTATCTAACTACTGGCCTGTCAGTCTAACTAGCATAGTCGTTAAGTTACTTGAAAAGATAATTCGGGCTAGGTTGCTAAGCCACATAGATTTACACAATCTGTTAGCTTCTGAGCAACACGGATTTCGTAACAAGCGTTCATGCTTGATTAACTTGCTTATTGCGAGAGAGGATTGGACAGCATCCCCTATATAACGGCCTGTCTGTCGATGTTATATTCATAGATTTTAGCAAAGCATTTGACAAGGTTTCACACATAGGTCTTATGCAGAAGCTCGCCAGCTTACCGTTGTTGCTTAGATCGTCGACATTATTGTTTACGGATGATGTAAAAATCTGGAGAACAATAAAACGTGCGGCTGATCATCTGGATCTTCAAGCTGACTTAGACGATTTAGTTAGATGGGCTCGAGAGTAAGGCTTAAAAATCAATGCTAAGAAGAGTGTGCTAACGCACATCGGTCACGGTGATAGTTACCGTTATACTAATGAGGGTAAACCTCTACCATGTGCTCAAGAACATAAAGATTTAGGAGTATTAATAAGTCATGATTTAAAAATAACTACGCATTGCAAAGCAGCCGCTGTCAGTGAGCGTTCAAATCTTTTGACGAGGAAACGTTTCGAATTTTATATCCTATATACGTAAGACCACATTTAGAGTACTGTATCCAAGCATCTAGCCCGTGTCTGATTAAGGATACTAACTCCCTTGAGCGTGTCCAGCGTGTGAACAAAATTAGTGAAGGGTCTTTTTAGACTCTCTTACGATGAGCGTTTAAAACGCCTAAACCTTTTCCCCTTGTTGTATCGTAGGACACAAGGTGACCTTATACTGGCATTTCGTATCTTTAATTATGATTTGGGTGTTGATATGTCTTATCTTTTTGCTCCCTCCAGCACTAATAATCCCCGAGGTCATCGCAAGAAGGTTCATAAACCACGATCTAATAAACTTAAAGTGGGGTCCCGTTTTTTCATCGAATAGTCAATGATTGAGACGCCTTACCCGAACAAGTGGTATCAGCCCCATCAGTGATTATTTTCAAGGAGAAGCTGGACCTTCACTGGAAAGCAATGTGTCAGGATTAATACATGTTCACCAACCTACTATCCTTATTACTGAAGACTGACTTTGTTTCTGTTAAGCAATGATAAGCGTTGCAACTTTCACCGCTTGTTTTAAGAAAGTTGCGGTTAGGAATGGTCTCACAGTAAGTGGGCGACGTGTGTATAAAATCTACCGTTTACCTGTAAATTTGTTCTCCAAAAGCTTGAAACCTTCCATTTACTTCTATTTTCAGAAACTGCATAAGTGCTGCCACTTTCGCTACTCAAAAAGCCAAAGTTGATGAGTTGATGAATGTAGATATAACAAAAGGAGACTTATGGTAACGTGTTTAGCTTGTCGCTATTGTCCACCCTAGGTATATCCTGTCTCTTAACTGGTGGACGAAGTGGGAGGAATTTGTGGACTCGGTTTCCAAAAGTGGGATGGTTGATGAAACCTCGGAAGAGTATCCAGGAAAAGTTGATAACAGTGATATTTTATGTAGGATTTTGTATATATATATGTCTTATATTAACGTAGGTGATGGAAAATTAAAAGAAAACTTGCTCTTAGAAAATGACATCACGTTAATACCTAGAAATGTGTGGAAGCTGTTTGTTGATTTTTATGGTTGTACGCACTCAGACATTTCAGTCTTCGAACGGCGTGCCATCCAAGCTCCAAAGTCAGCGGAAATCGAAATATATCCACCTCACTACTCATTCTACTTAAATCCTCCAAATTCAAGTGCCACTTTCCTGTTTGAAGGGACATATTGCAAGTTTCAGACAATAAGTATGTGGTGGTTTTCCTTAATTACTTTTCAGGAGAACTTAAACTGATAGTCGCGCAACATCTTAAAGCAGCACCTGGCGTGAATGTTCACTTATCAATACACAATGAGCAAAATGAGTTTGAAGAACTAGAAGATGAAGATGCTACCATAGAAGAAGCTAACCTGGAGCGTGAAAAAGTAAAATTTCAGTGAGCTTTTTGATACTTGTAAAAAAGTAGGAACATTTCGCTTAGTAATCGTGGTTGCAAAGAGCATAATTTATGGACCGATATATTCAATTTCCAATTGTGATATGGTTTAAGTAGTTGGCACCTTAACTTGTAGTTTTCTATTCATTTCAAGAATACCAGAATATTTGATAGTAGCAGTAATGCTTTAAGTTCGTTCCAGGTTTTAGCAATTCCGTTTAATATAAAAAGTTACTTCGACAATGTACCCTCAGCGTTCATTGTTTTTCGGGATCTAGTCGGAAACTTACTTTTTGAGCCCCATAAACGTTATCCTTAATGTTCATCTTAACGTGTAAAACCCGTTACCATCTGTCGACTTTTAGATTGACGTGCCTTGTAATCTACAGTTAGTCTTAGTTTTCATATTCATTCTATTGTGCATTTAATGGGATTAAGAAAGATGGCTCCAGTTAATGCAGATAAGTTTATCAAGGCTATATTGGTTTAGAGATCGTGATCGTTGATTTTGTTTCAGAATATCCTAGTAATGACTAACTCTGATCAAATTAGTCAATAACTAACAAATATTCAAAGCGGTAATCTTAACTCAGACAAGCTGTTTATTTTAAACTATATACATGATGTAATTAACTTCTAAAAATAAGACAAACGATATTTGTTGCTTTCTATTTACGAACCACCTAATGGTGTACACTATTTCTGTTATAATAGTCAGGTACACTACTGGGGTGAGATTGTTGTTTTCTCTTTGGAATATTGCTCAACTCTTAGGTAGACTGCCTTGTCGTCTCAATTTATATTGCTACTGTCCATGTAGAACTTCGGCTCATACTGGACTCAGCTTTCATCCCGCTTGTCACGGGTTCCAAACCTGCCCTACATATTTTTTTCGATGTCAAGTTGGTGTCGGTAGCTTCAACCCAATAAATATATCTCAAATCGTGAACGTGTCTTAGCTTGCTAAATGTGTACAAAACTACCTCTAGTAGACGAGGAGCTATAGTTGGTCCAATGTGTAATTCAGTTATTTCCATCTATTCTATGTCTAACCAAAAAGAATCATTTCATAATACTTTGTCATGCAACATGACCACTAGGAATAAATACACCGATCTGTTTATTTGATTCACAGTACTACTAATTTAACAAAACCATTGACTAAGTGGTTTCAAATATTTGTATGGGATTTCGCACAATATTAGTAAGTCAAAGATCTAGTTGCAAGTTACCAGCCATCAAACTACTTCACAAAAAACCCTATTGATTGATTAGTTAAGATCTTGGGTCCGACAACAGCTTTTATTTCTTATGGTCTACAAAAATGGGTATATACTGTGTGCCATTAAAGCTCGCAGTAAACCACTATTCCAACGGCTGTAAAATACTTGTGTATTAATCAAGTAATCTCTTATGCTCATAAATCTTGGGTTTCTTTTTCTTCTCAGGTTATTTTTGTTCATCTGGAACCTAGAAATGGAATACGCAGTGAGTAAGTATTAAAACAGTTTATTGCTCAGCCTACATTGTATATGATTTTAACCTTTCTGATTTTCCTTTATTATTCATTTGTTACTTAGAATTGACCCACTGACATTAAATTAGTATTGTTTACAAGTTACTGATCACTGGATTTGTAACTAATACTAAATAAACTATTCGAATCATCAGATTTCGCAATCACCGGTTAAGTAACTGTAAAATGTATGTATCAGGCCTATTGCACTTTAGTGAACATATTGATTTTTTAAATATACTGATAGGGATTTAGCTTTATCTCTTATTCAAATATAAAGCAATTAAGTGTCTGAATGTTTTTTCTTTTTTAGAGTTTAGGACAGATGATGCATTTAATTTAAGTTTGCTATGCTTAGTGCGGTAAAGATAGACTTTTTTAAATATATATTATTCTGAGTTCATATTAATCTTAATAACTGGCCTTATTTATTACTTAATAAATGAATATCTCACGTTTGTTTTCTATTGTATCAACATTATTCTTCTTTGGATGTAGCGTATGCGTAAATAGTTCACGTTTGAAGTCGAATGAGTCTATAGGATCTCAACCTGAATCTCAGATGCTGTCGTTACATGGGTCCGGTCCACCTTTAGTACCAGGAGTTTGTGGTCTCAATAACTTGGGAAATACCTGTTTTATGAATAGTGCTCTTCAGTGTATGTCCAATGTTCCTGCATTAACCAGTTACTTCCTAAGTGGTAAATGGAAGTCAGAACTAAATATACGTAATCCACTTGGATCTCAAGGAAGAATTGCTACTGCTTACGCAGATCTCATTAAGCAGCTGTGGTCGGGGACGCGAGCATATGCTGTGCCTCGTGAGTTTAAGGTATGTATTTCTTGATATCTGTTTGTTGTATGGCTTCTATATTATTATTGTATAGAATGTTCTAATGTGTTTATTTGAACTTAATTATACTTACGTCGTTTTATTACCGACCAGTGGTTGTTTGAAATATGAGTCTATGATTGTGTTAATTCTCAACGTTGTATAAATTAGGTTGTTCAAATTCATCTGCTCTTTAGGCTTTTATCCAACTTCACTCTATACATCATAATTAAATAACATCTGTTTCCCTAGGCAAATCTCTAAAACATTTTCAGGTAGGTGAATTATTAGTTTCACTGATTTGCTATCCAAAGTGAAGTTAATAATTAATGGTCATGTGGTTTTTCATTGAATAACTTTCTGTGCAAATGTGCAAACTAATAACAATAAGAAATTGCAGTTGCCAAAGTAACGAAACCCCTCAAATATTTGTGCTATTTATGTACATTTTAGTATCAAGTTTCCGCAGTTATTTCTCAACATTTCATCTGAATTCTAATAATCATTTATTTTTGTCCTTACGATGCATCCCTTCTTGTTAGAACATTACCTGTTCCTTAAATGCTACATGTTTCATCCAAAATTATAGCTTGTGATATAATGTTTACTTAACCGTCTAATGTAATTTGTGATTACTAAGTTACTATTATTTTAACTATCAGTCATTTTGGATCTACTGAATTTTCTATATGATCTTATTAATAAAAAAACGGTTTTGTCATTGAAATTTGCAATGATCTGTAGTTTCTGATTAATAGCTCCATTTACTCACAAACTTCGTGTCGCCATTTATATTATATATATATATATATATATATATATATATATATATATATATATATATATATATATATATATATATATATATATATATATATATATATTGATTTGTATTTAAATCTTAGATTGAAATTGCACGTATTGCTCGTCAGTTTTCTGGATATGCTCAACATGACACTCATGAACTACTTGTATTCTTATTGGATGGACTTCATGAGGACTTGAATAGAATACACTCCAAGCCTTATATCGAAGTGAAAGATTCCGATGGCAGACCGGATATTGTAAGTTTATTCTATTACCATGTTTTGTTTTTTGATTATAGTTTTCGCTTTATCAATTCTTAAGTCAATTGGAGTTAAATTTATTCTGGTTTTATACCACCATATCTTTATCAATCGCTAAAGCAGATCCGTCACATCCGACATGGAAAATATACATCTGATTTTTGAACAGTCGCAGTAATTGAGGTCTTCAATTATGCTTTAATATTTCAAGCATTCAATAGAAATTCCACACTTTGTAATCTTAAAATCCCTATTTAAAATTGATCTGGACTAGATAGAGGTTAGACTAACTACGTACATAAAGAGCCCCGGTTACTCGAAATGTAACGTTTTATTTTATTGGCTAACAATTCATGTAACCTCAAAACCAAATCTATTAACCATAAACTATGGGAAACCCAGCAAAGTATGTATTGGTCTAAGTTGTCACCCCCACCCACATCAAGATTAAAAGCAAAAAACTGAGATCCTTTCCATTAATGCTGGTGAAACTAGATCTAGGAACTTTAAGCTAGAGGACCTTCATGATATTGGATTGTCCGACTTGAATAGATTGTGGAATCTCATGCTGAAACAATAAACTTTCCAGTCCTCCATAGTTTTTGATAGTTGTGCATCATTAGTTATTCTGTGATATGAATTACATTCAATGTGAGTTAGTTTAATTGGAATTTGAAAGTAACAAATTGAATAATTCACAAAAGAATAGCATATCTATAAAAATACAAAGTAGATTCTAAAACTTTTATTCGTTTAATTAATTATCTGCTGTTTTAATTCACTTTTTACCTCTATTCTTCAAATTTTATGCTTCCATCTACACAAGGAAGTTGCAAATGAAGCCTGGGAGTATTACAAGTCAAGAAATGATTCCATCATTGTAGATCTTTTCCACGGCCAACTGAAATCCACCGTAATTTGTCCTACTTGTCAAAGGAAATCAGTCACTTTTGATCCATTCGCTTCATTAATTTTGCCTATACAAGAAGTATATAAATATTCGGTACGTGTTTATGTTTGGCCGTGGACATCCAATAAATCCCAACTTCTTCTATTAGAGTTAACACTTTCCACAATACCTTGCGGTCAAAATATTATTGAAGCATTAGAACAAGAGCGTCCACCTCTTCCAGGCTGTCAGGTAAATTGTTATTAAAGTCCATTGTAATCAAGTTAATCATAACAAAAAATCCGATAGTTATTAGGCAAACACCAATCGACAAACATATTAAAACAGACTCAGTTTATTACATAATTAGAGAACTACCAACAAGACGAATGCACTTCATATTGAAAACACGATTCGTCGAATTTAAGACTCATGATTTCAATCTGTGGAATTTAAAACTGTTGGTCATTTTGATAAATAATTTTAGAAAAGACGAAGCTTTTCAGATGTATACTACTTTTGTCCCTTACTATGTTTCAGTTATTGTACAATACATATTATTGAAACCTACACTGGAGTAGTAGTGGCACTAGCCATATATCTATTTTGTATACAGACCAATGTTATTATTTTACTTTTCAAACTGAATTAAGCGGAGCGAGTTTAAAACCAGCTTCTGAAGTGGTAAACACTCGGCAGCTTTCATGTTTATGTTGTTAAGAAAGAACGATATGACGTCCAGGCAGTGAATCTATAATTAATCCTGGTTTGAGTGAAAAACCTTGAGAAAATAAGCTTCAGTATAATATATATTATTAATGTAACAATCACTACTGTTGTATCAAATTCTTTTCGAAACATTTTATTATTTCTGTTCGTACAGTATTATATACCAAACAAATCTGTAGATCGGTCAAGATATGCCTCCCCGATCGTTTATGAACTGACTGAAGGTTTCCCGATTCCTGTACTCTGGACAAATGATAAGTAAGTGAATTCATAAAACGTCATTATTAAGTGTTACCTCAAAATATATCTGATCAATAGATTTTATTATGGCATTATTAACTACCTTAAAACACTTGTTTTCTTTAAAGTTCGATTCCAGCCTCCTCATTAACTTGTACACTACGATTAGAGCAACCATTTCAAAAGAAAATGGGCTTCTATTGTGTCAGTGATCTATCATCATCTGGATATAACCTTGTAGTGTCTGGTACGGTAAAATAAAAATGACATAAGCCACGTGAATGAATGTAATAATGGGGGAAAAATAATACGATGAAAGGGAATAAACTCACTTCGAGCAGGAAAATTTTATGCTGTTGTACTGGCTTCCTCGAATGCATCAGATTAAAGATTGAGTCGTTTGAGTTACTCATCGATTAAGTCAGCCACTTGGTCCGTTTATCGGATGCATAGAGTTCGAGATGTTCATCGTCTGCGTAGTTTTGCAAATTGTGCTTACTTCGAGTTGAGGCCTACTACTTTTGTAGTGGTATGATGATATTATCTATGAGGTTGTCAAAATGTACATTTCGGCTACCCTCGTATACATTTATTGACTTCAATCGCGTTAGTGAAATAAGTTCAATACGAGAATGCATTTCGGATGTGTATATTTCGTACACTCGTTGATCCGGACAGACAATCAGAAATGAAGCGGAGAAGGCGAGTGAGCAAACTCGATATTTATAGTTAGACAAAAATAAATTATAGACTGGTTAGGATAAGCAATACACACAAATACGCTCATATAAAAGCAATTAGTTTCAATAATTGAATGAATAACAAGGTCAAAATGTGGCTCAAAAAGAATTAACAAGTCGGTCTGTCCAGAAGCTAGAATATCCCACGTGGGCTTTGCGTAGTAAACACTACAACCTAGATAAACTATTAAATAGTTGTTCCATCACTTATGTGGTACCACCCAGTAATTATGTAACTTTGTATATTAATAACAGTTACAACTATATTAACCCCCTAGTTTCTTTGTTTCATGTAAATCGGATAAATACACCAGAGGAGCCCAACTTAGTACTCGAATACTTAAATAAATAAATCTCAACTCCGTGGGGATTGTATTGATAAAAATACAGAGTATTCGTCGTAGAATTTGTTTCGGATCATTTAATAAATTATTATTATGGTCATTTAATATGAATTTTTACGGGTGATTTCTCTTTAATCCTATTTCAGCATTGCCCAGGGTATCAACTTCCCTATCTATATTAGTTTGCCGATAAATGATGGTGTTACAGGAATGACCATTACCGTCTCGGAAGATATACTTATCAAACACATTATTGACCGTTTACATGCTATTGGTATAAATAGTGAACCGATCAGTGACACATCAAAGTTAGAGGACGAAAATACAGATAACTCAGTTGTTTCTTGTTCGCTAAGCAACTTTCATAGTAATTCCCATCCAGATAAATCTAATACAACCTCAACCGATCTCTTTGATCAATCGAAACGAACTACTGAAGGTACAATTGGCAATTTAGTCTCATTACTCAAAGGACGTTTATGTCTGAAGGATACCAGAGGGCATGATTGGTTAGCTCACTCAGAAAATGCTTTAATATCTCTCCCTTGTAAGTCGAATTTTCGCTTGCTTTGATGGATAGAAGTTTCTTTACTATTAGTACTGTGCTTAAACTCCTCAGATTTACTATACATGGATTATGAAAAGCAAAACAAGAATTACGTAACACTTTATGTAGTCCGTCTACATAATTGAAGTGTATGTGGGTTTTTTAGATTTTCTGGGACATCACTTTTGATAAATGTTACATCTACTCACGAATTGTAGTGTACCAGTTTGTAATAACCAGTGTTATTTATTTTCCTTCTCGCTATTTCGAATATCATAGTCAACATTTTTATTCAAGTTTAAATAATTTTGACTTAATGTTCAGACTGTGCTATGGATTGTTTGTGCACATTTTTAATGCATACGAAGTAAAGGAATGGGTACATTATTGCTCTATGCCAGCTAATTTCAACATTTATTAACCTATTTGTGAAAGTCAACGTTTAGCATTATGTTTAGTATGTTCTTTTCAAACTTCATATATTACAGCATCCTTCAGGAATCATTCCAATTTACTGTGATTTATGTATTTTTATCATGCCACGCGTATATAGCCTCTGCCAGGGAAGTCCTACTCACTGCCTTCTCGTGGCGGAGGTGTTGTTTACGAAAATGAGAGGACGAAAAGCGAATGTCCGGCGCTTTAACCGGATCACAAACCAATGATGCACATGGGTTCCAGTATCCTGCGGGAACAAATGGCGTATGAACCAATTGTTGGTCACCGGCTTCCATGGAACTGCATCTCCTTACGATGCTCCACTGCCTTGTGGATCAGACCCTCAGGTCGAAGGCTCCGGGTGTGGCCCCCTAAGAAAACCACCTGCTTCGGTTTGGGCACCCGGGCAGTATCACAGCCCTCACACATATCGAATGAGATTTTTGTGGCTCATATGTATTTGGTGCCTCCTTGTACCAGTATCTATGTGTTGAAATAAATAAATAATCATGCCAGTTTTTAATATCTCCAATGTTTTCCAGTTTTAGTTACTTTGCAGAATTGTTACTTTTTATGTGGTCTGTATTTTACTTAATCTGAAATATCTTAACTCTTTTGAAGTGAAGTTAGGTTGAAATACATCAGGAAGGTGCTATATGGTTTCCCAAATGTATTTTATGCACTCTTGTTTACTGCTTATTGTTTGATATTTATGTTCTTTAGAATATATCTTGACCGTAGTTCATTTTTATGATCTGTGTCAGGTCTAGTGACGTTGAGTATTAGTCAAGGAATACTACATAAGTAAAAACGTAACAACCATGTTAAGTAGTTCAGTACTAGGTTAAAAATTGCGTTAACCAAATAGTTAAATTTATAATTTCTCACTTCAAAACCAATCTGCATCTATATGAGTCCTATCTTGTTTTTCCGTTTCATGAGAATCATATGATAATTTAACATCTGGTTTTGTTTTCCAAGTCACAATCATATATATATATATATATATATATATATATATATATATATATATATATATATATATATATATATATATATATATATATATATATACCAGCAATGGTTGTGGTATTTTTCCTTCACTATTAATTTTGTGAATTGTTTGTTTGTATTTAGTGATCTAGCCGGTAATTGGAACCGCTTGCTTCGGCTAATCATTACTTATAGATTTTCCTGCACAACAGGATAATTTAAAATGTTTTATTGTTATAGCTTTTCCGTTCCCTGTTATGTGCATCACGTAGAAAGTTTGTATGATTATTACTTAAAGATTACTCACAGTTGGTACGAGTATATGAGTTGCTTTTACCACTATGAAATGTCAATAACCATGTGTAACGATATAATGTATCACAATTTCTTCCATCTAGTCAGATATTTCTCAATCAATTTGGTGTAAATCTATTTATTTTATTCCTTTTTGATAAAGTTTCTCTAAAACAACGCTGTAATATATATACTTTTTTAAATTCTGTTTCCTCTCCAGGTTCTGACGTTTATAGTATCATTTTAGACTGTCAAAGTTTAGAAATACGACGTAGACTCAATGACATTCGAAGCCATGTACAACAACATCCTGTCACACGACTTAATGAAACTCTGAAACTTTCAGATTGTTTCGAACGTTTTACTGACATAGAACAATTAGGCTCAAGAGATCTATGGTACTGTAGTCGTTGCAAAGCGGAGAAACCAGCTACAAAGAAATTTGACTTGTGGAAACTTCCTGATGTTCTTGTAGTACAATTAAAGCGTTTCCGATCTCATTTACGATTTCATGATAAAATCGATACTTTACTGGAATTCCCACTAACGTAAGTTAATTTTATTGTGAGTTTCTAGTGTTATTCAAGCTGTGATTACATATACTCGTGGACCTTACTGTGTGTTCTCTTCCTTTAATAACTAAGGTTTTATTGTAGTGAAGGAGAACACAGGTGAGAACAACCGATTTTTATGTTTAGCACAGAATTACAGAGATACTCGATATAATGGAAAAACCATACTCCAATGCTCCATTTGCTAAATGTTTATTAATTGTCTCAAACTTAATTGTTCTTGTATTTTTATACCAATTGATTTCTGTTCCTATTCTTTCCTCCTCGATCTTCTCAACCTGCTGTCAGACATTCTATTCTTAAGTAGGGTTATATACTACTTATGTCGACATAAGTAGCACACCACAGGATGTGTAATTCTCATGCAATAGGTATAGTGGCTACAAGATTATGTATACCTGAATTTTCGTTAACTTTATCTCGCGCCTAGTTGAAGAAACCATATTTGGATGTTTCTCTTATTTATTTATTGGGAGTCTAATCAAACTTAACGTTCTTGAAACATTTTAATGTTTTGTCTTACAAACCTGTTATTTCGTATATAGTATCAATGCCTAGGTTGAACTTGATAGCTTCAAATAAATTGAGCATTGTATAGAAAGTTAATAGTGAATATATTTTTGTTATATCCCAATGAGTAGAAAATTTGTATTTCTGACGCTTTATGACTTAATGTAAGCCACTTCTTCAGGGTAAATAAATAACCGAGATTACGGGATATAACAAAACAACGTATTTATTTTCAACTGTTTTTTTTGTAGTTTTATTCATTTTTTTCCAGCTCTATTTATTTACATGTTCGTTCATGGTTGAAAGTTAGAGGCGACCAAACCAAAACGTGGCATCAGTGCTTGAAGTCACTAACTTCTGGTCTGAGCCATATTGATAGATGCAGACCACTTGGTTGGGGTCCGCATGACTATCGCAACCAATGGTTGGAGACTCTGGGTGACATGGCTCAGAATCGATCACAGTGGCGTAGGTGTATACACTCTCTGTCTTCCCTTAAACTAAGAGATTAAAATCGCTTCATATCTTTCTTTCTACGAACTAATTCTTCCTTCCTGTACTATATCTTTATATGCAATCTTTTATATATATATTACCACCATTGACTTAACTACTCCTACGAATCTGGTGTTCATCTTGCTGCGCTACTGTGGTATGGCAACTTGGACCGATGCATATATGTGCCTGGTCCTACTTTGTAACTGGATGACTGAAATATTCATTCACATGTTATTTTTCTTAAAATAGTAAATAACAAGGTGATTTTCTTATTAAGTTACATATGATAATACAGTTTAACTGTAAAGTTAAGGCATAATTTAAACTAATTCATTTGAATTACAGTATACTTATTTTCCAAATAATTATAGATTAGGATTATTCATATCTGTTTATCATTTGACAAATATTAATTGTTTTATATTGTGTTTTCAGGCTAGAATTTAATTAGAATTCTTATAATACATTTTTGTATTTCTTTGCATTGTTCTTCAGGGGATCTCTCTAATTATTTACCACTTTCACTCTTCTCATTCACTAGAATGTTGAGTATGAATAAAATAGTTGATTTCATATTGTTTATCTGGTGTTTATTTCTTGAAGTTTATTACAGCGTATTATTATTATTAGTTGTTCACATGATTCTGAAAATTATCTTGGATAAATTTTTCTAACAGTCTTATTCTTTTTTAAATGTATTTTTACTTTGCTAAAATCTAATTGAACAAATACACTAGTGGCTTAAATTTGACTTCACGCGTACTTGAAAAGAAACCAGACGAGAAATTTATCTATGACTTAGTAGCTGTAAGCAATCATATGGGATATTTGGGTGGAGGTCATTATACAGCATTTGCTTTAAACGCTCACACTAATCGATGGTACTTTTTCGATGATTCTTCAACACGAGAATGTGATCCTTCCAAAATTGTAGTAAGTTGTATGTGTTTTTTTGAAGTTTTCGTTTCAATTAACTTTTATTGTTGTTACTACTATGTTTTTTACCTTTCTTATTTGTATTAAGGGTATTTAATGTGTATAATGTTTGGACATGATATTCTAGGGTTGAACCTCTTCAATTTATTAAACAGCAAAACAATACAATTCTTCATTTGATGGCCTAGTACCATGTAAACAATAAATTACGTTTGTTTTATAAAGACTTCAACTCTTTATGTATTTTAGCATCATTAGTCTACAATGCGTACAGTTTAACATTGTGTACGTAATTTGTTTGATCGTTTGTATATCTTTTCTTGTAGACTAGTGCAGCATATGTGTTAGTTTATGTACGCCGAAAAGTTGGCTCTACACAAATATACAGCATGATCAACAGTAATGATGAAGAACAAGAAGATTCTTCGTCTGAAACAGATGAAAATGGTCTTTCAAATGGTGCTTTATCTTCACATTATATAACTAAAGGTTGTTTGCAAAATAGTCGCCCTGACAACGCAAACCCATCTTCCAATCTTCAGGATCAAGATCTGATGGATATTGAATAAACGTCTTTGTCTTTTCTTTTTGTAGTTTCACTTCCTTTCAACTTAACCACATCGCTTTGACTTATGCAGTCACTCATGTTTTTATGAGTTTATGCATGATTACAATGTATGTTAACTTGTTCATTCTCGGTGAATCAAGTGAAGTAATGACATTTAGACCTTTTTTCTGGACAATATCCCATCCCCTCATCTTATTCTTGTTCTTCAGTTAACACAATTCTTTATCTCTCCAGTTACTCACTTCAGTTTTAATTTTGGTCACAAAAAGAGTTGTTTACTATGCAGTTTGCTTTTTGTCCCAATGAATGTATATTCACATCGCAGTAAAATAAATTCAAATCCTTATATTCATTTTTCACTGCAACTTTGGTTGGATATCTCATATTTTCAGTTGGTTGTTCACACCATCATATGCTGTTTAAGGTGCATGCATTACAAATTCCTTACATCTCCGGAAAATTAAATAAGCCACACAGTCTTCCATAACCCTGAAGCACATAAACATCTTTAGAATAACAACTTACTCACGTTAACCCTTGTGGAGGAGCATAGGCCGCCCACCAGCATTCTCCGTCCAAATCTGTCCTGGATAATTCTTTCTAGCTGCTGTTCATCCTATTCATGACTGCTTCCAATTCCCGATGCAGTGTGTTCTGCCTTTTCCTCTCAGGATACCAAGTTGGTGCTTGCCTCGTGATGCAGTGTGATGATTTGTTTCCGTAATGCATGTCCTATCCACCTCCAATATCTTTTCCTAATTTCCTCTTCAACTGGAAGCTGATTCGTTCTTTCCCACAGTAAGCTGTTGCTTATGGTACTCAGTCAACATACATTCAATATATTTCAAAGAGAACTTTAGAAATACTTGTACATGTTTGATGATAATTGTGCTAGTTCTCCTAGTTTCACCACCCTACAATAAAACTTTTGACGTTCATTTTGAAGATCTTGATATTGATCGACAGTTGTTTTAAGTTGCATATGTTCAACTGTAGGAATTCTGTCCTTCTGCCAATCCTCACCTTAACATCTATATCCAATCCTTTTTCATCGATAATGTTTCTCAGGAACTTGAGAGATTCCATATCTTCCCGAGTTTCCCATCAAATGTGGTTTTGTTGGTGTTCTTCATGTTTTGTTTGAGGATCTTGCTTTTTCTGTTGTGTGTACTGAGGCTTACTGATGCAGAGGCTGCTACACTAGTTGTTTTCATCTGCATTTGCTCGTGTATTTGGGATAGAAGGGCCAGATCGTCTGTGATGTCCAATTGACTCTGAGCTGTCCAATGTATTAAGTGCTTTCCCTCAGATGTGGTCTTCATAATCCATTCGACCACCAGAAGAAAGGAAGGAGAGTGGGCAGCCTTGTCTGACTCCGGTTCTTATTGGGACTATATCCGCCAGCTGCACTCATGCACGACTTTGCACTGTAATTGGTAGTATAACTTCCGGATAATGTCGACAATCTTAGGAATTCCATATTGTTCCCCTGTCCACACTCAATCGACTTCTCATTGTCAATGAAGTTGATGTATAGTGACAAGTTCCACTCAACTGATTGTTCGACGATGATCCTTTGTGTCGCAATTTTATCTGTGAACGACAAGGTACTAGTTTATTCTATAGTAATACGTAGGGTCTGTACGAGTATGTGATACTCTTCTTGAGTCTACTGTTTATATTCTTATAGGGCCTTTAAGTTATGAACCGTTTTCTTCGAACCTGAATGTCACTTCTTACTGAAAGCTGAAACAGGTCGCGTGTAGGAGTACTGTTAACCTAATAAACGATATTCTGAACTGCAGAAGTTTCCCATCCCACGGCCAGTCATCTCGAGTTGTATTTTGCTCTGCAAATGTCTATGCACGACTCCGAATATTACATTTACCATAAGTGCATAAATGGGGTCTTAAGATTTTATGGAAAACCCACAAATGTTTACTTTTTTTCACTGGAAGATATTAGTCTGATTAAGTACTCCTAACTACATTAGACATCCAGAGTTGAATATGTGCAGTTTATTTCGCGACGAAATAAAATAACACGACTTAGTTGTCTGTTGAGTCACTCTTCTACTAACCGTCCACGTTAACAAATAAACTCAATGGGTCTCTTCACTCTCCCCACTACAGTCATAATAGCAATAGCCGGTCGATATCAATGCTATGATAATGCATGAACTTACCTGTATTCCGAAATGGATATCAGCAAAGTTCCACTGTGGCATATAAATTTAGTACCTAACGGTGATATAACATGAACCTGATCTTAATTTAAAACTCGGTGTGGCCTTGGTTCGTTACCTACTGCACATTTTTACGTCACTGGGATACGTCTGTCCATCAAAGTAACATCTTAGTTTCGTAGCAGTTTAATAACTTGGTGCGTTTTCAGACCTCGGTTGTATTATTTTCCCGATATATCTTTCTTCTGTGGACCTAAGTTGTTTATTAACATCAAGATACTCATAGATACCCTTTACGATTAGGATCCCACCCATTGTGTTTTAAATTTACCTGTTGGAAAGAACTAGTACCGAACGTTTCGTTGTAGGCTATATAGAATCACTTTAGATGTTACAGAGATATTTTCAATATACTTTTTAATCTAGCCACTGACTCTCTAAGGTTATAATGAACAGAGTGACATGAAGATGAGCTATAAGCCTATCAATTACGGAGGACGCCGCAAATTAATATGACCATAATACTGAATTCTCAATATAGGACTCTCATACTACCCGGACAATTACTAAAGCTAATCTAATGAAAACAGGTGACAAATAATCTTTGCTAATGGACTGTCTTCTATGGTACGGTTAATTAATAAGAATTTAAGTAGTTTGCTGATGTGTTTTTCGAAAGTTCAAAGCAATGGAGAGCAGTTATCCTCACTAGATCTTGTAATAACGTGTCGTTTTGCACGTTCATTCGTAAGTTTGCTCAACTTGACCAGCATTCCACGTCAATCCATATTGAGACTGCTGATTCTCACATTCTAGTATTTGATTCTTCTACCGGTTTTTGTAACAGTGCACAACTTATTTGTTTATGACGTTCTTGTTCTGTCAAATATACGAAGTCATGCTATAAACTGCTAGTAATCTAGACTTAGTTCTTATTCATTCATACATCTCAGCGTTCTCGTCTAACGTCCTACATTAGAAGAACTACAGTTTAGCAATGGTACATTGATTTCTGTATCTTCAGGAGCAGAAACCGTACTAATTTGAAGCTTTCATTTATCAGTATTTATTGGTTGCCCGTATATTGCTAAAGAAAACTCACTTCGTTTATAACACTAGTGAACAAGTTTGTGTAGTAATGCAGACGTTTCCCTATATCGTTTTTCATTAAGTCTGGTCGATCTAGAAGAGAGTACAGCTTTTATTTATCCGCTTCTCCAACTTACAACAATCTGAACTATATAAAATGCAAGAATGTTCTGTACTGCGTCATCTGCTTTTGGTTTCAGGCAAAATGTATGGAACATGAGCGGATAGAAAAGAATTCATGGATTCAACACACGTTTCATAACTTCACAGTACAACCACTTGTCAATTTAAGACCATCAGATTTGTCTATCATCGCCAAGAAAATTTAGGATTAATTTATTGAGGTATTCATTCTAGATAAGTTGGTGTGAACTAATTTTAGCAAGCAGGAGCTAATCAAATTGGATGTTGTTAACCGTACGCAGCAAAGACCTTACCCACAATCACTGAATGCTTTTGAATCACTTACACAAATAGCCGATCATAGGAGTAATTAAATAACTTCACATGCAGCTGTTCATTGTCTTGGCTTCCCAGTTGATATAATTGTATTCTAATGCCTCAAGTTGAAAGATTCTTTCAGTGATGGAGAAACTTGCAAAATGATAACTATTATGACATATTAAAGGGAAAGACTATATTTTATGGACGAACCAGTCAGATTCAAGATAACAGGTCTTGGATTTTGGCTAAAAATTCATTCACCTATTTGACCAAATAGCGTTTGGTCATTTTAGCTGAAATCATTTCATGATGCAAAACCGTAAATCTAATCCCTGACCCTAAACATCAACTGCTATTCATGATCCTTATTCTTCAAACTGTTTTATAACACCCATTTAGCCCCAGTAAAAAGAGAGGCACACTCAATGTCACTTTGATGTCGCTCAATGGTCGTCCATAAATTATAGTACCATCCTAATGCATAATCTTACTACCTTATCATCACAACTATGGCTGTATCTAGACCAAGTATACTTGTCTTCTTATAAGTATTTCACGGACCGTAACAAACAAAATATAGACTTTAAACTTCATATAAGCTCCAAAATACACAAGATTTATATACGGATAGTGCAATTCATCTTTTCCAATCTACAATCAAGCTTCTTGTGTATTGTATAGAGCGGTTGAACAAGTAGAATGTAGAACACAAATTTCAACCCCCAACAGCAATGAAACCAAAAATCGTCCAGTTAATTAAAATTTCCGTCATAATATTAAATATCAAGCAAGATTTTATGACACATTGCGTTAAAACGCTGTGTGAAGAATTATGTCTTATATCTGCAACCGAAAGAACTGCTAGTGGTCGGTTACTTCATTCACTATTTCCAAAGCACGTATGTTCGTTTTCAAAACCTATCATAAAAGGTCGAGTTGACGGGAGAATTTTAGGGATCCTGAATGAAGAATCGCTCGATGGCAAGGATGTCTGTAATAAGATATCTAATAGTTCATCTACTGAGAAGAAAAATAACGACGAAACGCATAAGAGTTCAAATAGGTGTGGACGGGATAGAAGAAGCTTTCGCTTAACAGGCTTCCGTGTATAGTAGCAGCGGATCACAAAATCCTACAGGCAAGAACCTAGGTATGCTAACAATAAAAGAGGAAAAGAAATTAGTAAATCATAGTGTGATACTATCTTTAGTCCTTAAGAATAGATCAAGTTTCCTATAAAAAGGACTCCTGGGAAGCCGCTAGGACTAGCTCGGCCGGCAGCGAATTCCAGCATTTGACAACTCTTAAGGAGTAAAATTTGTGTCTACAGTCCGTTCTGCTGTGTTGCGTCTCCAATTTCTGGGTGTTACCTCTTAGGTTAGTGTTGGAATTAAGCTTAAGTAGGTGTTTGAGAGGATGTCCAGAAGTGTTAAGGATACTGTAAGCCATCAGAAGGTCACCTCTAAGACGTCTATACGCTCATGGGTAAAGGTTAAATGAATGGAGGCGCTCTCCGTAAGGTTGTAGTGACTCACTTTTATCACGAGAACACGATTGGTCTATTGGAAACAATTATTACTATTACCAATTGTACCAGTGACTGTTTTAACGTGCTTTTGTTTAACTGTGCTAAAAACATCCATTATTCGTACACTTTGATTGTGACTTCGCGCGAATTCGGTTACGTTCTGTAACCAAGCTTGTATCCTGGCACGATCTCGGTATCCTTTCGATACCGCGAGATCGCCAGCAAATGTATCTCGACTTGGTCCATTTTCTGCCTTCTGATATTTGTCTTCTCGGGGATTTTATGGAGTCATTTGGCACGCGTTTCTTGGTAGAGGTATTCATGATCAATCTCGACATAATGGCCACGTTACAAGGTTTAAATTTGAGTCCTCGAACTGATTTCGTGACTAGCCGTTGGATACGCTCCAGGGTGTCCTTATCCTTTTGGTTTGAGGGGGGAAATACTATGCTTCCGTACTCTAAATTGGGACGGATAAAACTATTGAAGATTATATGGAAAGTTCCTCCGTCAAACTGGCCAAAAATGCGCTTCAATATTACCAGTGCAAGGTTTGCTCGGAAGACATTTTTGTCACAGTTAGCACAAGACTTTAAATCGTAGGGCACCAGGACACCTAAATCTTTTTCGACTTGGGATACTACTAGAGAGAGGGTACCTAAGTTATAACTATAGTCTGCGACATGTCGCAGATGGACTACTTTACATTTTGAAGTGTTAAAAGTAAGTCCGTTATCGTCTCCCCAAATTTGAAGTCGAGTCAGATCCTCCTGAAGTGCCTGTATATCGTCTTGGTTGCGTATCTCTCTCCGAAATTTCACGTCGTCGGCATAAAGTAAAAAGTCTGACGTGACCTGTCGAGGAAGATCATTTACGTAGATCAAGAAGAGAATAGGCCGTAGTACTGAACCCTGGGGGACCCCACTAGGAAGTTCCATAGCCTGAGACAAAGTGAAATTAACCCTGACCTTAAAATGTTGATTTTTCAAGTATGAAGTGAGCCAATCGATTAGAGGTGGTCTGATAAGACATGTATGGTTAACCTTATCAAAAACTTTTGAGAAATCTAGGTAGATTATATCAACCTTCCCCTTGTGATCAAGGATGCTTGTCCATCTGTCCACTGCAGTCAGCAGGTTGGTAATACAAGAGTGACCCTTCTTGAAACCATGCTGTTTGGGTGCGAAGAATTTTAAGGACAGTAAATAGTCGTTTATACCATCACATATCAGGGACCCCATGATTTTTGAGGGTATTGAGGGAAGATCCACCGGTCGGTAACTTGAAGGTTCGCTGCGTTGACCTCCTTTGAAAATTGGTGTGATGTGAGCCAGCCTCCAATTTTCCGGTAGTTTTCCTCGACTTAGCGATTGTGAGAACACCACGCTAAGCGGCGTCGCCGAGACTGAGGCTCCTTCCCTCAGTATGGCGGAATGGACCATGTCCAAGCCAGGAGAAATGTCTAATCTTATGTACTGCAGTTTCCGGAACACCAAGTCAGCGCTTAGGTTTACTTCGGAAAGTCCTGTGGAATTGCAAACGAAACTGTCACCAGTAAAGTTAAAGTCAGTCGGTTGAAATGTCTGGGAGTGATGTTCAGCCAGAAGGTTAGCGGGGTCGCCATTGTTGTTGGTCGGGCCGTTAAGACCTACCAGTTGTGAAACTCTAGTTTTGGCTTGACGAAGAGAGGCTGCATAACGGAATAAGCTTTTAGGATTACAAGTAAATTTGTCCATAAGTTTTGTCTGGTACTGGAGCCTATCTTCTCTTATAGCCTTCGTGCATATGTTCCTGATATGTCTATATTGCTTGTACGCTCCGTCGTTGTCATTTCGTTTATATTCTGCCCAACAGTGTCTTTTGCGGCTTAGCAAACTAAGACTCTGGTTCTTGATTATTGTAGTTGGCTTGCAGTTTTTAGGAACCGATTGAGGAACTGAATGGTTTGTAGAACGTAAGAAGTCCCAATGACCGTCTACATCGAGTTGGGGGCGAACATCCCGAACCAATTGTTGTAGGTAGTCGTGTAGAGCTGGCACATTTAACCGTTTTAAATTCCAAAGCAAGTGATTGGTGTGGCATCTTAGCTTAGTTTTACTGACAAAACTGAAGGCTATGACGGCATGATCACTTTTCCCCAGGGGAGCCAAGATTGAGAGGTTGTCAACAAGAAATTTCTCGTTCGTCTAAGCGCGATGGTGTCTGACTGTTTCTCTAACGAGTTGCCGACCTTACATTTTCGTACAATCCCAAGTGATAGATGAGGTTGTAGAACCGAGCCTCAATTGAGTTGTCGCCTCCAGTGTACGTGTGTTCCGCAAAGTTGACTCTAGGGAGATTAAAGTCTCCTAGAATCAGGATGTGTGTGAAACCGAGACGAGTAGAATGGGATAGTCCTTCCAGCATACGACTGTCGTACTTGATGTCGGCAGTTGGCTTCCTGCAAATGACTCCGACTAGACACCTCGAAGTACTGGACAATCTTACAGAGCACCATATAGATTCCTCAAGATTGTTAAATTCGAGGTTGTGAACTTGATGCACCTCCAAGCAAGAACGTAGGTAAACTGCTACTCCGCCCCCATATCCTGATTTTCTGTCATTGTGGAACAAAGACATCCCAGGTAATGCTAACTCATGGTCCGAGAACTGAGAAAATATCCAGGTTTCAGATATTTCTATCAGATGGGCCTTATTAGCATTGCTAAGTTCACGTAGTTCATCCAGTTTGTTTGGTAGATTCGCAGTGTTCATATATAAGCAGTCTATGCCTCCAATTTGAAACGCGTGAGCTTCTTCCTGTTTGTCTGTATGAGCCTTACGTGAATGGACAGGTAGCCCACCTATATGAGGTTAGCCGAGGTGATAGGCCCTGTCCTTTACACGTTGTTTTATCGTCTAGACAGTTCACAAGTGGAACGATCAGCTCCAACTTGCCTTTGTGTCAGTATGTTTTTGAGCCTCAAGGACTGTTTGATGAATTTCCATTCCCTTTGACTGAGTAGGGTCCGTATTTTTGGTATACCTTGCACGATTATATTCCTCCCGCGGAAAAACTGATCGCGAGTTTCTTTGGGGATATTCCGGATGAAATTGCGCTCAGAATACGGTGTGTCAGGCAGTATTCTTACATTCCCATCTGATTTCAGTAAATGAGTCGCTAGTAGGACATCCTCTACGCCGGTAGCATTCTTAAGTGTTACATGAAGTAGTCTCGGGTGATTTTGATGCTTAGATTCCTTTCCCCGAGTGAGTGGTGTGACTGTCAAAGGCTCTATTCTCAAAAGTCCAAGTTTCTTCTTCAATTATCCCCAGAGCATCCTATCATGTTTGTCCTGCAAACTGAGAGGAAGGTCAGGGTTGTCTTTGAAGTTCATGACTGTGAGAGAGTCGTCACGAACCGTTATTGTCGTCCCAGGTTTTTCGCTGCGTTCAGGTTTAGCGCCTTGTTGTTTGGAGATCGAAGCACGTTTATGAATCCTTGGTTCTTTGATGACCGGACGGACAATCTTGGGGGTAGACTGTGCGACCAGATCACCAGTTGACTTCCGTTCAACAGCTGGGATGTTCAACTTAGACTGTGACGCCTGGTTCTTTTTAGCTCTTTTGACATGGGTCCAATCACCCAAAGAGTTTTTGGGAACCACTGTCGCGTTCAAGGACCTTGAGCAGTGAGACCTGAGTTTGTTGGGGGAGTCGAGTACTGTCGTTGTAATCATGGTGTTGAGTTTCAGCGTGTCATCAATAATGCTGCTGCATGCTCCGTCGTTGGTAGAACTGTCGACATCGCTGTTCTCGTTTTCAATGCGCTTTCTTGTTTGTCTACCCATTTTTTGACTGTCTTTTCCCAAATTTGCCGACAACTTGCTCTGCAGACCTGTCAGCAGGACAATGATATTATTCAGCAAGACTGCAGCATCCGTGCTGCACGTAACACATTCCTACTTACGATCCGACTTGCTGAGCCTGTTGTATGCAGTTGATGTGAGATCTGTGCACGCTTCTTGGAACCAACCTTTACAGTAGTCTCACTGCATGCCAGATGTGACAGCAAAACGGAATCCCGGTCGTTCGCATGAAATTTTCATGACTGTAATGACGTAAACTCTGTTGTAGATGCTAGCAAAAGCCTAATACCGTAAAAAAATACACTAAAAACACACTGAAAACGGACAAAAATGGATAAAACGGAAGAGATAAACTGAACTAGTCTTTACGTGAAAAACTGAAAAAAAAAACTAGTAAGCTGAGGCAAAACCACAGTTAAGTATTAAGTTTGGTGAAACTCAAAAAAACAGTAATCTACGAACGTAAAACTCAGGATAGATTCTTTTGGTCAGAAATGGTACTGTTGTTGCGTAAGAACGCAGCAAAAGTTTGATAAATGCAAATCATGTTAGGACTGAACTTCCCATTCGAAAAGCGTGGTTCATGCAAAGCAATCAAATTACGTAGAAACGTCTACTTACATGTTATTTCATCACTAAATAGAGTCAAAAACTCAAGGTGATGCTCAGCTGTCTCACACTTAGGCAATCAATCAGGACATAATCGATGATTTGTAAATTCAGGCTTCGCATACAGCATCAGGGAAGATATACTGTGCAATCTAGGAAGGTAGATGTCTACATCGGAACAAAATAGATGCACTGAAAATACTTCCAAAATGTTTCACTCAACAGTATTATAGTTACGTGAATTTTTCTCCTTATTTCACATGTGTTAACTTTAATTCAAGACATATGTCTCCATATTATTCAGACTTGTTCCACTAGACTTATTCTTTGACTGGTTGACATTTGTCTCTAAAGTTTCACATTATTGTTGTATGATCCATGGCTGCTGACAATATGGGCTTATTTAACTGAGTTCAAGAATGCTTCACACGGTGGAATATCGTGGCTTTTCTTTGACTACCTGATTGTGGGGTTCATTTTTTATTTAGTTACTAGACTTTATATATTCCATGATAATTTTACTTCTAACTATTACCCTAAAGTCCAAACAAGTTTTCCAGATGAAACGCCCGACCTCCTTAAATTGTGGTCGCCGACTATATTGAAAATATAATTTGCTTAATTAGTGTAGCCTTAAACCTGCCGTACAGTTCCATTCGACATTTTACATAGTACTTACAACAAACTGCTATGAAATTATGCTAATTTACTGATAAAATCCTTGTGATAAGCTTGCTAAGACAGTACATTATTGGCATACCATTGTTTGATAGAACTGAGTGTGTTTATTAAAAATGGTGTGCATTTGTTCTGCCAGAAGAGATTTACCAAAATTTGTAAATATAGGATATATTATTTGCGACCGTTAGTAGTTCTCCCAATCAAAATTCATGAAAACAAGGGACAAGGACGCCAAAATGGTTATGAAAGTGGTAAGAACGAATTTCAGTGATAAGTAAATCCCCAAAATCAGTAGCTCTTTAAGTTTTCGATATTTGGTTCTGACCACATTCGTTTTAATGGGCTCACCTACCTCAAGGCGCTCGACCATCCATCCGCACCAGTGAGTACGCCAAGCTCCACTTCTCTTACAACTGCTATCCAGCTTAGTTTGGTCACTTCTCGATATGTCAATATTCTATGTGAAAAAATTCGAGTCTTTTCGCTTCTCACTTCTGATATAATTCGCGCGCTAATTAAAAAGCACAGTGGAAATTTTTCCTCGCTGAGTAAATTTTATTGTTTTGATCGTTTATTACGTATCAAGACTACTGTTTCCACTTTAGTTGAATTTATTTCAGTTAAACTATTCGACTGGAGTATCGTTTGCTGTTTTCCAATTAATTTATCGTCGGTACTCTCGAGTACCTTATTTTCTACAGTATCTGTTAGTACTTTCGGTCCTAACAACTACTGTTCACCACTTTTTTGGTCATAGATTAGTTTTTGTCTTTGAGCATTGTTGCATCTCGCTCTTTTTTTAAAAGGACCCCCTTCTAATGACCGGACAGTGCAAAAAAGAAAATGCCAACGTCCGGGTTGTCGTTATCCTGTTGAAAGCGGCTTGAAATGCGATGAGTGCAAAGGCTGGCACCACGAAGTTTGCACAAATTTAACGCCTTCATCTTTCAAAAGGTTCAGTAAAAAGGATTGCGTCTGGCTTTGTCGACAGTGCTGTTCGGATGCAAACAGCTTGTTAACCGAGGCCATCTCACTGCTAGATTCTGCTAAAAAGTGTTTTGGCAAGCGTAGTCGGGACAAATCAAACAGCACTCGCTCTATCGACACGCAAATTGGTATGAAGAAAACTCAGGTGAGTTCGAAAATAGGTGACTCACACCGATCAAAGAGGGAAAAACGGTCTCCAAAGAGGTCTGTCTTAAACAGAATCGCAAGGCTCGATCGGTTTCAAGCGGTAAACAAAACCTTAACTCTCAGGTCGTCCACAACCTTCCGGAATCTAACACTGGGTTTGACGTAACTGTTGTTTCTTCTCTTAGCACCGTTGACAAGTGGGTACAGGTTGTAAGGAAGAAACAACGTGGTGATATAAAAGGGAATCCTGCCCCCGTAAAAGTCGTTGAAAAGTCGAAAGCTGATCATAGCGACATATCAGTTATTTTTCATAGAATCAAAGAGAGTGAGAGCTCCGAGCCAAAAGCTCGTTTTGAGCATGACATTGTGCTGATTAAGCAGGTGCTTAATCAACTCATAACTCAAAATATCACCGGGGTCGTCTTGCTAAATTTGTACAGACTAGGGAGTCTAGCGAACTTGAAACCAAATCAATCCAGACTAAATTAGTGTTCAAATCTTCGAACGAACGCGACCTAATTTTACAGAATGGACATAAATTAAAGGGTTCAGGAGTTTTTATCCGTAAGGAATTGCCATTGGCAGACAGTGTAAAAAGACGGGAGGCCGATAAAGAACTACAACTTAGGTTAGACGCTGGCTAAAAGGACCTGAAAATTGTAAGGCTTCGACAGAGAATGATGCCGAAGCCACTCTGGGTGAAGCACGAAGCCACTTAAATAGACTTCGGATCTGTTACACTAATGCCCGAAGCTTACTTAATAAACGACCGGAACTAGGTGTACAGATTGACTCTACAGTGCCATATATAATCGCAGTTATAGAAACCTGGTTGACACAGGCTATAGAGAGTATGGAACTTGATTTCAAGGGTTTCACGTTAGTAAAGGCCTACAGGATACAAAAGCGTAAAGAAGGGAGAGTGTGAAATAGTTAGTTGCCGCTTGAAATGCAAGGGACAAGAGCTGCTGAATGGTTTAGTCTAACGCAGTCCAAGCTGTGAGGTAAATGAGATCCTGTTAAGCAGTCTCAACAATTGGTCACAAAGTGGTCGATGTCTAATCCTAGGGGACTTTAATGCAACAATGGTGGGTAAATCTGCGAACTGAACCATCAGAAAATTCCTTCGAGCAGGAACTAGTTGATGCGGTTATCACATGTGCAAGAAGCGACAAGGTAAGACCCGGATACTGAATCATCCTTACTAGATCTTATACTGACTCAATATGAGGATGACGTTGCGAATCTCCATTATATGCCACCACCAGGTAAGAGTGATCACGCAGTTCTAAATTTCGACTTCCATATAACTGTCAGTCACGAGCACACGTCAGTCCAATCCAGGTCTAACGTATGGAAAGCAAATATACCAGATATCATGCACCCAACATCGTTAGTAGGTTGGACAATAGAACCAGAGTCCTAGTCCTGCGTCCTGGGACGCATTTCGAAATTCATACTTAAAAGTTATCACACCCCACATCCCTTGGATTATACAATGGGGGCCGAGAAACTCCCCACCATGGTACAATAGTGAGATCTGCATCCTTCTCCGTAAGAGTAGAAAAGTGTGGGATATATTTGGGTTACTGGGGTCTGATGAGACAAAATCTCAGTATCGAAAAGCTCGGAATACCTGTGCCTCGACCCTCCGTAAGTCTAGAAAGTTGTGCGAAGAAAACTTTTTTAAGGAATCCATAGAATGTCCTAAACGTTTGTACTCCTATATAAACCAAAGGACAAAGAGAAGAGGAAATATTCTTGCACTGTGGGGAGACAGTACTGCTGCATCATTAGTGAAGGACGACTTTGGTAAGGTTCAAGTGTTCTCGAACTACTTTAGCAATGTATATACCATAGAAACACCCTTCCCGTCATTGCATACAGATTCCCCCACACATACACTAGATAAGGTGACCATTAAAGAACTCGATGTATTTGGTCTACTAAATAAGCTTGACATAGGTAAATCCACGGGACCCGATGAATTACATCCTAGGCTACTGAAGGAATTATCTAACTTCGTTGCAAACACTATAAGTATATGCTTTAACCTATCCGTAATGCAAGGTCGTTTACCCAAAGACTGGAAAAACGCTATAGTAAGTCCTGTCTTCAAAACAGGTACGAAACACAAACCTGAGAATTACGGCCCCGTTAGCCTAACTAGTGTGGTTGTTTAAATCTTAGAAAACATTATTCGGAAGGAGCTGTTTAAGTACCTTGATGAAAACCGGATCCTTTCGAAGAAGCAGCACGGCTTCAGAATATGTTATTATTGTTTCACTAACTTATTAGTGGATCGTGAAAGCTGGTGCGCTCTTAAGGATCAAAAGTCACTTGTAGACGTAGCCTTTATTGATTTCAGCAAAGCTTTTGACAAAGTTCCGCATAACCAGCCGTTATATAAGTTAAGAAATTTCGGGATTAGAGGCTATCTATTGATGTGGATAAAAGACTTCTTAGTTGGGCGTCAACAAAGTGTACGGGTGAACTCAAAGTTATCTAGCTGGGAAACTGGGCTTAGTGGAGTGCCCCAGTGTACAATTTTGGGACCAGTGCTATTCCTCTTGTATGTAAATGACCTTCCTTATCTCCTATCATCATCGGTCTTGCTATATGCTGACGATGTCAAGGTATGGAGAACGATATGATGTAAGAGTGATAGCTTAGATCTGCAAAATGACCTGAAGAAACTATCTGAATGGTCTCAAACCTGGCAGTTGCCGTTAAATACTTCCAAGTGTGTTGTGATGCATATCGGCCATCAAGGTACAGATACATACATGATGAACAACACTAAGTTACCTGTCGTCTAGATATATAATGACTTAGGAGTTATCGTTAGCCAAGACAAAAGACTACTGCACACTGCCGTGCAATAGCCGCCAAAGTTTTCAGAACCTTATGGTCAATACGTTGTAGCGTGGTGTCGAGTCGGGATTAACTGTGAACACCGCTACCATGAAGCTCGTTCCAAATGACTCCATAAAAACCCCGAGAAGCCAAATATCAGAAGGCAGAAAATGGACCAAGTCAAGATTTATTCACTGGCGATCTCGTGGTATCGAAGGGATACCGAGATCGTGCCAGGTTACAAGCTTGGTTACAGAAGGTAACCGAATTCGCGCGAAGTTACAATCGAAGTGTAAGAACAAGAATGGAAGCCGAATATAGCTGTCATCAGCACAGTCAAACAAAAGCACATTAAAACAAACACTGGTACAACTGGTTATAATAATAATTGTTTTTATTGAACCTGTCCAGTTCTCGTAATAAACGTGAGTCACTACAACGTGGAGCCTTTAGTCATGTCGACTCTAAGACGTTTTTGACTTTGTATACAGTGTTCGTACGCCCTAAGCTTGAGTACTGCATACAGGCGGCTAGCCCATGCTTAAAAAAGACAGTGAGCTTCTGGAAAAGGTTCAGATAAAAGCAACTAAACTGATTCTCGGAATAGCGAATCTTCCATACGATGCTCGACTGGCCAAGCTAAACCTTTTCCCGTTGTCATATCGCAGAACTAGAGGGAACTGGATTGCAGTTTTCAAATTGCTTAGTGCCAAGTTTGCACCTGATATGCCCTCGTTTTTCTTGTCTTCCAAAACAGAGAATTTACGAGGACACTCGAAAAAAGTTTACAAACCAAGAATAAATTACTTGTCAGCTGACTATTGACTTTCCCATCGAATCATCAACGAGTGGAACTCATTAACTCAGCATGTGGTTGAGGCTCTATCCGTCGATTCTTTCAAAAAAAGTTGGATCAACCGAGGGATCACCATTGCCTGGACTAACACAGGCCATCAAGCCTCTTGCCCTTCCGAAACTGAAACTGAACTGGGTGGGCACACTCCAGTAATAGAAGTTTTTACTGGTTAAAGTGACGTATACACTGAATACTTGTGGCATCTTAAAGGCATTACAACCCTGACCAGTAGGAAATTTCTTTAGAATGCTAGCCCTTCAATGAATGAACGGAAGTTATTCGACATACCATCTTCAGTACTTAAGTTTGGGTAACAAAATTGTAACTGATCAAAAAAGTTAAGAATACGGATATAATGTCTAATTTGTCGGATTAGAGTGACATTAAGTTAATAATGTGGGAATATAAATGCACAGACATAAATTTGTACATTACTAGTTGGAGTGTTCGATTCGGTCGAAAATAATTAACTAGTCTGTGGACGATAGCAACGATTTGAAGAATAAAACAGCATTATTAAAAATATGTGTTGTGAGAAGGTTTATTTACGAAATCAGCTAATGTTAAGCATTTTCACAATGTCATCTAGAATATTGAAAAGCTCTGAGCAGTCTTTCGAAAATTGGGCTACTATTAAGTGTATTGCTCAGGCTTTTCATGGGTTTTTAATGTTCTACCGTCATTTAACACCTTATATTTTCGTCTGCGTCGAAATTTCAAAGCTGTTTCTATTTTGAGTGCGTTTTCTAAGAAATCTGGTATATCAGGGGCATTACGTCTAGCAGATTTTTGGATTTCATAAGGTTTGTATACAGACATGAGTTGCATTCCAGCCATGAGCTTGCGGTTTTGAGAGTTTTATAACTTCAATTTGCTTGTTGATCGATAAAATGTTAATATTTTCCTCATAACGGCAGGTCATTACCTGCCGTTCACTTTTAGTAAATTTAGCGTTTGTACCTAGTATTCTATAATTATAATCTCGTATGTTGGTAGATTGATTGATGTTTTTGGTGCTGATGTTTTGAAGGACGGTGAAAGCCTCAATCACAGCTGAAGTCTTAAAACTATCTTTCACGAGGACACCACAAGATTTCACGAGCCTAGAACAAATTAGTCAGATGACTATCGACTTTCCCACTGAACCATTAACCAGTAGAATTCACTACTTCAGTACGTGATTGGAGCTTCATCTGCCGACTCTTGCCACGGCTAACACAGGCCATCAAACTTATTTTTTCCAAACTGGAAATTAAACGAGCGATTTATTATATACCGCCTAAGTCTCATGTGTTTTGAGTTCAGTTGTTATTTTCCGTTTTCTATGTAAGTTTGTGTAATATCATCTATAAGCACTTTTTCTCTATGAATTTATTGAACACTATCGTTTATATTCCAGTCCTCTTAGCATTCTGTCGTGATATCATTGTATCTGATCAAAAGGAAGTGATTGTTTCGTTTTTCTCCTTGATTGACGATGTTGGAGGTGAGTTGTCTGCATAAAATTAAGCTTCAAAATCCTTAGTGTGCAGCACCCGGAGTTGAGGATGCTAACGTATGGGGTCTCATAAGTTTAAAGAAAGGTGATAAAAAAACCCAAAGGAAAATTCTGAATGAGTTCCACAGGCGCAACAAAGTGTTGAATGAAACTGATGAGATTCAGGATGCAAGACAAGCCAGAAGAATAGCTTTCAGAGGAATTAAACGTCAGCTTAATCTGTGGAAAGGCCCAGTACATAAAAATCGTCTTGCAGAACAAATCGTTTTTCCAATAAATGACAGAGAAATCGTTATGTCAGCCTCCCAAGAGGCTGCAAAAATGAAAGAGCAAGTTTATGTCAAGGATACTATAAAAGATTCGACAAATTTACAGGGGAAATTATATAGTGCACTGTATAGAGATATGGACACAAGGTTAGTCTTTTTTCATTTTGTTAGTTCTTAGTACACCTCAGGAAGAAATTCCAGAAAAGGCAGCGAAGATAGTTTCCAAGATGCTACTGGAAAAAATCGCTATGCGTGACAGAGAACGTTTCTTACTTGCTCGAGCTGCTGCTCGTAACAAGCGTCAAAATAAAATCAAAAGCAAACGATTTCATCGTCATTTGAAGGCACGTACTATGAAGGAATATGAAAAAGAAACGGAGTCATTACGGATCAATAATCCTCGAAAATTTGCTGAACGTCTTATCAGTGCCGAATTAAGTAGAGTCAAAGAAAGAGCCAGTCTGAAACATAGAGGTGGTAGCAAGTTTGCAAAATTACAGAAGTTGAGAGCAAAGTATGACTCTGAGGTAGCTATATGTTAATCTTACTTATAAATTACCAGGCTAGAGCAGCTGTAGCAGACATGCACGAGTTATCTAGGGAGACCACAAGAAGGACTGATCCCGACCTTCTATCTGATACTGATGAATCTGATGTATCTTTATCATCTGAATCTGAGGGGGAATCAGAAGGGTCTGATTTTAATTTAGACGATGATGCCGACGAGGAAGTTAATGGAGTTACTCAAACCCTCGGCTGGTGGAAAAAGGTAAAATATCCGTTTTCAACATATACTAGCTGGTCAACGTATATTTTTGCAAGACATGAATATTTTCGCTCACTTTGCTGTAGGAAATCCACTAAATATAACGGAGTATATATTTTATGCATATATTGGCTACGCCGTGGTTTAGTGATTCGACTTTCGACCACCAGGCCATATGTTCGAACACTATTTTGGTTCGTGAAACCGGGTAGCACAATTAATCATCACAGTTAGTTTAACTTGCAGCTAAATTCTTGATGCATAGGCTAATAAGTGCGTTCTACAATCAAACCTTCCACTAATCCGAAAAGCTACTGTTTTTTTCAAAATCTCATGTTAGCAGGAATCACATACCAATTATATTTCTTGTGGTTATTTCTCCACTACCGTTGTTGTTGTTAACTTCTTGATTGTCATCTTGTTAATTCTCCCGTTATGTTGAAGCTTGACAACTCGAACTAATATATATCTGTACCCATTTCTACATTTTATGATTGTCTAATAGTATAGTGCTTACTTTTTTAGTCAGCCAGTTCATTATTTTTCTTTGTTTGTGTGCGGTTGCATCGTACAATAGTACAACTATAATAGGTTTTCGAAATTTGCATGAAAAGATAAATTTGTCTTACTACATAATTCACCTTCGTGTTCTACACTTGAATTTTATCGAATGCAGTTGAACCTGAAACTGCTTCCCATTATATGCGTAACCTACCACTGACATCGCGTAGTGTAATTATGACGAAATATACCTTGTTTGTGTAGTTTGGTTCACATAAAATGGTCAAAAGTGAAAAGGTGCATATATATGTCCTTATGATTTTCTCTTTTGATTACCGTAATTTATTGATAAGAATTACCTATACAGTGCATAACTTTTACAGACGTCATAGATTAAACAATTCTTGTATTTTACTTTTCTCTGTGTGGCTCCTAACTTCTATCTACGACAAAATCCAACTTACTCGACTGAGTTTCATATCGGTATTCGTTTTGCAGTGTCAGTATTTAAACTTGGAAATACCCAGTCATGTTTTCAATAAGTGATAATTATGTATTATAGTTCAGTGGTCATAAATGTTCTCAATTATTTTTTTCATTTAGAGCTCAACCAAGAACAAATCGAACAACGAACATCAGACAACTGTTGGAGCTGTGCTTTCCACTCAGGCAGCTGAAGAAGTACTAGAAAAATATGAAGTCAATCAGATGATTTTAAGTGAACCAGTAGTGTGCAATACTATTGTGGCTGCAGAACCAGATGTAGTTGATCCCAATTCAGAGGGGTTTTTCCATGCACTTCAAGAAAGCTTTGCAAATGATCCTGCATTACAACAGAAGTTTTCCGCAGAGAAATCTGAAACTGTGAAAGATGAAGCACCTCAAGATATTGATACATTTCTGCCTGGATGGAATTCCTGGACAGGTCCAGGAACTGAAAAGGCTGATGAAAGAAAGCGGAGATCCAGAATTATACCTGCTCCTAGAGTAAAACGTGAAGATGACAAAAAACCTCACGTAATCATCAAACGGCGTGTAAACCAAGATTTCAAGCAACACTTGGTATGTCATATATATATATTCATGAATGTATTTGTTTTTTTGCAACCGTCCGTTAATTTTTTCCACTTCAATCTTTGCTAGGTAAAAACTATTCCGTTCCCATACAACACACCAGAACAATTTGAAGCTTTTATCTCTCAGCCTATTTGTAGAGAATGGACAACAGAACTTACACATCGTGAACTAACAAGGCCCAAAGTTACAGTTCAGTCAGGTCGTATTATCAGACCAATATCAAAGTCTGCAGCCTTACTACGTGATAAAGATATAGAGCGTTTTGTTAAACAAAACAAAAACTCTTAGTATCCTGTACATTACTTATCTTTTTATGAGTTATCAATGTCTACATTGTAATATGAAATATAACATTCGTAGATTGTTCAATATTATTTAATTATAGTAAATGTCCTATAAGAAGCTTTTGTCCTAGCGGTGAGTTGATTGACGTATGTAGTATTAAACACGTAGTTTTTAATGTCCGGTGAGTGATATTCTGAAGTAACAATTACTTTGGTTATGGAATGTAATAGTTTTAAAATCGATATGGATCTTATATGAACTACTAATCATGACGCTGCCGCATTAATGTAGACAATTGGCAACATGTAGAATGCGTTTGTTTTACGTGTTACATCGAATCTCATCAAGTGGACACTTCTTATAACTACGAAAATGTGAATAGTGGTATTCTTATGTGTAATCAAAGGATTTTAGGTAGGAAGTTGCGTAGTAGTTAATCTTTCGAAAATTAGAATAATTATTGGGCAGGAAAATTAACAGCCATAACGAATCAGCAGTCCAGTTTCAAACAAGGTATAATTATCTGATTATTAATAAAATGTACTATTAAATAATAATGACCGACCAGTGTTGTCCGACTTTCGATGATACTGTTAACTGAGCTTAGTCATGTCAGGAGTAAGATAGTTATCGTCACCTACAATGGATGGTCATCGCGCTACTTCGCAAACTGATTAAAGTTACGATTACGGATTTTTTAACCTCAAATTAAGTCGTCCAGTAATGTGCGAAACTTGTAGATCCTCGGTCCGATCTTTTAAAACAAATAGCAATTATTACAAAACAGGATGGCATTTGACTCTTCTAAAATGCAAGCAAATAAGGCCAAGAGGAACCAATATTAGCAAATACTTATACTTCGTAAAACTTCTTACAGATGATATACCACCAAACTTTTGGGTTCACATACAAAAAGCTTATCATATATTACCTTCTTCATTAGTTTGACCTAGAGAGATATTGTGCAAATGCAGCTTAGTATGAAGCTAGATTTACCTCCATAGGACATTTTTGGTTGTTTCGTTTGGTAGAAATATATTAGAAGAAATCTCCTGCATTTTATTTCACATGTACATTATACTTTTATTACTCTAGCAAGTAACTAGTCAGAATCAAGTTTGTATTGTTCGTTCCATAAACTTAAGTTTTCATCTGATTAGATAGCCCACCAATTTTCTTCGGATCTGTTTTGACTATATTTTGAGATGTTTCAACTATGTAGGTCTTTGTTGTAGCTACCGAAAACACCATGATCATAAAAGTAATAATTTGATGCTCACTAGCTTTATTTAGCTTATAAATAATCATATTAACGAAAATAGACCCATCGTTACCCGAAATGTAACTTGGCTCTTCCCTGTATTTCAAATAGTTCTGATAATCTCTTTACGAATGGTATCGTTTAAAAAAAGGAAGGATTATTTAGACTGTAAAAGCTTTAGAATAAAGCTATTTTGATTGAACTCCAATGAAGCATAATTGGTAGTTAGTAAATCCAAGTGAATTGTTTTTATATATTGAAAATGATAGTTTAAAATCTTATCATATAGAAATCTCGATGTAAAGAGAAATTAATGTGTTACGAGTACATTAATTTATCTAATATTCAATGTTTTACTAGCAGTAGAGTGGATGACGCACGTCTCTTCCTATTTCGGACTCATCAGCTGGGTGTACCTGCATTTGAGTTGATGTTCACTCTTGGACTCAAACCCAGTAGCGTTCGCTTCAAACGCCATCGCGTTATTCACTCAGCTACTGAGTCCTGTATTCAATGTTTAGAGTAATCGAAACCAACTTTAAAATTTATTGATACATTCCAAGTAACGTAAGATTAAAATGAACAAAACAATAAGAATTTTAAAATTATCTAGATAGTGCATAAAATAACTTTTGAAGAAACATGATAATTAGAAATAAAAATATTATGAATTCAAAAAGGTTGTTTGGAGAATAGCAGCATGCGATGGGATATATCTGTTCACTTGATTAAAGGTTTCAGTAGCTGTTCAAATTGTGCATCTGTATTTTACTTGACAGCTTTTTTAACATTATTTCGAAATTGACTGGTCACATTCCCTGGAGGATGATACAAACAAACTAAAATCAGTTTCGAATCTTTATGCAAGTCCTCTCCTGATTTGTAGGATTGACTTGCAATACCAACTCCAATCCTTTCAGAACTTGACCATACAATTTGAGTAAAATTACCTAGAGCAATTAACATGGTGATCGATAACAAATACAAATTACGTAACAACTTAATGTTTTAGATCTCAGATATAAACAAATACAATTTCGATATAAATCACTGATACTAACCAATAACAGGAAGTGACGATGGAACTAGTCATGTGATAGCAGAGACTTTTCATTCAGTCACTAAGCAGCTACATTTACACCGTGAATCTGAGAAATCCATTATTTCGCCCATTAAATAAATCTTAGTGTCAATACATAAATCCATCGAAAGAGAGCAACGCAGGCAGTTTTTATAATATATAACCCAAATAACGTTTAGTGGAAAATCCTACTGCCATCTAGTACTATTCTGACCTTGAAAAATCGAGATACAGAAATACGTATCTTTGGGACCATAAAATTAATGGCCACTAGTGAAGACAGGGAGTTCTCGACGTAGCTAATTCGGAGGGCAGTAGTTCATCACAAGCCCTAATCCTACCAACGGTAGTGAAGTAAAAACCCTTTAATTTGTTGATGCACTTGCTTAGTACACCTTTCAGTAACATACATGGTGAAAAGACTTCTTGACTAGCTTACAACGTATAGGTGACATGTTTTTTATTCGTCGTATCTTATCACTCAAACTATAGAGAAAACTTAAGAGACTTATACTAAGTTAACTATTAGTGTTAGCCCTCCGACAATATATTCAAAACAAAGAAAATGAGACTTATTGAATGATATTAACTAAGTTGACAAAGAAACATGTTAACAATTCTCCAGACTAATTATTTTGTAAACTACAAAAATATCATTGAAGATTTTATATTTATGCAATAATAGAAACAGGGCTTATGTGAGAATTTATTCAAGTGTGAAATAAGTGCACTTTCCATTTTGAACTAATGGTTCTCAATAAAAAAAACTGGTTAGAATCGTACTTTCAATCAACTAAATTAGATTTGAAATGGTTTTGGATGATCCCGTTGTTTATATTTTCAACCGAAATTTTATCAGTCTTGGTTGGCATATGGGTATCTTGTGTGTATTGCCTTGATATAAGCATTACGATAAGCTGATATAGAATAAATAGAACGCGGCTAGCACTGGAATCTGGGACACACATTTCGCCCTCTTTTGATGTTCACTCTAAGGACTCGAACCCAACACCGTTTGTTCAAAATACAATCGCGTTGGACAGGTGATGAATCGAAAATGGGACGAAACTCTTTTCCTAATACTAGCCATCTTCCATCTATTCTACAACTAGATTAAAGTTAACTGTTCTAGGATAATTACACAAAACAATTTACTGAATGATAAGGTTCTAATGTAGATAATGGTAATGATATTCCTTCAAACAACATTCTTGAAATGAAATATCTTTTGACCATTAAAAATTGGGTAAAAGCATACGATTAAAATCATAATATATGAATCTGAGGGAACTATAGATTTCGCAAAAATTTATCAAGATACATAAATCACACGATTATAACAGAAAATAAAGTCATCAAATTCATACAAATTACCTATACCCTGGATACTATCCGGCTCAGAGTTAAACTTATATTTTTCCGATTCTTGATACCAATGTTCAATTAGGTCTTTGCCTTGATAAAAAAGAAACACTAAAATTATTTAACAACATAAACCTAAATATATCTTTCTCTTAAGAAGTAAATTTCTCAATACAATTAAAAAGCTTATGTGAAATACCATACAATATATCATGATTATCAGAACTATGTGAATTATTAAGGCAATTCATTTGAAACAACCTGATCACAAATGTATTTGTTAAAAACATTCATATATGAGAAACAAAAGAACGTTAAAATGATATGAAACTCATCACGCTGGATAAGTAAAATATTATTACCAGGGTAAATTCAGAGTGATAAAAAGATGTCTTTGAACAAATAAAAGGAGTTTGAATTTTCGTTTGGCCAAGCTTCCAAAAAAACTTAAGAACATCCTCTAAACAATTTTTGTGCAAAACCACAAAGGTTGAGTTAAGATCAATCTTATAACCTGTTTCAACTAACTGTTTAGCAATAGACGATGATGGAGGTTTATCATCTGGTTCGGTTGTCATTTGATTTTATTAGTTTCTGTAGCCATTTCAGTAAATGTTGAAAAACCCCGAAATTGCAAATCACGGTTTCTCTTCCTCATGTATATGTAGCCACAAACTTACATGTGATTAGATTATTTCATTTCTTTACTTAAACATATAAATATTGGGACAAAGGAATACCATATTACATATGGGGTACACGATAAAAATGGTATTGTGAAGAGACAGAGAAAGTTGAGTATAATAAAAATGAATGGAAATTAGTGTGTGAGAGTGAAATAAGCATAATAATAATAAATATAGTTACTATTATTATTATTGTAAGAATGGCAGAAGCAGTTCAAAATTTGAAAAATTCCCATATTGTAATTTAAAAAAACATATATAAGCGAACAATATTGTTGCATCAATGTTTGTTCTTGCTCTATTAAAATTCATAAAGGGAACCAATTGCATGGAACAATATTGTTTTAGATTTATCATTAGGCTTTACTCTAATCTACAGCAATATTTATATGCATATACGAAATGATTAAACCAATCAAGGTAGTTTATGAGTCAATGGTAACAATGGAGTAGATTACATAAATAAACATAATATGTGAAAAATACAAATTGATAGTGTGATGACAGGTGTACTAGTTTTGATAAGAATAATAAAGGCTTAAATCAACGTTACATAGAACGATAGAGCGATGGGTTCACCTCTGGTTCCTATCCTTACGGACTTTTTTCTCGCGAAACTAGAAAACGGACCTCTCAAAGATGCTATTGATAAGCTTGACTTCTACTGTCGTTACGTTGATGACACTTTCATTATTGTCGATCAGAACATTAGAAAAGAAGAACTATTTAACAACAAACATCCAGCAATTAAATTTACATGTGAAGCGGAACTCGATAATAAACTACACTTCTCTGACGTTTTGTTAAACAGAAAATAAAATGGTTCTATCAGTAGAAGTGTGTTCAGGAAAAGCTCTTCATCAAACCAATACACACATTTCGTAAGCTTTGTACCCCTTCATCATAAGAGAAACTTAGTCAAATGTCTGGCAAATAGAACTATTGAGATATGCTCAGTCGATACAATTGATAAATAATTAGAACTCATACATAATATGTTGATTGAAATGGGTTATCTACAGGTTTTCCTGAAGAAACACTTGCGTGTAACGAGTAAGAAAATAGCGACACCAACGGCTACAAAGGAACCTCTCTTCCTGAGGCTGCAATTCAATGGAGATGTAGCTGGTGATGTACTACGTGATAGACTAATTAATGCAATGAAGAAAACGTTTAATGCAGCCAACCTCTGTCTATGGTATTCAACCAGATCTATGGTGATTCCCTAACTAAAGGGTAATTTACCTGGTTACGCCACTTCTATGTGTATCTACGAATTCAGCTGCTCCTGTGGAGAAGGTTATATTGGACGCACTACCGGACAACTGGACCAGACAGGTAGTGAACACCTTCCTTCGTGGTTAGGAATAGGTACTGTCAAGACAATACGCAGCTTGGTTCAACCGCACTTGATCGATATCAGTCATGTAGTAGACAGAAATATGACATTTAAAGTTCTTTGTCGTATTCCTACTAGTTTTCCTGATGGTGTTCGATCTCATCTCTTACATATAGCAGAAGCTATAGGAATTCGAGCCAACAATCCAAGTTTTTGTGTTCATAAAGAATTTGTAACACCCTTAGCCTTAATAAATGATTTTATTTATTTTCCATACTTTTCATTTATTTTTCTTCACAACCTCCCACCCTTTTCTTTTCTCAAATATACGCTTCATGGTCCAGTCATCTGAACACCTCCTATTATGTAATCTTGAATTCTTTCTATGAAAATTATTTCAGTGTCTACATTTCTCTAATCATTAACCTATTTCCGCTTATGTAACATTGGTTTAAGCCTTTATTATTAATATCAAAACTAGTACACCTGTCAATAGACAATTCAAAAGAACAGTCCTATTCAACAAATTGAAAGCGACCCTGATGTTAAAATGAGTCGAAACGCATAGCACTAATAGATCACATAGTTTTGATAATCTTCGTCTTGATATTACACTACTTAAATTTATCAAAGGCACTAATTGTTTTAAATATCTTATGATCACTTCTATTACGAAAAATGTGTCAGCCTTTTTCTTTGTCAAAAGTGACCACAACTCTTCACTACTATGTGATATCTTAAAGTTTAAAGGTCTTGCAAGTGGGATGAATGGTTTACATTATGTTTTATAAATCTGTATTTTAAAAAACAGTTTTTGCTATAAACCGATATTAGCTAGAGAACCACTAAAAATAAAAAATGTACTAGAGGGTTAATTTGTCAAAATATGGGACTAGTACCACTCAACAGTAAGCACATATTACCTCATATTGAACCAAACTGAGAATCTTGGGACCACATAAAAAGGACAATACGCCCAAAAAACATATCCAACCTCGATCGATTCGTAAAACAACACAATTCTTATCCATTGCCAGTAGTGAGTTGGCATCTTGCGCTTGACATGGTTAATCCCATAAATGGTAGGGAGTTGATGACTTAGAAACCAAAACTTTAGGTCACTAGTTGGTGAGGTAGAATTTTCTTACTGAATATTTCGATTCATAACGTTACGTGGTTGAAATAATCCTACTGGACAATTCGCCAATGAACACAAATTATTCAATTACTTTCTTATTGTAATTTTAGGTCATTAAGAAAATACATTGAAAGTAATACATTTGATAGACAGTAATTTTTCAAAATCACAGGCTAGACTGTCTTATAACCCGCATCCAAGTCAGATATGTTGCACTGTGGGATTAGTAATCATGTTTATTCTCGATTCGTACGCTAATAGCACAAAATTCACTTACATTATCCTTTCGCTCGGTCATAACAATACTTCACATCCTATCGATGGAACTTTCAGAAGTCCGTTTGAAAGCTAATCATAAGTGAGAACAGTTATACTTACAGGAAGTGATCTAATTAAACCAGTGCCATTTATTTGAGTACATAACAGAAGACAATATGGAATGTGCATATAAAAACGATGAAAAGTTGAAAAACCAATTTTACTTACAATTATGTTCCATTGGTCCATTTGACCAGCGACTTCCCAAATTTTCACCGACTTTCATACCACGATATACATATCCACTATTGGACAAATGAGATCGTTGAAGCAAATGATCAGCCCATTGTTGTGCCATATTCGAAAGATCCTATCACAGAACAGGGAATGTGTGAAACTTGAGAATAAGAAATTTATAAGTGTAGATACTATTTCACCATTTAACGAATCTCAAGATACAACTAAGATGTGATCAGTGAAGAAACGAAAATGGAATAAAATGACCTTTATTTTTTACGGTTTATGTTACTCAGTGACGGTTAATTCAATTCCAAAAATAACGCCCGGATTTTGAGATATACAGTGATTAAGGTGGGAAGGGAAAATAATAAGGCCTTCTTGATTGGATATTTATACCTATCAAACTTGTGTTCACAATACAGAATTCCAAAATCGAAACCAAGTATTTATGATTCATTGAATTTTTGTAATAGGTAGTAAACTATTTTGAGTAAACCACGGTGTCTTTCCAAATAAGTACATAAAACGACAGCTGACTCACCGAGATAAACTGATATTATTTTATCACGTACTTAACCAGCGCTATTTAGCATAAAATGAAAAACTTTACCACACATAACAGCGTAGACAAATACTACTATGTTCGAATCCAAGTTATATCTGATAAAATCTCGAACGAATTAACTGTATGGTCTCAACGACTAGATTTGGGGAGTTAGAATGGACCAACAAATTTGCATTCGATACATTCAACTGGTTATTCCCTTACTTCCGTTATTCAATTTCCGAGGTAAAACCAGTCTTAAATGTGAAAAATCCAGGGTGGTACATGCAAACTGAGACTAAGATATAAAGAAAGGTGTTTATAATGGCTTTATTTATTAGGAAACAAAATGTATCGTAAGAATTACGTACCTCCAAGTGAAGCCAGGTTTTACAAAGACAGGAATAAAATCAGTTAGTCAGTCAGTGACAACGTAGAACTTCGTAAGTACGTACATCAGTTCGAGTTGCCACACCACATTAACATAGAGATGCCGTGGTCGATCCAAATCCCGTAGTGGTAGAGGTAATGAGAGTATAAGCAGTAATCGGAAAGATTAGTGTTTGGAGATGTTACTTAAAAAGTATAATACAGTGAAATAAACTTGGGAAGAGAATAAAAAGAGACAAGGGGGTACAGGAATAAAATTATACATATTGAAACATCTAACATCTGATAATTTTCATTCAAGTTAACTTGTGGAGGCGTCAATGACGATTCGGACTGGCAAATTATGCCTTGGGTTTTGTTGATAGAAGAGTGATTTCGTCTGTCACACTTCCATTAAAGTTCGCATGACTTCCAAGGCATGCAAAACTTTTAAATACTTTCGTCAGCTTACCACTAAGTTTGAAAGCAGACATCTTAAAACCCAGTGAAGTGAAGGAAGCCGAATATCCTAATTAGAGATTATAATTACCAAATGTTTTAATGAGATTTAGTTAGCCATCACGCTATTATAAAGCGAGACTTTATAAACTATGTAACGCATCTCATAATGCCCTCCGAACAGAGATCTACATCACCACTACACGCTTCAAGAGCTATTCTTGTGTCGCATATATTATAGATCACTTACTTATGCCTGTTAACCGTCGTTGAGGTGCATAAACCACCCATCAGCATTCTCCATCCAACTCCGTCTTGAGCAATGCTTTCTAGTTGCTGTTTATCCTTCTCATGTCTGCTTTCAATTCTGGACGCAGTATGTTCTTTGGTTTTCCGTTTCCCTCCAGGATTACAAGTTAGCGCTTGCTTCGTGATCCAGTTTGGTGACTTCCGTAATGTATGCCCTATCAACTTACAAAGCCTTTTCCCGATTTCCTCTTGAGCTGATAGCTAATTTGTTCTATTCCATAGTAGGTTGTTGCTAATGGTACCCGGTCAATGGACATTGAGTATCTTACATAGACAACTGTTTATAAATACTTGTACATGTTTGATGATGGTTGTATTAGTTCTACTAGTTTCACCACCTTGCAGTAAAACTGTCTTGACTTTCGTATTGAAGATCCTGACCTTGATATTGGTTGACAGTTGGTTTGAGTCCCATATGTTCTTCAACTGTTGGAATGCTGTCCTTGCTTGGCCAATCTTTGCTTTTGCGTCTGCATCAGATCCTCCTTGTTAATCGATTATGCTACTCAGATACGTGAAAGTTTCCACCTCTTCCAAGGTTTCTCCATCAAATGTGATTGGGTTGGTGTTCTCCGTGTTTCAATTGAGGAACTTGCTTTTTCCTTTGTGTATATGGAGGCTTACTGATGCAGAGGCTTCTGCTACACTGGTTGTCTTGACCTGAATTTGTTGGTGTGTATGAGATAGAAGGTTTAGGTCATCTGAGAAGTCCGAATCGTCTAATTGCATCGAACCTGTCCATTATATTCTGTCTCTCCTCAGGTGTGGAGGTCTTCATAATCCAGCCAGCCACCAGAAGAAATAGAAAAGGGGGGTAAGCAGCCTTGTTTGACTCCGCTCCTCACTTGGAATGCGTCTGTCAACTGTCCTCCATGCACAACTTTGCAGTGTAGTCCGTCGTATGAATTATGTATGATGTTGACAATTTTCCAAGGTACACCATATTGTCGAAGAATGCCCCATAAGGTTCTTCTATCCACGCTGTCAAACGCCTTCTCATAGTCAAGGAAGTTGATATATATATATACGAAATTGAGAGGACAAAAAGTGAATGTCCGGCGCTTTAACCGGATCAGTGGACATAGAGAGTTCACATAAGAGAGTTGCAAAACCCTGATTCCAAATCAATGATGCACATGGGCTCCAGTATCCTGAAGGAACAAATGGCGCATGAACCAATCGTTGGTCACTGGCTACCATGGGACTGCATCTCCTTACGATGCTTCACTGCCTTGTGGATCAGATCTTCAGGTCGAAGGCTCCGGGTGTGGCACCCTAAGAAAACCACCTGCTTCGGTTTGGGTACCCGGGCAGTATCACTGCCCTCACACATATCAAATGAGATTTTTGTGGCTCATATGTATTTGGTGCTTCCTTGTACCAATATCTATGTGTTCAAATAAATAAATAGATGTGTAGTTTGCTACTTTCACGTCAACTTATACACGACCATTCTACGAAACAAACTTGGGACATTCACATCTCGCAGAAAGTAAGGATGACATAGTTATCTACCAACAGTAATGGATGATTATTGTGTTATATTATGAATTGACTGAATTTTGAAATATGAACCAGTTGATTCCAGTTCAATGGTATAAAGCCCACATATCAATGACAAGACCTAACGAAATTTTGAGTATTCTCTTTGTTTACAATTACTTCTTTTAGAGATTACAAGTGAATAGTAAATATCATATATTAATTATTCAGTAAAAAGTAGAAAATGAAAACTATATTAACCTACTTGATCAAGTACTAGAGGATTGGAACCATGTTGACTACGATATTGATTATGAAGTTGAACAACTGAGTGAATGGACTTTTGGAGTTTCTTATTATTATCCTGTATAGTATGGAAAGTTATTTATCACAGAATAATGTTATAAAGTCGTTCTAATACTAGTTCTATATAACTGTTATGTGTGCAAGGAGCAGATTAACTCGATTAAGAAGAAATAACTGATAGTCTTAGAATGATGAGATTTTATGAAAACTTAACAAAAAACAATAACGGAGATCAAGAAATTAATGTATTTACACAAATGAGTAGCTTACAGTACACTGGGAAATTACTATTACTACTCTTTATATTACATAATTTTCATTATACAGGGAAGTACTTAACACAATAGTACAACTAGATATGCTTCACGTGAAATGAGATAACATTGTTGAGAAATAATAGTGAGAAAGGTCGGACAATCAATCAATAAATAGGTATATTATTGATAAAAATATACAGTTGGAATCAGACCATAAGATAGATTTCACTTAATTAGAAGAGGCAATTCACTAATTATGATGAACACGATAGAGAGTCATGGAAAGATCGCCAGTGTACTCAATTATGAGTCATTTCTGAAACTGTCTCAATCCACTAGATTGCATAAAGAATAAGGATCAGACAGATGGCTAAAAATCAAACAGAGAGACGTGTACTTGTTAACTGGGTGGATATTGTCAATAGTTTTCGACGATAAACTGTTTCCTGTAATTAACCAGGTATTCTTACTGATGAGAGAGCTTCACATTTGACACACCTCTCAAGTGGACCATTTATCCTATAAAAATACTGTAAAAGTCGTTATTTATAAGGGCATTTAATAATAATATCATCAATATCAAGATGATAATGGTTTTGCAAAAATTAGATTAGCCATCCCGCAACTTTAGTGAAGTACTTAACGAATACTATAAATTCATGTTGCTTATTAATCATCTTTTTTGTCATAAAGTATGATAAAAATGGACGTTTTAAAGCCGTCACATACTGCAATGACACTTCTATTAAACTGACCATATTATCACTTTTGAGTCAGCACTAAACCACAATCTAACTGATTTACAATACCGAAATACTTTCCACTATGGATTAACCCTAGCTGAGTGAGTTTTACAAAGCAATAAAGGACTTAATAGATGTTTCATTCCATTTTTTTAGACTGCTCAGTAGAACAGATCCATGATTTTACAGGGTATCAAACTCAAGATCTTTAAGCCTCAAGGCACGCGTACTATATCCAAACTACTGGTTGCGAATCTAGCAGTAAACATTATCAACTTCATAATCTGTGAAAATAGCCAGTAAAACAGGCAAAATTATACAAACAACACGAACAATAGGGAGGAAATGTTTTTTTTCTAAAATAATTTAATTTCTACTAACCTAACTGCAGTAAAAATAGAATATTGTAAAAAAATTCAAAACTCACAACTGAATGGCCGTCTGGTGAAATACTTGATCCCGCTTTTTTCTGGTCTTTACAGGCATCTGTATACACTTCGTTGACACATCGCCTTGTCTACATTAAAAGAAATGGACTCGTTAATACTTGTTTAAACTCAAGAGTTACAAAATTTGTTATTAATGACCACGTGCGACTAGGAAAAAATAAAGTGAAGGATGCAACAAATAAAGTTAGAGAAGTGAAATGTAAGGGAATTAACGTTGTAAAATTATTTAACAAGTTTATTAATGGTGGAATAGAAATATAACAATAATGAAAAACATTACTATTTCAAAAGTCAATCCGCTGACTAATTTAAGCAACTAGTTCATTATTTGCTCATTAATGTGCATCGATCAGTTTACCTGCTCATATGGAGCGGACTATATTAACCGCACAAAGAGAGCTGTTTCAAAGCACAGCTCTGAATATTATATTGCCTGGCTATCTAAAGGACTACAAAAGTCAATCTAAAACTTAATCCTGAAAGATCTAGTTAATTCTGGTCACTCTGTTTCACCAGAATCCTCCCTCAAAATTATTCAAACAGCCAAAAGAATCGGCTCAGAAAGAATATAAATAGTATAAAAAAATAATGTACAGCAGAGGCTATAGCTATCCAGATTCAAACGTCACATTTGTTTATAAAAAGTATGTTCAATCACTCATCCTACCATAGTCTTAACCTTTCTTTTTGTCTTTCACAATTCATCGCTTTTTTCTACTTTTTAATTATTTTTTACAACCTAATTAACCATTACTACAACTTATGACTATTTTGCTCTTAATAACTATCAAATGGAAAAACTTCCTTAGCTGATGGAGGATGTTACTACAGAACTTTTTTTTTAATATATGACCTTTATAAAAAATTTATGGCACGATACCACTTTAAGTTTCTTATTGTACAATACCATCCTATTTTATTATAGACTGCTATTTTTAGCAAAAAAATTAACGATAAATACGATTGTGAATGAAATCGTTAAGAAGATTTTCCTTTGCTGAATTATCTCTATTCCTTTTCAATAACACAACGAATCTCTCTCTCTCTCTCAACGTAAATTGTGTTAATGACATTTTCAATTGATCAGGCAAAAATTTACATTGGTCTACATTGACACACTTCAAACAAGGGGTTAACAGTATGATAAGCATAGAATCCGGAACAATAACAGATTATGCAATGCGAAACCACTACTAAAAAGTTGACTAAATGGCTGGGAGATTTCGATCTTTTGATTCAAAAATAACTAGGTATTGTACGCAAGAAGATACTACCTAAGATTTCATAAGTAGATGCTTTGAGGTTCTAACTGACTGATACTACACACATAAAAGTAATAAATGTTCATAACACTACCCATTAACTGACCCATTGTTTTGAACTGAACGCTTATATAAGAACGTAAAAGAACAAATCCTAGGGTCAAAACAACAGGAGAAATATTCCATTTTTTTTACCTAATCTGACTAAATACAATTTTTTATTCTAAAAAGAAACAAAAATATTCAACTTATTGATTATACTAGCGACTCGTAATTTACAAAGGCTGTCTGTCAATTGGCTGTAACATTCCATTACTTGAACTAGTAAATATTATAAACAAAACCGCAAGTAAATAATATCGTCCAAACAAAAACACAAGGTTAAAAATGTTACTAGAAAAGAGTAAAAGATTATTGCATATCTCTTGTACAACAATCTAGATGATTAAATCATGTTTGGAATATTAGTATTACATCGACAAAGAAAAAACTACACTTGAATCTGGTATCCGATCCATAGTTTTGATGTACCTGCGTGTAGTACTACTTAACCATCCCCTACACCATACCAACGATGGACTTAATTAGACCATATTATCATCAGTCATCGTTAGAGAAGCTCGATAGATAACTGCCACTTGTTCTGAAATGCATGGTTGAACTCTAATCATGCTCCAATACAAGCATGCATTTACTTGAATCTCACTGGGCCCAGGAAAGCCATATTAAGAAGACCCATTATAGTTAAACTCAGCGGTGAAAAAGCCGAAGGTAAATTCTAGGGACAACTGAAGTCATACTTTGGTCATTTTGAAAACGAAGCTGACCCAGATGTTGCCTGGAAAGATATACAAACAGCCTAGCAAACAGCAGCGACACCTGTTAGTGATTTTAACCAAAGGGTCACGAAAAACCAGTGAATTTCTGCTAAGACTATTGTACTGATAGACTATCGTAAACTTACCACATCAGGACCCGAACAAAAACAAATCAGACCTAGGCTAACCAAAAGGCTACGGAACGACCATGAGCAGTGGTGGGCAACGAAAATAAAAGAGATGAAAAAGGAAGTGGCTGTTGGTAACACAAAACAACTTTTCAGACTAATAAAAGAAAGTGGAACTAAAAAGTCAAGTGTAAGTGAAACTATATCGGGAAAAGACGACACTTATCTGCTCTCAGCCCAGACGTTTAGAATGATGAGAAGAACACTTTAGAGAGCAGGTTAGCTGGTCTTCAGCTACTTTACAGCTACCCAGCATTCCCAAACAGCCTGAATAGAACGTTGAAGTAGCTCCCCCCCGACTCTAACTGAAGTTCAAAAAGCCATAGCTAATCTGAAACGAGAAAGAGCAACTGGTTCAGATGGATTAACTCCAGAGGTCTTTAAGGATGGAGGTCCAGTTTTAGCGATTAGGTTGACGAATATTTTAGCTAAAATCTGGGAGTTGGGCGTAATCCCATCTGACTGGTCGCAATCACATATTGTCCCGATATATAAGAAAAGGTCAAAATCATCCAGCGGTAACCATAGAGGGATTAGTTTGACTAACATAGCATCTAAAATACTAGCCTCAATAATTATCAGACGACTAACAAATACTGAACTGCAAACACGAAAAAATCAGGCTGGTTTCAGACCTGGTCGTGACTGCATCGACCACATATTCACCATTCGTCAGGTCTCAGAACACAGGCACGGTTATCAACGTTCGACAATGATGATTTTTTCTTGAGTTAACAGCAGCATCCGATTCTGTAGACCGAGAGGTTCTGTGGCAGTGTCTATCACTGAAAGGTGTACCTCAGAAGTACATAAACCTTGTGAGGGCTATTGACTCGAACACGGCCAGTCAAGTCAGAGCTTATGGTGAGCTGTCATCTGATTTTGCAACGTCAAGTGGTGTCCGGCAAGGCTGTCCACTTTATCCATTTTTGTTTAACTTCATCATAAACATACTGATAGAAATAACGCTCCCATCGACCGAATTCCTGGGTATTGATCTCCTTCCAGGACATCCACTTATCGAACTAGAATACACAGATGACATGGACCTGTTTGATGAAGACGCTAATAAAATGCAGTCTTTTGGTAGCACTGAGCAACAATACCAGGATATTTTGGACGTGTTTCTCTCCCTCTAAATGCAAATTGTCGCTTCAAAACTGGCCTGAGCCAACACCTGAACTAAGAATAGGGAGTGAAGTAGTCGAACGCGTTGACTTCACTTATCTTAGAAGTCTGATCAGCCCTAATGGGTTGGTGTCTGACGAAATCTCTTCACGGATTAAAAAAGCTCGTTTGGCTTTTGCCAACCTATGGCGAAGGCGAAATATCCGTCTATCAATAAAAGGACGAGTATACCGCGCGGCAGTTCGTTCTTTTTTACTTTACGGCTGCAAAAATGGCCATTAAGAGTTGAAGATACTCGTAAGCTAATAGTATTTGACCACAGACATCTTAGAAATATTGCTGGCTTCTGCTGAGATCATCAGACAAGTAATAGTGAGGTTAGGTGCAAAGTATTAGGGAATAATGGTAAATCAGTTGATAAGGTTGTGAATCTTCACCAACTGAGATGGTTGGGTCACGTGTCACGTATGCCTGAACACCGATTACCACGACGCGCAATCCTAACCGGTGGTCAAAGTGATAGTAAAATATATTGCTTGCTATTTTCGTCAAACTCCTCATCTTAGTTATAACTTGGATGAAATAAAGGTTAGGACACGACAAGATTTATGGAAGAAAATCAGAAATAAACTGAGGAAACGTTAAGCAACATAAATGACGAAGAGAATGGTACCTTTCCTTTATCATCAGTCAATTCAGAGATCTCTCTTCGAACATTGTACTGTTTCCCATCACTTTCTGTCAGTGTTTCAGTAATAACTGTCTTTGGAGTATCTGAGGAGGAAAAATATGGTGGTTCGATAAAAACAAAAGTATTCAACTAATAAGTAATATCCCTAAAGCTACTTTTTAAACTTATTAAAATATAAACAACTCAGTAAATCACATTGTCAGTCATCGTTAATAGAGAAAATGGTAAAAGTCTGTTTCCACACTTTATATCAACCCAGTAAGACAGAGAATTAACAAGATGAAAATAAAGAAAGTGAGTTTAACCACTCCCTGTGACCCGATTTTACATATTATTCACCGTTTCCAACAATCGACTACAAGTATTGCGTGGCCACTAGCCAAGAAATATACACCGAGAAACATAACTTAAACTGTGAATCGACGACTTCATGGATTGGCATAATATCTTGATTTACCCACCATTGGCTCTCATCTTACCTTCTCTTATACCAACTTGAAATGCACATCCGAGTAGGCATTGGTTGTACACGAGCACGATACATTTTAACCCCCTCAGTCGATGAGGGTTTACATCTTAATTAACAAATTTTCTCTTTTTATTTAGTACTCTAAATTTAATTGTACTATTTTTCGCTCGGTGGTTCCGCTGCATGTGACCGGTACTACGAAGATACCTGTGGTAAAACATTTGCAGACAACACATAGACTCATCGAATAAGCAAGCTGTAAGTTTCAATTCAGCATGACAAGTAACATAAGTAACAGTTCTTGCTTATTAGAAAGAATGGAAGACCTGAGGCCGTTTGAATGTCAATACTTAGAGTTGAGCAAATGGATTCACTAGCTTGTTGACAAAGTCCTTGACCATAGCCTCGCAGAATCTGAGTGTTCATTAGTGATAAAGAATATTTTCCTTTTATGATAATGATATCTGCCTGATGAATGTCGGAAGGAGCAAAACTCTACTACAACGTTTTATGTTAAAATGAAAAAATTCAGAGAAAATACTTACCATTATTTAAAGCAAACGTGTTACGTATTGGTTGTTTAACGCCCCCCTTCACTGATTCTTTTGGACGAAAAACATTCTCTAGGTAACGACCTAGTACATTTCCTGGAGGACGATAGTGAGCTACAACGACACATTTTCCAGGACCACAGGCTTTACCGAAGCCAACTTCACGAGTTGAACTCCATACCAGTTGTGTAAAGTTACCTATAATGTAGGAAATACTTGTCTGTTTATGTAAGCGAAGAAAAGTATGACGTGAAGATTATTGGAATAAGACTAGGCTCAAAGTCAACTTAAGTATTCACAAAAATTACGGTATGTGACTAACCTGCAGGTCCTTTACCGTTTTCATAATTATAATTTTCGGCATCTGAATGCCACGTATTTACGACTTCATGACCTAGACAGTTTATAGTTGAAACATAAATGATAACCTTGCATATCCACACGAGTTCCTGTGCTTGTGCGTACACTGATACTTTCACCAACTTCACCTCGACTGGAAAGTGGACTATTTTTTATCCCATCTTCCGACAACAGTGCTTCGGCCCAATCCTGGGCTGTTTTATCTAAGGCGAGACTATGTCGTAAGGCACATACACCATGAAGAAGTCTTTTTTCATTGTGTGCTCTGAAACAATCTTCTCTAAAGTCATCTAAACGACTCATCTATAGAGAAACATCAAGATAAATTCACATCTATAGAGAGGGTATGGAAGATTACCCACATTACATAGCTTTACTAATATCTTTCGTTTACTTATATTACCAAGACAGTTTAGAATAACAAAGTAATGTCTTGGCAATAAGAATTACGATAGTGAAATGCTTAATCAAACACAATGACCATAAATTATAAATGGCTAGGCTACAAGATCATGTCACTTTTCAGTGATAAAATTATTTCTGGTGACCAACGCTACCAAAGAGGTTTGATCAGGAAACTAGCTTATCATGATGAACATATTATGGAAAATGAAGTGGAATACTTATTATTTGCTATCCTATTTCAGTTGGGTCAGTTTGAGAGTGCTGATGGAATGCAGTAAATTCCAAGTCTACGGTCGAGGTTCTGCTGCTAATCAAATCAGGTGTTTTTCACAAACAAACATCACCATCGGTAATGTCATTTTCCGAACGTTGTGAAATACACTTCATTTAAAACAACCCAACTGTACCTATTGTGATATTTATCATAGTAACTCAATATACAAAAAGGCCGTAACAGATCAGACTCAAACAGTTGTCTATCAGGCTTTGCACAAATAAATAAAGGTCTACGAAACAAAAAATACTGACCCAACTACATGTTTAACTTCCACAAATAAAAAGCTATTAATCGCCTAGTGAGCCACCAGGAATTAATAACAGTGTGCATACCTTCAGTCATTTTGAATGTTAATCGTAGCATTAAACGTAGTGCTGTCTAGTTTTTATTTCCGTTACTAACCTTACTCATTAGCTTCATCTTCGTATGCACAACCGACGTTTACAACCGCACTTTATGGGTTGTTATTCGCAGCCCCCTGAAAACGTGCTTTTGGTGTTTGAGCCTTATGTTAAACCATTTCAGTTATTAAAACTTACAAATCACAAACCGCTGTGTCTCCAAAAAATGCACGGAGTAAGTACACATGGTCAGTCAATCAACATCTAGCCAATGATGAATGCTAGAACAATTTATACACCAAACTCCACAAAAGCTTCTCATAGTAATAAGCATAAAGCAATAAGAGCAATTTTCAACTGAACTTCAGCTGAAAGTAACGTGTGCTGAGTATTAGGAATGGTATATCAAAAATTCGAAAAGTGATGATATCCACTACTGGTTAAAGTTGTAACTAAAGCAAACAATACAGTAGATAAGTAGATTATATCACCCCAAATTATTGATACAAAAAAGCGGAACACACACTAGCCCTCCAAGAGAGAATACATAGACTTCAGTCGCCATTTTGCTTATGATTAACTTCTTGCACACATAGACCACAATGAAGAAGAAAATACAGTATAAGTACTACACAGAAAATTCAGGACAGATAGTTCGGACAATAATTAATGAGCAAACTAAAAAAATAGTTCGCAGGCAAAATGGAACAGAACACTGGCAACCTAGTTATTTATACGCAATGGAGGATCTATGAACTATCAGCTATTAAGTCACTAATCTTCGTTAGCATTTGTGTCGTACTCACAACGTAAGTATGAAAAAGAAATACAATTCGTGGTTGCCAAGCAAGTAAGGATACACATCCGAATGATACAAGTGCTAAACTAATTTCTCTAAGAAAGCTTATATTTTAGAAAAGTTTCTCATGCGATAACTTTACTCTTGATTTAACTACTTATGTAGTTTGCTGTGCTTCCCCACATCTCTGCTGGTCTTAGTGAGTTTTCGATGTAATTCTATGTATCTTAAATATTCTTTAAAACGAGGAGTTCTAGTTAATGGGTCATTCCGAATCTGTTAATGAGTGGAGATAATAAAGAACCACAACATCATACCCCGGAAATTTCAGATGTTTACAATTCACTCTTTTAAATGACCTTGAGATCCAACGCGTTCAAACGGTTCAAATGGTTGTGGATGGAATAAAAGAAGTTTTCGCTTAACGGGCTTCTATGTCTAATAGCAGTGGGTCACGAATACCTCTAGCTAGGAACCTAGGTATATTAGCGATAATAGAAAAAAAAGAAATTGGTAAATCATAATATGATATTATCCTTGGTCCTTAAGAAGAAGTCAAGTTGCTTCTTATGGCTTGAACTGGCTCGGTCGGCAGAAACTTCCCGCATTTGACAACTCTTAAAGAGTAGAAGTTGCGTCTACAGATCATTCTGCTGTGTTGTGTCTCTAGTTTTTGAGTGTTACCCCTTAGGTTTGTGTTGGAGCTAAGCTTAAGTAAATATTTAAGGAGATGTCCAGGAGTATTAGAGATAATCTAAGTCATTAAAAGGTCACCTTTAAGATGCTTTTACTCTAATGGGTAAGGGTTTTGTGATTGGGGGCGCACCCTTCATAAGGCTTGAATTGGAGTCGCCGAACAGATTTCGTGGTTCGACCTTGGATACGCTCCTAAGTACTAATAGTCGTAAAAACATTCAAGACATCAATATAGTAATACCTGATCAATTCACAGTTTCATGTTGAAAGCTCAGTCTGTATATGTTGCTTTTCTTTTGAAGCTTCAGACAACCCATTGACTTTTCAAGTTATGTACCAATAGTTTTATCGTAACAGTCACACGTGAAAGCCGAGCAATGTTATGTCCACTGAAATCTAGCAAATAAAATGTTGAACTGTTTGTACTGTGTCCTGGCTTCGAGTCTTTAGTTGATGGGTTTCGTCGAAATGAAATCCTGAGGACATGCATAGTTTTCATCAACAACCCCTTCAGCTGAATGGACTGACAGACCAGATACTTTTTATTCACACTCGGTGTACAGTATTTACCATCTGTCCGGAATCCTTGATTACAGAGATGATTTTATTCAAATTATCTTTCAGTTATGGAGAAAAATGACTAGCAATTGTATTAGTAAAGTTTAGTAATTTTCTGGTTTATTATTCGAACGCACGTTCGCCTTGTAATGGTAAATTACTTCCTCGAAATAAATAGTTCTGTGTATCGTCGACATTGTTTCCAACCTTATTAGTTTTAATTGATATATCTAACTGAATACTCTCGGTTGCGCATCCTCAATAGATCACGAGTGAGTGTGCCGTGATACGCACCCCTTGCAACTGTTAGCCAGTTTAGACCAAACGCATCTCAACATACATATAGCTTTCCAACAATATCCTCGAGCCCCTTTATTTCTGACTTCCAATTCGACTGGGTTGGTGTGGTTCGGTTCTAAAGGTTTAACGTGTAAAGGCACTGTCAAACTCCGACTACCTGTGGCATCTTCAGCCTGGATTGTTGGAAGGCCGATTTTAAAAAGAAGCTCCAAGTATTTCACTTACTACGAAGCATTATTATAAATATAAACTTTATCACCGAGTTTCGGTGTGTTTGTTTTACTTAAGCATTACTTGGTTGGAAGTAGTGAGTTTCCCGAATATTTGTGTTTTACATAAGTTGGAATAAGAAGTATTAATATTACGGACATGAACTTATTTTCTTTCGTGTTTTTATAGAGAACTGGGACATCAGTTCTGTAGCCTCAGTTGGAGCAGATTAGAGGCTTTTAAAAGTCTTGACTTTATAGTCAGTATAAAGGTGTGAAACGCAGTCAACGTTTGACACAGAGAGAAGGCCGACAATGATGGACGCGGGAATATTGATTAAATTCAGTTGAATGACATGGTTCAGCCTCGCATACGCGTTCATTCTGTATAATTTGATTTTACTCACGTCAAATATATTATTCTGTCTTTAGCTCAAATATATTCTTCAGAAGCACTAGACGTTATATAGCTTATTCTTATGGTAGGATAAGTCAAAATAGACAATGACGTCACTTACACGCAAAATCTTATAGATTAGACAGTCATATCACGACAAATCTACAATTTTGAGATTAGGTCTATAATAATAGTACTAATAACGAAGTAAACTATAATCCTACAGACCTACTTTCCCTTCTTTACGCTTGTCAAGTTTTACAAGTTGAAACAGTTTAATGTAGTTCACGTAAGCTTTCACAAATCATTTGTTTAACAATGTCATATAGTCACAGAACTTAGGGTAGTATCTAACCATAATATACCCATGAATTTTAGTCTCTTGCTAAACTTACATAGGTTTAAAAGATGTCACAGCCTTTCAGTTCTTGACAGCGCTATTGTCTATGACACTTTCTAGTCGTATATCTCAAAATTATTCAGGAGTGAAAGAAGTTAGAGATTACAGTTGAAAGGTATGCAGTCCATCGAGAGGTGCGTGATCTTAGCTAGCTAAACGTCATGATAGTCAGTTTAATGGGACTAATGAAGTCAGAGTCAGTGTTGAATATCCATAAACTACTCAGATAGGTAATCTATTTACTATTAAGGCTCATTCTATCCTAATGAGGTAGTTATAACTCTAAGACATGACCAACAAAAGTTTAAACCAAACGATCTTACTTTTTCGTAAATTCCCTTTTGATAGCTTACTATATCTGTAGTGAACAAGAACACGTGTGACGACAATGGGATGTATTTGACACGAAATTACAGAACATCTCACTAAAATCTGAGAACCATATAGTAAATCGTTAATTTGCAAAACATCAATCCATCATATCAAACTTGACTGTTCCTATTGCAAACGTCCATCGATTGTCTCAGATTTCATTGTTCATGCGTTTTCATTCCAATTGCGTTCCTCATCGACCTTCTACTGAAATACATTCTATGCCTGACCACTGTTATATACTACATGTATGGATATAAGTAACCACACATTCACTAGCGTCTCATCACTTTTTCATGCTCTAAGGAGTGATAAGATGTCTAATAATGAAATGTACAATTAAAAGTTCGATTCACCGCATTGCTCCTAAATTTTTCATCTTTTTCAGTAGTTCTGAAAAGGAAAGAAATGGAAATGTAAGTGCAAGTCAAAATAAACTTGTATTTTCTTAAGCAAGCAAACTCTACGAAAAAGTCGTTACATATGAATATATACCATAGCGCACAGGGTTTTACATTTTCTCAAGAGGATGTGCATGCACAAGCATTTGAAATATATTTTGGATTTTATTGGGGGTCGCCTAATAATAAGGCGGGGTTTACTTGAACGATGCTAATGTTATCAGTAGTCTCGTTCTTATATATATAACGTGAGTTAATGATGAAGAACGCATAGATTCTTTTGTATGCAGCCTTGATGAGTCGACATAATGAGTCGCAGTATACATAGGTGTGTAAGGTGGCTTGGACGAAAACATTAGTTGATTGTAGTTTTTTGATCCACATTCACTGAAACAAAAGAATGATCTACGAATTCTCTTGGAAATCAAAGTCCTGTGTATTTCTAATCTCAAGTAATATGAGTGGTTGAGATTCACTTCAATGTCATACGTTCGAAGCTAAATTTGAGGCTTCCAACTGTCGGTGACATCGCTCTGCTAAACCGTCAACTTGGGAATATCAGGAAGTTGCTCGAAACTGTATAGGAGTGTATTGATCCAGATTCGAACGGGCGTTCGCGATCCACTGAACGACAGCCGCAGTTTGCCACTAGAATCCCAACGAAGGCGCGGAACACTTTTGCACCAGTACTGTTCTTGATAGGTACTGCTTCTGATCGTCATACAAAGTGGTCAAAACACGTTAAGAGATGAGTGCATCCATTTGGTTTTGATAAGTGTGTGACATCAGAAAAGTGAATCGCTCCAGTACGTCTGTACTGGTGACTGAATAGCATTTAAGAACTTCTGAAGAATAAATTTGGACCGAGAATAGAATGTTGAAATTAATATATAAAGCGAGAGGTTACAGACAGTTACCACACATGCATGGCTGAACCATGTTGTATCAATTAATTTCCCTGAGTTCATCACTTCTCACCTCTAAACGTTAAACGTTGAATGTCGGTCTCTTCAGTTATTCTATGTTTAGCCTTAAGAATCGTGTAGTCAGGAACCAATACCACTACACATGCACGAAATGGTACTGAAAGATACTTTTTCTAACGAGGTGTAGACGTTTGATAAAACCAGATTACCAAAGTAGGTAAACCATTTTTATCAGTAATAGAATAATGTTCTACTCAGTTCAATTCACTTCATAGATGACGAAACAACAGTAAATAATAGCAAACGTTCTTGAAGTAGACAGGGAACGTGCTTCGATGTCTGCAACGCAAAAAAACAGTGCAACCATTTCGTAAAGTACCTAAAGTGACGTGCAAGATGCGGTCTGGTTGTCGAAACTCTTAAGGAGAGCACATGTTTGGGGACGGGTCAAGGTGAAGAGTAAGAGTTTAGCAGTTGGTAAAGAGTGAATTATCGGCCCTCTATAATGTCGAAAGTGCTTCGTAGCCCGGTAAACAACTAGAAGTTCCTCTCCATGAGTACAGTGTCTCGATTCAGTGCCTATGGACTGTCTGGAGAAAGATTTCAAAGGTCACCATGTTTCATTTACTCATTGCTGTCAGACTCCTCCGACTGCAGAGCCTTATGCGTCCACTGCGAAATTGATGGGTGATTTTGATGTCCGAATGTGTGAGCATACTTACTTTTGCTGTATTTTCCTTGACTATGGAAAACGTTTTTCCCACGTTCTCGTTCAAATTGTTGAACTTGGCTGGTTAAAGATCTTATGAGAAACGAGCAATTCGGTATAAACTGTCGATGAAAATTTATTAAACCGTAAGCGTACATAAGTGCTTGTCTGTGGTCGGTTATGGATAGTGCCGAATAGCATCACTTTGTTCTTCAGAGGATGGACGCCTAATACATCAATGGCATGTCCAAGAAAATTGGAGAAATTGGTTTCAATTGACATTTCTGACAGTGATTCTCTGATTTTGAAGTCATTGAAAAACAAGTTCAGAAGCTGGACGTGTTGTTCTCCGTTCGGACGTGAGATTAAGTACTTATTATATTCATTCTCGAAATCGGAACCTGCGAAATTACCTTCAGTGGTTCACTGAAAGTTGATATATATTTTTTTAAACCGAAGGACACAATTAAAATGTCACTGAGTCCAAAGGGTATGACGATACCCGTCTTAGGAATATCATTCCTATGTATTTAGACGTTTCTTATACGTTTTAGTCAAACCAATTTTTAAAAAAACTGACGTATCTTCTAAGTTGACTGTCAGGTAGTGGATATGCATTATTTTGGAATCAGATTAAAACCACATACTACTACTGAGGTAACTTAGATAAGAATAAATATATAAAATAGCCCTCATCCTTGATCAGTGACCTTTTGTACACGTAGCTAGATTTCTGTTGTCCAATCGTGTTGTAATTCGATATTGTTGAGCTGTTGGTCCATTCTTTTTCTATAGGTTAGTTCTCTGAGTTGAGGAATAACCTTTTTGAATGTGTAGTAAAGTTTCAGAGACGTTACTGATAAATAAACTAGGTACAGCCTGTCTGATCAACTCACAAGTCAGTTCTTTTAGTTCAGCGAGGAATCGCACACACAGGCCTGTCTCAGAGTGCTCATAGAAGTCAGCTTCTGTGTATCTGAATCAGGCTTCTGCATTTGCAGGCCACAATGAGATGACTTGCAAGATGAGAGGCGTAGAAGTGTTTAACTTGAATAGTTTAGGCATGTCCTGACGTAGTAAAAATGAAAATTATAAATATGAGAAAAACCTAAGAGCACAAAAAGAACACCGGGTATATTTTGTGTTACAACCAGGAACATCCTCATAGTTTATAACTCGGTTTAATGAATCTCAACGAGGATCACCAATGATGATATCACTGATATTCAGTGCTTGATAGCACGATCGCCTTCAACAAATTCCAGACCAGACCGGTCAAAACGGAAGTCATCAGTGAAGGAGTTTGAAGATATATTTTAGAAATGGTCGATGAATCGTGATGTATATTATCTAAACTGATTAGTTGTTGTGAGGAATGCGTAGGATGTTGTACTCAGTGGTGTTCTTGTGTGGATGCTTGACCTAAGACATTCAGCTGTATTGCATCCAGTAAAACTAGCGGAATTTGTGGCAATATAGAGGACCTTGAGAACTATTTGTTTTGGGGATTTATCTGCCGTTACGGCCATCAGTGAGCCACCACTACTAGACACAGTAAGAAGTAAAAAAATCTTCCTCCTTTCTTTTTGTAACCATTGGAACGACTTTTGCTCTCAATTAGAATGTTGGAACTTACTATTCAATTTATCATCTATATCACACAAAATTTAAATATGTTTTCCACTGAGAAGGCCAAAAGTGGAATTCCTGATATTCGGATTTCTAGTCGAATGAAGATACGCGATTAGAAAACAATTTTTATTAACCGATTTCTGTTTTAACCTGTCAGTCAAGTACAATAGTTTCTCCCGCATTATGTAAACGTTTGCAGTTTTTGATTATGGGCGCACAACATACCAAGGAGCGTCCGCGTCGCACATATCACCCGAAACTTGATCATGAATTGCAAATAAACACACGTACGTTATTTGGCTTTTAAAAAATGTAACTATAGAATGCTTTTCTATTTAATACATGTAAACTCAAGTTTCAGAAGTCATTTTTATTGATATATTACATTTAACGTGATCATTTAACTCGTCATTTTACGATGATAAACTTTCTCACGTTCATATTATCAAACTGTTCTTCGATAGTTAAGGGATGGGATGCTGTTTCAATAAACTTCCCTAACCCCAAAACATTAAAGCACTGTTCTATGGGGGGAACAAACTTAAGTTTAACGGGCAGTGTAGTATTGCACAATGCGACTAAAGCTATCGAGTTTGACCAAGTCCAGGGATCTAGTAACTGGACCCTAGCTTTAAATGACTAATTTATAAAGCCTAGTAAGTTAGTACCTCTAGTTCTTATCAATGAGTTCGATGCTTGAATGACTTGTCTCTAAGCTCCCCACATGACGTCATTGCCTTTGTATCTCATCCTGCAAACATAACGTGAGTAGAAGTTTACGTAAAAGCGACACTACGGGACCCTCGCTAGTTGTACAAAATATGTTGTTTCTAAATGACTAGAGATTCGCTGTTAAACTAATAATTCTGAATTCGAAATCTGTAAAAAATGGTATGGCATCCTTAAATGTGGTCGATCTTATCCAACTGCTTTGCAGCAGTTTATCTGTTAGTTTTAGATGCCTTTACATTTAATTCTTCCAAAATGTATCAGTTTGCATTTTTTTATTTGGTTTCCGAGGTCGGTAGAGTCTATTTATTTCTATTTGGACACAAATATTGGTACAAAAGGGGCACTGAATGTATATGCCCCTTTTGTTCCTTCAGGATAATAGAGCCCATGTGCATTATTGGTTTGGGATCAAGGTTTTCAAACTCCCCTCGGTAGATCTTCCATATCCACCAACCCGGTTAAAGCACCGGACATTCGCTTTTCGTCCTCTCAATTTCGTAAACAACACCCCTGCCTCAGAGAGGCAGTGTAACTTCCCTGTTAGTAGCCGTACACGCGTAGCTATGCGAGAAAATTCTGAGAGGGGAAGCTAACTATCTCCACCTTCGGTCTTATCGGGCCCGACTGAAAAGTGAAATTTTGGTCAGTAGATGCTATTTTTCAATCATAAAAGTTTTGAAATTCAAGAATTCTTAAAACATTTTGGAGTGGTTCAATAGAACAAACAGTACAATTTCGAATCGTCATTGGTTGCATAAGTGGGGTAGGCTAAAATTAGTATAATGCGATCGGTAGCACACAGGCTATCAAGTACGTTTTATGTGACTGGAGAGGTTCAAGTCTTGTTGCAAGTGCGTGTGACTGCATCTGACTGCAAGCACCATGCATTATATGCTAGTTGCTTTGCAATTTTAAAAACCACATCCAGTTGTTAGACACTTTGGGTAACGTGGTTTAGAATAGGTTACATTGGCACAAATACCTTTATATCTTACTTTAGATTTCAAGTTCCAAATTTCCTTCGTATATACCTTCTCTTTCTGTCTATTTGAACTTTATTCTCATTACCTATTCTTATTACTCTTGTTGCTGAATTATTTCAGTTGCTCCTCTATTCATCATGTCGATTCCGTCTCATCTTGCCAATGTATTGCATCGACTTGGATCAGTGAATATTTGTTCCAGACTCTGCGTTGACGACAACTAACTGATAGTTTCGTCCGCACCTCTTAAACTGTAACTGTCTCTGAGACTAATGTAATATTTGTTCTATTCATGAATAACATTGACTTCCTCCTTGCTACGAGGTATGAAATGAGTGTCACACGTGTCACACAAGTACAATTAGGAGTAACTCAATTATGGGTCGAAAATAACCGCAGTTTATTGCACTGATTTATATGGGGTAAACAACCATTTGTTGAACGTTTTTCTGGCTTTAACTCTAGTAGCTATTTGTGACTTTAAGACTTAACCATTTTCAGAGTAGTAATTAGTTGTTCATAATCCATTTCATAATTCACATTCTTGAAATTGACTTGATCATGTATTTGTTCGGCTTTATTATCGTTTAACTTCCACCAAACACTAGGTCCCTGAAGGATATGTTGACCTATGCTAACTCATAACAAGTTAAATTCTTAATATTAGATCTAAAGTTTTCTAATTTTGTGTATGGTTTTTCTAGCTACATCCTGGATCCAAAATCACAACCCTACAACGAACTTCAAAGTTTCTGTAGCGCACACATCCCAGATAAATCAACCCAGTGATCAACTACTAATAGCTTTGTTTGATTTCATTCCACCAAATACACCAGAAAACCAGTCACAAATTAGAGTAGAGAAAGGTAAAGTTTATATTGACTTTATGTGTCTACGTTGTTTACCATAATTAAGCCTGGTAAAAATTTGACTTTTTCTAGTACCGAGTAATCACTATTATTATTTTATTATCAGAAAACCTTAAAAAGTAGGACACCATTAATTGTATTACACAAGATGTAGCAGTAGGTTTGCGAACAAATGACAGTATATATCAATGATGTTGGTTTCAATGGTAAGTCTTACTGTGTATGTAGGCCTTAGCAGAAAATTGAGATAGGGTCACCACTGAGATGTGCGATGTTTGGAGTTTCAAGACAATGGGGTTGACGTTTTGGGATGATAATAAGCCACCACCATACTCAAAAGTGCACTTTGCATAACTTAGCGTTTTAACTAAGTGTGAACAGTCCTTCGGAGACAGTGATCAGATACAATGGTTCCTACCAACACTCAGTTATTCGTATGTACGAACTCGACTGTTTCCTACGACTAATTATCAAGGATGAGTGTAGAAAGTTCCTTACAGTTTTGTTGAAATACTAAACACTTCGGTGTTGCACGTGCATACCATACTTAAGCGTTTTAATCGACAATGTATTCAAGTTGAATGGGTTAAATGATATGTCATCGCATAGTAAAGCGATATCAAAGGTGTAAAATCTGAATAATAAATTCACAACATCTAGAACTCTTATTACAGCTGTTACTAAAGTGTAATCAAGCTTTGAGTGAGGCGGCGGATTAGTTTCACCAGTATTAAGATTTACATCAGTACGCCTTGGGTTCAGATCTCTCTCCATCTACCTCGATTGCGTCGCTTGATCACATAATGTCTTCTTCAGGTGATTACACGAACTTGCACTTGACTTTAACTCATCTACCAAGTACATATTTATTTACTCGGTTTATAGCCATACCTTGTACAAGAGTTTGACTTACTACTTGATTATCCAAATGAAAGTATGTGGAAATGGATTCAAACCATTGGCTTGCATTTAGTACGTAAGTAATATTGAGTTCAAAGAACTATGATGTGGTTATACTTTCCTTTCTTACTCCACTTTTAGTGTAAACTAGTAAAAAGGGTATATTTCCTGTCTATTTGATGTGTTTTCGAGTATTCCTCGCGATACTGTTCTCATTGTAAATGCCAGATCGCACTCATACCCTACACATTAATGACTGCTTTAATGTCAAGTACTACTATTGACCCACAGTTTAGTGACTGTGAAAACATGTATGTTTTCAATGGATTTACGACTAAAATAAAACTTGGCAGTGTAAGGTCAGTATTTTAAAATAATCTGACAGCAGAATATTACCTTACTTTACCATTATGTTGCCCTTTAGGAGTCCGAGATCTGACTCCATTTAGATCGTATGAATGATTGTTGATGAAATATGCATGTCTCTAATCCTCATATATAATCATCGACTTAAATGGTGTTGGTGAATAATGGAATTAAATAAGTCAAATACGAGAATGGATTTCGAAGACGTATATCTCATACAATCGTTAATCCAGACAGACGATCGAAGGAACGAAGCGAAGAGAAGAGAAAGAAGCAAAATGACGTCCAGTGGAGAAGTCATGTCAGCCTACTCGATTTAATCAAGCGCTAATCGCTATTTGTAGTCAGGCATGTGATGAGTAATATAGGGAATACACATGCATACGCTTACATAAAAAAGTCAAGGCTGATAAGCAAATAATTAACAAGGTCAAAATGTGACTCACGAATGATGAATAAATTGGCTTGTCCCGGAAGCTAGAATAAGCTATATGGGCTTAATATATCAACTGACACTACAACCCCCTTTTAATGGATACCAACATTTATTTATTTATTTGAACATATGAATATTGGTACAAGAGAGCGCCAATATATATGCGCCACACGAAAACTGCTTCAGTACTCATATTCGGTGGTAACATACAATTTTCAACCGGACAGTGACTCGAGAACGTTCAGATACAGTCGAATCTCCACCAAAGACGAGCCGCTGTATAAGTATAAAAGAGGGTGAAGAATGTGGAAAATAATAATAATGATAAAATAATAATAATGACAATAATGGTAATAATAATAATAGTATTAATAATGACAATAATAGTAATGATAATAATTTGAATCAATTGATTGTTTTTCGAAGCGAGAAAAGTAGTTTCCATAGACATAGAGAGTTCATCATTTGTGTGTGGGCTGTGATACTGCCCGGGTGCCCAAACCGAAGCAGGTGGTTATCTTAGGGGGCCACTCCCCGAGCCTTTGACCTAATGGTCTAACCCACAAGGCAGTGGAGCATGGTAAGGAGATGCAATCCCATGGTAGCCGGTGACCAACGATTGGTTCATACGCCATTTGTTCCCTCAGGATACTGGAGCCAATGTGCACCATTGGTTTGTGATCCAGTTAAAGCGCCAGACATTCGCTTTCCGTCCTCTCATTTTCGTAAACAACACCCCCGCCACGAGAAGGCAATGAGTAGGACTTCCCTGGCAGAGGCTGTATACGCGCGGCCGTGTGAGAGTATTTTGAGAGGGAGAGCGGACTCTCCCCACTCTCGGCCGTACCAGGGCATTCGGGGGCCAACATAAGTTGTTTCTTGTATCTATCTCTTAACGTTTTTGCTGAATATTGTTTTTAAGTGGTTCAGTACCAACCGACCATGAAACAAGAAAATTTGGTCGATGTTTTTAAGGCATTGGGATAACCAAACCTTCTTAAGACTTTCAACCAGGCTTCCACGTACTATTGAAGATCGTTTAAAGGTCCCCCATAATTTGCCCAAATGATCTCATAAGTATAAGTTCTGTTACTACTGATGACTTAGATAAGTTTCCAGTGCTTGTTAGGTCCAACTACTAGAATAGAGCGTTCCACATTAAGAAATCATTTCTAGAAGCTTACTGAAATCAGATACATATCAAAAAATTATATTATAACGTTTTTTTGTTTCAGTTGCTCGATAAACATTATTTGACTCAAAATATGTGATCGGGTACTTATGAACAGAGTTTGTGGCTATGATAAGTCCAAAATGATTCACTTTACTCCATCAACCAGGATCAGTTTCACTTTTTTAATTACAGCTGATAATAAAACTCATCTGAAAGCCTGTGTCAATGTAGTTAATTTCTCATGCTTGGAAATTCTAGCATTGCCATTTTAGTCCCTGAGATACTATAATGTTTAAACTTAATTTAGGCTCCATTTACCGTTTAGATGTTTTGGAACCTCCCATTCCTTCATATTTAGTGCCTACTTTGTTTCCGCTATGCTTTAAATTAGGCGATCGTTTACAGCTGTTTGGTTACAGTGCAGATGGTGATTGGTCAGACGTTGAATGTATACGAACTAATGAACGTGGTTGGATACCAACAAACTATACAGGTCGCATTCCTGTTCCTCCTAATGATCACGGTACAGCTTTGAATACTGGATCAGCTTCCGGCAGTTCACTTACTTTCCAACATACTAGCAGTCACGATGTTAGTTGTAGTGGTAGTCAAGGAAGTTTGGCTGGAGTAGGACTGGAGTCAGAAAAGTGGTATCATGGTGCTATTCAGCGAAGTTATGCAGAATATTTACTCAATAGTGGAATCACAGGAAGTTTTCTCATCAGGGAATCAGAAAGTCATCCTGGTCAGCTCACAATAAGTCTTCGTTATGAAGGACAGATATGGCATTATCGTATCCATCGTGATGATTCTAACATGGTAAGTTATATATATATATATCCTTGAAACGTAGATACTGATAAAATCAGAAAAAAAGTCATTATAGTTAAAAAAAACTTATTGCTTGAAATTCTCGGATGTTTGAAGTGAAGAATCCCAAATCAAAACTGTGATACAGGAATATCCAGTTGACATTTCTCAAACTGGACTAAATACGTGTTTGGTACTTTACTGTTAGCTGCCACCAAATTACTCCAGTTAGTTTGGCTAACCGGATTAACGTTCTCGTCCAATTTTCGGATTTTTTTGTTTTATGCAAATAAAGTTAAAACATTTTTATCAACGCTTTTCTTACACAGATGATCCATGCTTGTTAGTTGTATAGGCCTTTGTTCTAGTGATTTCATGGATAATATGTTAAACCAGCAATCAAAGCCGATTATCAACAGATTTCCAGTACTTTCCTTGTTATTCTTCTAGAAATAAATTATTCTGATTTTCGTGTCGTATTCAAAGTAAAGTAAGTAAAAGTTTCGTGTGCTCTTTGTTAAGCCACATTATATGAGGGGTAGTAATTGTACTGATCTGCCTAAGCCTAAGTGAATAGATCGGGCTTCGAAATCGTAACCTGGTAGTTGAAAGCCGAATGGCTTGAATACCAAGCTCTATTGTGTGAACTAAGTTGCCACTCTTTGCACACTTCTCATTGATTTTCAGTTCATTTGGTAGTCTGTGAATTAGTCATTTCAAATAAACCTTTTAGATAAGTACAGTTTCCGATTTTTTTATATCATTCCTTCATTTTTTCACTCAGTATTACGTTATTGAATCCAACAAGTTTACATCAGTCTCTGACCTTGTACATCATCATGAGAAGCATTCAGACGGTCTGGCCTGTACATTATTATACCCAGCACCTAAACGAGACAGAACAAGTTCAGAGCTACGCATGGATCCCAGTTTCGATATACGTGAGATAGATCGAACTGAAATAGTTATGAAACATAAATTAGGTAAGTCCATGTTTCGTTATAAATAGTCTTTGATAGCTCATCATGAAGCAGAATGATCATTTAATCTATGTTTATTTACTTATTTCCTGATAAATTAACGTTTCTTTTTATCTTTCATGCAGTTTTATGAATTGAAAATGTCTTCAGTCGTTAGTGTATAACAGATTTAAACTTATGTTTGATTTCTGATCTCTGTGTGTATAATCCCTCTATTTTCCTTTTGTACATTCTCATTGATGATGAGTTTATTCCTACAAATACTGGATTACTTCACTATTGTATATCGTATTTCTTTACCAAATTATTATTCTTTCCTTATTTGAAATAGGAAACTCTTAGTGAATCTGGAAAGTAATCCATTGATGTAAAAATGAAAAAAGCTAGAATTTTAGCAGTATACAGACTAAAAACTTGTGTTTAAAGCAGCTTATGCGGTAGAGAGCACAATAAATTCATCGTATTCCATAATAATTTTCGCTTTTGCTTTGTCCAGTGTTAAATATTGAATATAAAATACAGCACATTAGTTTGTTGCGTGATATGATATGATACTCAAAGATTAAGCCTAACAGTCACTTCTTATTTGATTGAAAAATGAGTGATCTGCAAGCTAATTTCTTCCAATCGCTTATGACATTTTATGCTTATTTTGCATTCTTTTTCTATATATATGGATCCTAATACATGAAAAGTTATTCATCTGGCTAGTGATCTTGTCTTTGTTTTCTAATCATTCGGAGGCTCAAGTCAATTATACGGCTTCGTGAATAGTCGTCGCTCAGTCACATTATTATCCGTTGATTAGCATTCTATTCACTGATTTTAACAGACGAAATTTCTTCTAAACAAATTCGCAGAAAACCTTTATACCATTACATTACCCATAAATTTATCAGAAAATCGATTCTGATCAGGGATTTCTTTATTCTATAGAAATGTTTCACTGCATAATTTTAATATCACTACACTCCTATCATTATCATTTTCACTTTTAAACTAAATTAAAAGTGTTTGCTTTAAAATTTAGTGTAGATTTCTCCATTGTTCCACTCAAACATTGGGGTAAGACAGGATTGTCCAATCACAGCATCCCTCTTCAATTTTGCCATCGATGACATTCTGGAAACAGCTGGTGGATGTAAGTAATGGCGGTGTGGATCTGTTGCCTGGAGAAAGACTTCTCGACCTTGAGTATGCAGATGATATTGTCTTACTGTACGATAATGCCCAGGCCATGCAGTCAGTTGGCATTCACTGTCCGTAGGTATGGTATGTGCTTTGCACCTTCGAAGTGCAAATTACTTCTACAAGACTGGGAGGATTCTAATCCTGTACTCACTCTCAGTCAGTCAGTAACAACGTAGAACTTCGTACGAGTTGCCACACCACATTAGCACAGAGATGCCGTGGTCGATTCAAATCCCGTAGTGGTAGAGGTAATAAGAGTATAAGCAGTAATCGGAAAGATTAGTGTTTGGAGATGTTACTTAAATGGTATAATACGGTGAAATAAACTTGGGAATAGAAAAAAAGAGACAAGGGGGAATCAGGAGATCAAAATTTGAGAGAACACAAAGAGTGGATGCACCTGCGCCATTGCAAACGATTTTGAGCCATGTCATTCAAGGTCTCTAACCATCGGTTGCTATCATCTCGCGGTCCCCAACCAGGTAGTCTACACCTACCAACATGACTCAGACCATTTGTCAGTGACTTCATGGATTTGTGCCATGTTTTGGTCTGGCCGCCCCTAGCTTTCTTCCAACCTACTCCTATACCACTGAACATCGCACGTCGAGGCAGTCGGTCGTTGGGCATACGTAACACGTGTCCCAGCCATCTCAACTGATGAAGTTTCACCACTTCATCAATTGATTTGCCATCCTTACCTAGTACCCGTTTCCTAACAACTGTGTTACTTACTCGATGGTCCCATGATATACGAGCAATGTTTCGAAGACACCTATGATAGAATACTAGTAACCTACGAATATCCTCTACTCTTACCGGCCATGCTTCACTGCCATAAAGTAGGACGGAACGAATTGCTGCGCAGTAAACACGTCCTTTGGTTGATAGATGGATATCTCGCCTACGCCATAAATGACGCAAGTTGGTAAAGGCTAGTCGAGCCTTCTGTATCCGTGCGAAGATTTCGTCACATACCAGACCACAAGGGCTGATGAGACTTCCAAGATAAGTGAAGCGGTCGACACACTCAACTACTGCACTCACTACTGCACTCTGGATGGTGAGCAGATAGAAGTAGTCGAGAAGTTGGTTTATCTAGGTAGCTGCATGATTTCTGGTGGTAGCGTGAGTGATGAGATCGATGCACGTATAGTGAAAACCAGAGAGGCTGATGCCGATCTGGGCCATCTTTGGCGCCTTCGTAATGTCAGTCTGGCTGTAAAAGGTTGGATCTACAACGCATCGGTGAGAGCAGTTCTGCTCTGTGCTTGTGAAACCTGGCCTGTTCGAGTTGAGGCTGTTAGACGACTCTCTGTGTTTGATCATCGTTGTCCCCGAAGGATTGCTAATATTCAGTAGCAATACCATGTCAGTAATGCAGAGATTCGGCATCGTGTGTTTGGGCACAGAGATGATAATTCAATTGGTGTCACCATCTTGAAACACCGATTTCGGTGGCTTGGTCATGTTCTACGAATGTCGTCTCAGAGAGTTCCACATCGTGCATTATTTGGCGACTCTGAGACTGGTTGGAAAAAGCGGAGAGGTGGTCAGTGTTTGAAATGGTGTCGTGGTATGAAAGAAAGCTGCACGGGACTGACTTGTGTTGGTCCTTCACGACTCCCTGGCTGGGGGTCCTAGAGATAGTGTGACACAGTGGCTAGAGAGGTTATCAGATATGGCTCAGAATAGAAGCCAGTAGCGATTCTGCTATAACCTCCTTTTACTTTTTTTCATAAAAGTGGTTGTATCTTCCTTAACTGAAAGAATTTTTCTGGTTATAGCTTTCTGTTTCCCCTATTATTATTATTATTATTATTATTATTATTATTATTATTATCATTATCATTATTATTGTTATTATTATCAGTATTATTACACTACCTTACACTAGCCTTTTTTTCTTTTACTCTCCTTACCTTATTTTCTTTCTCTTCCCATTCTCATTGTTTTGTGTGGCGCATATATATTTGGTGCCCCCTTGTATCAATATTTATGTGTTCAAATAAAATAAACAGATTTCGATGAGCGACCACTTATCTAGTGAATTTTGAATCGTCCTTTATTTGATCATTGAAGTTTGACGTTTATCAATACTGTTTTCGACAAAAATTAAGGTTATTCACTCATTCACTCACTACTGTAGAGTTCTGGAGCGAATTTAACTAAACTTTCTATTTTGAACACATTAAATGGTAGCCGAAAAGTGATTGTATTGGTTAAGGTGCATCTATTTATTGTTTTTTCTTTCATACACTTTTTCATTTCTTATCATATTTTTACACTATCCTTTACCTACATATCAATAAAGCTCTGTTTTTTCTTCGTGTAAGTTAACAAGGGAAAGTTGTTTCATGTTCATGAAATAAATCTGAAAATACATCAATCAATGTTAACTAATAAAGTCATTAATAATTAATTTAATAGCTGGTTGTTTTGCAACTATAAGTATGGTCCAGTTAATGTTCATGTAAGTAAAATCTTATCGATGATTTCTAATTAATGATAAAGGTATTTCTAATCAAAATAATTTACACGATTTCAGCCACTTCGACTTTACTGATAATATTTGATTCATATTTTATGCTGTTCATATAGACTCTATACTTCTGTCAAACCCAAAAATCTTATCCTGTAGTGTTGTGCTAAGAGTTATTTCTTCGTGACTGATAAATTTCTATCATTCGGAGCGTAACATTTGTTCGCAAAACCTTAATATGGATTGGCGTATAATCAGTAACTATTAGGAATATTCAACATAACTTTTATTTGAACTATATTCAGAAACATGGACTTATTCAGTATAGGCACTTAAAAAGTTTATTTTAATATTGAGATTAAAATACAAATATAAATGTCAACCTTTTCTTGCAATTGATGGATAGCAAAATTATATTTAAAGTGTGCAATTTCGGTAGGACTAGCATTTAACATTCATGCTTACTTATTCTATATGACTAGTAATTTGATTAATTCATTTCCAACTATTTGTTTTTCTGATTTACTGATTACAGATGGTTCTCTTGAAATTATATCATTTCGATATTTTATCTATTAAATAGAGTAGTCTGTATGAGAGTTTGGTTATTGAGTCACTACTCACATGCTTAAATAATGCATAAATATCCGTGTAAATAATGAGCACTAAGACAGTTGTAGTCTGAACTTGAAACGAAACAATACGATTGAGCTTTTCTAAATGTTTTCATTTAACCAGTGTGCATCTCTTCCTATTTATCAAATCATCTAAACTTAACTATATTTATGTTCATGTATACTAAGGATTTCTCAGTTTATATCTACATTTTATCATCTTTAAGTTACTGAACTTTATTAATTTGTCCATATTATTGGTAAATATACCAGAGTATTTTTCACTCAGATATGATTTTCCTGCACTTAAATGTTTTTATCAGAAATCAAGAGTAACTAATATTCTTGGATTTTAGACTAGTTATAATATTAATAACTACACCATCAATCCATCGAAATCGATCAAACTTCAGAATTGCTATCATTCAACAGAATAACTAATCAATAGTCGAGGCATCTTGTGTATTTATTAAATTAATTACACATTTTATTAGATAAGTATTTTACGATTTCCTTTCTTAACATTGACCTTTTCTATTTGTTTTTTTTTTTCTCGATAGATTTTCTCATTAATTAATTTATTCGATTCATGCGTTTTATGGCAGCTTCCGCCATTTATTTTTTAAGGTCACTCTTCCATTTTTATTACTATGGTGTCCTGTTTCTGATCTTTTATCTGCAATAATTATTTTATCACTGAGTCACTGTGTACGTGTGTGATTTGGTTATGTTGATGTATAATTTCTTGTAAAATATAATGATCATAATAAAAGTGATCCTATATAAAGTGTTGATCATATAATAATGGTACTGTATGGTGAAATTTCAAAGTTAATTATTCTGTTGTTACCTACGCTTATTCTGCTTCAGTTTATGTATACTAATAGTGTTACTTTATTTAGTCATCTGACTGTTCGACACTTCACGCCTGTCTATTTCATTTATTTTGATGCATGTTGATTTAGAGTATCACTAGTGTCCGCATAATTGAATACATAAATCTATATCGTATCATACATTAATAATTACGAATTTAAGGCATCCACTTTCGTTAATACATTTAAAATTTTTGTTATTATAAAGCTATGTGGAGATTGTTAAATTGTAGGCCTCACATTACAGACTGACTTTAGTTAGACAACCAGTAGAAATCAGACAGCGTTGGGCAGTTATTTTCTCCGAGTATGAACCCTAGCAAAGAGCATCAACGACTCTACTAAATATCGAAATATGTTCTTATGTCGTAATCTTTGTCGGATTGTGTTCTACTCATTTTTTGTAGTGTTTCACTTCATTCATATACTCTATTGAATTGTTAAATAAATATTCAGAGAATAATGGAGACGTATCCATGTATGTCAATATCTCTGTTTGACAGTGCAACCAGTTCCTCAATTGGTTTAATCGAAGTTCCAAACAACACGTTATAAAATATGTAATCAAAAATAAAGTAAATATATGAAATGAAAGAAATTAACTTGATAGAAGACATTAAATCACCTAAATTTTCATCCGAGAACAGAAATAAATATATTAAGTTGTAGTAATGAGATGACATTATGCAGTTTTTTTCTGAGTGCTCTTGTGGCGTATGCTAATTTTGTTGGCAGATATAAGTAGTATTTAGCAGCTATCGGAAGTGGAATAGTTGCCAGCAGAAGAATGAGGTGATTGAATTGAAGAGAACAGGAACAAAAATAGAAAACAATCGTAACAACAACAGGATTTAGAGAATCATGACTCATGTAAAAGACAACTGGAGGAAGATGTGCAAATAATATATTTAATGTATGGTTTTTAGATTTTACGAAAGCACTCTGTAATTTTGCTTTGATCAATAAATTGGTTATCCTCACCTTAGTCTCATTCACTGCACTATGCTCATAACGAGAATTATGGTCCAAATCAACAGTGTTCTTAGGTGTTATTTACTCTAAGGGTTTTTTTAATGACCATAATAAACAGCACTTTTATTATAAGCGAATTTTAGCCGTACTATTTGTAAGTCAGATCAGTGTTTAGTTATGTTACTCAATAATCATTTACTGGTTTATGTATTTGTCTGTTAATCATACTTGTGTGGGGGTTGTTAACGATTCCACTCAGCTACCAGAATTATAGCTGGTTGAATTTTGAACATCCAAACCAGTAAGTCTCAACTTTTTACTGAACTTCCGTAATATTTGAACGATTTGCTTGTTGATCTTAATTGGTCTTATATGAGTTTAAAATTGTTGATTTCAGAAGTTTTTTTTTTAGGAATCTAGTTTCTTTTACAGTAACATCATATAAATGAAATAGTATATTCTCTAAGTGCCATTTACCAGTATAAACTCGCTTCCTAGTTCACCAATGATTTTAATTTATTTACACTTGTCATCTCTACCACTCTTTTATGACAAAAGCTTAAAACCAACCAATCGAGAATATCCTGCTTAATTAGAACTCTTTATGATGTTGTACACATATGTTTTCATTTTAGATTACTTATCTTTAGTATTTTACGGACTTTTTAATTTCAGGATCAGGACAGTATGGTGTAGTATATGAGGCTGTATGGAAACCTTATAATGTATTAGTTGCTGTGAAAACACTTAAGGTACGAGTTTACCCATTGCGATAACATTTTAACTAAATATTCTCTAATTTAGTTTTTATTTTGATAGTCCTTTAACTGTTACATATTCTATTCGACAGGTTGACTGAATAATGTCGTTTAGATATGAGTTTATCTGTATTAAATTTTCTAATAGTGTTTTCAATTAATTCATAGCATTCGGTTTATAGAAGCCGGTGAATATTTTAAGAATTCTGCTCTGAGCTACTGTTTAGTAAGGACTTTAGTATCATCTAGTACGTTGTCATTATGGTAAATCCAAACAGTTAATAAGGCGAAATGATTGTGCATGGTTATTTATATCTTCAATTTGCTCATGAGTTCAACCTGACCGATCCACTTTAAATGGTATGTACACAAAATAAGTTTGATTCGTGATAATTTATGTTACTGTTCATGGGATCGAAGTACAAAGACATAGTTGACTGATGTTCTTATAAAACAACTACGCTGATTTCTTATTAATGTTTTACTGAATTATTAATGATCCATTCTATTGATGCTTATAACTGAAATCCGCAATAACCCTCTGCGTGCGTAAAATCAGTAAACACATGTTGCACACAACTACATATTTTAGATTTGTCTACTGTGACCGACTGTTCTATATAAATAACCTAATATCACAATCTGTGTTACTTAGAGGAATTAGTGCATTGGTTTGTAAATATATCCTACCCATTTCAGTCGATGAAACCTTTAATAAGCATTTCGACATTTCTTTTATCCTGTAGTTAGTTGGTGGTACTTAAGAAAAGTTCAAGTAATCTTTTGTATTCCAGAGATTTCACTAATCACAGCCTCACTATGATAGATGGAATCTCATCTAAATGTAGTGGTTTTGTGATACAGGCAACTACTTATTCTTCTATTATCTTACTGTTCTTTTACTAAGGATACTTAAGTAATCCTGCTTTTAGATTTACTGTTCGAGTTTTTACTTTTGCTGGCCGAAATCCTTTAAGTCTCCATTAGTTTCTTTATCTTTTATATATTGTCCTTTTTCAATCTTATTTACAAGCTTTATTACTCACAAGTAGTTGTACAGCAAGATTTTCTTTTGGGAAGACAATAAAAGCGTGCGTCAAGAATGGTTGAAATGTTATTGCGAAATGATGGAGATATTGTAGTATATTATTAGTTTGGACTCAATTATCTAAGGTTGGAATCAATCCAATTTTTTAAGTAATATGACGAATACTTTTTGTGTGCTAATAGTTTTTCATTTCGCCCATTTTATTTATAAGTTGACGATTATTGAAATGTAGTTTGTTTTGATGATTTGATCCTGAACAAGTACATGATATGTGTTTCTTAAAAATTACTATTTCCAGGAAAATGTCACAGTTCGTGATGAATTTTTAGAAGAGGCTCGTTTGATGAAAAGTTTAAGACATCCAAATCTTGTGACTTTGTTAGGTACGTACGCAGAATTTTTTTTACGAGTTTTACTAACACATTTTTCCTCGATTCATTCCAAATAATCGAAAGAATATAACTTGAACTTCATAGTTTATATCATAGACTGACTCTAGTTAGTGGCAGACATTGAAAACAAGGAAGAACTATTTCACTATCAAAATTTTTGATCTGGATGAAGCCATTTTTAACATTTTTTTCAAATGTATACTGCTAGCTTCAGGTGTGTTTTATTTAAACACATAAACATTGGTACAAGAAGGCATCAAATATATATGAGCCACATAAATCGAATGATTTGGATTTGTGTGAGGCCTGGAATACTGCCCGGGTGCCCAAACTCAGTTTATGTTGATTTGGCACCATTTGTAAGTTGTTTTTGCAGTAAATGTAAGCTTAACATATTCTCCATGAATGTGTTGTCATTAATTACTGTCAGATGATACATCATTTATTAGATGTTCATAATTCATTCTTTTCACTTATCATAACAGCTACAAGCCACTTGCAAGTTTTCTTTTAAATTTTTTCTCTAAAGGTGCATGTACTCGGGAACCACCTTATTATATTGTCACAGAATTTATGTGTAATGGGAACTTGTTAGATTATTTACGTACACATCCTAGAACAGAATTAACACCTTCAGTCTTATTACATATGGCAACTCAAGTTGCTAGAGGTATGGCTTATTTGGAACAACACAACTTTATACATCGGTGAGTTCTTTTTGTTGTTTATGTTCAATTTATGATTTCTCATGCTACTGTTTTTTTTAAAATTTCGAAGTTAAAACTGATTTTACTCACTTTCATGTAGATATTATCTTGTATAAAATTAAATAAAGGTGAACTAATTTATTATCAAATAATAACTATCACTCATAATCATGGTTTAGTTTTCTGTTCATTTATCTGTGCTAACTCTTATGATTATTGAGTTTTAAACGTTGTATTTACGAATCGATCTAATCTAGACCATCATTGAAAACCTGGAAGTACTGGACTGTTTAAAATACTACAATCTCCATACTGATGATAAACATTTACTCACTAGTGACCAGCTTCAAGATGGATTTCCTGGAGTTTTAGTGAGAAACTGTGACCAGTGAAGTCCAATCCGTTTCGGGTGTGAGATAGCTATCTACTTTAGGCAATGGATGAAGAGTTGCACAAGATCATGAATCGATCAAAGTTAGACATTAAGACTGTTGGATGCTGACTCAGTGCTCTAGAGGTTAAGCGTTCGCGTGCGAGACGGAATGTCCTGGGGTGAAGCCCCGAGTACTGGATCGTGGGTGCTCACTCTCGAGGAGTCCTACACTAGGGTGAGACGACCTTCCATTGCTTCCAGGTTTTTAATGACGGTCTGGCTGAGATCGACTCGTGAATTCAACTCTTAAAATACAACAATCTCCACAAATCCTCACACTGATAAATTATTTTTAGTGATTTACACTTTAATTTGATTCCTTATCACAAATAAATTATATGACTTTTATATAGGTCTGAAAAGTTTTGTGGAAAGTAACATTGAAACTGACAACCGACAATCGTAATTACTATAGCTTATCGCCTTTTGAATTCATGCAATAATTTCGATTCAGTAATAGCTATTCACTTATTGTGTTAATATTCATTAATAACCATATAGTTTATGGTTTTGATTGATGAACTTTTCATATTTGATCTATACTAACTGGTATTTTTAAAGTACACTTAGTTTATATTTATTTATCCGAACTATCGTTTGATTACATTCACCGGCTTTCAAAATAGTTATTACAAGTTACTGAGATACATTATTACTTTGGGTGTATAATATAATTTATGGTTATTAGTACAGACATGCTACAAATTTGTATTATAACTTTTAACTGAAGCTTTACAGGAAGCACATTCTACATCTATATATATTTGACGTAACATTTTACTTTCTCCAAGCGTTTATCACGTATAACGTTCTCGAAAAAAATTATCAGCTTCATATTGTATATGTGACATAAGCACTTTTTTAGCTTGAATATATCGTAATCATACTGTGAAAGTGAATATTTTTTCTTAACTTTGATTTTTTCCCCATTCATCTGAATCCTATAGTCTAGTTAACATGTTTTAATTATTCTAGTAATTAAAATTCCCTATTTTGTCGCTTGAGCCTAGTTATTATACATTCATTATGTAGTGGTGAATAATAGCAAATGAAACAATAATATCCCTACACATTGTCGAAATACAATCAATTAAATGATACAGTAGTTGATTTTTCTTTCTGATCGAGTTGAGGCTGTTAGACGACTCTCTGTGTTTGATCATCGTTGTCCCCGAAGGATTGCTAATATTCAGTAGCAATACCATGTTAGTAATGCAGAGGTTCGGCATCGTGTGTTCGGGCACAGAGATAATAATCCGATTGATGTCACCATCTTGAAACATCGACTTCGGTGACTTGGTCATGTTCTACGAATGTCGTCTCAGAGAGTTCCACGTCGTGCATTATTTGGCGACTCTGAGACTGGTTGGAAAAAGAGGAGAGGTGGTCAGTGTTTGAAATGGTGTCGTGGTATGAAAGAAAGCTGCACGGGACTGACTTGTGTTGATCCTTCACGACTCACTGGCTGGGGGTCCTAGAGATGGTGCGACACAGTGGCTAGAGAGGTTATCAGATATGGCTCAGAATAGAAGCCAGTAGCGATCCTGCTGTAACCTCCTTTTACTTTTTCCATAAAAAGTAGTTGTATCTTCCTTAACTGAAAGAATTTTTCTGGTTGTAGCTTTCTGTTTCCCCTATTATTATTATTAGTAATATTATCATTATTATTGTTATTATTATCACTATTATTACACTACCTTACACTAGTCTTTTTTTTTTCTTCTACTCTCCTTACCTTATTTTCTTTCTGTTCCCATTCTTATTGTTTTGTGTGGCGCATATATATTTGGTGCCTTCTTGTATCAATATTCATGTGTTCAACTAAATAAATCCATAGTGCGAAGAGTCACTCTTAAAGGAAGAATCAATATTTTATATACAAAAAACAATTATCATTTAATAGCTGTTCTGGAAATGTTCGCAATATATTTATAGTTAGCGTCCAGTAATTAATCCTTCAATTCACTTATAATCAGTATGATAAATTATTTGTTTTCTTGCAGAAAATGACCAGTGTTTCAATGCAAACTATCCTTCGTGCTGAGAAACCTTGTTGTTCGTCATATAAACAGTTTATCATGACTCGAAATAATAATGTTTATGTAGAATAAATTTAACTGTTAGATAAATAAATTTAAGATCAAATTTTTATTATTCATTATTCTCTGTTTGTGTGCTTTCCTGGAAGCTTTTTATTTTAAACACGCTTGACAAACGTGTAATTGAACCTAAATATAATTCAATAATGACATGATTATTTAGTTTATTTTTGTTGAATACATGAATTTGTTATTCTGAATGTTATCTGTTGTACCCTAACAAATCGTTTTCTTTTTATTGTAATGTTTTTCTTCACTGTATAGTGATTTAGCAGCCCGCAATTGTCTAGTTGGCACACAACATACCATTAAAGTGGCAGATTTTGGTTTAGCTCGTTGTATAGAACGTGATCTTACCTATCGAGCTCATGAAGGCGCTAAATTTCCCATAAAATGGACAGCACCAGAAGGCTTAGTCTATAATCTGTTTTCAACTAAATCAGATGTATGGGCATTTGGTATATTATTATGGGAAATTGCCACCTATGGAAAAACACCATATCCAGGTGTTGAATTACAAGATGTTTATGTTTTATTAGAAAGAGGTACACGAATGCTTTGTCCTGAAGGTTGCCCTGAACCAGTTTATGAACTTATGTTACAATGTACGTTTTATTGATTGTTCCACCAATTAATTAAGTTATTTTCGATTATGTAACTTGGATAATTATGTTTTCGCTTGCATTATTTATCTTTTGATGTAGGGTACACACAAAACTTTTTATTCATTTCTATCTCATTAACATCACTGTTATGTGATTTAAATAGTGTAGGATAGTATTCCAGTTCTCACACAAATCGTTCGATTTGTGTGGCGCGTATGTATTTGGTGCCTCCTTGTACCAATGTTTATTTGTCAAAACAAATAAATAGTGTAGATTGTTTTCAGTCTGCTAGATTAACGATATTTCTTACTTTGATTATTTCTTAATTATACGGTCCTTACACTAAGTTATTTTTCATGTAACTGTGCGATTACTATGGGGATCACTTTTAGCAGATATTTTTCGAGCTTAGTGGGACAATAAACCTCTCTAAAATGTAGGAGATCAGCTAGCAGTTTATAGTCGTTGCATAGACGATATTTTCACAATATTTATGAGTGATATGGTAATATAAATTAATATAATGATAAACTCAATAATACCCGTTCATTCATTCGACTATCTGTAGAATTTACTGAATCAGAACTGCACATTCATCGTGCACCTGTTTTGATGTAGAGAGCGGAGTCCCAGTTCCTATGCGTTGCTCAGTACACTCACTGCATAGAGTTTCAATTGTTACTAATACAGAGACGTTAGTGAATAGATATGACAGATCTGATGCCATCATGAATTTATTTTCGACTGCCATCTTTCTAATCAACATACTCTAAAAGCAATCTTTTAGATTATGCTTAATGATTTTTTTGTCAAATGCGTGTAGAATTTGTGCTAGCTGCTTCTTTATTGCATGATACGAAAATTTGGTTTTGTCTTGGCCAGGTTAGTAAGGCAAGTCATGTCTGCATATTTTCGACAAACGTTTTTTCAATCCACTGGTCTGAACATTTAAAAACAAAGACATGTCTCTTCTGTATGTATTTAAGTGTTTATTTTCAGTTGTACAACTAATTATATCGAATACAATTAGTCGAGTTCGTCTTTGGCTTTCTGAACATGATCCTTCATTAGTTAGAAAACGGCAACTAAAGACGCCTAACAGTTCTATATTAACATATTTAAAAAACACAGGACATCAAGTTGACTTGAATGAAGTCTTTTTGAGCATTTTGTCATGGTACATTTCTACTAGTTATTTTTTGTGTTTAATGGTTAATAAGTTAATGTGGGAATCGTATTTGGTTGGGATTAATTTGTCAACTTATTAAAGGTACAACAAATCTAGTTTTTATCCTACTTGGTGTATGTGCAAAACTATAGGTTATAGTAATTAGCTACTTAGTGTTTATTTTTTCTACCCTCTCCACTATTGATTAACAACTAATACATACAGAGTTGTTTTGTCTTGTCAACAACCAACCTTTCTCTTCATACTACAAATAAACTTTGTGTTCGAACCCACCTTAAACAGGCTGATTTTACCATTAGCCATCACACAAAATGCACTATTCAAAACCAAGTACATACGCCTGTGCCTGGAGAATTATTATTATTATTTATCTATAATATCTAATAACCAATGATTGTCTTTGGCATTAGGCAGATTTCGGCTTCTGTGAATAAAATGAATTATTTTCATGTTAGATAGATTCATGTATATTTACTAGAACATTACTAATAGGTTAAATCTGATGATAAATAAAAGTGTTTGCTACTTATTGTCGGCTGAAAATAACCATTCATTGATCACTAAGCTGGTTATAATTCCTCTGTTTCACTGAATGATTCATATGTCTAAGGAATTTCACATTTGCCTTATTATTACTATTATAATTATTATTAGACACATTTATTCAACTATTATCCTTGTTTTAGGTACACATTTTTATTCGCTGTCATTTTGCTTTTCAACAAATACTTTCATCTTTATTTCCCCGTTTTTATGTTTTCTCTGTCCAAGTGGAGATAAGGAGAAATATTGTATCTTCTAACCGTTACTACTAGTATCATTTCTTTGTTATTTTAAGGAAAAACAAACAAACAAATGTCATATGTGTGTGAATGAATAGTGGTTCTCTTTGTATATTCATTCTTCTACTAAATAATTAGCTTTTTTAATATTTTTCATTATCTCTCTCTCTCTAAATGTATTTTGTTCAGCTTTCATAGTTTATTTTCAATGCTTTGATGCGATCATTGAATTGTCTACGTGTTATTCTTAGCTTCACTCGATTAATTCTCTTTGATAAAAATTAGGTTACTTGGGTAACGCATATGCATCAGACCCTTACTATTATTTTGTTTTCCCTAATTATTAGTTTGTTGGCTTCTTGCTCTCGAGACATAGATATTGTTTAATTGTAATAATTTGACTGTTACCACTTAAGGGTAATTCTGGAAATAAATAAGTATATATGGTGCTGATAATTCATTGATTGATGCTTTCGACCTCAGTTAGTTACAATCTCAAACCTACTTTATTTACTTCGATCTAGATACCTTAGTATATTGTCGTTGAATTTCACATAAGCAAATTGTCAGTGTACATAAACTTCAACATCACATCACTTCAGAATAAAATATGGTAATTTTAAAGAGCGATTGCATAAATTTCTTTCTTTTTTTGTATTGTATTCATTTTGTTTTAAAAAATATTTTGTTTGTTTTGAAAATTAACAGTAAATGAATGTAGAATAAAAATATAAATCTGCAATTCATCATAAGGGTATTGATATAGTCGATACGTTTAATAGATGATAGTTTAGTGGTTTTTAAAGGATTTATCAACTTTTAAACTCGTTGTAATACATACTGTAACATAATTTGTGTTTAATTAACAGAGAAATGAGTTTAAATATCTGATAGATCATAAAATAACTTATCAGGAATCCTGCTGTTCGCTTATCGATTCATTCAATTATCACTTAATCTTTTGAAGGTATTAAAGTGAAATACTTGTTGTTGTACCATACGTAATTTATTAATTATTCATAACCTTCCTAATAAGAAACCATGTGGGGCCTACATTAGAATGGATCGATCACTGAGTAGTGATTAGTGTCATTTTTGTTTTGCCGGAATAGCTTTGTGACAACGTCTCAGACTGAACCTCGGCAATGTGTGTTCAAATCCCACAAGTAGCAAGATTATAAATACCAGCCAACACGGAACATAATTCCAGGACTTCTCTCTGACTACCTCAAACCATTTGACAGCATTTTAGTCTGGTTTCACAATCACCACAGGTTTTAATCCTAAAATGATTTGCATAATGAAAATAGTCGTTTATTCAGTTTGATTTGCTATAAATGTATCTTTGTTGAAATTTCTAAATAAGTATTAATCTACACTTTTCACTCGCGAATTTCACTCATCCTTCTTTTGATTTATTCTCTTTTGTACCAAATTTAGATATTATTACCATTATTTCAACTTCTATGTACTTTCACTATCATTTATCGTGATGATGATTATGATATCACATGTCCCAAGTTAGCTCGATACTCGTTTCGTTTTGACTGACTAATATTGAATAATGTATCAGTTCATTGTTTATCGGTATTATAGTTTATTCTCACATAATATATTGTGAGAATTAGTTTCATCATGATGAAATAACAAACATACTAGACATACGATTTATTAATTGTACCTTTTTGCACAACAATCTATGTTGTATAATATTTTTTTGTTTACTCTTTACATTCATAGAACCAAGTATAGAGTTCATTAAATGTATGGTTCCTGTTAAGACTCTTTTTTTGCCAAACTAATGAATCACTTAATTTCTGTACTCTGAAATAAGTTTATTTTAGTACATAAACATTTCACATTATCTGACATTCCCATTGATGTCTGGTACTGTAACAGATCATTCTCTCTTTTTGACATATGTACATCCTGTTCAGATAGTCTCGATGTATTGTTTTCTTCCTACTAATATTTACCTCTTTTTCAGGTTGGCAATGGCTTCCAGAACAACGCCCACCATTTTCTGATATATTAAATCAATTGGAATCTATGCCAACTAATTCTACAACGGAAGAAGAAGAAGAACAAATTGATTTTGATATAACTTCTACTACATCATCATCATCGTTATTAATAAATAACAATGAAATAAAGGTGATCAACTCTAGCGAGCCAAATAGATCCATTAAACATCCACCTAATATTGCGTATCCGCGACCGCCACTGCCTCCTAGACCACCCCCACCAAGAAGAAGTACCAGTTGCGATTATTTAATTGATGAGAATGATGATAATCAATTTGATATGATTAAAGGTTAGTTAAAGTTTTGTTATTCTTTGAATGTTACATGCAATTTGAAACGGTTTCTTAATTTGATTTTGTTTAAAGTATTCTGGTTTCAGTCTTTTTGTCACACGTTCCAAGTCCTACTCCAACTACTTCAATTTGGTCAGTTGGATAGTGTCACTAACCCTCACGTCTAAAGATTGACGAATTAGTTACTTCTTCTGTTTGCATTGCTGTTATTGTTTTGTGACAGATTCTCAGTTTATGTGATCTTAATTGAGCTCTGATACGTGAGTTAGATTTTGTTACTCGGATCGTATAACATGAGAAATAACAAATGGTGCTATTTGACTGTTAGTGTTCAAGCTATTGAAAGTTTATTCTGATTGATTTTAATGAATTATTCTGCCATTAGTTCTGAGTATTATCAATTCACTAAAAGCTGTTAACTTCGTTGTGAATTACACAATTTTATGTAAGGACTACTTAATAAAATTGCCCATCACAATTTTTGACAAGTTTAAGCTATATTATCTCTTAATTACACTATAACTTACTCTTTCAGACTTCTTTGAGATTTGAATTTCTTTTGGATAAGTTCTTTTTCCCTCACCCTGTTTACACATTACAAAGAAGTATAGATTGTTAAGTTCTTTTTCTGTAAGAAGAAACTTTCGTTATTTATTCTTTTAAACATTATGTCATTGATGATATACTGTCATAAAATGGCTTATTTATTAACTACTATTCTACAAAGTCACTTTTATCTCATAATTTCTGAATAAAGTAAAGTGGTTTTGTTACTTCTTTAAGTTTATATATATATATATATATATATATATATATATATATATATATATATATATATATATATATATACATCAGCAAACAGTTGAATAAATACATAATCCGATAAATTCTATTTTTATGTTGTAATTTACTATAAATTTTAAAGAACCATTCAAATAATAACTGTCTTTTAAAGAAAAAAAGTGTTCATTCAAATATAATTAGTTATATATATATAAGTACAAATAGGCACCAAATATATATGTGCCACACTACCATTCTATTTGTGTGAGGACTGGGATAATGCTCGGATGTCCAAACCGATGCAGGTGGTTTACTTAGAGGGTCACTCCCCGAACCTTTGACCTAGAGACCTAATCCACAAGGCAGTGGAGCAGTGTCTGGAGATGCAGCCTCATGGTATTCGGTGACCAACAATAGGTTCATACGTCATTTGTTCCCTCAGGATCCTGTAGCCGATATTCACCATTTGTTTGAACTCAGGGTTTTCCAACTTCCCCGATTGGGTTATCTGTATCGAACGACCCGGTTAAAGCTCTGGACATTCGATTTTCTTCCTCTCACTTTTGTGAAACAAACACTCGCTCTACGAGATGTCAGTGAGAATGACTTCCCTATTAATGGCTGTATACGTGTGGCCATGTGAGAGTATTTGATTAGAGCCGACTCTTTCCATTCTCGACTGTACCAGGATATTTGGGGGCAGTTTAGGTTATATTTTATATTTAATCTTCCTGCAACTAGGATTAGCATAAAACATTAAATGATAATTTTATGATATCTTAATAAGTAGAAATATTCTATTATCCCACATAAGTCACCTTGCGCAGCATGACATTGCAATGTTCGAAACCATTTTGATTTTCATTTATTAAAAAATATTCTGCTGAATTTCCTTTGCACTATTTAAATTTGTATTAATTTTGCTTCAGTTATTTATTTATCTTCCCTGAAGAAGTGGCTGAAACTAAACCAGTAAACGTTAGAAATCAAAAATTCTACTTTTATTGAGGTATCACAATTATCTCCTTAATTCATTAACAACTTTTCATTCAATTGTCAATTTATATGGAACTGCGATTATTTGGTCTAGTTGTTATTATCGGTAAATAGTAAAGTAGTCAGCATTCTTTAGAAGTTCTATTGACCAATTATCCTATAATGATTTATGATTAATTTACGACTATAATGAATAATTGTGTTCGTTTCTCATATACTTGAATTCGTTCCTCTTTGGAGATAGTTTTTCATGGTGAACGCAAATATATTCAGATGGTCAGTTAAAAAGAATAAACATTTACCTCCTATTACAATTCGTAGTAATTGACTTTTCAAAAGTACTTTCATTTGTTCCTTTAGACTTTTTTCCTCGTTTCTCATTACTATTATTTATATTGTTATCTTTGTTCCACATCTTTTATTTCTTCTTTTGTTTTGTCGACATGAAATTTGACAACAGACATGAATTGTGACACACATTTGTAGAGACTGTAACTGATGATACACAGAAGTTCACTTAGTAGTTGTATCCGTGTGCATATAAGTCAGTAAATATTTCTGAATTGTCTGTTTTTACTGGGATTTAATCATTCATCCTAACGTTTTTGAAATTATGATGTACTATCAAGTTTGGCGAAGTATTTTTTGTCTCTTTCAAATAAATAGATTGTATAAAAATACGTAACGTATTGTTTATCATAGATTTGAACAATTGTTTGATTGTACTCAGCTTTGAACAACAGAATCAGTGGGATAGTTATTATTTGTCATGGCTTACAAATTCTGAGTTTAATTATTTAAAGCAAGTGTGACTAATATCACTTAGTACAGAAATAATAAAAAAACTACTGTCAAAATATCCCTGTTTTGTCAAACAAACGTATCATAACAGTTCGTAATTCCGATGGTGTAATGACTACGCTATCATACATTTTCATAAAGTCCTCACTACAAATCTCATAGTTTTTCAACTGACATTAGTTTATTAAACCGAACTTTAAATTTTTAAACTATCAATTAATAGAACAATGCCTTAGTTCTTCAAAAGTTCTAATTCTACTAATTTATTATTACTTTGAACCCTATTCCATTAACTTTGTTTTGGACAGCCAGATTAAATATCTTCCATTAGATCTAAAATTAGTCAAATTCACAGAACTATATTTGATTAAAAGTTGCACCATAAATTCATATTTTTTACACATATTTTTACTCTTGTGTCATCATTTCGTTTAATCTTATTTCTTTTTCAGAGGATTGTAAATCCGATTTGGGTAGTGATATACCAGTAAATGCTATAAATAATAACAATAATAACGTTAACCACAAATCTCATAGAGGTATATTTACAAGGAGTTTTAAGAATCCCCTTTCGAAACAATTACATATTGGTGATTCAAGTACTGATGAGTTTGGTACTACTGAAAAAGATCTACCATTTACAAACTCAGGATCTCTTGGGCGTAAAAGAACTGCACCGCGGCCACCAAGACGTACTACACCAGTTAAACCGTTAAATTTCTTAACTGATTTCAATTCATTAGAAGATAGTAATTGTGTTTGCCCGAATTCCCATCTGGATGACTTTGATCATCCACCACTGCCACCCCCGCCAGTTCATCTTGATTCTAGTCATCATCAAATACATCAACCCCGATCACAACAACATCCTCGTCTAGCACCACAGTCTAATAATGGTTCATTATCAAATAACTCGAACTCAACACCATTTACAGTGCCATCAGTTATGAGTAGTTCTGGTATGTAAATTATTTTATCAATTTACTAGTCATATTTATGGTATAATTTGTGACGTTTGTTATTCTATGTGATGATTGCTTTTTTTTGAAACTTGCTGAAATAAATTTTTAGGTTTACGTAATCAATATGTAGAATTATTTCCAAATTTACGTATTGGGATTTTAGTATGTTTGGAAATATGAATGATAACTTGATGGTTTGAAACAATCATGCTCAGTTCGAGAGCCGAAGGATTTTGATCTGATTTCATGTAGTATTGGGAGTGTTCAGATTGTTTAAGAATTCCAAAATAGAATAAAACAGCTATCAGACAGTATTTTACCTCGGGTTAATCAGTTGCTCGGGATGGATAATGAATGTGTACATAGGCTTAAAGGTTCGTCAGTCGACGTACAGGGTTCCACTCATTATTATGTCCCTAGCCTTAGCATCACCAACTTATTAGTTCTGTTTCCTGCAGGAAATACGACAATAACATTCTAGAATACTTAAAACTTCCTAATTCATCAACTGGTAGCAGGAATATTTCAATTCACTCAAAGTAGTGCAAAATAAGTTACTATGCAACGTAATTGTCTTTTGATACATGTCTGTATATTTCTTCTCCAACTAAGTTACTTTTAGTTTTGTACTTATGAAGATGACCTAAATCCTTGCAAAACAGTTTGCTCTCATTTTGTAACGAATGACCGACTTCACGATTTTTGTTTCTCAAAAAATATGATAGAATTTTTTTACTCGTCAAACATAAAGAGTTGTTAGCAAGCCATATTCTGGATAGGTACATGTTCCATGCAGTTTAATGTTGGGGGACTCTAACTAGATCATTTTTTAGCCAATCAGCGCTTGAAGAAAGGTGAATAAGACTCTAGAATATTCTTGTACATAATTTATAAATTTACTAATATTTTCACTAAAACTGTTACTCCCATTCAACTTGGTTTATTTGGAGTATGATCTCATTCCTGTTCAACCGTCCTCTGATTTTGAGGAATAGTCAGATGAAGTGAATTGTCCGAAGAATACTAAGCAATAAGAGTATCTGACTCATATAAAGAGAGATTTTAACAACAGTCGACGACAATATGAGATTACTTGTCCTCTTGCATACCCTAAACTGCCTCGTATTTTGTACTAAGACAGTATCAGAAAATGCTAACTATTCAACTAAATACACTTCTAGAAAGGATTACTTATCAATTATAGCATCTTGCAAAACTATCTTCTAAGTAGATTGTAATTTTACTATGATTGTTTTCATCATTTTTCCTATCTTACAGCAATTTTCCCATCTTCTCGTCAATTTTCATATGTGGATCCCATTCCGTTAGATAACAGCCTGACAAGATCAATTTGTCCTGATCGTTTAATATCACCACTTGCTCCTCCCACACCAGGTAAACATATTCAGCTTTCTTCAAAGTCACCAGCTTTATCGAAAACCACTGTAAATTCGGATTTACCTAACAAAACTAATCCCGTTGTAGATCATTCCCACAATAAGCGCAGTATAGATTCTAATTTTCCTAATGAATCTTATTCAGGGAATAATGTTTCTTCTAAGCAAAATGTTCATCCTACCAATGTTTCGTCGTCTGTCTTTCAAGAGGAATTACGAGATAGATTAAAACAACATTCTCAACAGCTTAAAAGTTCATCTCAGCTGAAACCGATTACATCTAAATCTATACTAAATAATTCACCTAGTAATGTTACGAATTCAGTGCTGCGTAATCAGGAAAAAAGTGATTCAAAATCATCGGTTTCTAATTCTTCCCCTTATTTCACTATCCCCCGCTTAAGACCACCACCACACTCTGCGAATTCACCTCGAATATCCTCGAATAATACTTCTGGATCCAGTAACAACCAAACATCAACACGTGGAAAAGTGGAGCCTCCATGTTGTCCTTCAGAATTGATCCGATCACTTGCATCGACTCAAATCAAAAATGATAATAGTTCTCATTCAACTGTCACTACGACCAGCAAGTTGCCCACAAATATCAATAGTAATAATAATAATTCCCCAAAACCTCATTTCAAAAGGTCTGAAAATGAAATCTCTGATAAATTATCTGATATAATACAAAAGCGTTTAAGTTGGACTGGTCCAACTGATGATCATTCAGCTGGTAATCAGAAGCGGTCCCAACGATTATATTTACCTACTATATTTTCTACATCATCTACAGCATTGGACGAGACTAATGGTAATAATCATTGTGTTCCACCAACAAAACACCACTTGAAAAAGCATTTATCAAATATTTTAGGAGACTTAGAACGTTTGATTCGTATGAATGATAAAAAAATTCCTGGAAATATTACTTCCTCTCCCTCTTCCGCTACCATTTCATCATCATCGTCATCAAATTTAGAACAGTTAATTGAGTTAGCAGATCAAATGGAAGCATGTCGACTTAGTTGTTCTGCATATATTGATCAGGCCACATGTTCAGCTCGAGCAAAATTTAATTTTCGTGATCGATTTGCATGTTTACAAACATTTAGCAGTTTATTACGTTCTAAAAAACTCGATTCTACTTGTAATAATAATACTAATAATCTAAGTAAGTACAATAAAAATAATGCAAATTTATTAAAAGACGCAGAGAATGCCATCAAAGAAATTATTAATGATTTAGATAAACTAACCGATAATGTAAATACAACATTATCATTAGATACTACATTGAATAATTCAAATTTCCCAGAACATAAATCTAATTCAAATTTAACAACATCTAATCAATCCAATTTAACTTGTACAGAAAATCTTAGTATTACTGACAATAGAAGCGCTACAGTTTTCACTTGATTTCTTTACATCTATGTGCATATTATTATCATTATTTCTGGTTAGTATTAGGAGATTTTACATCGAAATTTATTGTTCATATGTTTCAAACATCTGCATTTTACTTCCAACTATCATTCTTTGTTTGCTTTTCTCTGTTGATTTAGACAAATCCCTCTTTTTTTTATGTAAATGTTTACAAATTGAAAAATATACTTTCCTTTTTGTTTTACGGTTATAGTTTGAGTGTTTTTCTTCTCAATCCTTAAACTATTCAATGGCCCCTGCATTAAAAAGTGTACTAACTTGTTTGTTTGTGTTATTTTAGTTTATCTCCCTTTTTTGTATTTGTCTTTTTGTGTTTTTACGTTCTCATGTAGAGTAGAGTAGACAAATCAGTCAATATTTAACACATCTCTTTAATCCACTCTACTATTTATCTGGAATACATATATTTCACTCTTTCCTTCGATTCCTTTACAATCTAAATGAATGTATATATATATGCCTATTTCAGCTCACATCTTAATTTATACTGTTGTAAATAAAATGTTTTCAATTGTGTTTTTTTTCGTTATTTCAATGTTCAGTTATTAATTTTATTACTATCATTACTTAATTTTCCCTTCTTTGTACTATTCTTCACCAATGTTCCAATAATATTGTGTAGTATGTCTCTTGCGATTCGATATAGAAAATGATTATTTTTTCAATAGAAGACAATGTTTTTTTTCTCTCACTTCCAGTAAGAAATAAAAAGTTTTATGTTTGTTCCCACATTCAACTAAATGCGCACAAATTTACTCAATCATTTGAATTCCAGGTGAAATTGTAAGGTTGATCGATTAATATGAACATTTGTTCGTTCATTTGTATAATTTTATTATTAGATCTTTTTATTTTCCCTTAATTTATCCTGATATCATTTCATTTGTTTCTACCATAATCCTGTATCACTGTTGGTGCGTATTTTGATTACTTACTTTAGATTCTCTCTCTCTCTCCTGTCACATGGTATCTTCGTGCTTATTCTTTATCATTTCCTCCCCCACCTATAATCCCTGCCTAACTGTGATCTCTGTGAAAAAAAATAATTACCATATATATATAGTATCCTATTACCGTATATTGTTCTTGACAGCTTACTACTTATCTTCATTTTTCCTGTTTTTCTAATTCTTCTCTTCATGTGCTTGTTTTCTGTGAAGTATTATGGATCTGGTCATACTCATGACGAAATTAATGATTGTCATTATTATTATTATTATCATTACTATTAGTAAGATTCTTATCTAATGATCAATATATAATTTGTTAATAATATTTGATTTTTGTGTAAATATAAGATGACCTATGCACTCAGGTTGCATGTGTGTTCATTCAATATTTTTAGATTGATTTCAATTAGGTCAAAAACAGTATGTAACAGAAGAAATATGAGTTCATGTTAGGAATATATACTTTTTTTAAAGGAAAAAAAATGTAGGAAATTAGATGTTTCTCACTATTTCCGACAATAGAAAACATAAAATTTTATGTGAGAATGTTTTGTATGCCAATTTCAAATCTAAAACTTTCTCTAAATTAAACATTATCACTTTTTTATTAGCTCTACTTATTTCGGCGTTATAAACCATACAGTTTTTACTGAAAGGTCGTTTCTGCACCTTTAAGCCTACTTGCTATTTAAAGGCTACTAACAATACCATACTGCTTAAACTGATGAATTCGCGTCGTAATGATTCAAGGGCGAATGTTTAAATCCCGAATTCGTAGTTCTGATTTTCGCTTTACAGACAGAGAATAACTGAGTTTGAAGTCAGTGCAATACATACTTTTCTTGTCCCAACTCGCTTGTTCTTTGATTTAGAATTTGAGTATTGTAAAGTTATGAATCGACCTAAGTTGCTTTATTTTACGTCGAGAAAGTGGAACAATTCTTTGAGAGTTTTGTACAAGTAACATGATGCTAGGTGGTTGTAAGTAACCGCATGGAGGTCCTGTACTTTGGTCTAGTACTAGTTGGGACTCGTTTCTGCAAACTTGAAGAAACTGGTGCTGTATATTCGTTTTATATCGGCGTCAGCCATTGTCACGGAACTTTTACCTCCGATCCATTCAGATCAAAACAATGTACATTATGTCGAGTCTGTACACTGCAACTTGTTTGGTTAAATTCGAATACTACTAAGGGCTAGGTGAACATTATAGTGATTACTACTCAATGACCAATCAATATAAGTTGTTAAACCAGTAATGCTGCCAATTGTCAAAGATTTTTGTATTAAAACAGATGAAACAAAGTGAAGTATGAGCGGACTAATAATTAAATTGAATCACTCATTCAAAGGGAAGTATATTTCTAAGTAAGGATTTTCGTCTCATGGTGAATTCCAATACTGATTTTGCAATTCTATATATCATGAGCTGATAACTTCATGATACATCGTCCTGTCTTTTTCTGACACACTTGGGGATTGTAAATTATAATTATTTAATACAATATTTAGTAGAAAAGATAAACTCGACCTTTTGAAGATGAGCAAAATCCTGACGTACTCATTAAACTAAAATAGAAGCCACCTTAAGAATTAATAATTTAGTTCTTTCTAGTATTTTATTGGTCGGATAAGTGTCTGATATAAAATATAACCTAAATCGGCTACATCAGTTAATGTTGTTCAGAACTGTTTACTACTATCATTTTTACACATCGTAGATATGTTCGTTAGTGCTTGTTTCCCCGTATAATTTTCCGAAGATTAGCCACATACTTGAGGACTCAATTATCTATAGATCATATGGATGGGATAAATTTTTAGTGACAACATCGATGAAACACCCTTCTGAAAATCCTCAATGACAATATGTTAACTCCTAACATTCTTCATTTAAACAAAATCGTAATCTTATTCATAGTGGTAGAGTATTTTTCATCGTAATCGACTGATACCGTGGTTGCATATAATCAATATGGTTAAATTTTGAACCTTAGTGAACCCTTATTTGATATATGACATTCACAGTTGACATTGATGGTTATTCATAAGATGTATGTAGAGTTTGTAGAGACCGTTGAATTTTCGTAATCTTCATGATCAAGTGATTTTAGGCAGTTCTTAATGATCATAAAGTACTGTTTCATTCTAGCATGGGATTCACCCGCGACCCTACCATGGATCTAACTCATGACCTTTAGGTCCCATCGTGAATGCTTGATGTTTAGATCACTGAGTTGCAATTCAATGGTTTTTATGTCTAGCTTGATTTCCCGTAGAATCCATGGATGTGCACTCCCAAGGGGTTACGAAGATCAGTCCGTCATGAAAATTATCAATATTACTTAAAATATAAATGATTACTATCATAACGATACTTGAAATTCATGTAATAGGTAAATTTATAGGGTCAACCTATTTGGAATAAAGTGATATATTATTAGAAAATTTGTTGAGTCTTAAGTGAAGTATCGGTGTGACTATAATTTATGGATGAACCAATCAAATATAAGATAACAGGTCTTGGATTTTAGCGCGAAATTCAATCATCCACTTGGCTAAATAACGTCTTGGCATTTTAGTTTATATTAATTCGTGATGAAAATCCTAAATCTATTTCCTAACCTTAACCGTCCACTATAAATCATATTTCTAATTCTCCACTCTGGTTTATAATCTTCATTTGCTCCTAGTTATCAAATGGACGTTATCAAGGTAACTTTAACGTCGTTGAAAGGTCGTCCATAAATTATCGTACTGATCATGAAGTGGTTTAGAATCATTGATAATTATATAATTTATGTGTATATTTGTGTTCAATAGAGTTACAGATACATTTCTGTAAAAATCAATTTAGCCTTTTACTATTGACTTTTTATGATATAAATACAAATACTAACACATGCATGCGAATATATATATATATATAGTTAACTGATATAAAATAAACATAATCATAGCCATAATTTCACCAGTATTGATTTCCAATAAAGCATGAAAAGTATTTAGTTACTGTGTAATGGTGAATGAATTAAAATTTATTTATTTGTTAACGTAATCAGTTTTTATAACTTGAAAAATTAATATCAAAATGAAAACCGAATTAAAATAAGTAGAACGGTCATTCGTTTCAAATATTATCGGGTTTATTATTGATGACTGTATAATGATGACCTATATTAAATGAAAATGTGGGGGATAGATGTTAAATTACTCAAAGAAAATTTCAAATATTCTACCAAAACTAAGATAAAACGAGTAGGTGAGTTTTATAAATAAATAATGTCATGGAATATTTAATTCACTACAGATATAAAAACATTAACACCATTGGATGCCGGCTAGCTCAGTGGTCTAGGGGTTGAGCGTTCACATGAGAGACTGATAGGTCCTAGGTTTGAATCTCGTGGATGCACACTGCTGAAAAGTCCCACAAAAGGATGAGATGACCATCCAGTACTTCCAGGTTTTCCATGGTGGTCTAGCTTCAATTGACTCATGGTTTCAACTATTGAGATATAAAAATGTCAAAATTAATTTTATGAAAGAAACATATATTGTTCGGTACAAATTCCTTATAAACAATTGAGTTTTGTATACTTTTGTGTTTATCCTAACAAACCTGGAAGCATTGGACGGCCTTATCGTCGTATTGTGGGCAAGATTCGAACCCATGACCTATCAGTCTCGCGCGCAAGCGCTTAACCATTAGACCACTGACCCGTCAGGCATCCAATGGTGCTATTGTCTAACTTCAACTAATCCACGAAATTGAGCGACACGCCCATCATTGTCTTCAGTGAGTTACTATCACACAACTGACCCAATTGAACCTCATTGGTCACTGCTTCACGCTAGAACTCCAGGAGGGTAGTCACTAGTGGGCATATGCTGATTAGTATCATAATAAAAATCAATAGTTAATATCAGCAATAATGGTTTATCATTTAGTTAAAGAAATTTAAGTTTATACAGGATTTACAGTCATTTTTATGCCCAATATAAGTTTATCTATTTATTTAAATCGGGGTAACTAATACAAATAATTAAAAATATTGATATATATTTATTACTATTAATGTGATGTGTGTTACTGATGTCGACAGATATAATTAGTATGTATCACCAATTGAATGTGAAATTCTTAGCAGTAGAAAGTAAGAAGATCGATGTGAAGAGAGCGAGAACAAAGAATGATTGATATGGAAACGATGAAACAATGAAGTCTGAGACAATTTATTGACATTTTGCAAATGAAATATTCACTGTATGGTTTTCAGATTTTACTAAGAGATTCTGTAATTTTGTATGTACATACATTTCGTTGTTCCCGGTTATATTCTCGTACACAATATATTAGTACAGAATGTATGCTATTTGCTCTGATCATATTATATGTGAAAACTATTTTTTTTTTGTATAGCAACTAATTGACCGAATAAAATTTGGCCATGTAATGATATAATTCAATGAGACAAATGAATTTAAGGTTATGCTTTGAAGTAATGAAAAAATTTTGTTTTCTATCTTCATATAATGAATAACCTGTTCGATTTATCGATTATGAAGTAGAATATTTGTGAATTATTTCCATGACAAAACACATTGAATAACCTTATAAAGAGGATAATAGTTACCATATCGTTTAGAATTAAAAAAAATTACTATACATAAAAACAGTACTGTCCTAATTTGGAGGTGAATGTTTATCAGTCTTGAAAGAAAGGTTTTCATTCTTTGTCATTTCATGTGATTAATATTTAATAAGTTGCTTTATGTATTCATTTGATGGCTTTTTCAACATTCATGAAAATTGATGGTAGTTACTGATATTTCACAGAGTGAAATCATGAGTCAGTTGAAGCTAGACCACCATTAAAAACCTGGAAGCACTGGACGGCCGTTTCATCCTAGTATGGGACTCCTCAGCAGTGCGCATCCACGATCCCGCACCACGAGGGGCTCGAACCCAGGACCTACTGGCTTCGCGCGCAAGCACTTAACCACTAGACCACTGAGCCGGCATCCAACGGCGTTAATGTCTAACTTCAACCAATCCACGAAGTCGCGCCACCGTACACCATTGTCTTCAGTGAGCTGATATCTCACAACAGACCTGGTTGAACTCCACTGGTAACGGCTTCTCACTAGAACTCCAGTACTATTTTTTAAAATCAGTCACTAGTGAGCAGTTGATTATTATCAGAATGGGTTTTGTGGAGATTTTAGAAATTTCACAGATTGAAATCATTAGTCACTTGATGCTAGACCACCATTGAAAACCTGATATTAACTAGAGAATTAGTGAAAATCAAGAAACACTGGATAATTATTTCACCGGCTTTTAGAATTTTTTTCAGTGACTTATACAAATAACTTTTACGAGTGGAAAAATATAGATATAAATTCTCAGTTATTTTGGTGATTAGTATTGAAACTTCACTACCTTATTAATATATGTTATAATGAAGTGAGGTAGTTTTAGTCACATTAATTTTTTATTCAGTAAGTTCATACTATGCAAATGGAACAGTTATCTAGTTGTATTTATTTGTCATATGACATTCAGAAGCTGATGAATTTAATATAACTTTTCAATAATTAGCCAAGTATATAAATCCAATAAACTCGATCTAGGAAGTTTTATTACATGTTTATCTATCTGTAGATAAATTGGAAGTATTTTGATTAAAGTTACTTATTCGTTAAGTGAACGTTTGTGTACTTGGTTTTAAGTCAAATGTGTTAAAACAGATGGAAGGATTGGCGGTCGCAAACCTCCAATCTATCCAACGAATATCATGTACTTTACTATGAATACATCAGCAAACTGACGAATTTATCCCATTTATGGTTATAAAGATCTTTTCAGGCAATCCACTATATTCTCAACTTAACAATATCAAATTAGTCAAAGTATTTTAAAATTATCATAATACTGGTTTAGTGAATTTTTGTTTACAACAATACTTTTTGCAGATTTTTTAACAATAAATAATTGAAACTTATTTTATCCAACTATTTATAATGTATAATTAATAAAATTGAAAGTTTATAGGCAAATTTGAATGACTTCACTAGTTCATATTTGAATCTGTATAAACAATTAAATATAGTTTTATCGATTTTTATTTGTCAGTTTCATTTGACCTTGAACTATATATATATATATATATATATATATATATATATATATATATATATATATATATATATATATATATAAAGTTAATTCAAATGAATACATACCTTGTCAATGATTTATTTTAAATATCAGTTGAACATTGTACAATTCAATTATTTTCTTGTTCAAATCATCAACTGAATCAAGATTTATTTCATTATTTTATTTAATAGTAAATGATCAAGAAAGAAAATTGTTGATAAATTTGAATGATTTCATGAATGAAAGAATTCAACAACTAGATATGATGCTTAAGTTCTATATTACTAAATTCAAGGATCATAATTGTTAGCAGAATAAGTTAAGATTTAAAACACTTGAATTGAATTCATAAGTTAATTAAAGTTAGACCATTATGGAAAAGTTGAAAGCACTGGATAGCTGTTTCGTTCTAGTATGTGACTCTTCAGTAGTGCGAATGAAAATTAGTTAAGTGTTGGTAAGAGTGAAGCAATAGTTTTAATTTACATAATTATTCTTAATTATTTTATTTATTTTAAAAAAATGTCTTACTAAACGATTACTTTGTGAGAGATTTGTTTGTTTTTTTTACATAATTTACATTTTAGCCTTTTACTGGATTATATTAATCATTAGAGTTTCATAGTATTTAGGCGCCGAGTTGATAAGAGATATTAAAGTGGAAGAATGTATTTGTAAAATTTCAGCGAATGAATATGAAGTAAATTCAATGTTTCGTCTGGCAATCTAGTCCAAACTTTTTCAAGAAAATATTTCCTTGAATCATTATGTTGTATCTTTACCGTACAATATTAATAATAAATAGAAATATGTCATTTGGTTCTATATTTGAAACATTTTAAAATAGGCATTTACTTATGATTAAAAAAAGTTATTATAATTTATGATAGTTAAATTCAAGTCACGAATAAAAATACACCAAGATTTGAAAATGATTAAAAATTGTATGGCACCTTGAATATTCAGTGAACTATTGATCAATTGGAACTTTCATTATGTTACTTTCATTATCTTTCTTTTTTCAGTGTACTACATATATATCTTATGGGTTATTGATTGTTAGTTAGATCAAATGGATTAAATGTAATGCAATACAATGTAATTGTAGTCAAGTTAGTAACTATACTTCACAACTCAATTAGTAAATTTGGATGTTTTTATAAAAGAAATGAACATTCTTTTGCCAGTGATTTGATTGACATGTTAATAATAATGATAGAATGAACATCATGCTATAGGCACTGAGAACAATAAACTTAAATAAATCTTCTAATATATAATCTATATTTTTTAAACCTGTTATCGAAATACGATAGCACAAATAATCTAACTGATATTTCATATTGTTTATTTTAATCACAGCATAGAATAAGGTGAGAAACTATACATTAATTATATTCACAATGAGCATACACAAACTAGAATCTTGATTATCATATTATACCAATTTAATTATTCTTCATCTTAAATGTTAGTCATTTATAGAAGAAACAATTACGTGATAGTATTCCGTCAGTATGACTAATTAATGTGAATAAATAAAATTACTGTCTCACTAACATGAATATAAGGGCTGTATTCCTGCGATTGAAAGACATATGAAACTCAAAAGAACTATCTGTCAGCCAACATCAAAGTCATAATCTTCAATATAAATGCCAACACAGTTCCACTGTATGGGGCTGAAACCTGGAAAACTACAACAACCATCATCAAGAAGATAAAAGTATTTATAAGTAGTTGTCTACACAAGATACTCAATATCCGTTGACTGGATACCATCAGCAACACCCCACTCTGGGAGAGAATAAACCAGCTTCTAGTTGAAGAGGAAATTAGAAAAAAATGTTAGAAGTGAATAAAACATACATTTCGGAAATCATCAAACTGCATTACGAAGCATGCACTTACTCGTAATCCTGAAGCGAAACAAAAAAGCAGAAGTTCGAAGAACACTTTACTTCGAGAAACAGAAGCAGATATGAAAAGTATGAATAACAACTGGAAAGAATTGGGAAGTATTGCTCAGGACAGGGTTGAATGGAGAGTGGTGGTGGACGGCCTGTTCTCCTCCACGAGAAGTAACAGGCGTAAGTAAGTAAGTAAGATGAATATAAAATATACGGTTGAATTATATTACCATCATTCATGAAATGAAAACATATAATAATATTTTACAGTCAGGTAATCAATGTCTTGCTCATATTTGAACCAAATAAGGAATCATAGACAGATGTATCATACAAAGTTAGACTTCTGAAAATTATTTACTGAAGAAATGTGGTTAAAGAAACAGAAGGAACTTTTTTGAAGTTTGCAATAACCAAATTATTGTCAATGCAGGATACTAAACATTATGAGACAAGATTCCATATACATTTCATCTATTCAGATTTAATTAAAAATCGATTATTTGTTTTGTAAAATTTCATGCGATTATTTCCCTTTATGAATTTAAAGAAAACCAGAACGAAAATGGATTCGAAATTATATGAATTCATGAATCCATGAATTCATGTGAATTCTTGGTTTTTTCATCAGCTGCTTATGACCGAATATATATATATATACGATAGAGTGGAAAAGAAAACTTGCTTCTTATACTTACACTTCAAAGGAGATGAAATCGCTGTAATAATCACAGGATAAATTCCGCTTCGAAGGTGACCTATCTATCAGCAAAATTAACGACGCTATAGGAAACGAACTCCTCGCTCAAACAAACTAAAATTGACAGGTCCTTTTTTCTCAGTAGCTCCAATTGCATTTACCAACTTACATGTACTTGCCAAAGCACATATATTGGAAGAACTGAGAGAAGAGTACATGTTCGCATTTCCAAGCATGTTCCACTGGGCATATCACTGACATTCCTCAAGCTTTTAAAATTATTAGCAAACAACAAAATACTGATTCCCTTCAGTTTGCTGAAGCGACTGCGATAAAAAAATCAAACTTGATCTATGTATTCAAAAAGAGACAGTAATAAACCTATTGCTACCCTGGTAATTCAATTTTTGGTCAGCAGTTTTATTTTGTCAATGTTTATTTTGATATATTTCTCTTTTATTACCGAATTTCTATTTTATTTACATTTAAACCACTTCCTTTCACTCATATATTTCTGCTCACTCAATTCTCTTAAATTATGTGAACTCGTCAAATCTTGTTTAATTACTAAGCAACCCGTCTTACCAGATTTTTAATTCCAGGGATCTTGTGCAAACCCTGCATTACCACAATTTATCTCATCTGTCTCTGAATTTTACTCAATTATTACATCACCCACTCTTCATGTTTCCTGATTCTAACATCAAATGACCTCCAACCTGTTCTTGCACATGTATATATAGTTATTATTGATAACCTTTGGCATTCCAATTCCTTAAGTTCACTTATGTCAATTGTTTCACACTATATGTTATCTCAATGTACAATTTTAATACATATTTGGTCATAAGCAGCTGATGAGAAACCACGAAATATAATGAATTCATATTATTCTGCATCAATGTTCGTTCTGGTTTTGTTTGTTTTGTATTGTCTAATAGTTTATACTCAGTATGTGCTCATTTTCATTGGTATTACTGAGTACTATTATTGGCTTTCTTCTTTCCAGAATTTTCGGCCCTAATAGTTATCTCCGTGTCACATATTATTCATACTTAGAAAATAAACGAGGAACCACTGCAATTTCCATGACGCGAAGTAAGAATACCAAATTCTGTACAAATGAAGATTTATTAACGCCGAAACATGATAACTACCCTAGTTGAAAATACACTCATTTATATATTGATTGTAAACCTATTTGATTAATAATTAGGATGAAATTACATATATAAAGAAGTACTTAGAGTTAGGACAAATTACATGCTGCATGTCATGCAATGCACAGTTCATCTTAATTTAATACAAGGACATTCTATCTTGTATAAACATCACAATTAAGTAAATCAACATTATACTGAATAAAATGACATACTGAAAATAAAACGAATATTATACTGCAATAAATTACTATATTGAATTAGAATAACGGAAGTAATATAATTTTACCTTTTCATCCCATTATATCAAGTATCATAATTTGTTTCTTATCACTGATGATTTATTTGTTAAATGAATCACCATTCAAATAATCATTACATAACGGGTTCGAATTCAGTGTGGACAAATTTTTTGAGTACTTAGGTTGTTTCCAAATATCTATAATGTTTATTTGTTATCTTATAGTTAAGCTTCTGAAGTCGTAGTAAAATATGTAGCCCACAATTAAACCCTAATAAAATTATACAATGATTTAGGGTTATTTTAGTCGCATACACACATAAAATGAATGACTGATTCCCGTAATATTTTTTTAGTACATCTTTAAATTAAAATGTCAGTCTACTTTATGGACTATCCAGAATAAAAGAGAATGATAATGACCACTTTATTTTCATCAAACTACATAAATTATTATATGATTATATAAATCACCCAGTAACAATCTTGTCCATTTTCGCTGTTCATATCATAAAATGATGTTATTTAGATAGCTATTAAGAAACCAAGATACAGTGGTTAGTTGTTTCGTCTTAGTATGGGACAGCTCAACAGTGCTTATCCACGACTAAACCCACTACTGTTAGGCCGCACAGCAACCACTAAGGCTTTAAACTTATAGCAGCTCTCTTACGATCGATTTCGATTAGGAACTTTTACTAACTTATTTAACAGATAACGTTATTCGAAAAGTGACCATTCGCACATTTCTTTGCATTATCATGATCACTATCATATTTGTATAAACGAGTATGCTCGATCACATGTGACAGCCTACTCACATATCGCTCACTAGCTTAAATGTTAATCGCTTAAATATCGCTCGATGAATCATTCTCTTCTTCATGTATATGTGTACTCCAATCCTATTATTATCCTCTGCCTTGCCTCATTTAGCTTTTATTCGATTTGTCTATAAATTCGCCTCTGTATTCGCTCGCTCACACACATTCACCTCTCTGTTCCGAATTCGTTTGATGTGATTGTAGCTTTGTGATTTGTACTATCCTCTGAATAATGTAGTCGGTACTTCTTATTGTCTTTTGAATTCAAACACTAATGGGATTTATATAATGACGGTTATTAAGGTGATTGATTCACGAAGTTAAGCCACTACAAACTACTGAACTGGTAACTACTGATGTACATGTCTAACTTCTAACAATTAACGAAATCGCGCGTATTTATATAGAAATGATAGTAAACGTTTCATTAGCTTAGCTTGTAAAACCTCAGACACAGAATACCCAATCTTGGTTGCATTTTACATGTCCACGAATAAATAATTCATATATATTATAATCTTGGTTATATTTTTGTTCATAAATGATGGTTTTATTTTATTAACGTAACGTTAGTCAGTTGACCATCGATTTCAATGTTTTGTTCATGTGTAATTTCATAATAAAACAGAACGTATAGATAAGAATGTATGAAATAATTTTCTAACTTCCTATTTATCATGATAAATAGGGGTTTTATGAAACTTTTCCATTTACTGATTCTATCCCCTTTCCTTAGCTTCAAATTTGCAGGTTTATTTGACTAAAACAAAAGATTGTAGTTTAGTGTTTACACCAATCGACTTACAACTATTAACTTTCAGGTTTAATACTGAACATATCCAACTCTAGATTGAAAAACGTTTTGACGTGAAGATGAATATGCTCTCGGCGCTTGGATGTACTATTGTTTGGTACTCCTGAATATTTGCGTTTGAAAAGTTTACTATCACAACTTTTGTTTAGTCTGTTGTTGTGGCCAGGAACATGTATATTATAGCAGATTTCTCGACAAGTATATTATTAGAAAGGTAGATTGTAAACTTAAAAAAAGTAAGCATATATCAGTAGAAAATGTGTAACGAGATTAGTTGTCAAACTGTTTTTCAGTCAGTAATTCAAATATTACCTAGTCAAAAAATATAACTCATTACTGCACGAACAAGCCATTAAGAGCTCTCATAATCACTAATCATTTTAGAAGTGTTCCCAAATAAAAAGAAGATCTATTGTTCTATAGCTTCCAAATATTCAAACCACTTCAACATGGTCACTGAGTGTTTTTAACATATATGAACGATCACTAATCATTCTAGTCATTTGGTAACATATACTTCATGGCCTTTATTCATATCGTTTGTTGTTAAACATCTATACATCTATACACAATGAATCATCCTGTGTCGATTTAATTATTATTTATTACTAACTGGACATCGTTCAACTTGTGTGGCATTGACAACACTCTACCATGTTACAATGTTCAATATTTATATAACATTTCAATGTAGAAAAAGTGTATTTGATAAACTAAATTGTGTGTTTATGCAATTACATTCATAAATTAGAATATTATCATTAGAATTTGTCAAATAATTTACTTCTAAATGGGATATGCTTGTTTTCTTTCTTTTACTTTTCCTAAATGTAAATTTGGTCTTTCGGTTTAGTTAATTGTAATGAACTTCTCTTTTGTTTTTGTTTAAATATTTTTTGATATACTGAATTTAACATTGAATTGACTGAAGAATCATTTGAACTGTTTTAGATTTTTCAGGATTAACTATTTCTGTGATGCAAATTGATTTGATTACTTTTTTTTCATGATTAGATAGGTACAATTAGTCAGTAAGCAGTTGTTCTGCTGTTTATAAACATCTTTAAAGACTTGACAAGATATTTGCACAAAATTAATTTCGGCAAGCTTATATTTACTGTATCTGACCAGAGATTTTTATAAAACGTTTACCGAGGAACAGTATTAAAAGATATAAATTATTCATTTGATCTTATGATATATGATTTTATTTGTATCTTCGTCTGGCTGACACAAGGTTAATTGGCGAGACTATAATTTATGGACGAACCAATCAGATTTAAGAAGACAGGTCTTGAGTTTTTGAGTGAAATCTATTCACTTATATATCTAAATAGGGTTTTGACATGTTAGCTGATTTCAATTCGGGATAAAAAACCATACATCTAAATCCTGAACCTTACCATCAACTGTAAACCATAATCCTTATATTTCACACTGATTCATAACCCTCATTTAGCCCTAGTAAGTAGGTGGATATTCTCAAAGCCACTCAAAGGTCGTCCATAAATCATAATCTCACCGGTTAACTAGCGTACTCACCACTATACCTTGTATAAGATCGTGTTTGGAAAATGTAGTATCCGAATTTAAAAGGCTTTAGTAGAGTACTACTTCCAGACTTCGGATTCCCTTTAAGTATTAAGTTCCATCATTGAAACTATTGAGTGAGCGAATTTGAGGTTAGGTTTAGAACACTAATTTTAAAAAATGACAACTTAGCTGATGCACTTATAACTCTATCTACTGAGGTATTTAAAATTCATGTTGTACATAACCACATACTTCCAAACTTTGCATTCCACGATAGCTAACATAGAGGTAGCCTTTATATAACTCAAACTGGTCAAACCAAGATATCATTACGTTATTGACTGTCGAACTGAACGATCTTGGATGTTATAAATATCTTTGTTGAGATAAATAAAATGATCGTAGTCTAAGATAAGTGACCTTATATGATATGATTCAAAGTTAGCGACTGAATAAATACGAATTCAGTCAATATTTTTATTTAACTCCATATTGGTCATCCTGGTGTAAAGCGAATGAAATCCATAGCTAGAAGCTATGCTTATTGGCCCCTCATGAACCAGCACATTGTGGATTTGGTAGGCGAATACGTGAATTGTCAGTATGCGGAGAAGTGTAACACGAACGTAACGCCGGTCCCATGGCCACAACTTGAGTATCTCTGGTCCAGGATACACGTCTATGTTGCCGGTCCAATCAATGGAACCATCTGTTTAGTCATAGTTGTTCGTGCTCCTGATTGCTTGTAGAATATATTTCCTTCTTCCGAACTTGAACTTCTCTCTTTAGTTGACCGGGCTGGGACGCGTCGGAATAGCTTGCTAATCTGTCATTGTGTCCCAGAATCTTCGTTCCATTCTCAAATTAGGTGAACTTGTAATCTCTTCAAATATAGCACTTTTCACTTCTAGTTAATTAAAAATTTTTAAAATAAATGAAGTAATTGAATATAAAGTAAAAATTGCATTTTTTCGAATGATTTAAAGATGTTGTAAATTAAACCATTGAAACATTGAAAATAAAATTAACACAATATTAAAGACAAAACTAATTATATTTAAAACCCGGTAGTTTAATTATATAAATTAATCTAAACAATGTTTTGTATAAATGAGAAGTTTTAATAGTTAACTGTTTATCATTAAACTTATCATTGGCGCCTAAATATTCATGATAATGATTTTCTGATATTAATGACGACTATACAAAGTTATTAATATAGAGACTGTTTACAATTTTAATTAAAGACCGCATAAAGATTGAATAAAAATTTTTAAGACATTGCATAAGTTAATAAGTCTAATGTTTAGATGACAAGTAATAATCAACAACTTTCGTCAGTTGATAATAAATCAATGTCTGTTTTATTAGAATCAACTATGTAAAACAATCCATTTGAGTCTAAGTAAGTAATACAGAAACTTTATAAACTTTGAATTTCTGTATTCAAATCTTTATAAATTATATTGAATGGATATTACAGGAAAGTATTGATAAATCAATGAAACGGCATGTTTATAAGATTTTCAATATGATTATTTAACTCTTGAAATAATCTGTTATGAGTTCTTTCGATAGATTTTAGGGAATAATGTTAAACAGTTCTAATATTCTTCCTGGTAGATTGGTTATAGCTTCTTCATGGAAATAATCAATATTAAAGTCATCAAGTATAAACGAAGTCAGAGGTTCTAAACAATTGTTTACAACGAACAGAAACTTTGAAACTATTTGATTTTAGCCACTACGATCTTAATAAATATAACAGTGTGTTGATTAGTTAGAGGCAATCTTCATGAAATACCGAGTCTAGGTTTTTTTTGCGCTAGTTGAGAAATATCAGCAACAAAATTTTGCGATCTTAGTGATTATTGATACTTCCTGTGAAAAAATTTACAAGTGAGCTCTTTGAATTATAATTGATATCATAAGACATTAACAATGACTAATTACTAAGCAATTTCCAATAACATTTATAACTAGTCTTCGGTGCTGATCAATATTCTGTGACTGAACATCCTCATATCATAATCTTTCTATTACGTCATCTTGGTTATTCATGTTCATATTTCCTCATGAAATTAGTACTTTAACAAAACATTTTCATATATATATATATATATATATATATATATATATATATATATATATATATATATATATATATATATATATATATATATATATATATATATATATATATATATATATATATATATATACGATTGTACAGCATGATAATAAATTCCTTGAAAAGAGATCCCTTCATTGAACTTTGTGTTTTTAATGTTTAAATAGGAATTATATATTAATCAATATCATGCGATGAATATGAAATACAAAGGGATCATGGCATCAACTGTTACTCATAAGCTAATGTATAGTTTTACAGTTTCATACATTCTATTTATTTGGCATTCAATTTTCTATATTTGTTATCTATTTAAATCGTGATAAAAACTCATATTAAACTAATAGAAATTTATTAGAAGCTTTCTATCCATTAGTTGGAAAATTAATGTATTTGTTTGTTCTTCTTTTTTCTCTCTTGTTCTCGTTCTTACCCTCCTCGTTCCCTTCGCTCTCTCTAAAGGTTAGAATTTTTTTAAAAAAAACGAACTAAATGTGATAACATTATAAAGATTGTTTTAGTAATGATAAATCGGTTTGTACTTTGTATTCACTTATTTTCAAACATAAAGATAAAGAAGGAAAAAAAAATGAAAAACAGTTTAAATATTCAATGTCTAGTAAATGACTGTTTTTAAAATTATGGAAAAATGGAACAATATTTTCCATTTATATTTAAGTGAGTTAGTTACTCATTAAATCGATATTATATCTTTCTTTTCTTTTTTATTAAAACGATGATTATTTTAGTATTCATTGTATAGATTTATACTTTTCTCTTGATTAATATGAAGAATTGTACTTGGTCCATTTCATTTTGGTGTGATATGTATATGGTTGAATAGATTTTAGTCCATGGCTAAAACAAAAATTAAATCCATATAATTTATAAGAAATATTATACCTAATTACTTACTTACGCCTGTTACTACTCGTGGAGGAGTATAGGCCGTCCACCACCACTCTCCATTCAACCCTGTTCTGAGCTATCCTTTCCAATTCTTTCCAGTTGTTATTTATACTTTTCATATCTGCTTCTGTTTCTCGAAAAAAGGTGTTCATTGACCTTCCTCTTTTTCGCTTTCCCTCAGGATTACGAGTAAGTGCATGCTTCATGATGCAGTTTGATGATTTCCGAAATGTATGTCTTATTCACTTCTAACATTTTTTCGTAATTTCCTCTTCAACTGAAAGCTCGTTTATTCTCTCCCAGAGTGGGCTGTTGCTGATGGTATCCAGTCAACGGATATTGAGTATCTTGTGTAGACAACTATTTATAAATACTTTTACCTTCTTGATGATGGTTGTAGTCGTTCTCCAGGTTTCAGCCCCATACAGTGGAACTGTGTTGACATTCATATTGAAGATTATGACTTTGATGTTGGTTGACAGATAGTTCTTTTGAGTTTCATATGTTTTTCAATTGTAGGATTGCTGTCCTCGCTTGGCCAACCCTTGTTTTTACGTCTGCGACTCCGCATATAGCTCTTCTAGAGTTACTGCTGGTCCCGAGCCCGCGTAAAGAAGGAGGTTAACGACCCGACCACGTAAAAAACTAAATCGCTAAAAACGCTAACCAGAAAAATTAAGGAATATTATACACATTATATATATCAATAATATAAACATCAAATTATGTTAAAGCACATCCTTAAGTGTCTATCACATTATCTGATAGTCTTGGTAAAATCAAGTCAACTATTGAAGTATAACATGAACTGAAGGAATATGTGATATTGGCTGATCTGTACAATAATAATAATATTACTGAAAATAATTTATACATTCAATAAAAAAAGTGGAATAAGAATGTAACTTAACAGAAAAGAACAATCAGTCTTTGTATTTAATTATCCAGTTAGATTATTAATAAACATTAAAGAGTAGTTTATTCTGTTGGATTCGTTTTAATGAAGCTGTTTTGATGCTTGTAACTAACTTTAAGTTTTACTGAGAATATACAGTGAAGTAGCCGTGTATTATAGTTGAAGGGTTTTAAATATAGGATGAACTGACATTTTATTTATCGTGTATCAATGGTAAAGTTTTGAACAATTTGTTTTCTTCACATTCATTCCAAATCCCTGTTTTGTATTATCTAATTTTCCTTAATCACTGAAAGTGGTACTCACTTAATCAGGTAGTTACATGAACTAGAGTATTAATTAAAAGTTTTGTATCATTTTAAACATTATAAATTGACTTTTCAAATGTAGAAGGAATGACTTTAAGTTGAAAATAAACTAAGCTAGAGACGTCCTTTCAACAATCTCTTGAGAAATATGTTTAAAATCATTCTAGTGCACAATTATCCACGTTTCAAATGCATAAAATGTCTCTCAATCCAAAATTTTATGACATTTTTACAAAAATTGATGAATTCCGACAGTTTGAAAATCTCATTAAACAGACATCTGACTTAGCTCTAGTTTGTAACAATCAATTTGAGCAACTCGAATCAAAGCTCACTGGTCGTTGCCATGAATACATCAATTTAAAAACTTCCATGAATAGTCTTCTGTTTAAGCAACATAAATCTCAATTAAAAGGTCTTTCAGAGAATAAGGATAAACCGCCGCCTCAGTGTATATCTACCGGTTTATCTGCTTTAGTATAACAGATCACATTGGTCTTACAAAGCGCGCAGTTAGTAAACAAATATTTAAGCACTGCCGTGGACAGTTATTTAAAGGGGTATGTAAATCGATCAGCAGTTCCGTTCTCGAACACAAGGTCAGTTTCAGTCACACCCCATCACGTGAATCTGCATTAAGAATCCTCTACAAAGCAAGAAGAACTGACTGGAAAAAAGATTTGGGTGAGATATTTATGCACAACGAAGGCTACAGCAATTCATTATTTCGAACTCGAACTCTGTGTACAGAAGTGTCATGTTTGGTTCTTTTATGCTCGCATGGTATTAGCACATATTCGAATTTTACAAATTATAACTGCAAATTAGTATCTTCTTCTCTTCCCTCTTTAATAAGTAAACAGGTATCTTTATCTTTTATTTCATACATTATTATTTTTTATTACTTCCGAAACTGTTATAAAATGTTAGCTCTTGGTGATTGTTGATTAATTAATTAAATGATTTAACCTTTTGTATTTGATACTCGAAATATGACCGCTCTATTTATAAATTAACACTTTAAATTCTTGAAGATTTTTGATTATCTTGACTATATTATGTAACACCAATTCATTTTGGTTGACCTCCATTTGAATGTTCGACATTCTTTGATAATTTTGTAAAATCCCTCTATTTTATTATAGTATACTACATGTAAAAAGTACCTATAAATACGATTATACAACTTTAGAATCTGACATCGTCAAAAAGAAAACTTACTTCACTGAAACGTCTTCATTCCTTTTAATGAGTCAGTGGAATTCTCACATTTTTTCAGACCTGGAGGCATTGAAATGGTATTTTATTTCAGTATGAAAATCCATAGAAGTGTGCACTCATAACCTTATAAAAGATCACTATTGCTTGAGTTAGCATTTAATAGTTTAGAATTCAAATTTACAACTATCATAAAGATCATTTACTGACATAGGCGTTTCCCATCTCTCTCCCAACATTATTAAACTCCACCGTCCGTAACCGTTTATGAGAATAACGTGTCGTAATAAATGTCGTCTTTCCTTTATACACATTAACCGATAATTTACTAGTTTGAGCAATTGAATTTCCAAATGTTCTATATTCTTAAATAAAAGCTTTGATGATTGAATTATATTCCAAAATCATTTCCATACTGAAATTCAGTAAAATCTTGATTTGTCTAAGCTAATAAATCGATCAGGATCAGAGAAAAAAAAAGTATTTTAGAACTGTTTTCCATCAAGAAATTAATTTATAAACAAGTCTATCTTTAGATTTCTTGAAATAAAATCAATGACAACATTATTCGATGTATATTCAGTTGTTCCATTTGAGATTTTCAGAAACAGACATATAAGATAGACATATGTGTAGATTCATTCTTTAAATTATTCAAAGAATTCAAACTATTCCATTATGTAAGTATGTAAGTGAATTTCTAAAATTGATACTTCACTATGAGTACAAATATACTTTTCCTAAAGTACTTTGAAATTTTTACATTCGATAATATCCAAGGTATCTTACCAGTAAATCAATTAATTTTGAATTTTCACTGGTTGAAATTATGAATCAATTGAAGCTAGACCACCATGGAAAACCTGGGAGCACTGAACGGCCGTTTCGTTCTAGTATGGGACTCCTCAGCAGTGCACATATACGATCCCACTCTTCGTGAGATTCGAACCTAGGACCAACCAGTGAAATTTCTAAAATCTCCACAAAACCCCTTCTGATAATTTTGAATTGTCAATGATTTTCAACGTAATATGATGCCAATTTTTAACTATACTTTGTTATCAATATAAGTTTATTGATTATCTGTAAATTACATATTTCATATTTAACCATTCTTTCAGGATCTAAAATGATCCATTTTTTTGTTAGCATATTCATCAGTTCTTAAGAATACCTCTATATTATAAATAATCGTATTTCAATCATCTTATAATCAGTAGCATTATAACAAATAATTCAGCTTACATTCTATTCAAAATCAATAAAATGAATGATCTTAAAATGTAGTCAGATAGTTAATCCAAATTACTATTATTCACTCTTATTTCTTTCTAATTGTAATTTAATAACGGAAGTTATACACTGTAAAAATGTTGGGTATTGAGAAAAATGTATCCTCATCAACGTAATCTTTATATGTTTGAGTCATAAATAGGTGACTCCAAGTCTCATTCAAAAGAACAACACTTGTTTTTTTGTACATACAGGCTGTATGGCCAATACAATTCATTAATAATACTATAATACTCTTTTGATCCTTGGTATTCATACTTTGATTTTTAATTTTTCTTATCAGTTGTGTAAATAGCTAAATGTATGTTGTTTAACAAATCAAATCCAATGTAAATTGAGGCAATGAATAACTTATTATCGAATAAAAAGAATATCTTGTCTAATATGGTCAAGCGGTGAGACTATAATTTATTGATGAACCAATCATATATAAGACAGCAGGTCGTTGGCGTGAAATTCACTCATCCATTTGATTAAATAGAGTATTGGTATTATAACTGATGTCAGTTCGTGATGAAAATCCTAAATATAATCTCTTACCTGAAATGTCAACTATTAATCATAAATTTTAATTCCCCACAGTGGTTTGTAACCTTCATTTGGTTCTAGTTATTAGATGGAAACTCTCAAAGTCACTTCAGCGTCACTCAAGGGTCGTCCATAAATTATAGTCTCACTGGTCAAGCTAGTTTCTATAATCAAGGTTCTCTTTTCAATCTTTATATTTAATAACCTGATTATACAATCTTCTTGTATTCAGTTGGATTTACTAATTGATAAAATTGCTTGTGGAAATAATAAATGAAGAAAAAGGAATAGTTACTTCGTATATTTTAGACACATTCTAAGTCAGTGAACATTGTTCAATTAACACATTTATAGTTATGTAATCGTGTGTTACTTCCTTCGCTGTTAATCCAACCACGTTATCTCTGTTGTTAATTAGAATAATAATGAATTGAATAAAATAACTTATATCAGTTTTCGAATAGATAATAAACAAATTTGCTAACAAATTCGAATTATAACAGTACTACCATATTACTAATAACTAAGAATCACTATAAAGTCTAATGTATACTGTGTCAAGTAGGTGGAATCATCTGTCAGTAAAATACAAAAATATAATGGGATAATAAATGAAAAAATGATACTGGGTTTTAATATGATTTATTTTCTTAACTAAATGATGTGTATAGTTTATTAAGTTTTTGATTGAGATCATGAACCGAATGATGTTAAACCACCGTTAAAAACCTAGAAGCACTGGAAAGCCCTTTCGTCCTATTGTGGGACTCCTCAGCAGTACACATCCACGATCCTGCTCACGGGATTTAAACCTAGGGCCTTCAGTCTCGCGCACGAACGCTTAACCTACTGGACGTCTAGTGCTTACAGGTTTCCAACGGCGGTCTAACATCAGTCGGTTCATGATCCCAATGAAAAACTTAATAATCTCTACAACCCCTATAGTTTATTTAGTATTAAAATTACTGATTACAAGTTCAAATTTAATTCCAAAATGAAATTTTGATCAACACCCTTCTGTGGTCAGTTCTATCTACGTTTACAAATTGGGTTATGCTTGTAAAAATAAGTAAATAGGAAGAATTGAGAGGAGGACTCTTTGCAAATATACTCTTTTATTCTTGTACGTCATAAAATGGAGAGACGTTTTCGATAACTCGATTCTCAAACCCTTAAACTCTCAACAATATAAAGAAGGAAAATTAGAACAAATGAAAGGATTCCTATAATTGAATACCCTAATTAAAAATAACGATATTTCTTGGTGAAAGTTATTTTTCTAGAAATTAGTTATTACCTATAAAGGACTTATTCTTCACAATATGAACTGAAATTTGAAATTAGTGCTGTACAGTCAAGTTGTTTTAACCGTCCTTATGAATGAAATCTTGGATTAGTGGATACTTAACAATTTTCCTTTTCATCTAGAGATGGCAATACTGATTATATGACAAGGTTTAAAATTAATATTTTGCATGTTTACAAAAAGACAACTGTACATCACGAATTGGTCCTCTCATTTTTTAACCAGTTGTCTCAAACTTATTTATTCTTTTGTTTTTGTAAGCCTTTTAGTTTAATTGTGTTTCTGGATTGTTATTATCACCGTATCTTTACAATTCGAAACCTTTATTAATTGTTGTTAATTTTGTCGAATAATACCGTGACATTTTAAGTGACTCGATTTACAGTATTTAAAAGAATAACGTTTTTCTTATGATTTGCTTCATTTTGTCGGTATGTTCTTTTATTAATTGTAACGGATAACAGTATCATGATTAGTCTTCTGAGAAGGATGCATGTATGAGCCTTTTCATAACCTTAATTGTTGTTAGCTTGAATAAATGGTGAATTTACAAAATATTTTGTCTTCATATCACTCGCAGTAATAGAGTTTTCATTGTTAGCGATTGTTGTTGGCGGTTTGGGGATTTATAGACATGGAAGCATTTTTACAATTTAATTCACCAGTCAATCTTAGCCAGACCACCACTGGAAACCTGACAGCACTAGATGATCGTTTCGTTCTAGTATAAGACTCCTCATCAGTCTACGTCCACGATCCCTCATGCGGAACTCCAAACCAGGACCCTCAGCTTCACACGATAACGCTCAACCTCTAGATTACTGAGTTGGCATCCAACAGTCTTAATGTCTAACTTTAATCGATTCATGATCTAGCGCAACCGTTCGTCAATTGTCTTAGGTGGATAACTGCCTCATACTTGACACGGATTTGAATCTACTGGCCACGGCTTCTCACCAGAATTCCATGAGTTACTGCGCACTGCTGAATGGTTCCATAATAGGACAAAATGATGGTTCAATGTGTTGTGCCTCTATAAGCATAATGAATGGTAACTTTTGGGATCCACTTATGAATCAATATCATACGTATATTGTTTTTCGTATAATTGTTATGTAACTAAACTATTCATAGTCATTCTCCTCTTACTATGAGCTTTATTGTGACCTATGAACTGTTATTATACGATTTTTCATTCTTGAATTATGCCCTGTATATTAATTACTACCTCCCTCATTTATAGCCACATTTGTCTAAATCTTGTACAAATGTTGTTTCTTATTTTATGGCACGATATGGTCTGTTTGATTGGTATATAAACCCAGTATGTTTGAAATAAATTATTCATATCGCAGAGGCTGAGATCGGTGTTCTGAACTTAATTGATTGGGCTAGGCACGAAGCAGGGCAAATAAGGACTCTAGACTGCTCTCACAGGTTTTATGCGTCACTGGTCCAATCGATAAGTCACTGCTCTCTAATCGGCGGTATCATCACGTATGCATTAGCAAGGTACTCAGGCCATAAGTTATAACACAATGCTTGTAGGTTTTGGATTGTTATTGCATTTTTATAACAAATTTAAAGCTTTGCTTTGTTTATACGATTCAATTCCCAAAACTGATAACACCATTAAGGAAAAAAACATTTCCTAGAGTTTATATACAACCTATTTTGTTCATAGATATAAGAATAACTATATTAGTTAATTTATGTTAAATTTGTATTAGATTATGGTATTTTGATGTTTGCGATCATTTATTATGTTTCTTTTAACTAACATGAATTAACGCTTTATTTAGTAATTAGATGATAGCTGAGTCATTCGTTTGAATTTGAGACAAATTATGATGAATAATAAATATTTATATTTATATGCATCGAATATATTTAGCGGAATAGGAGTTTGTGGAAATTGTAGTCATTTAAAAGTTGAATTTATGAGTCGTTCCCGCGCTAGACCAAAGTTTTTGGGTTGAAGTCCCGTATGCGGCATCGTGGATGCTCACTTTTGAAGAGTTCCATACTAGGTCGGAACAGCTGTCTAGTGCCTCTAGATTCTTTATGGTGGTCTAGATGTAATCGACTCATCAATTCAACTATTAAATATATTTAGTTAAAAGTAAACTGACTCATTAATGTTATGATGAGACAGAATTGAACAGTTACTGATTTTATTATGATCATTATTTCCAACTTTGATTATTCATTCACTTGATGGTAAATAAGTCATAACCATATGATTTTTGTTAATTGTCTTATATATGAATAAACAATTGGTCTCAGTAGAAATGGATGTATATATATACATGGCTTGATAGTTATGAATGCTGAAATTCATTGAGTTGAGATTTGTCAATTAATTAGAAGTACAAATTACAACCCTCTAATCAATTTAGTTTATTTAATACTTTTATCAAATATAACTAAATCATTATAATAAACACTGATCGAGTAGAAGACCGTTTACGTAACAGTTTGATTCATAGCAAAAGAGGTTTCGTAATTTGATTTGAACTAATGTTTATTATTTATGTTCATACAATCACCAAATGTTTATTGAAACTAATGTTTTCTTTTTTGATATTTGATCTTAAATGTCTGGTTTCATATGGTTATTTATGATAAAATCTTCTCTATTAGACGTATGAATGATCAACAAAGCTAAAAATGGACTGTCAGTTTTTTGACTGAATTCAAATTTACGAAGTTGCACCACCGTATACCATTGTCTTCAGTGGATTGATATCTCACAATAGACCTGGTTAAACTCTACTGGTAACGGCTTCTCATTAGAACTCCAGTACTATTTTTTAAAATCAGTCACTAGTGAGCAAATGATTATTATCAGAAGGGGTTTCGTGGAGATTTTAGAAATTTTACTGATTGAAATCGTTAGTCAGTTGAAGCTAGACCACCATGGAGTACCTGCAAGCACTGAACGGCCGTTTCGTTTTATTGTGGGACTCCTCAGCAGTGCGCATCCATGGTGCCGCACCCTGCGAGATTCGAATCCAGGACCTACCAGTCTCGTGCCAGGCGCTTAACCAACTAGACCACTGAGCCGGCATCCAATGGTGTTAATGTCTAACTTCAGCCAATCCACGAAGTGGCACCACCGTACACCATTGTCTTCATTAAGTTGATATCTCACAACAGACCTGGTTGAACTCCACTTGTCACTGCTTCTTACTAGAACTCCAGGAGTATCTCTTGAAGTCAGTTACCAGTGAGCAGATGATTATTATCAGAAGTGGTTTCATGGATGAAACGGTCATCCAGTGCTTCCAGGTTTTCTATGGTTGTCTAGCTTCAATTGACTCATGATTTCAATCAGTGAAAATTTTAACATCTCCAGAAACCCCTTCTGAATTCAAATTTACCGGTTTTTAAGTACCTGGTTTAGTATTAATAATCATTACAGATGAATAAATTTCACATAGTTAAGTACTGGTTAATAAGTATATCATATTCATTTAGCTTAAAACTGAACACTACATATAATGATTAAAGGGAAAGTGCAACTCAGTAACCACAAAAATTCATAGTTTGATCGATAGAATGGTCAGTCAGTAAATGATACATCCTTGGATATATATATATATATATATATATATATATATATATATATATATATATATATATATATATATATATATATATATATATATATATATATAAACTCCATCTAGAAGATTCTTATCAAATGTGAAAAGACTAAACTTACAAAAAGTAATATTCTTAAGTAATATCTAGATTATTTAAGTAGTATAGTGAATTCAATTTATTCTGTTAATTTCGTTTTGGCTTTATTTAACAATTACAAGAAATTATTGAATCTTGCTTATTGTTTCAACTTGTATATATGTCAGATATGTCAAAAGACTATACTACTCAAATTTCATAACATAAATGAATTATCAAATATTGGAACAATGGGTGTAATTTTTATATTTAATACTTGAACGAATAAATTGAATATCTAATTTTTCAGTTGAATAGATTAACAGAAATTAACTGAGTCAACGAATATATCATTTAGTAATCACTGCTTTTATATTAATGACAATATTCATAATAGATCTTTGTGGAATAAGTTCTTGAATATATATATATATATATATATATGATGATGATGATGATGATGATGATGATGATGATGATGATGATGATGATGATGATGATGATGATGATGATGATGATGATGATGATGATGATGATGATGATGATGATGATGATGATGATGATGATGATGATGATGAAGTGACTATGAAAATTTCCAAGGTATGATTATTTAATGTTGCCACAGATACTATGGTTAAACACCATTTAATTTTTAATTATATATGGTGGAAGTTTTATTTTCCTTGGTGAAATTTCAATTTATGGTTATCGATTATTTATCAGAAAGTGTGAAGCATTTCTGACTGATATATCGTAATATGAATGGTCGTCAAATTGACCAAACATCATATTCTGAGTCCTGATAGCCATTTGCTCGTGCAATGTAGTGAAGTTTGAATTCACATGGTATTGTTTACTTAAATTTTCCAATTGTTGTTTACGATTGCGATTGATTAGTCTCTTATTGGCATATGTGCATCCAGTGCGGATTGCCTCAATATTGCTTCAAATCATTCATTAAAACAGCTAAACAAGTCATAGATAGCACAGATGAATTCCAATAATAGCAAACAATAGTTTTTTCAACGGAAATAATGAGATTATGAACTGGTTGCTGTTAGACCTGAAAGTTACTGGATGCCGGCTCACTGGTGCGAGGGTTAATCTCTAGTTGCTAATAATAGAGGTCCGGAATTCTATCTTCTGGTGGAAGGCCTATGCTCCTCCACGTGGAGTAACAGGCGTAAGTAAGTAAGTACGTTCTAAAACAATCTCACAATAGTACACATTATTCGTGTCATTTTCTCTGCAAATCAATTTTATATCTTTTTACACACGTATACTTTTTGGAAAGAATCAAAGTAAATGGTTGGAATCGGCTAAGCAATTTAACATAATTATACAGAAATCAATCATTTATTTTATTAACCCATTGTTATTTATAAGCATTTGTATCGTGGACAAAAGTTTCAGAAGATAAAAATAGCTTTTCAGGTTATTTATAAATAACCAATACTAGGTAATGATAACAAACAATATAATGAACTTGAGGATTTCTAAAATGTATCTTCGAATGTACAAAGCAAGTTTCAGTGTTGTTAGTGTTATCAGTTATTTCCTGCTTTCTTGTTTGATATACAACTTTCAGTATAAAAGTCTTATTAATATAAAAATAGCTAATATCTAGAAATCACTTAGTGTACAATTCTGAGTGTGATTGTTAAAGTCCTTTTCTTTCAAGTCGATATCAATGAATGAAATCAATGAAAATTACAACAAATAAATGCATTTTTACTTTGTCACAAACACCACATAACAGTAGTACCAACTTCCAAATATAGAAATCAAGGTAATGATGTAAATTAACCAATAAGCAACCCTTCATGTTTGTAGCGAGACTATAATTTATAAACGATCTAATCAGAAGCGTTTGAGCGGTCTCAAGGCCATGGTACTCATTTCAGTACCCAATGCTCACGTAAAATCTATTTACAGAGGATGTTGAAGACGTTTTAAGTAAGCGATTACAACAAATGAGATTACTAATAAGCTTCTTTATTTGTGATTGTAATCGTCAAATGACTCCTGGACCCTGTGCAGACTACTCTGATGTTGTACTTTGATGTTATATACTTACTTGTTAAGGAAATCTGTATATTTTGATTTAAATGGTAATAATTTATTATAGAGATTGTGAGGGAAAATATTTATGTACTATTATTTGTTTTTCCCTCATGAAACTGACGGAAAATTCGTGTTCAGAGTTTTATTAGAATATAGATATGACCTTCAGACATTTCAAACTAGCCACAATTGAATTAAATACAAACATATTAACGAATAATATGTCAGAGAAATAAGGTCATTTTATAGACTTGTTGCAGTGGTTACAACAATCGAAATAGCAATAATAATTAAAGATGTTAGTGGAAGAAATAATTGTTGTGGATAAAACTTCAAGCCCAATCTAAAAACAACATTTAGCGATTCCATTTTTGTTAACATTTAAACAGACATTTATATCTGATGCCATTTTTGATAAACGGAGGTAATTTCGCATACTTTATAAATTTTTTCCCATAATATATATAATAATAATTTCATCTTTTGTTCAAGTAGAATCGTATTGTCTAGAGTTGTTATGAAAATGTTCTCCTACCTAAATCTATTTCTTAGATCAGTTAACCGATAATCGTTTTTCTTACAACTGGAGACTTTTAAAGAAATTTGTATTGGTCAGTAATAATAAAAAATGCTAATGAATATTAGAAGGAACACGAAAAACTTCATGGAAGGCGTGGACAGGTGTTTACTGACAAACTTAGACAAAAATCATCTTTGAGGCGGTGTTAGATAGTCGAATGTAGTCGACAGGACAAGTTCTTTTGGTTTTTGACATTCATCAGTAAGGTGCAACTTTAATTTCATGGAATCGTTGCCGCCCCCCTGTAAGATTCCAATTAGCATTACTTAGCCTCACAGTGTGAGGCGTTATCAATGAGCTATTCGGATAGCTACCGACTAGCTGTAGGAATGATTACTAAGTAGTAATCAGTGTCATACGTTTTCCATCCACTATGTCCAACGTCCTAACATCTTGGCATAGTCCATAGAATATCAACTTCTTTAAGCTAGCAACTGTATTACAACTTAGTCGATGTACTTCATTCAGTATAAATGTAACATTATTTGCTACTTATTGCTAATTCAACAGTAAATTCCATTATTTAACGAACAAATTCAATTTTCAAATGATATGCAAGATTTATATCCCAAGCTAATCCATTTGATGATATTGACTTCTCTATCAAAATGGGCACTGATGATAATCTCTGTGAGAATGACCTAAATGATCGAAACATCGCTTTGATTAACCTGTAAAAGAAATTAAAATCTAAGAAACTTCTTTAAATGGATTAACAGTCTTACTATTGTCCAAGTGTTAAATAATAATAAAAATATTACAACGATTTGAAAACATAACTTTATCAGATTCATAAGACAATCCTATACCTTTAATAAGTAATGAATGAATAAAGAAAACACTATTAGCTTCATCAAATCAACTGGGAATTCTTTTTAAAAACAACAACAAGGAAAACAGATCCTATTATAGAGAATAACAAATGTTCATCTGAAAGAATTGAGGAAAAAATTCTAAAAGAGTATTCATCGATTAGTATAGATCTATCTTATGGAATTTGTCTTCTTTGTTATTCTAATCATTAAACGTATATTGGTCATCATCAAGAATTAATCACAGTCCTTTTCTCTCTGTCTAACAAAAAAGTTTGTTATACTTTTTCTTTTCCAAAATGATATACACTAAAGTATTCTTAATTTGTATGGATACATGAATAGTTAGTACATAGCATATGTTTTTCAATGAAATTCTTTAATTCTAACAGATGCTTCAATGAATAATAAAATCTTCTGTTATATATGAAAAACAAAACAAAACAGGTGTAATACATATTTATTTGGAAGGTATAAAATGTATTTATCCATGAAAATAATAGAGATAAAGATCTGTCCAAGTTATAACAGATAATTATTTACTGATAAGTAATGGTCTAGACAATATAAAGTATATACATATTGTGACAAAGCTTTTACATATGAATATAAAGATCACCAATGCGGATGATTTGTACTAAATGATTGGGGGCCTACTCGAGTTAGACAGGAATGGTGTGACCAGTAACTAACTTCGAACTCATAACTCGCAGTCAGCATTTAATGTGAATTACTTCTTCGACGTATTAATTTACTATGGTTGTTTTGAAGACGTACAGCACAAAGGATGTTATTACGGAAATATATCAGTATTAATAAGTACAAGCGAAAGTGCGACCACCACCGCATGGAATAGTCCAGGGCGTCCTTGACTGTGATAGGAATCGATAATCTGTTCGATATTTAGTGACTTAACTACCAAATGATTTGGTTAGGGCTCAATGACATTTTACTGGCCCTACGAATATATTAAATTAAATTTTCTTATCTATTTATTACATCTACTTATTATCAGGATGGGTTTTGTGGAGAGTTTAAGAAATTTCACAGGTTGAAATCATGAGTCAATTGAAGCTAGACCACCATTGAAAACCTGGAAGCACTGGACGGCCGTTTCGTCCTGGTATGGGACTTCTCAGCAGTGCGCATCCACGATCCCGCACCACGCGAGTGGATGCCGGCTCAGTGGTCTAGTGGTTAAGTGCTCGCGCTCGAAGCCAGTAGGTCCTAGGTTCGAGCCCCGCGTGGTGCGGGATCGTGGATGCGCACTGCTGAAGAGTCCCATACCAGGACGAAACGGCCGTCCTGTGCTTCCAGGTTTTCAATGGTGGTCTAGATTCAACTGACTCATGATTTCAACATCTACTTATAATTATGGAAGTATATTTTTAAACCAAACTATAATTTAAATCATTTTGAGAAATACATGTCATTTAAGGGAAAAACAAAATGAATTTTATCTAATATTATAAAATGAGCAATCAAGAGCCACAGAAAAAAAATGAACATCTCAGTATTATTTAGGAATTTGGTTACACTTGTAAAGCAGACATTCTGTAAATATACTTATCAAAGTTTAAGTTTGAAAAGAGGTCATTCACTGTAGCATTGTTTACATAATGGTCATATCGATTTATTTTTTCCCCATCCAAATAGAGTGTCAGCAGTTGTAAAACTATGAATTTAAAGACAGTGTCAGACATTTGAGTTGACGACGTCACTTTTCAATTTTTACCTACAATTTCTGAATTAAGTACTATGGGGGATTCTCAGATGCCAAAAGATAATCAGAATATGAATTTAGGTTTGAGTATACAATAAAATTCTTTGAGAAAGGCTAGTAATGGTTTTTCACAAAAATATATTTGACTGTACATAATAAATGAGGAGAAAATTCTTGTAATGCACGCTTATTTTTTCAGATAAATGAAATATCACATTCTATTTAGTACAGTTAAGTAAATCGTCGATAAACTTGTTTGTATTCCCTACAACGATTTTATGTTTAAAACCAAACAACGTTTTGCACAAATGTCTCTTCATTTTACATCATAATATAAATTACTTAGATACATTATATCCTCATTACATATTCTTAAAATCGATTCATATATCCTCCGAGATCTAGTTAACCAAGTAACATTTCGTACACTAATAAATGGTATAACCAGTCTCAAATTTCATGAACAGCAAAGAATAATATACAGCCTATTGTTTACTAATATCTGGTAAAACTCACTGAGTTTTGACAGATTTCTACTTCGAAAGTAGTTCATTTTGGAAGAACTGATTATTAAAATCACTTTATATTATTAAAAAGTAATATTACCATTAATTCCTAACATTTTAAGTCAACGAAATTATTCACATTACAAGAATAAATAATGACACTACATATGTAATGTAAACGATATTATAAGTAGTAGATACCATCTTGTTCTAGCTAACAGAAGATAATCCAGGATATTAAAACACCAGCCAATACATCATCACAATAAAAATGTATATCATTCATCATCTTGTGCTAAAAAGCAGTACAATTATATCTTTTTAAAAAAATAGTCTTGTTGAATAAAGTAGTCAAAATCATATTAAGCAAATATCGTTAAGTGATTTATCATGCTTTCCTTGAAATCAAAGTAGCCTACTTGAGTATATGGGCCATCTGTTCCTGTTATCTGGATATTTCAGCAAGTTATCTGTTTTCTTGTTTGTTCTAATACATCATTATGCCTATTGGTCGCATAGCCTATTCAGGTTCGTTTGTGAAAAGTTTACGACATTTCACTGTGCAAGTTACAGAAATGTACAATCAGCGATATCGTGGTTGCTAGAAATGTGCATCAAAAAGAATATAAATCAATCAGATGTCGATTCTTGAACTGCAAAAATCAAACTGGCGACCACTCAATATTTATCGCAAGGGTCGATCAAGAAATAAGAAAAGGAAACTTGTGGGAATACTTTTTGCTGAGAATTCTGTATTGTACCAAAAACATAATACTGAATAGAGCCACTAATAATAATAACAATATTAATAATAATAATAATAGAACATTATAAAACCTTTAGTTAGTCATCTCGTTCGTACGTTATGAAAAGGCATAGGTGAACTTTAAGAAATCTATCTGCTTATCTATTGAATGATAAGATATGAAAAAACTAATTAACACATATAAATTTAGATATCATATAAATCGGTTAAGATTGTTTACATAACCTTAAGGCTTGCAATTTTGTAATGGATTAGCTTTGTTAATCAATCACCTTGATAACCGTTATTATATAAATCCCATTAGTGTTTGAATTCAGAAGATAATAAGAAGTACCGACTACAGTTATTCAGAGGATAGCACAAATCACAAAGCTACAAGCACATCGAACGAATTCGGAACAGAGAGGTGAATGTGTGTGAGCGAGCGAATACAGAGGCGAATTTATAGACAAATCGAATAAAAGCTCAATGAGGCAAGGCAGAGGATAATAATAGGATTGGAGTACATATATACATGGAGAAGAGAATGATTCATCGAGCGATATTTAAGCGATTAACATTTAAGCTATCGAGCGATATGTGAGTAGACTGTCACATGTGATCGAGCATACTCGTTTATACAAATATGATAGTGATCATGATAATGCAAAGAAATGTGCGAATGGTCACTTTTCGAATAACTTGATCTGTTAAATAAGTTAATAAAAGGTTTTAATCAAAATCAGCCATAATCGAAATTGACTGTGGGAGAGTTGCTTTAATTTCTAATAAGTAATTCATGATAATAAATAAACTTTGTATACTCTGTTTTGCACAATTTCCAAGATTTATGCTCAAACTGATGTTAATTTATAAATGTGCCCAATTAAAATCTTATTGTAGGTTGAAAATCTGTCCTATACTTTATAATCTTGAAAGATTTTTAAATTAGGGCTATTTTAAGATGTGACATGTCTAAGAACATTATCTACATATTGTACATTTTCTTCGATAATTTATTGCGATTGCAGAATAATAAATAAGAACTTTTATTTAAATTTGATCGAATAGTTTCACAATATTTGGGCACCGAGTTAATGTGATGAGGAATAATATATATTTGTAAGATCTTAGCGAAAGAATTTGAAGTAAATCTAACATATTGCCTGACAATCTAGTCCAAGCTTTTTCAAGGAAATATCAAATTTAGACGAAAGTTCTTATTTATTATCTACATATGTTTCGAATGTTTTTATTATTATTTGATAATCACTGTTTTACATGCAACTTGAATAAATTTCATGTGAACCATCCAAAATTAGATAACATCTGTCTCTTATCAGTGATCTAACTCTTATATAAGTTTTGAGGAATGTAAACATTTCTTCAGAATAACAACATTTACAGGTTTGTAAGAATAGTAGAACAGAGTAGGAATAAAGATTATGATTTATACAATTATAATTAACCTTATTATTCATACTTAAATTATAATTATCTATGATCATTAGTTACAACTTTATTTGCCCGCATTAGTTCTGAAAACTGCTTTCATCTTCGTTGTTTATGATAAGTCTTGCAGATCAAACTCTTTATTCGTTGCCTAAGCTATTCTATGACCCCCATGCTAGAACTATACAACGACCTGAACACGAGAAAGAAGATGCAAAGTATGCGAGAAGTAATTTACTCCAATGTTCATTTTTGTACAGAAAAACACGGATATTTATAGGTGTTTACATTTGTTAAATCAAAATCATATTTTGGCCAATCCTCTATAGGACATATTATGCTACTGATCAATAGTAGCACGCCACGTTGACATTCTAAAAAGCTCCATCATCCTCTGACTGGCTAGGACTCCTCGGCTCCTTTAGGGCCTATGGAGGCTCCGTTGCAGTTCTCGGAAAGCCAAATCAACAGTTTAAACAAAAAAAACTATCGTAATTCCGTGTTGTACATATTTTAACAGATAAAAAACTGAAACAAAATGGTTAGCTCATTTATCTGAGTTTAAAACTAAAATATACAACGTAATTCTTAGTAACGAAATCAAATTATTATACTATCAATCTAGGAAAATTCTTAATAGCTGGTTATCAAAAGATATAGAATTGAAATTCATCTCCAAAGTCCGTGATAAATCTCATCTATCGCAATCTTTATGGATTCTAAGTTTTGCTAATCTGTAATGGTTTAACTCGGGTTATTTATTTATTATTTATTTGAACACATAAATATTGGTACAAAGGGGCACCAGATATATATTCGTCACACATATACGACACTCGGGTGAATCAGAATTATGTACCCCTAGTATCTGTAGAAGAAAGTTTACTTATAATTCAAGTTGTAAGGAAATTGTCAGTCTGTGATGATTACTGTTGAAAAAACAGAATACGTTGATATATAAGTAATCATCCATTGATATTGCTTTATATCAATTGTTAGGACAAATGGAGGTAATACTTGTTCACTCTTAACTTTTACTTCATATCTAAACTCATTAATTAGTGGAAGAAATAAATTTCTGATTATCCTTGCATCCACGATGGATTCATGAGATTAATTGTCGAAGGAAATTGGTGAATAGTGTTGTGAAATAATATTTTTATTATTTTTCCTGAAGATTAGTAATTTGTCAGAACACGAGAGAAATAATATAGTTTGGATTTTGAATTATTTATATGACTTCATGAAGACTTAGAACTTGACAATATCAAGCAATGAAATTATGCTTAATAACAACTTTATTGTTCAAATATTCATTTTGAAGACATTTTTATGAACAATAACACATTCCAAAAACACTCTTCGACTTATTCGCGAAGCCATGTTTCTTACTTAATTAGTCCTGTTACTCCTTGTGGAAGAGCATAGGCTTCCCACTAGGATTCTTCGTTGAACTCTGTCCTGAACAATCCTTTTCAGTTGTTTTCAGCTGCTATTCATTCTTTTGATATCTGCTTCCGATCCCCGATGCAATTTGTTCCGCATATAGATCTTCTAGGATTATTGCCAGTCTCAAGTCCAGTTAAAGCAGGAGTGTTGTTCATGAGGACATCAACCACATCCCGTAGAAAACTACCTTGCTAAAAAAATACGCTATTCAGAAGTTCTGTTTTGTACCATAAACTAATCAACTGTAATTTACTATATATTTGATAAACCACTAATTTGTATTCTATTCCAAAGTATTTTATATTGCCATCATACATAAGTTGCATACAGAAGAAAATATGTGCAAAAGTAGATATGAACTCTTCTAACATAATCTATAAGCCTAGATTTTATGCGTACCAATGAATGTATATATAATATTGATAATACACATTTGTTATATATCTACATTTAAAAAAATAACCTTTGTAAATATCTAGTAATTTGAATGAAAAGAAAAGGAACATGTAGCTGATGACTACTTTTCCTTTTAACTAAATTAGATTACATAATTCGATATTTAAATAAAGTTATTTGTACTGACTTATTTACATTGAATCATAATTTATTAACTGACATCATTGACATTTGAAAGATGTTAGTCGTTTATATAAAATATGGTCTTTGATTTGATATTTTATTGACATTTATAATATGATGTAATATGGAGGTGATTCGAATAACTTGTCGATCTATTAATATATACTATTGATTATTAAAGATAACATAGTTAGAGTATCAGTTGTCTAGAATCTGTGATTTTTGTATCCGTCAAATGATGAGATATAGATTTCTTTAAGATAAATTGAAAATAGAATTATTTGTTCATTTGGTATTTTTTTCTTGTACCTTCCTATTTTTATGTAGGCCTCTCATTGGCATATGTGCATCCTATGCAGACTAACTCGATATTTCCCTAAACATCAACATCCAGCTTACGAGTCCCACATAGAACGAAATGCGCGTCATGCATTCCACTGCTAACCACTATCCATCTATGTTTATAAAGCTTGTGATTTAAGGCAATATCGAGACAGTCCGCACAGGATGCACTTATACCAATAAGAGACTGATATATTGCAGTTCAAAACAACATTAGCAAGATACAAGCAAACAAAACCAAATGAGTTAAACTTCACTGCATTGCACAAGCAGTTGTCTATCAGGACTCAGTAGCTAAGTGGATAACGCAATAGTGTTTGAAGCGAACGGTACTGTGTTTGAGTCCCAGATTGAAGATCAACTCTGGGGTGCAGGTACATCCTGATGACGAGTCCCAACCAGAACGAAACGTGCGTCGTGAAATTTACTGCTAGTCACTATCCATCATTGCTCATAAAATTATTTTGAACAATTGCTTCATTATTCAAAATGAACTGAAGGTTCAATAAAATTAGGAACATATGAAAGTGTTTCCTGAATAAAAAGAAAATCAATTTATCTTTGTGATAATGAAACTGTATTTTTTGTACAAAAACATCTTCTTATCACTATCAAATAAGAATGTTAGATTTTTATAACTGAGAAACTTTAATTTAAATAATTCATATTTAAAGGTAATTAACAGACAGATTCCAGACATTTGACACAGTTTGATTAAAATTTCAGGTACTCCTTAGTTTTGTTTGTTTTGTGTTAATTGTAGATTATTTAATTTTCTTTTTTCAGTCTTAGCTATTCCTAAATACAAATCTTAATGGAAAATATTTACTGAAGACTAAAGAAGGTTGATTGAAAAAAAATAGCAATCGTATATGAATATACTGTGATAGTCATTGAATAAAAGGAAGAAATATCACTTATAATTAGAGTGGTGTGACTATAATTTATGGACGATCTTTGATCGACGTTAAAGTGACCTTGAGAGTGTCCACCTACTTATTAGGGCTGAATGAGAGTTATGAACTTATGTGAAGAATAAGAATTATGATTTACAGCTGATGGTCAGGGTTGTAAATTAGATTTAAAATTTTCATCACGAACTGACATAAACTAAAATGCCAAAACTCATTTTAACGAAATGGATGAATGAACTTCGAGCCAAAATCCTAGTCGTATCATCGTAAATCTGATTGATTCGTCCATAGATTATAGTCTAGCCGGTTCCGATATAAATGGCTCATTGAAATCAACACATTCTTAACAGTTATAAAACTTCCTAATACATTATGTACTAACTTTTTCATTATAATATAACACTACTTATAAAATCAGTATTTATTCAACCAACACTATTTATTTATTGACTTTTCATTGTCATTTGACCTATATTTCACCTTTATATTTGACCCTTTTTCATTCATAACAAGTCATTTCTCCATTACTCTTCAAGCAAACATATATGACAGATGGAAAAAAACATGAGGGTATTCAAAACACTACATACTGAAAATAGACTATTATTTAATGTTACGACATATGTAATCAGAGCAAGAACACATGATGACAAAAGATATAAGCTTTTAATCAAGATTAGCAAGATATATTCACATTTTAGTGGAGTTTACTTCTCTGAATTGCTCGGTTTATTCGTGAAGCTTAAATCATTCTTTCAAATAAGATCAGAATAAACTTTGGGTAAAAGTGTGGTATTCAAAATCCTCTACATATAATTGACGGTTTATCCTATAGCCATTATTCATGATTGGTTCTTGTTGAAATTTAACCTATCTTAATTTATACATTTATTCTGATTGTCTCTCCTTTCGACCTGATTTTTGATCACGTATCTATTCATGCTTTCTCTAACTGGCTGATAAATTGGATCAATTTCAATGTATTCATTGATTACTGATTTAATTGAGTGCCGATCCTTCAAGAATTCTCTGGTGCTCTCCCAATAAAATATGTCTACAATTGTCCGTGTGGATTGATAGAAGTAGAGATACATCATGACGTTTGATAGATAGTTGGTGTTCATGTACATGATGAGCAAGAGCGCACCCACTTTGTCTAATGTATTGTTTTGCTCATTTGAAACATCCTATTTCGTAAATGATGTTTGGTTTTCCTTCTTGAGTTGTTTCATCATTTGGTTTGCATAAGATTGATTAAAGTGATCTTGTTAATCTGTATGCTGCACCATGATTAAGGTGGACAGGACAAGCCATCAGTTATATGTAGAGAATTTTGAATACAACACTTCTACTCAAAGTTTATCATGATGATGTTGTTTAGAAGAATGATGAAAGCTTCACGAATAAATCATGGAGTTCAAAGAGTCAAATTCTACCAAAGTCACCTACCTTAGTTACAAATTTTCTCCACCATCTAAATACTTTGACACCATATATAAGGAAAGGTTGTCTATCGTTAATTGTTTGTGTAAATATGTCAATGTAATTTTAAGTCCATTGAAATCAAATTAAACTAAACTAAATATTTCAACGATATGTAAACGAATTAAACAACAGAGTGTATTTTCAACAGTATTTAAATAATGCCTAACTTTTATCAGTCATTAATGGATAAATCTAAAATACAACACTCTGTGTTGATAAGAATTGAATGGATATTTTAATGGATTCTATGCAGTTTATTATAAAGTGTATATTCTAATGACTATGATAAGCTAATTATTATTTTAAAGTAATTAGTCCGTTTTATAGTTTTCGATAGAGCAATTAGAAGATGGAGTTGATCTGATCCGTCTTCCAATTGCTCTACTGTAATTATTATTTGTTCCAGAACAAAAATTAGGTTTCAAGATTTTTGATTATTTTCAACTATGTTTCGTAATATAAGTAATTTGTTTATAAAACACTTATGTTTAGTCATTACATCATAAACACAACTAGTGAAATTCGGTCATTCAGTATTATGGTTAAAAAGACTGAAGTTGACAATTTAACAGCAATCATTATGAATAACCAATGTATAAAATATTTTCACTGAATAATCAAGATTCTACGAAGCTTAAATCTTATGGTTAAAAGTTAATTATGTAATTGTGTCTTCGATTTATTCTGAAATAGTTTAGAACTTACATTGTGGATTTAGGTGGAGTTTCGATTGAATCTGAAGGGATAATTTCATAAAAATCTTAACCATGGACTTCTCATATTCAGAGAATCTGATATATGACAATGAATTCCATTCAATTAGTCTTTTACCAATGATCTGTAGTGTTGCGTTTTGGTCTGTGCACGACCGATCTTTACAGAATTCTGCCTGTTGATCTTGAAGTTGGGCGTTTACTGAATCTTTCGTCCGGTTCAACAACATTCTGTTTGAAACGTTTGCTGGTACCGATAGTAGTGTGATGCTTCTGAAGTTCTCGAATTTGCTAGGATCACTTTTCTTTGGTATATTGACAAAGTATTCTTCTTCCCAATCTGTCGACACTTGTTCCGCCGAAATCTTTCGGAAGAGAATGTGGAACATCTTTCCAGTCATTTCTGTGTTTCACTTGAATGCTTCAGCTGATATGTTGTCTAGTCCTGCTCTTCTAACATTCTCAATTTGTCTGGTGGCTATCCTGATTTTTTAATGATGATTGGGTGACAGCTATAGAAAGGTCAGTAGGTGCTCCTTCGATATCGAGCGGATTCAGAGGCCTGGTCTGTTCAATAGCCTTTCAGTGTTCTACCCGCATGTTCTGGTATTCTTGAATCCTAATTATCGGCTTATCTGCTTTGTTCTTGACTGGTCGCTTTGGTTTACCCTATTTTCCTGCTAGCCTCTTAGTGGTATCATATGGTTGTTTCATATTTCCATCCCATGCAACCTTTTCCAGTGTCATCGCTAGATCTTCCATGTGTTTCTACTTTTAGGCTGTAATTCTCCTCTTCACCCTCTTGTTTAATTCTATTTATTCAAACTATGCTTTGACTTTCTGCGCCCTCGTTCTACTGTCGTTAATTTCTGTCATATTGTTTTTTTCTTGAGTCCTATATAGGGTATCGATAGAAGTCCGTTCCCTATGATGATAAATCTCGCCTCCTGGCACCTACTGTGACATTAAAGTCAGTGGTTCTTCAAACACTTTCTAGTTGTTCTCCATTGTAGTTTCCTCTTCAATAAGTAGATCTTGAAACCCGTTATTGAATAAATACGTTGAGTTTTGCTAGTATCTCGAAGAAATCCTGCAATAAACGTTTTTTGATGCTGTTTCTCCAGATGTCCAGTGCTTCCTTGGTTTCAGTCTCATCGTGGCAACCATCAGGTGGTAATCTGAAGCGAGTAGGTTACTCTCTTTGTTTGCATGTCCTCCATAGATCTTCCGAACATTTTATTGAATCAAATATGATCGATTTGGTTCTTTGTGGGGTGATCCGGTGAAACCCATGTAGCTTTGTGTATGCGTTTGTTAGGAAATATAATTCCACCTATAACCATTTTGTTGAAAGAACGTAGATTTGCCAGTCTCTGGCCGTTTTTATTCCTTTCTCTCAGTCCATATCGTTCCATGATATTTTCACGCTCAGTGTTATCCGTTTTGACTTTGAAGTGTAGTTCTCTCATTAGGGTGGTTAGGTATTTTTCTGAACATTTCTATATGGTCGCCTGGAACCTCGCATAAAACTGATCTTCATGTTCTTCGTTGATATCGTTGATGGACGCATAGCATTGGATAATAATCTTTGTAACCACCTCCTTTTTTGTTCTGAAGAATGCGTTGATGATCCTGGATACATAACATTCCCATTCTATAAGTTTTTTTTGCCTCTTTGGATAACAACAGTGCAAGTCTTTGTGTTTGACATGTGTACAGCAGCATCTGTCTCGAATCTAATATTTTCTGTCCAACTTGGATTCAATATGTTTCCCTTATTTCGAGCGCCGTCAAGTTTAATCTTCTCATCTCCGCATCTGTTCGATTGGTCCTGTCGATCCACTACACTGTTCGGACATTCCATATACCCATAATAATTGTTGCTCTAATTGTTAGAACTTGCATCATCCTCGTAACTTCCGAAGAATCTCGGCCTTCACTATGAGGTGTCATAATTCCTGTGAATGAAAATCTTTCATGTATCAGGGCAGAATTTTAATAGTTTAAACGAATGTTTTTTACGGAATGTGGTTTCTAATCCCATACCTGACCCTTTACCTTTATCAGGGTTTAAAGTGGGCAGTAATCCTTAAAAGGGCTTCAGGCGAAAGTAATAAGAATGTAACATTAACATGGAACTAATTGGTTAAATTTAATTATGGCACTCATTAAACTATCGTCGAATATTGAATATAGTGCACTCAACCATGAATTTGTTTATATTTGTGGTTTATCGAAGATTGTGAAAAGAAATTGACCCAGATTCTAGGATAAATTGCATAAAATATGTGATTAGGTTTGTTATGTAATTTAAGGAAAGCTGTATTGTCTACAGTACATGGTATTGTGACTTTAAGCCCTGCTAGTATCACGTGATTTATTCGTCAATCAAAATACGACTTATACAATCTTAGTACTGTGCCAAACCAATAACGTTCGACCGGTATGAGCAGCTTAGCCTCCTTATTGGTCCTTTGTTCGCCTAGCCCGGTCCATTTGAGTCTAGAACGCCAAAAACAGCTCTCACTATGTAAACCATTCATACATACTTGGTTTATATCCCAGCCAAACAGACTGCATCACACTATAAAATAGGAAATAACATTTATACAAGATCAAACCAAAAACGTGGGAGACTATAATAAAAAAACTGAACATAAGTTAAGAATAGTAAATCGTATCATAATAGTCTATAGGTTAAAACTAAGCTTATAATAAGAGGAATATAGATATAATCTAGTCACTGAATAGTCATTCAATAGGAATATATACATAATATTAGTCCATTATTAGTTCTCAGAAGTTACCTGTAATTTAGTCTTCACTGGGATATAACACATGGTATTTAATAAAGGTTGAATGTAGTTTCAAGATCAGTAGTATACAATTAATCTAACAAAAATACAAACAACCTTATTTATCATCCCAACGCCTTCAAAAATGTCTTAATCATGTTTCTTTGTGCGAATCTGTCAGTAACTCCTTTGCTTAAGGCGATCAGTGACAAATATATCATTTGAATGATTCATATGATATTTTTATTATTTAGAAAACCACGTAATTGAGATTAATTTCTTCTTTAGAGTAATTATAACACTTTAACAAATATCAACGAGCTTGACCTAGGTCGGTTCGTGATCTCAATGACAAGAAAAACTGCTTAGAAGCCTTATCTGTCAAACGAACCCTTAAATTTTTTATTTGAAACATTTCAAACAACTCTTGTAAACTACCATAAATAATACAACTATATATGGTTGTTATGAAAATCCATAATTTGAAACTTAAAACTCTTACTTAAAAGAACTATATTTTGTCTTATTAATTTATTTTAACCATAAAGTGAATGTATAATAATAGTTGAAATCATGAGTCAATTAAAGCTAGATCATCGAAAACCTGGAATCACTGGTAGGTTTTGGGTTCGAATCTCTTGGGGGGCCGGATCGTAGATGCGCACTGCTGAGAAGTTCCGTACTAAGACAAGACGGCCATCTAGTGCTTCCAGGTTTTCCATAGTGGTTTAGCTTTAATTGACTCATGATTTCAACCATTGAAATGACTAAAATCTCCACAAAATTCTTTCTGAATGTATATTAACCTATTAATGCTAAAACGATTATATCATATGGTTAAAATATTGATTCAGTCTGGTTTATTTCATCATTTGCATTTTCATTTCCATATCCTGTTAACATCCATCTAGCTTTGTTATATTTATCAGTTAAGTAAAGGAATATTGCTCAGTTTATTATTGTAATATATGAACAGCTGATTTTTTAAAGAAAACTGTCTTTTCACAGAAGAATTATCTCCTAATACACCGCGTATAACTTGAGCACTATAACGCTAAAGCACTCCCAAGTCGCAAATGAGAAGACAGAATACAAGTGAAAGGAATGCTATTCCAAACAGTGTCAATTATGATACAAAACTCTCAGATATTTACGGTTTTTAGTAAGAACGAAGTCATCAATATAGCCTTTCAATCTTAATACAGGGGGTTATTAGAATTCGTCCAATAGGAAAGCTACACGCAGGGATTCCAGAATATTCTTTCAAAAGATGACCTGAGTTCATCCTGACATCACTAATGAAAACCTGGAAGCAATGGACAGCCGTTTCGTCATATTGTGAGACCTCTCAGAAGCGCGCATCCACGATCACGCCTCGCGAGATTAGGACACAGGAGCTATTGGTCTCGCGCGCTAACGCTTAACCACTAGACCACTGAGCTGCCCGGCATCCAACAGTGTTAATGTCTAACTTCAACTAATCGACAAAATTGAGCGACATATCCACCATTGTCTTCAGTGAGTTACCACCTCAAAACAGACCCGGTTGAAATCCACTAGTCATTGCTTCTCACTTGTTTCCAGGAAATACCTCTTGAAGCCAGTCATTAGTGAGCACATGCTGATTAATATCAGAAGAGATTTTTGTGGATGTCGTCTCAATAGTCTAGAGGTTAAGCGTTTGCACTAGAGATCAATGGGTCCTGTGTTCATATCTCGCGAGTCAGGATCATGAATTCACGTTGCTGAGGAGTCCCACAATAGGATGAAACATCCGTCCGTTGATTCAACGTTTTACATGATGGTCTAGGTTCAAATAACTGATGATCTAAACCATCCACAAAATCCCTTTTGGTAATTCATTTTTGTTAATCATTCCATTAACTAGATTATTGACATTACACATATACTTGTTTGACATATTTCACCGATTCTATTCTTAAATAAACTAAATCTGTATACGGTAGACTTATAATACCCTTTATGTTAGAATGTTTCTTGTTATTACTTTGATAAAAGTGTTAAATTATTTATCCTTTTTCGTACTTGTAATATCATAAAGACAGACAATATTAATTATTATAATTTATTTCCGACAAAAACTTATCTCAGATTCATACTTTTACATAGAAAAAAAAGCTTTCTATCGAAGTGTTCAAAATGAAACAGACCAGAAAATATAATGACAGCTAGACAAAAATACAAAGATGAAAGCTGATAAATTTGGTGAAATTGCAAAGGGAAAAGAAGTTCTCAGGAGACATAACATTGATCCTTTTTTTAAATGACAAATTACAAATTAGAATTAATTTTGAATCGATAACTTTTGTTGATGAACCGGGATCTGACTTCAATTTGATCGTTTCTGATTGCTATTGAGATATACATATCTCTATTTTTTTTTGTAGATAATTATCGAGTTAAATCATGTTGGTGAATAACGGAATCAAATAAGTTAAATATGAGAATGGATGTTTGAATGCGTATAATTTGTACATTCATTAATTTGAGCAGACAATCAGAGGAAGTGAAGCTAAGTAACGTTCAGTGGAGACAGCGTGTGAGCCAACTTGATTTAGTCAAGCGTTAATCAATATTTATAGTCATATAAAAATAAGTTACAGACATGTGATGAGTAGGATAAGATGTTCACACACATATGCGCTCATATAAAAACAGTCAAGGTTGATAAATGAATAATTAACAAGGTTAAAACGTGATTCAAGAGGAATGGATAAATTGGCCTGTTCAGAAGCTAGAATAAGTTATATGGGCTTTACATAGAAACCGACACTATACTATGTTTCAAACCTAACCAAATAACATAATCAAAACATTTACACTATAAAATTAAACCTATATATTGTAATGGTGAACATTCCGATTTTTTTTTCAAGTCTTCTTGCTGAAGATCAGTAGGAAAAATGTCTAATCCTCTATACATCCAAAGTAGTCTCTGCAGATTTAAATTTGTATTCAATGAAAAGCTTCAATTTGCGTTAACTTTATGATTTGAATTTTAAAAGTATTATATACTTTCGACTAACTTGAACTAACACAAAACTAATCAGTGTATATCTCATTTTCAAAATTAAAAGCCTGTGTCACACTTGATCAAGTATTTTTAATCAATGAAAGACTAAAGTGAAAATAAAGACTGATATTTCTGAACTAAAGCTTTTTGAATCATTTAAACTTTCTGTTTAGTAGTACTATGATATTCTCTTCACAAAGTGATAACTTGCTTTGAAGTAACCGGATTTTAATTTATCCATTCGAAATGTAGACCATTTAGATAGTCTCGATTAATGTAGCTGATGATTACGTGTTTGTTACGAAATTCATCAACCTACATTAAACGAGTGATTCTAGCTGGATAATATCAACAGAAAAAATCACTTTGTATTGCTTATTTATTTCGTTGAAACGTATTACTTAATTGTAAATGAGTAGTTTAATTTTGTTGAATCAATATTCTAGATGATGGTTGATTTATTATCAATGAACAAAAACATTTATTTTGAGAAACAGAAATCTAAAGTAAAGAAATATATTGAAACTGAGAAAACACTTTACTTTTAATAAGGAATCAAATGACTAGAATAAGCGACAATATTTTTATAGCAAGGTTTATAAATGATGTTTAGGAATCCATCTTAAGTTACATGGGAACCAATCCAACATGGTTAGGTAAAATATCCAATTCTCCATCAATGTAGCTGATTTATGGGTTGCAGTTAAACGAACACACTATCTGCAGAAGATGCAACCACTGCAAAACATCATCTTCTTCAGGAAACTACTGAACTTAAATGAAAAGGAGATCAACTATTCTAAGCAATTCTTGTCTGTGAAATAATGCATTTTAAAACATAATCACAATCCTGTAGTAATGCAGTGAAAGTCAATCAGCGCTTGGATCAGAATTATGAATTAGGATAAAAAAGCTTCTATATATACTTAATTTTTTCGAAAATATATGCAGTGTACTTAATTCAATGAATCATCTGTATTTTCAGTGCAAAATAATAATTGACATGCTGATGAACAGATTGAATAATGCAATCCAAAATCTTTCATGGTCATAAATGCCTTATAGGTGACTAATACAATCGGTAAGATAGTAATAAAACGGTAATATATTTTACATCTATCTAAACTCGTTAAAAGATGTTAGACTAAATAGACATTTTGTCAAGATAAACACTTATTTCAGCTAGTCTTACAAGTTTAAATATGTAAATCTGATGGAAAATTGTTCTTACTAAATAAGAATAGAAAGGACAACTACCAATATTTTTAATATAGTTTTTGGACTAGCTACATTTTGAAGACCATTCTATTGCGAAGTAACATAGGTGACTGGCTCTTCATATATCTGTTTTTGAATGCGATCATTTCTGTCATACGCTTAGTACGAGTAGGAAAGTAGTACTAACAGATTACTGGTGGATTTACATCAATTTAGTGGTCAGTGAAGTTTATAAAATAATTGCTTCAATCCACTAGTCATAATCAGTAAGAGTGAATATAATTATTTGGAGGCGGTACTATTTCCACAGTCAGTTATATATATATTTAGTAAATGTAACATTAAATTATTGTCATACACGAGAACTATTCGAAGTTTACTCTGTCCAACTAAAATGTCCACAAATTTAGTAAACAAATTGCAACTACTAATGAGTAGTATGAAACGTACAAAGAAATATAACCGACGATAATGAAATGAAACATAAATAGATTAGTGGTGGACAAATACACATAATGACACTCATAAGGTATTATCTAAAAGTTGTAGCGGCCGTATTCATGATAGAAATAGATATTAGAAATAATTAGTTACTTTCATAAATTTTGATAATTCAATGAAAAGAAGTTTATCAGAATTATGTGATATATTTGCTCGATTCTGATCACATATATACTTATAAAGACATTTTCATATGAAAATTAAAAGGTTAACTAGATAGGTTAAAGATAAGCCGTAGCAACGAAAAAATAAATAAAGTGCACAAAAACAATGTGATAACCACTCTGGATAATAAATCAGTATTACCAGGTTAGGTTAAGGGTAAGTATAAATTGTTTTTGAACGCATAAAGGAGGTTTCAGATTCAGTATAGCCAAGGCATCAATAAACCTTAGTACACTTCCTTGAAAGCTTTTCTATAACACTACAAATGCTGACTTGATGTCGATATATTAGATTAAATAAAACAACAAAGTATATGTAAACATCGATTTCAGTAATATACTGTCATTTTTGAGAATATGAACTTTCTTGAGAAAAAAATATTCATTTAAACAAGGATTGGATATTTTGTTATGTACACCATTTGTATCAAAAATCAAAATAAATAACCACAGTTTGAGATAATAATACTGTAACACAGGCCTGACCATTTTAAACAAAAGGAAATTTTAATAGTTGAATACATAAGTTAATTGAAGCTAGATCACCTTGGGAAACCTGGAAGCAGTGGACGGCCGTTTCGTCCTAGTACGGGACTCCACAGCAGTGTGTGGTCCGATAGGTCCTGGGTTTGAATCCTGCGTTGCAGAATCGTGGATGTGTACTGCTGAGGATACCCACAACAGGACGAAACGTTCATCCAGTGTTTCCAGGTTTTCCATGATGGTTTAGCACATATATTTAGCACACATAATGTTGTTTATTGAGAAATAGTTGCATCTAGTTTCATACATATCGATGAACGGAAACAAAGAGTGGATGATATACAGAAGAGGGAATAGATCTATTTATCCATAACAGATATTGCAACAAATGTTTCTACATCTGTCGAAAATTGGCCGAACATCGATTAGAAGCTCATGCCGAATTCTAACGTTTCAGATGAAGAAATGTTATGGGTATAATTATTTCTGACAGTTATGATATTCGGTTTGTAAAGTACACACTAATAAAAGATCTCTAATACCGCCAGTTGAAGCACACAACTTGAAACATTGTACATAAAGACATATAAGTACATTTATTCTTACTATTTTAAATATATAAATAATACACTTACTATGATGGTATGACAGACATTTGACTCATTCATGAAACTATGATTGATAAGAGAAGATCAATCATTTCTAATAAACTCCTAACTCATCGCTGATCAACTATCAAACTAAATTTAGGTCCCTTTTTTAGAGATCAAATTAAGCCTGATGAAATATTTAAGCAAGTGTATTGAGAATATGACTAGTTAGTTAGGAGATTTGAAAATTAAGGTAATACATTAAAGGAATGATTATTATATCTAAACAATGAACATCAAGAATGCATCTGAAAGTGACTTTGAAACTCGGAAAAACGAATAACATCGTGGTTATGGTTAAAAACAACGTTTTAAAAAGTACTTTTAAATTTAGTTGGTGTCTCGGTTAAGAGTAAACAATAATAACACAAACACTTGTACATTACTTACTTACGCCTGTCATTCCTAATGGAGCATAGGCCAAAGACCAGAATTCTCAAACCCACTCTGTCCTAGACCTTCCTTTCCAGTTCTATCCTATTTTTGGTTCATTCTTCGCATGCTTGTATCCATATCTCAGCGTAATCTGTTCCCTCGTCCTCCTCTCTTCCTTTGGCCCTGAGGATTCCATGTGAGAGCTTGCCACGTGACACAGTTGGGTCCTTTCCTCAATGTGTGTCCTATCCACTTCCAGCGCTTCTTCCTGATTTCTTCTTCCGCTGGGATCTGGTTTGTCCTCTCCAACAATAGGTTGTTGCTGATAGTCCCTAGCCGACAGATCCGAAGTATTTTGCGTAGACAACTGTTAATAAACACTTGTACCTTCTGGATGGTGGATTTCGTAGTTCTCCAGGTTTCCGCCCCATACAGTCGAACTGTCTTGACATTTGTATTGAAAATTCTGACCTTGGTGTTGGTTGACAGTTGCTTTGAGTTCCAGATGTTCTTCAGTTTTAGATATGCTGCTTTGAACATACCAACGTAAAATGATTCAAAAAGTAACTAACGACATTTCAAATGACTTTTTTTTTACATTAAATACCAATATTTAAGCTATGTTGTTACATTGTTTCATACTTATACAAGCTAAACCATGTAACTGTACCTGCAATGGAGATTGAAATGTCACTTTCAATATTTACTGTAGTCAGTTACACTGAAATAAGTAAGGCAGTAGATCGTAAGTTATCCTTCAAGAGGTTTCGTTGTAACATATGGAATACTTTGAATAACTATTCAGGTTCATTTTCAATAATTTTCTTGCTTTTATGTAAATACTCATATCTTGTTAAATTAAACTGATTTTCTAAACTAAATGTTGGGTATTTTCTATAAGTTACTTGGTGGTTTATGTGGATGAAATATTTTAGCACTTACCGTATACATAAATTTAGTTTTATCTTCGTCTTGTATATACAGTATATCAAAATGGAAACGTTTACCATTTTGAGTTGTTTGGATACCGATTGATGAATTTATCTGTTCAACAGTTGAAAAACTAGGATAATTGAGCATAATCACTGTATCAATAAATGAAAGGAAACGAAGTATGGTATCAGTATGGGAACTTCGTTTGTTTGCTTTATACTGTTCTAGATTATTGTTGTGACTAGGTCATAACTTGGAAACTCATTATCAAAACTGTGAATATAATGTTTATTCAACGATGATGAAGCATTTTGATCTACTGACAATGTATCCTTAATAATATCATTCAACGTATTAAGAATATAACCTAATATATTCAATGACATCGAAATTGATAACTGGGATAATAATCCAGGTATCTGTAATAACTGTGTAACATGAAAGAAATAGTATAGTAATGTAAGGTTTTGTATTTCACTAATATTTTGTTGATGATCTGAGAGCGAATTTCTGAAAAAAATTGTTTAAAGGATTCGTCTTATCCAAAGACATTAACATATTATATAGAAGGTTTGAATAATTTTTTCTGGTTACCGTTTTTTAGCTAGTTAGTTTCCTACGGGATGGGGTCGTTAATCCCATGCCCAACCCTCCTCCTTTATCCGGGCTAGGGATCGGCAGTAGCCCCCGGAGGGACTCCAGGCGGAGTTATTATATAGGAGTTTTACTAAAGTACTATCTGAAAGAATATTCAAACTATTTGAAGCCAGTAAGTTTCTAATTATTAAAAGTGGGTTCATATTACCATTCGCGTCTGTAACATGGCTTTGATTAGGTAGAAACAACATTTTATAATTATATAACAATGGCATTAATGTGGTATAATGTTGAAATAAATTAGCTAAGAAGTTTGATTTAACCAATGTTGCTAACGAGGTTGGTATCTGTTGAATGAAATTTAACTTAAAGCCTCAAAGAAGTTTGTTGTTTATGTAAAAAGTTAAGGAATTGTCGATAATGTTGTTTTACTTGTATATATCTGATAAAAATACAATTGCTTCGGACTTGTGACATTGGATTCTTTCATGTTTAAATTTACTCCAAGATCAACAATAAATAAATAAATTCTTGAATATGACTTATTAAAATTTCCAATTTGACAATGGCCGATTTCCTTCTTAACATTATCTCTAGGTCGAACCTTTTTCAATTTTGCAAATAACCATAGATCTATTGGTAATCTGGTTCCAGTGAAGCAAATTCCCATGAGACAATTTGGGAGTAATTGTGTAAGCTGCCTGAAAACTGGATCCCAATGAGTTTTTTTCATTCTATAGATGTAACTATGTAATTAGCTGTCAAAAATATCCACATTTTGAGATTAAATACTATTTAGTAGAGAGAACTAGTAAAACTAGATAATGTAAATTTGTATCATGTATTTATTTGACATCAACGGTTTCATTTAATTGGAAAATAGTGAATATCAACTCTGAGATGCAGGTACATCCAGTTGACGAGTCCCAAATAGTACGAAATGTGCGTCCTGGATTCCACTGCTAACTAATATCCATCTTCTCTTAGATTGCCTGTGAATTAAGGCAATAGCGAGGCAATACGCACAATAAGCACATATGTCAACAAGAGATTGATCAATTGCAGTCCTAAACATCAATGGGAAGATAAAAGTAAAAAATAACATATGCATTTCGACACAGTTTTCTGAAAGTATCGTACTCATTTTGAGACATCAGTCATGAGCTATTTCTTTGATGTTCACTGTGATACAGTCCCATATTAGGCAGAAGTGATTGCCAAGTTTTTTATAACTCCTTGAAGTTTATTATTCGATGTCAGGGTCATGATAGAGACAGTCTATGAATCAGGTAATCTCCTTTAACTCTTACTTCTAATGAATATCTAAGCATATTGTAGAAATAAACTTATCTAGAAAATAAAAAAGATGTTTGTTTTCTATTTTGTCGTTCAAGTAACTTAAGACAGAAAAATATTACGATGATGATGCTACCAGCTAGTGACCTTTTGTCCTACTAACCTTTAAAGAAGTCCTACTTTAAGGTGTACCAAGCTACATTTAAATTACGTCTTACCATCCAGATGTAGGCAACCTATTTTTCTTTAAAATGGGAAACAGTTCAATGTCAAAGTGTTAACAAAGCTCAGGGGGATTTTAATACAATCATTAATAAGTGAATAGAACAACCTATGAATGTATATATATATATACTACATTCAAACAGTTCCAGGAATTAAGCATCAGTTAAATAGCTCATAGTAGGCTTTTCATTTAAGAAATTACAATGGTTGATAGAAGACTATCTACATAGAACAGTATGACATCAAAAAAACTTTTAAAGCCGAATTTTTGTCTGCATTTAATTGACCAGCTAGATTAACCTAACAGCTTCTATGTCATTTTAATTAACATATATTCAAAGCAAAATTATGTCCCAGTCTATTCAAATTGTATCCTTGAGTTACCTTGAGAATGAATACAAATTTCCTAAAAAAATAATTTTTTTCCATATAACCTATCACGTATTTAACTAAGAACTTTCGTTTAAATTTGATCGATTAGTTTCACAGTATTTGTGTGCCGAGTTGATGTAAGACATTCTTTTTCTTTGAAGTCTACTTAAGTAATTAACTGATGTAAGTGATAACAATAAGCTCAATTGTAGTACGTTGAATTCACCCATATTAGTTAACGTCAGATTCATAAAGCTTCCATATAGAAATTAGTATAATTTTCCACATATAACCCCTAAACCAAAAAGTAATGAAACCGTTCCATAATCAAGGAAATAGTTTATAATAGAACATAATGAAACGATTAAAAAATTATACAACAGTTGGATTGCAAATGTTACCATATTGTTATGTGATTTTACAAATTTGTATCTTAACAAAAGATGTGTATAATTGAAGGTTTAATGACGCTAACAAATCTTATTGGATCAACAATAAACTGATTATTATCAGAAAAGGGTTTTGTGGATGCGCACTGATGAAGAGTGTCATACTAGAACGGAACAGCCGTCCCGTGTTTCAAGGTTTAGCTTTAATTGACTTATGAATTCAACTGTAAAATCAAACTGATTGTTATTTTATAGATGTCAAATACTAAATCCTCAATGAAATTTTCACACCTCAGACAAAGTAGTAACTGATGTCATGTTCTCTGCACCTTAGTACAAATGTATTTATTTATTTAATAATTTATTAACTAGTGGTGTTAGAGTTGACATTAAAGCTTTCTATTTTGACTGACTAAAATTATTTTAATTCGTTATCTACTTAAATCGGATTTCTTGTCTTCCGTATCAAGTAGATCAAAGTTACAACATAATAGATAGTTTCAATGGTTAAGATCATGAGTCAATTGAAGCTAGACCACCATTGAAAACCTGGAAACACTGGTGGGTCGTCTCGTCCTATTGTGGGACTCCTCAGCAGTGCGCGTTCACGATCACTATTATATGATCACTTCTATATGTAACGTAGTTTATCACTGCTATAAGTTATCTCATATCATCAAATGAAAATTCATTAATTGTGATTTCGAAGAAAATGAAAAATAGAAAACAGTATGTAACACAGTGCAAAAACATCTCTTCAACACTGTGCACATTGGCATACCAGAATCATCCTGTGAATTAATCTACTCAGTCAAAGAAGTGTGATCAAATCACAAACTTATGCACTACTAATGCTTAGAAAATTCAACAATTACGGTCCGAACAATGTATGAAAAAGTAACATATGTAATCACTCATCCTTCATTTGCCTTAACTCCCCTTCTAATGTTAGTTTTTATTATTATTTCATTTTGTTATGTTAATATTGTGCTTATTAATCCGTAATCAGTTATAATTGTCCTCTTATGGATTTACACAATTCTTATTCAATTGTTATTATTAGCTTTATGTTCTTCGTTTCTGTTTCATTGTATCCTTTCAGAATCTGTAGTTCATTACAAAATTTTCTTTGGATACTGGAAATCTCGGGATACTTTACAACTTAGTTTCTTTATATACTACTGCCGACTCGTGTATTTATTAAATCGTTATGAATTTTGTTATATAACCATTTACTAAGTACCAAACAGCATCTCGATGTTTAGATTTGTTTCTATCACACATGTTCAAGATTTCATGGTCAGCTATTTAGGCTCAAATTTTTAAATGAGCATTATATTTCTAAACAGTGACAATGCCTTCAGGATTATGAAAAAATTGTACCTAGATCTAAGGTAAAATTTTGATTACCTTTCACAATCAAATTTAAGCAAATTTTGAGCAGTGGTGTTAATCAATCAAATTATCAACAGTGATATATGATGGAAATAGAAGCATTCCGAGGAAAGAAAAGATGAATTAAGAGAATGATATAATAAATCATTTCTAAATGTTCGTTAAATGACAATGTAATCTATGTAATGCTTTACATTTAATAAGTCAACGTTTTATGTGCATATGAACGGAACGATGATAGAGTGTAATAAATTAAGACCATACAAACATTGAGAAAAAATGTGATCGACAATTTATTAATTGAACCAGTGGATGAACTAGACTGTTGTTAAAGGCATAAGGAAATTTGAATTCGTCTGTATCAAGGACCGTGAATAACTAGTTCATTGTGCATATTCCAGTTTAACTCTTGTTGTAGAACTAAGCATGTAGGTATTTCATCAACATCAATTTATCGTCTCATACGTGAGCTTCTAACTGTATGACTTGGCAGAGGAAAATTAAGGGCAATCATGCTACTTATTCTTCAACATTTAATAGATACGGGAATTGTAGCTTCAAATTCGTTGCATGACATGATTTAAAAAATCCGCTTACAGATTAATCGAAGTGTATGTCCAAAGGTCTATATTCCAGAAGCCTTAACCATCCGAAATTTAATACGAGTTATATTCACAAAAACAGTTTGTTAGATCCCTCTTTATATGACATTAGATCATAACTTACTTATTTACATACGCTTGTTACCCCCAATGGAGCATAAGCCACCGACCAGCATTCTCCAACTCACTCTGTCCTGAGCCTTCCTTTTTAGTTCTATCCAACTGTTGTTCATTCTTTTCATGTTTGTCTCCATTTGTCGACGTAATGCGTTCTTTGGTTTTTCTCTTTTCCTTTGGCCTTGAGCATTCCAAGTAAAAACTTGTCAGATAATACCTTATTTAATTTTATTCATTTATTCTACTTCTTTTCTGTTCATATTTCATTCCCATATTTACAAAAATGATTCTATTTTATCCTATTTTATTATTCTATTATAAATGGTTGTATTTACTTAGATCTCTTAATTACCACTGAAATAGTTTTTTATTTTAGCTTAATGATATTCCTAATCAATGTGTTCAACCATATCTCTTGTATTTTCATATTTCGCGATGGTGAAGAAGATTTGTAGCTCAGGTGGATGATTTTGGTGTAGTTTTGTTCTCTGAGCTGGATGTTTTGGTCGTGGAGTTTTCATCGTTCTTCTGAACGACATCATCAGCACAAACTTCAAATGGAAGTCTATTTGAAGTTTGTGCTGATGATGTCGTTCAGAAGAACGATGAAAACACCACGACCAAACCATCCAGCTCAGAGAACAAAACTACATCAAAATTTTCATATTTCCATAGATATTTATTTATTTCAAGATTATCCAGTCCATACACAATTAATTAAATCTTAACATACACATTTATTCATTGACTTATTATTCACTACATACATAGATGATTGTAGATTATTGAAATGAATTTGCCAAAAAGATTCCTTTATTGAATATGCATTTACATTTCAATATGTTTGGTTGAAATAGTGTTGAATAATTATCAACTTTATTAAGAATGCTTTTTAACCATTATTCTCACTTTATCTACAATAGAAAAGAATCGGATGTTTGATATTAAATTAGAGTATACGTGATTAGTTTGTTATCATGGAAGCAGATGTATAATCTAATCCAATTATTGATTAGTTCGTTGAATATTTTCTATAGAACCGGTGACTATCTATTATATAAAATGACATAGACCAATCAACAAAAACTCAAGCCTCTTAATCCTTATTTGTTTTCAAGCACTTTTCAATCTATTGTCGTTTAACAGAAAATGAAGATAGAAAGAAGATTAAATCTCTCCTATACTCTATTCAATCATGTCTAGAAACTCAAATAATAGCATACGTCTAATATTTGAGTGGACAGTAACATGAATAGAAGTTGGAATGTATGCACAGCTCAATTATAAGTTCTAGGTAAACGAAAAAATAAATAATGTAAATAATTATTGATATATCTGAAACAGTAAGACACATAACAATAGTTTCTAAGTTGAACTAAAGCTAAAGAATAGTAGAATGTAAAAATACAATAACCCAAATGGTTAATAATTATGTAGTTATTATTTCTATACGATAGTCCCGAAAGTTTAACCTTTCAAAAATCTCAGCTATTGCGATAGTTTGTTAAATTATTATGAATACGTAATTTGACGAAATCTATGTATGTTTATTAATTCATATGTTCATATGAAATCAGGTATTTAGGTCGTTCGATACGTATTCTATCCAAACCAACTCGAGAACATTATCCAGCTTGGCTGAAAATGGGCGGAAATGATTCAATAATGACTTCAATAGTTCAACACCTTGGGGACGTAGTGTTATAACTTATGACTGCCGATTAAAGGGCAGTCAATTATCGATCGGACCAAGGAGGCGTAAAACACGTGATAGCAGCCTAGAGTCCTGATTGGTCCTGCTTTCCGCCTAGCCCAGCCAGATAAGTCCAGAACACCGGTCTCAGCCTCTGCGATATGAATCTTTATATTTCAAACATACTCAGTTTATATACCAGTCAAACAGACCACAACGTATCAATAAAATATGAACAACATTTGTACAAGTATTAGCCAGGTGTGGCTGATAATGAGGGAGGTAGTAATTAATATACTGGGTATAACTCAAGAATGGTAAAACGTATAATAATAGTTTATGAGTCAAAATAAAGCTTATAATAAGGGAAATATGAATATGCATAGTTTAGTTACTTAATAATTATACAATAGGAATATACGTTTAGTATTGGTCCGTAAAAGGACCCTAAAGTTACCACTCATTATGTTTATCGTGACCAAACACTTAGGTCACTCAATTAATGTGGATTCTTTGTTCAAAGTCATCTACATGGTAAGTAGCTGACTTCCAAAGACAGTTATATACCATCTTCCTAGCATTACCTAAGGGTGAGCTATACATCTGGAAAAACCAGAATTATGTCTCCAAAAGAAAATAATACAAACTCTTCTACTACCATTGTCTTAATATCTCGTAACTTTTCTTTCTTCTTCTTCTTCTTCTTCATAATTTTCTTCTTTCATAGCCATTTTCTCTCCTTCTGTTCTCTCTATAGACCTTCTAACCCCAACTGGTGTGTTTCTGTTACTATGGTCTTCCTGATTACAGTTCATCTCACTTTCAACACATCTTTTCATGTTGATACTTCCCATCCCAATTATAATTTCCCTATCTATCTTCATGGTGAATATTCAAGCTCTCAACGAAAAAATTATTATTAGCTTCCTTAATAAAAAAATAACATCTTGATATCTTTGTTTATTTTACTTCTGTTATTATATTTAACAGAATTTTATCACCGCTTCTAAAAGTAAGTATATATTTACGATTGTACAGCTTTGAAAATAAATTCGCCTAAAAGAGGACTCCTCGCTGAACCAATCTTTCTTATTCTATGTCTTAATAGATGTGTTCGATTTGCATTCGATAATTTGCACTTCTGAGTGTTCTTGTGAATATATGTATATATTTATTAATCAAAAGGTTTATCCACTTGGTATTGTTTGGCTTGCATCTTCCCATTGAGGTTTAAGACTGCAATTGATCAGTCTGTTATTGCCATATGTGCATACTTAGCGTATGCCTCGATATTACCTTAATTCACAAGCTATTCGTGAGGCTTATCCTCTTTCAACTACTGATCAAACGTTATTAAACCCTATCATTGATTCTCAAAAATGAAAGATGGATAGCCGAAATAATAATGGAATAATAACTCACATTTTGTAATAATTCACCTTTATATATTCTGTTTGATTCATTCTAAACGGTAATACTTTAAACAATAGTATATCTGTATTGGATTTTACAAATAAAATAGATTTTTCTGTTGTTTCTACTCTTTGCTTGCAATAAAATAAACGAAACTAAATTTGATTGTAGTTATTAATTTATAAGCCTAAAACACTTTGAAATAAGACTTAGATCACTGTCATCTTTTTCTAGTTACCCTACATATCAACCAATGTATACATATACATAATACAGTTTTCTGTATTATGCTATTACAGAACAAATAGTTATGTACATTACTATTAACGTTAATTGTTTCTGCGTATATGTGAGTGTGTTTGTCAAAAACGTTTTTTTCAAAATGTTCAAACATGATTTCTATGGTTTTATTCATCCAGCCGGATAAATGTAATTGTAAGACAATATGTAGACATGTAAATGAAAATTGTAAAACACATTTATTCGACACCCATAATCGATTGCACGATTCAGTGTGTTTTAAAATCAAAATGATTTATTTATGTAAATCCAAAATGATTTTCACCAGTATTTTCAAAACATTCATTGTTATTTAAATATTGTTGAATATCAGAAATACAACATGCACCAATCCAATCACAATTGACGGAGAAGATTTGGAAGATATAAAAACCTTTACATATTTGGGCAGCATCATTGATGAACATGGTGGATCTGATGCAGATGTGAAGGCGCGGATTGGCAAAGCAAGATCAGCATATTTACAACTGAGGAACATCTGGAACTCAAAGCAATTGTCAACCAACACCAAGGTCAGGATTTTCAATACAAATGTCAAGACAGTTCTACTGTATGGGGCAGAAACCTCGAGAACTACGAAAGCAATCACCCAGAAAATACAAGTGTTTATTAACAGTTGTCTACGCAAAATACTTCAGATCCGTTGGCCGGACACTATGAGCAACAATGTACTGTGGGAAAGAACAAAGCAGATCCCAGCGGAAGAAGAAATCAGGGAGAAGCGCTGGAAGTGGATAGGACACACATTGAGGAAAGCATCCAATTGAGTCACAAGACGGGCCCTCACATGGGATCCTCAAGGACAATGGAAAAGAGAAAGACCAAGGAACACATTAAGCCGAGAAATGGAAATAGACATGAGAAAAATGAACAAGAATTGGATGGAACTAGAAAAGAAGGCCCAGGACAGAGTGGGTTGGAGAATTCTGGTCTGCGGCCTATGCTCCATTAGGAGTAACAGGCGTAAGTAAGTAAGTAAGTAAGCAAGTAAGTAAGTAAGTAAGTGAGTAGGTAAGTAAGTAAGTAAGTAAGTACGTAACGTATCTACTCGATGAGTAAGTAAGTAGGTAAGAACATCGGAAATCAAGTCAGATATTCAATGACATGAATAATTATTTACTGACGTGATACATGGTGCTTACTTACTGTCATGTTTATGAACTTTAGGTAATGAAAGAACCATGGTATAGCTCAGGGGAACATTTAACAACATATAACACATAAACATTGGTACAAGGAGATACCAAATACATAACAACAATGAGGCCAGTAGTATTTACCATTGATTTGTGTAAGGATTGAGATACTGCTCGGATACTTAAACCGAATCAGGTGGTTTACTCAAGGGGCCATTCCACGAGCCTTTGATTCAGAGGTTTAGTCTATAAAGTAGTGAAACAACGTTTGAGATGGAGTTGCATCGTAGCCGGTGATCAACAATTGGTTCATACACCATTCGTTCCCTTAGGATCCTGTAGCTTATGTAGACCATCGGTTTGGAATCGGTTTTCTAGCTGCCTGGGTGGACCCTCGGTGTCCAAAAATTAAATTCCAGTGGGTGTATGATAAGAAAAAGCTGAATTGGAATGTGAACTAAAAATATTCTATTAGCTAAGTACATCAGCTCAGAATACTCGTTTTAAAAATCTCTTAGTGTTTCAAAACTGATAGTATTATTAGTTACTTACCCACATACCAATTGGCTGAAACACACTGCTTCAAGAGTGAAATAATGGAACTCGCAACCTTATTAAACAACAAACTCATACAAATCAAGTGTTCTAAATTGAATGATGAACCATGAGGCTATTATTCTTGATCTAACATCAAATTATAAAACATTGACAGAAAATAACTCGGCTGCTAAATTAGAGAATTGAATGTTCGCATTGAATAAGCATTTAAATAGATACTATTACTTATATTAGATTTTATGTTGATCCTCATCCAATGTACAAAGTGGGTAATTTAAAGTGCGAACGTATAAACCTTATCATTGTAGGGATACTTTTTATGAACAGCGAAGTTGAATGTACCATATCATGGGACTAAATAGAAAATATCGAGCAATACGCTCAGGATGTATATGTGGTAGTACTCAAATCGACAACGAAAAAACACAAACCGTCGAAAATGAGCTATGGTTCCATTTTGATTTAATTTTTCATGATGTTATCCTACACTCATAGGTGACAACAACAGAATATAGAGCCCACTCTGGTGAACGTCGATTTGACTATTTTTAGCTACTTTTAGACAAATGAATTAATTCAGACTACACATGCATTTATAATCAAGGAATCATAGGTCAATTTGACAAACTTTACTGATAATATAATCATTCATTCAACTGATTATTATATTCATTTTAATTACGAAATCAAGATTATCAGCAAGTAAATTATTGCCTTACATGATGAATCCATGAACGTTTATGTAGATCTGCTGAATGAAATTGATGTGACTGAAAAGAAAAATATTGTCCAAGTTCTTGACACTTTCGATCACTTTTGTAGCTGATCACTTGTTATACATAAAACTGACATATTGAAGAGAGTCTTAAATGATTGGAGTGTCAACGATCTATGATACTGACTTTTTTTTCAACAGTGGACAATTGTCAGTTTGATCACATTTTGAAAAGGAGTAAGTATATGTCGTATGTTTATTGATAATAGACAGTCAGTCTTTTTTCACTAGGTTATTCATCAGTGAATGTCAAGTTTTATTCAGTTCAATGAATACAAGTTCGATTATTATACAGTGTAAATCATACAAGCATTACTGTATTTAGATAACAGTTTGATTTATTTTGGTGTTTAAGCTGTTGGGACGGCTTCCGAAAACTATGACTGAACCTCCAGAGGCCCTAAAGCAGTCGAATAGTTTCCATCCAATCAAAATGTGATGGAGCTTTCTAGGATATTAAAGTAACATGATACTATTAGACAGCAGCATAATATGCCTATTTGCGTATTAGCTGAATTATAATGTTGATATAACAAACGGTATAATCTATCAATACTCATGATTTGTAGTACATTTTGATTCTTACTCAATAAACACTTCTCCAGCTTTCTTCTGTTTTCTGATTTGCGACTGTGAGGTTCTATAAGTTCGAGTATCGTAGTTGTATAACTTATTCTGTGTTAGTCAAGTAGTGAACAAAACATAAATAAATCTTTATTCATCATCTTGGTTTTCTTACTGTAGTCACTCAATTTATGAACATTTTTCACAAGACAACTAACAATCTAAGTGAACTCCGACTGCAGCTCTACTAGAGTTACTGCTGGTCCAAAGCCCGGGTAAAGGAAGAGGATTGGGCATAGGGGTAGTGACTCCATCCCATAGAAAACTAACTTGCTAAAACAACGCTAACAAGAAAAAATAATTCAAACCAACGTTTTAGTTAGAATAAAAGATACAATCGTTTTCACTTCCACAGAAAATTGTGTTACAGATTAGGTTATGTCGATTGTGATGCGTTCTATAATAGAGAGTCTCGACTCGTGCCAAGGAAAACCTAAGTTACACGAAACGACTTTCTAATAATCCTCTGCGAATGGAAAATTTAATGGTTAAATCAGTAATAAAATAGATGCTACATTCAATAATCATCAAATCGATATTAAAAATGTTAAAATAATTCAGAAATGGTTTTCCAACTATAAAGAGAAGGGGGCAGCCAAAGAGTTCCACATTATGCTAGATCCCTCCATCCCCAATAGGAAAGAATGCCTGAATGTTCACCTAACCTAGACTCTTTATCCAAACAACCTCGTTAGACCTTGCTTATTTTCCACACAGTCTATATACACACATTCACACCGAATTATAACCCCACTAATTGATTTTACAAAAGCATATATTTTTTATGCCCACACTCTGACACATAAACTAATGCAGTTACAGGTCATACAAATTCACTTTGACAAGAAAGAACTTGATACTAATACATTCACTGGTTGAAATCATGAGTCAGTTGAAGCTAGACTACCATAGAAAACCTGGAAGCACTGGACGGTCGTTTCGTGCTAATATGGGACTCCTCAGCAGTGCGCACTGATATATTCAGACCTATTATGATTTTGATTGTACCAAATATATTCTGTATCGTTTCCTTTGTACTATTTAAACTTGTGTTAATTTAATTCTATTATTTATGTGCTCTGAAGAAGTGTCTTACATTAAGTCATGAAACATCGGAGATACAATTCTTCTACTCATTAGGATATAACAAAAAATAGATTTATTATTTTTAAAGATGAAGTTTTTCTCAGATAAGTTTTGTTTTTATTTCAAATTGTGAAGACGGCTCTCGGGTGAACTTAAGAAGGCTCTAAGAAGCTCAGAAAGAGCTGGAGAATATTCTAGAATCTCCACGTGTAGTTTATCTATTAGACGATGTTGAAGCCTTTGTATGCAGACTTTGTGACTATAATGATAATTTCGTTTTTACTAAAAACTATAAATACCTGAGAGTTTTGTACCACATTTGACACTGATTGGAATAACATTTGTTTGACTTGTCTTTTGTTTTCTAATTTACTACTTGGAAGGTTCTAGCATTCGAGTGCTGGAGTTGTACGCGGTGTATCAAGTATCTAAGCTCTAGATATAATACAAAATTAATTCCCTCACTCATGGTCGCTCAAATTTTATGCTTAGTCTATATTATTATTATTAATTATACTATTAATACTGATCAGTTTAAAGACAATTCATCAGAAAAATTCAATTTAATTCAATGAAATTTCAAACACTGGATGGCCGTTTCGTCCTAGTATAAGACTCTTCAGCAGCACGCATTTACAATCCCGCTTCGCGAGATTCGAACCCTGGACCCATCGGTCTCACGGGCGAACGCCCAACCTCTAGACCACTGAGCTGCCCGGCATCCTGCAATGTTAATGTCTAGCTTCAATCAATCCACGAAATTGAGCGACACACCCACCATTGTCTTCATTGAGTTAATATCACACAACAGACCCGGTTGAACACTGCCGGTTACTGCTTCTTACGAAAACTCAAGGAATTACCTCATTGAAACCAGTCATTAGTGAGCATATGTTGATTAATATCAGTGAAATATTAACGAAAGTTACAAATTAACATGAATTTATAAAATATAACAAACATCTTACAAAATTATCCATGGTAAAAATCGATAAACGGAAAGAAGAATTTTTGAAATGATGTAAAAATTTGCAATTATTTCAATTGTGAAAACAAATTTTTTGTAAAAAAATAAAAGAATCTAACATAAATCCATTTAAATCAATGATGGAATTTTTTTTGGCAGAGATACATACAGCTGAATTGTCTTTACATTGAAAAGAATTTTATTTCCAAAAATAAAAGAAACAAAAAGAGTGAAAGTCTTAACATCTGGTAGTTTCCTATTTTATTTTGACGAATCTAGGTCAATTATTTGTAGGCTAATTTTATTTTGATTGAGATAATGTATAGACCAATGTTAGACCATCACTAAAAACCAAGAAATATTTGATGGTCGTTTCGTCACAGTATGAGATTCCTCAGCCATGCGCATCGACAACCCCACTTATGAGATTCGAATTCAGAACCTATCAGTCTTGCGCATGAACTTTTAACATCTAGACCACTGAACTGACATTCAGCGGTGTTAATGTCATGGATGTGTATTACTGAGGAGTCCCGTACTAGGACGAAACGACCATCTAGTGATTCCAGGTTTTCATTGGTGACCAAACACTAATCCATTCATGTCTCAACAATTCTCATAACCCTATACTGATAATTTTACTTTATGTATTCTGCTTAATGCTACATTTTCTTAAGAACGGACTTGTAATAAATAAAAAATATATAGGCGTATTCATGACACTTAACTGTACATATTTACAAGTAGATGAATAGAATGTAATGGATTTAGAACAGTTTTGTTTAAAAAAGCTTGTTGCTTATAACCAGCCATGTTTATTGTCAAATTTAATCAACTACACACTATTATTGATTTCAAAATAATTATCATAATTATTATGAATACAATGGTCTTGAATGCTGTTTGAGGTGTGAGGGCAGTTATCACGTCCCGGTTACCCACATCTTGAAAGGGTTCTTCTGGAGGTACCTAGAAAAGAACATAGATTAGAGGTGGGTTTATTGACCTGAGAGCCTGACCAGAGAGCCCAAGGAACAATAGCTTGAGGTCTGTCACACCCGACCTTTTAGTGAGTAATTTTCGTGTTAGCTCCGTACTTGTTGAGACCTTACTGCAGAAGACGGATATCCATACGATAAGATGAGTTGTGAATTTTAAGAGTTAACGTTTTGTAACCCCACTACTCTTTGTGGGAAGGCAGCATTGCTATTATTCTGGTTGTGTGAAGGAAATACCTTACTGCCGTCGCACTTCTGTACAGCCAGAAGTACGACTTCGTCTTCGGACCTTGGATTTGTTGCTTTTATTCTCACTGTTCTTCATCCGACCTGTCTGGCATGGTAGGACCTTGAGGAACAATCGTTTCAGCCAGTAAAGCTCGATTGCTTCATCACCATAGGCAAGCCCGACTACCACATCAAGGTAGCGAAAAAGGTCGGTTAGACGCAGGGTATTAGAGAATGTTGGTAAATCAGTTGATGAGGTTGTGAATCTTCACCGACTGAGATGATTGGACCACGTGTTACGTATGCCTGAACACCGAATACCACAACGTGCAATACTGACTAGTGTTGGAGACGGATGAAAGAAAGTTAGGGGTGACCAAACGAAAACGTGGCATCAGTGCTTGAAGTCACTGACGTCTTGTCTGAGCCATGTTGGTAGATGCAGACTACTTGATTTGGGTTCGCGTGATTATCGTAATCAATGGTTGGAAACTCTGTGTGACATGGCTCATAATCAATTACAATAGCGTAGATGTATATGCTTTTCGCCTTCCATTGAACTGTGAGATTAAAATCGCTTCATATCTTTCTTTCTATGAAATAATTCTCTCCTCCTGTACTATCTCCTTATATAAAATCTTTCTTTTATATATCACCACCATTGAGTTAACTGCTTCTCTGAATCCAGTGTTCATCTTGCTGTGCTAATGAGATATGGCAACTTGAACAAATGCACATATGTGCTTGGTCCTACGTTGTAACTGGCTGACTGACTAATTATCATAGTGAAGTTTATTGATAAATGCGAATGATTTTAAGCTAGCTAACAATTAACCATACTAAACATACTAAAATAAAACACGTCATTTATTGAAATAGTTACAAGCTGCTTCCAAATATTATGAAGCCTTCTATAATATAATTTTATACTGTATTTGAAGGTAAAACAAAACTTGTTCTTTCATGAAATTCTTTTTGTATCTGGTTAAAAATAACCGTAAACCTTTGGCATAAAATGATGTTGCCAGCATGGAAAGTATTTAAAATTATTAGTTGTTCATAGAGTACTGTTGGATTGCTCAAATCGTTTGTAAATTGTGTCAAAGCTACAAACATTTTGAGTTCATTCCATCTTTTTAACGGTTCATTTAAAAGTAAAACAAACAAAAGGTTTATTCTGACGTTTTATGTTATGTACGGTACAGAGCTTTTCTGATTCACTCACAATGTTTAATTTTCTATTAATTAAACTGCCTCTTCAATAAATACTAAACAGTATATTTTACTGAATCATATGTTATACATATCATTCATACAAATTCTTTATAGCCAGACAGTTTGAGTTATGAGCATTATTCTTCAAAAACTTACCTTTAGAAATCATCATGATATTTTTTGAAATAACACTGTAGGGGCTGGTCCTATGTCAACCCCATGTAGGTTATTCTAATCTCTGGACAGATCAATCTATTCACTATTCTCAAGCCATATTTTTACTCTGTCGTTTATTCGCTTATTAACTCAAACTGTTTTTATATTATGTGTGCCAATTACTTACCCTATTCATCATGTGTTCATAACGTATTTTTGCCTGACTATAAATGTGGAGTTACGCTTGATAAAAACAAGTTGGCTCATTCGCTTTCTCTACCATACGTCATTTAGTTTTGCTTCGCATTTCGATCAACGATTGTTCAAAATATATACATGTTCAAACTTCATCCTCATATTCAACTTATTCAATTCTGTTATTCACAAACTCCAGTTAAGTTGATAATTATATACGAGAATTATTAACATGAATATTCCAATAGCAATCTAGTCAGATACAGGGCCACTAAAACACTTTGTACTTGCAGGCATATATATTTAGTGTATATATCAAAGCACCAATACATACTAATATATATATATAATTTCACTGATTGAAATCATGAGTAAATTGAAGCTAGACCACCATGGAAAACCTGGAACAAGTGGACGACCGTTTCGACCTATTGTGGGACTTCTCAGCAGTGTGTATCCACGGTCCCGCACTCTGTGAGATCCGAACCAAGGACCTATCAGTCTCGCACCAGGCGCACTGCTGAGAAGTCCCATACTAGGACGAAACGGCCTTCCAGTACTTCCAGGTTTTCCATAGTGGTCTAGCTTCAATTGACTCATGATTTCAATCAGTGAAATTTCTAAGATCTCCACAAAACTCCGTCTGATAATATATATAATTGTTTAGATAATCAGACACGTATTTTTCTCTATTCTTTTATTTCATAACTAAGTTTGTTTCCAAAAACTAAACATACTATAAGGTAGTTTGTTTGAAAATGTAAATTTCACCGTTACTCATCTAAAACATCATGACATTTTAGATAAACATAAATAAGATAAATCATTCTATCAAAACTTATATAAACTTTTAAAATTATTATCTCAGTTTATATTTATCCCCATTACTCATTATAGTAAACGGATTTTATTCAAAATTGTTTGATTGAATTTAATAATCATGTAAAAATAACTGACAATTGGTCATCCATTTTTCTGCTTCTTCTCCACCTCCCCATTTAGTTGCCAACCGTGTTGTGTTTTTTTTTAAAAATTAAGTAAAATATTATTATTTCCTCTTGTTTTAATTGTTAATTATAATATTTATCAATACAATTTATGATATTTTTTGTTTTAAAGGAAATTATCATTTGAGTCAGTTGTATTCAATAGTGTATCTAATTCCGATATGATACTTGCATTTAAATGTGGATAAATCTAATTCATAAAAAATAATAAAAAAAATTGAATAAAAGTGAATAGACATATGAATGTCTCATTTAATAATTAAAATAAATCAAGATTTAAATTCATATCAAAATTATATGGATTCATTGAATTGAATCCTACCTGAAGCTTCTCCATGGCTAATGCCAATCTCAAGCTTGAATAAAGGAGGAGGGTTCGGCATGGAGTTAACGATCCCATCTTGTACAAAACTAACTCGCTAAAAACAATTGCTAACCAGGAAAAATAATTCAATCCATTGGATTTGAAGATTTTCTTTAACTAGTTATTACTTGGAATATAGTATTTGTTTGATTCAGAAGATTCAGTGTGTGTGGGAAGAGTGTTTGTAACTATGATATCAGTAACAAATATTTTATTAGTTTATTTGATGTACATTTCGATCTCAATAATCATTGAATTTATCACTTATCACTGAAATGTTAGAAGCTGATATTGATACTTGTAATAAATAAATTCAATAACGAGTCAATCCACAAAAGATGAATATATGCCAACAAGAGATTGACCAAGTGTAGTCCATAACAACAATAAGAAGATTCAAGGAAACAGCACCAAGTGAGTTTAAATTTCACCCATTGCTATCAGGACTAAGTAGCTAAGTGGATAACGTGGTGGTGTTTGAAGCGAACGGTACTAGGTTCTGAAGTAAACATCAACTATGGGATGAAGGTACTCTCAGTTGACGAGTCCCAAATAAGACGGAACGCGCGTCCTGAATTTCACTGCTAGCCACTATCCATCTTTGCTTAAAATTCATTTTAAGTCTATTTATTAAAATAGGTAATGAAAAATCATAAAACTTCATCCAATTTAGTTCACCAATCTTCACCAGCTTTACGTATTAATTAGTCGAAATAGATATTGAATTGTCATATTTTCTTGCTTCAATAACACTCCTACACTTGAACGTTAAGTTGTTTAATGAAGATAATAATTTATTGATTACTAGGCTACTCAATATAACAGAAAAAATGGTGAATAATAAAATAGGCGGTAGCGAAATATAAAGCGAAATCTGTACAATTTATGACACAAATAGAATTCACCTGGAAAGGCATTGAAAATTATACATTACTTAATAGCTCTTCTGATATTCTCTTGTAATTTGGTTAACTACAGTATATGTCTGAGTTTTTATTATTTTAGCTTCCCACATGTGAACATACATATGTACATTCAATGTTAGTGTTTCAATATAAATGTGTATACATTAATATATATCGCTTTAAGTAAACGATAGTAAAATGTTCACGTAACGGTACACAAATAATCATCAGTGAATGACGAACATGAAGAACCATAATAACAAATGAGGTAATAAGTTGAGAATGTTAAATACACTACTCTTTTCTGATTTATTGAAGAAAACAATTTCAAACTGTACGATTCCTTAACCTTTGAACATCAAGTTATTTAGCTGTTTAGTGCGATCGCAGAATACGACCCTAAAGTTTTGTTCGCGAAAAACACTGAGTAAAATGAATACTCGCCATTTGACTGAATCGTCGATGAGACTATAATTTATGGACGACTTTTGAACTACGCCAAAGTGACCTTGTGTGTGTTCACCTAATAACTAGGGCTAAATTAAGGTTATAAACCTGTGAGGAATTAAAATTATCATTTACAGTTGATGATTAAGGTTAGGAATTAAATTTAGGGTTTTCATCACAAACTGATATCAGCTATAATGCCAAAACTCTATTTATCCAAATGGATGAGTGAATTTCGTGCCAAATCCGGGACATGTTATCTTGAACGTGATTGGTTCGTCCATAAGTTATAGTCTCGTCGAATCTTCTTTAAATACTCAAATAATTTTTATTTATCCTTTTACCAATAATGTTGGAATTTTCCCAGAAATATTTTTAAATACTTACCAATACTGATCTTATGTTTTCATGTAACTGATCAACCGTTGCCGCTCCGATAATAACACTGCTAATATGTGAACAGCGAAGACACCAGGCTAACAAGTTGATTCGCACACAAAGAAAAAAAGTAAATCAAATGGAATAAGCACCAGATTTTTTTAATTTTAAAGGCATAATATAGTGAAATTTTAGAAAGCTAGTTCTGAACATGTAGTTCCTGTTACACATTCAAAAATGACGGAGAAGGACGAATAGAATCAACTTATTTTATAGAGTACAGTCAAATTTAACTAAAGGTGCTCATGAACAAATTTAAAATAGTTTGTTTTAACGAAATGTTAAGCTATGTGTTTATCCGTTGTGCCAGTTAAAAAGTGTTATTTCAATAGGATGTGACGTGGTTAATTCTTGCAGTTTATTACCAATCAACTGTAACATTATTAAATTTTTAAATATTTTCAGTGTGGGAATGCGGAGATTGTTAAGTTTTTGATTCAGATCATGAAACAGTCAACGTTATACCATCTTTGAAAAGTTGAATTTACTGGACTGCCATTTCATCTTAATAGGGGACTCCTCAACAGTGCGCACCCATGGTCCCTCATACAAGATTTAAACCCAAAACTTTCGGTCTCGCACGCGAACAATTAATCTCTAGATCACTGAGCCGATATCTAAAGGTGTTAATGTCTAACTTTAACCAATCCACGAAATTGTGTGACCATCTTCCATTGTCTGATGTAGATACCTGTCTGTACCCGACGCAGATTAGCTCCATTGGTCGCGGCTTCACACCAGAACTCCAAGAATTCCTCCACACAGCTAGTCACTAGTGAGTAAATTTAAAATATCAGACACATTTTTAAATGAATAGAAGGAAAAGTCAATTTGTACTAGGGTATCTATAAAATCATAACATATTATTACATTGTTGAGACACTACTAGGATGTTGTATTCTACCCAATCTAAAATGTAAAACATTAAGTGACCGTTTTTATTGCAAAGTTATGAAGAAAAGGTTACAATATCGTTGTTTGTTGTAGCATTTTTCCATAAGTTTAAATCATTTCAATAAATCACAAAGAAAATAAAATTTGCAATTCAAATGATAAACAAACCAAACTTCCATTAAACCCAACATTTTTCTTCGTATTGTTTCTCTTTTTAAATAATAGCTATTTGTCTTATTAAATTAAAACAATCTTTGTAAATTTTCACAGATTGAAATCATGAGTCAGTTAAAGCTAGACAACCATGGAAAACCTGGAATCACTGGACGGCCGTTTGGTCCTAGTATGGGACTCCTCGACAGTGCGCATCCACGATGCCGGACCCCGCGGGATTCGAACCCAAGACCTTTGTAGATGCTTATCAGTACTCATAGTCAATAAAATCCGGCCATATTATTGATTTGAGTAAGGTAATATTAAAACTAGTCAGTAAATGACTTCACTCTCACAATTCACAGCATATATATTATCTGTATGGTGGAAAGGTATGTTACAACTTACCAATAGCTAATTGTGCACAAGTACATTTCATTCTACTTGCTATCTTACATAGTTGTTTAACTTGTTCCCTTTGATTGATACCTTTTGAACATAGAAGTTTATCACGTATATCTTCTTGATTCTAAAACCAATAAAAAACGTTTTTTTAAATATACTTGGTGTTGTTTGCTTGTATCTTCCCATTGTCATTTAGGACTGGAATTGATCAATCTCTTGTTGCATATGTGCATCCTGTGCGGATTGCCTCAATTTACAAGCATTATAAGCAAAGAAGGTTGGTGACTAGCAGTGGAATTCAAGACGGACGTTTCGTCCTATTCGGGACTCGTCAGCCAGATGTACCTGAATCTCAGAGTTGATGTCCACAATCAGGACTCAACAGATAAGCGTTTGAAGAGAACGGTACTGGGTTCGAAACACAGAGTGAACATCAACTCTGAGATGAAGGTACATCCAGTTGACGAGTCCCAAATAGGATGAAACGCGCATCGTGGATTTCACTGCTAACCACTATCCACCTTTGCTTTAAATAAAAAGTTCATAATTAATAAAAATAAATTACTACACATTTATTATTCGTATAATTCCTTAAGAATAAATCGATTTTTCATCCTCTAACTGAATGCAGAATTTCACCATTTCCTAATCCCTTATTCTTATATGAATCCTTTTAAGAACTCTGAAAATAATGACAGGTAAAATGCATTTCATCTGATTATTGGCAGATTATTCTGAATATTTTTCTTTTATACAAACATCCACATTATCTTCAGTAAGATCACATTACCAATTAAACAAAATTTCATCCTACCATCTGATAAATGGTAAACACTTTTTGCTAACTACAAAGAGTAGTTGTACGAATATTCTGTTGATAAATGCTTTTTCACTTCATTTTTCCCACCATCTACTCTACTATCTTACGAATGATCATTCAACTAAACAAATATTATCAGAAGGGGTTTGTGGAGATTTTAGAAATTTCACAGATTGAAATCATGAGTCAATTGAAGCTAGACCACCATGGAATACCTGCAAGCACTGGACGGCCGTTCCGTTCTAGTATGGGAATCCTCAGCAGTGCGCATCCACGACTTCGCACTCCACGAGGTTCGAACCCAAGACCTATCAGTCTCACGCCAAGCGTTTAACAAACTAGACCACTGAGCCAGCGTCCAATGGTGTTAATGCCCAACCTCAATCAATCCACGAAGTTGTGCCACCGTACACCATTGTCTTCAGTGAGTTGATATCTCACAACAGACCTGGCTGAACTCCACTGGTAAGTACTTCTCACTAGAACTCCAGGAGTATCTTTTGCAGTCAGTCACTAGTGAACAGATGATTATTATCAGAAGAGGTTTGTGGAGATTTTTGATATTTCACAGATTGAAATCATATTTAAATCTGTTTAGACTTGTATTTGATCTAACCAACAGATTATTATAAAATGATACTAAAAATTATCGTTTGTCTTCGTAGACTACTGTATTTCAAACTGTGAATATAATTGTTTTTGCATAAAACTTCTGTATCATTATTAAATCGATAATTAGTTTTCTGCCAGATAGAAATTTACAATCAGAAACTCACTTTTAATGTGGCTCGTGAAAAATTCGGTATACAGTCAATGTATTTTCCGGTTAAAATGCCACCACTTAACGGTGATCCTGTCATAATACCAATATCTAAAATATTTTAAAGAAAACATGTACAATATAATGATATATTATAGTCACTTACGATTGAAATTTATTACAATCAACAAATCAGTTTATGAAAACTATTGTTTACTAGTAACTATTATTGGTTAATGACTGAATAGTGACCAGTGTCATATTTTGTTTTAGGTCTTTTGATGCTAGTCGAATTCATTCAACTAAGTTACAATGTGGCTACTAAACCAAGTAATCCAATATCGCTTGTAATATGTAGAAATGTTAGTTAATTGAAAGTAGTCTACAGATAAACCTGACAATATCTCAGAATGTGAATCAAAATGAAATAGGTTCTGATTCTTTAGAAAGCATTACTTCCCTCAAGGATACAGGCAGTCTTTACTGGCATGTCTCAACTAACGCAAAACCTAGGTTGAGAGTTTTCCATTGCTTAATTCTACCAGATTAAAGACTGATAATCACAGCTATCTGATAAAAACATATATTCACCGACAGTTAAATTGACTCGAAAATACGTTATTCAATATTTAAATGACTAATGACATCATTATATATTTTGATGCAAAAACAATCCAAATATTGTTGACCAAAATATTCCACCAAGTTCCAGTATAGGAAACCCATGAATCTATCACTGCCAGCACGATATTGGAATTATTTGAATTAAGTGGATAAACGTCGATAATATTCGAACTAGCACACGACAGAAGTAATTCATACTTAGACAATACACTTCATTTAGTAGTTTAATACATGCACTGGTTTTACAAGAGACATTAGAGGTTTACAGAAACCTTTTTTGTATTCTTAAAAACCTAAGTAAACATGTAGAAACACTATCATAGTTTGAACACATCATCGGGTACTAATTTATACTCAGATTCTTTCAAGATATATAACGTGAACTCGACTGAAGTTTTTGTTTTAAAATTTTTCTATTTATAGATCCAAACTTTATATATTCTGTAAGATATTTAACTGTCTGGTTTATACTATTAAATCCAGTCTAATACTATCCACATATCAAATTTGAACATCGTGGTTAAATAAAATTTGAAATCAGAAGACAATATTTCTTTCTAAATCCATGTATACAGTAAACTAAAGAACCATGTTGTTTGATTGTATTTTCCTTAAAAAAGCTTGTACCAGAGTGCCAGGCGAAAAGTTGGATTTACTTCAAATTCATTCACTAAGATTTTATAAATATATATTCTTCCTCTTTCATGTATATCTTTCTTCTATAATCATTTGTAATCTTTATGCAAATGATTATGATATGCATAATAGATGAAGAAATTAATGAATGATGTCTGAATATCAAACCTAACTCCCAGCGGAGGATGAAATCAAGAAGAAGAGCTGGAAGTGGATAGGACACACATTGAGGAAAGCATCCAACTGCGTCACAAGACAAGCCCTCACATGGAATCCCCAAGGGCAAAGGAGGAGAAGAAGACCAAAGAACACATTACGCCGGAAAATGGAAATAGACATGAGAAAAATGGACAAGAATTGGATGGAACTAGAAAAGAAGGCCCAGGACAGAGTGGGTTGGAGAATGCTGGTCTGCGGCCTATGCTCCATTAGAAGTAACAGGTGTAAGTAAGTAAGTAAGTTGTCTGAATTACAATTTGAATTTAACATTATGCTCATTATAATTTCATCAGTTGATCAAACATGATCATATATTCTAACGTATTCATCAAATCACCTGATCATCGTCAAAATAATTTTAGGTAGACTGTGGTTTTATTCAACTAGCTGCTTTGAAAGTTTAACTATCATAATTTCTTTCTTAATTATATTTTATACACGTGAAGAAAAGAAATAACGATTTAATGAATGTGAAGAAACAATTATCGATCTTAAAATGTAATCATTATAATATCTTGCTTAGTGACAAATAGTTACCAATTTTAAAAAGAAAACAATGAATAAAACTTTATCGTTGTAACGATGAAAAGATTGAAAAATCATCATTGATTTAATTTAAATTCATTTCTTGAAAAACACCTATAGTTTAAGCTGAAGATAATGAGCATTGATTTATATGTTGATTTCAAATATTTAGCGCTCATTATAATTTTCAACGAGTTTGCGTGTTTACAGCTTATAAAGATTAAAAACAAATTATTTAGTTACAATTCAATAAAAGTTAAAATTACTTTCAGAATAGGGTTTTGTGAATATTCCATCCTGCAATATTGTAGATTGGTTGAAGTTAGATACATTTAAATGTCAACCAGCTCAATAGTCTAGTGATTAAGTGTTTGCCCACGAGTCCGAAAGTCCTGTGTTCGAGTCCTATGTGCAGGATCGTGAGTTCACACTACTGAGGAGTCTCACACGAGGACAAAACTGCCGTTCAGTTTTTTTAGGTTTTCCACAGTGGACCTACTTTAAACGACATATGAATTCAAATGTTAAAATTATTTTGTTTGATCAATGTTTATTACATAATGCAGATATTTAAATAAAAATGATAACCTCTAAGAGAACGTTTTCACAGTACTATCGCGTTTCATACACATACTTATAGTAAATTATATAGGCTGGTTTAACTATAAAATCTGATGCATTATATTTTAAACATTGATTTCATAGTAGAGAATAAAATGGTCAAATATATTTGTTTTTCTTCCTTCTTTTTCTCATATACTTACTTAGTTTTAAACAAATTTCACGCATATTCTGCAAATAATTTTTATTCAATAAATTCAATTCATTTTGATCTACAGATGGTGGAATTAAATTGAATTGTCTGGCAACTGTTTGAGCTTGCTAATGAAACAGTGAAAAAAAAGAAAGGAAATTATAAACTTTTTGGATATAAATATGGTGAATTCATACAATCTGAATAATGATGCATTAAAATAATAACTATAATTTATGGACAACCATTGATCAACGTTAAAGTTACTTTGAGAATGTCCACCTACTTATTGGGTTTAAATGAAGGTTTTAAACCAGTGTGAAGGATAAGGATTATGATTTACAAATGATGGTAAGGGATAGGGATTAGATTTAGAGTTTTCATCACGAACTAATATTAGCTAAAATGTCAAGATGTTATTTAGTCAAATGGATGAATGAATTCCACTCCGAAATTCAGGAACCATGTTGGAGATTTTAGATCCCCAGAACTCATTTGGTAAATGTTTTAATTTGTAATTTTATTTTGGAAATTCAAATTTTCCTGTTTTCGCGCCAAAAACGCTCTTTTCACCTTCATGTCGTATTTCCGACTTGGGAGAATCTTTAACGTTATAGGTTCGTCGTGTATTTTTAGTATGCTATTTTTGCTACGCTTCCCAAAGACAGTTTTATGCTGTATATATATACGTTTGATTTGTGCCTGTTATTATTCACTCGTGCTTCTGGCTTACGGAATATACCTTCCCGTTGCAAGTTTGTACTTCTTCCTCTAGTTAACGGGGCTAGGACGCATCAAATAGCTAGCTTATCGGTCTAGCCTATCGGTCAAGCCTAGCAACCTGTTATTGTAAATCTGATTGATTCGTCCATAAATTATCGTCTCGCCACAAGGATATACTTGTACACTTATTATACACTGTCTTACGGTTTGTTATAAATGTATATATATATATATATATATATATATATATATATATATATATATATATATATATATATATTCTAGAGAACACTGTATCCTAATAAAAGAAAACTCTTACAAATAGTTTAATAACTGATAAAATGACGATCTTGTATGTGCAGTTTATCAGACTAGTAAAAATATGCTGGTTGACTATGATTTGAATGAAGAACAAACAAATGACCCCTTTTTTGGTTTAAAATTCGTGGATAAGCAGTTAAAATTTTAAAAAACGTTGTATCTAAATTCACTTGCTGTTATTTACTTGTATCTTCCGATTGTCATTTAGGATTGCAACTGATCAATCTCTTGTCGGTATATGTGCATCCTGTGAGGATTGCTTGGATATAACCTGAAGTCAAGCTACATAAGCAAAGATGGATAGTGGCTAACAGTGGAATCCAGGACGTGCGTTTCGTCCTATTTTGGATTCGTCAGCTTGATGCATATTCATCTTAGAGTAGATGTTCACTCTGGGACCGTTCGCTTCAAACGCCATTGCGTTATCCACTTAGCTACTGAGTCTTGACATATGCCACCAAGAGACTGATCAATGGCAGTCCTAAAAACAATGAGAAAATACAAGTAAACAACACCAAGTGAATTTAAACTTCACCCCATTGCACAAGCAAGTGACTATCAGTAATCAGTAGCTAAGTGGATAACGCGATGGCGTTTGAAGAGAACGGTACTAGGTTCAAAACACAGAGTGAACATCAACTCCGAGATGAAGGTACATCCAGTTGACGAGTCCCAAATAGGAGGAAACGCGCATCGTGGATTTCACTGCCAGCAATCTTTGTTTATAAATTTTGTATCTAATAGGTGTAATTAATGAATTGATTGATAAACTAACCATATTATTTACAAATATTGAATAATAGAAGTTTGTTTTTAAAGTAAGTATACTGGAATTTATAAAGAATTTTAAAGATCATTTAAACAAAGTTAAATGAATAAAACAACGAAGTTGATCTAGTTGTGAGCACTTGGCTTGAATGATTTGCTGACGTTTTAGTTAACTGATAAATATACAGTATTGATAACTTGTCTATCTTATTTCAATAGATTAAATTTTAATAATCCAATTGATTTAGGAGAGTTACTTTGAAAAATGTACTACCAAGAGATAGTTAACTGAGTTTGTATATAGTTCCTTAAGTATATTTTTAATTTTTCTACCTCAGTTTCGCCCGTACTTTTTTTCTTGTTTCTCTGGCTAAGTGGATGAACAAACTTTTCAAAAGATTCCATTTTTTAGATATTTGTCATGTGTTTCTCATGCTATCCACCACAATAAAATAAAATCTATCTTTGAAACTTTAGTAATGCTGATCAACTGATTGCTGTAAGTTGAAATGTGAAAGACTTATACTCAAACCCAAGTTTTTACAATAAACTACCATGTCTCATTTTTACTTTTTAAATACATCGAATATAATTGATCAAATTCAATAAACCACAAAGCATCTAGTCAAAAAGCATATCAAGCTGAATCTTAGTGGGACATAATCAACGTTCTGATAGAATTCTCTGATCTGTATATAGTCGTTAAAGGTTGCAAAGTCTTATTTTAATATGTCAACATCTAGACTATTAAGTTTAATTTTATCATATATAAAAGAAGATGCCATGTACGTTTACAAGAATTGGAAAAATGTCTAACGGAAACATTTATTTACTTGAAAAATTAACGTAGCAAAGTGAATGTAAAAAAGAACTCTTAACAAAGAGTATGCAATGAAAGTTCCCTTTTAATAGCTCAAATATTTTTACCATCGAATACAAAACAAGAGCCGTATCCTACAATTAAAGAACATATGAAACTCAAAACAACTTTCAACCAAGATCAAAATGAGAATATTTAATACTAACGTCAACACAGTCCTACTTTACGGAGCTGAAACTTGAAGAACTAATACAACCATAATCAAAAAGGTACAAATATTCATAAAGGTTTGTCTACATAATATACTCAATGTTCATTGACCGTATATCATCAGCAACAACCTACTGTGAGTAGGATAGGATATACAGTACAGAAATCATCAAACTGCATCACGATGTAAGCCCTAACTTGGAATCCTGAGGGGAAGTGGAAAAGTGGAAAGCCATTACGTCGGAAAATAGAAGCAGATATGAAAAGGATAAATAACAACTTTAAAGAATCGGAACGGATTGCCCAGGACGGAGTTGAATGGATGGCCTATGCTCCTCCACGAGGAGTAACAGGAGTAAGTAAGTATGCCTAAATGCCTATTTCTATACTATTTATCATACATTCCGTCATGTGGAATACCATTCCACATATTTTTATATACATTATGTAATCCTAGAACATCATTTCTTTATTTTCACTAATAAGTTTCTTCAAATTCTTCTGTTTTTGTCAATCAAATTTTCAGTGATATTACTTTAGCTGCGCTTTAGTTATTACAATGTATCAACGGAAAATCTTTGAAAAATAGTAATATACTTTTTTTTTATTTTAAAAAATAAATTAAAATCTTATGGTGGGGGAGCGATTGTCAAACTAGAAGCTTTCTTGTTTTACTCCAATCAAGTAATTTTGAAAATGTAATGTGACAGTTTCAAAGAATTTCAAGATCAAGATATTAAAGAAGCTAAACTTTCTGTTTTCCAAGAATCGGACTATCTTGTTTCAGCGAGTTCCTACAGTTCCCGCTTTTTAATATAAAAATATATGAAAATAAAATATATCATCTGATTAACGTTGTACAAACTCTTTTGTCATATGACTGTCTTTCTAATCTGATAATCAGAAGGCTGATAAATATAATAGACAATAGAAAATTTTCTTTCCAACTGTTTTATTCCCATCTAAGTATTTCTAATTTATTCAATATGACATTTTAACCAAATGATTTCATGAATAAGAAACTCGTAATCTTAACATATGAAATCTTACCATAACTTCACAAGGTAACCATCCAGATGTACCCCAATAAAATGTCCAACCAAGATGAATAAGATGTGTGCAAGTTCTGACAACTTCTTCAACTGGAATCGATGATTCGTTTTGACGTGTAACAATCACAATATCTACGTATTCTAGTTGAAGTCTTTCTAAGGAAGACCGAAGACCTGTTTCACAAAATATATCGGATACATTCTTAAAATAGTGTAAGAAAAGCATTTAATAAATAAATGATAGCTGCGAATTGCACAAAACTAGACAGTAGGCACCCGCTATTGTTGATTAAAGTTCTAAGCAAAATAGTAAGTGTCGCTCCTTTTGTTAAAACATAAAGATTTCAGAGAACCAGTATTTAATTGAGTAAGACTAGTCTTTCACCTTTAAAAATAACGACTTAAAAACAGAGTAAATCTTAAATATATTACATTTAAATCATGAACCAGTTTAAGTTAGACCACTACTGACAACCTCGAAGGTAGTTTTATACATCTAAAGGGGTAAAAGTTCTCTCACACAACCGAAAGTCCTGAGTTCTAGCCCTGCATGTTAAGTTGTTGATGTGCAATGCCGCGAGTATCATACTAAGACAAAATGATTTTGGTGCAGTTTTGTTCTCTGAGCTAGATGGTTCAGTCGTGGAGCTTTCTATGTTCTCCTGAACAACATCATCAACACAAACTTCAGGTAGAAGTGAAGTGTTCAAATTTCTCCACATATGGCTCACAGTTTGTTCTATTGACCTCGATCTTGATTGGTTATTGTTGACCTTTAACCTGTCATTCTTTACTTATTTTTTTAGATTTTATCTCCCATTGATTTGATTCTTTGTGGATTCTTGATGGAGAAATCCTAACACTTTACTCCTACCTGAGGTTTGTGCTAGTGATGTTGTTTAGAATAACGATGGAAGTTCCACGACCTAACCATTCAGTTCAGAAAACAAAACCCCAATAAAATCATTCACCTGAGCCACAAAACGTCTCTACCATCTCATAAGACGAAACGACTTTTCAGTACTTCCAGCTTTTCGGCGGCTGACAAAAATGTTATCATTTATATTTTAAAAAGCCCCGAAGTAGATTTTTGAAGCATAGTACTTTGATTCACAAATGAATATCTATTGGTTAAAGCTACGCAACGTATTTCTATTGTAGTGGGCTTTCTACAAATGTAACAATATAATAATCCAGTTTATCTGACTAATCTATTTCAAAAACAGTATCACTTTCTATCAGATTTAAGTATTCACCTTTCATACATATAGTTCCCTTTATCAACAAAGATCAGCCCAGAATATGAATTGAATTCATTTTGTTAGGTCCTCATCAGTTGCTTATAACCTGTAATATTTTAAAATCAAACTTATTACAGATATTGACATACTTATAAATACAAAGGTGGTTGAAGGTGTTCATGTGCGTCATGATGTAGTGAAGATTCCAATAGAGTTAATAACGTCATTAAAATTGTTTTAGATAAATAAATAAAGTTTGAGATGGAAATTTCCAGAACATTCAACTAGTGATCAGGAATCAGAGTTAACAAACATTAGATGATTATGTAATGAAGTAACTCAAAGGAGATTAATGGTAATAAACAAAGATATGGCTTGAAATTAGTCAGTTATGAATTAGAGTAAAAAGACAGTGATATAATCAGAACTTCAGAGAGAGTTGAAATAATGAATGACGCAATAAAAAGGATGTAATATTATCAGGGCAAATAAGGACTTATTACTGTTTCTTTTTGAACATACAGTTCCCGTTTTAGACGTTTGCTTACTATAGCTTTGACAAATTTCAGAATATTGGAGTTCAGTTACTCATCGATCAACTTGAAAGACTTCAATGTATCCAATTGATATCCTGTATCAAAAAGATGTCTCGAGATGGAACAGCTGAATGCTTTCACTCCACATGACCTTAGACTTTCTGGAATATATTCTTTGGATAGCACTTAGGCTATCTTTTCTGTTCTACCAATTAAAGTGCTTGGCAAATACATATGAATTCGTAAACATAGTTGGTGGAAACATAAGAAGAGTTACCTATCAATCTTTGATCTTGTTGAATAACGTGTTTTTTGGACAAGATAATCAGTTTAGCTGCAGAACAAAAGTAGCTTTTAGTCTTATGCTGACTGAACATGTTACAGGATCACCGTTGTACTTAGGTTGGATAAAAATAGTTTTCTTTTTCATTGTAGTTTCTTTGGGTTTTTTATCTTCATGTTTTGCATACTTAATAAATTTCTATGGGTATTTATTGTTCATTGAACACCTTTTCACATTCGCTAGTTCTCTTTCTAATGTACCACTTATGCATTGATGTCAATAAATCTCTATCAAATAACCTACACTATGAATAATCAAAGTAGCTAGTAATAAGTTTTGATAGTTTGTTGTAAGAGAGATTTTCCAGAAACTACTTTACCATTCTCGATTATCTAAAATCTTACAAACGTCTATATATTACAAAATGTTTAATGTGACGCTTGCAAACGAGCTCCATCAGATTATTTTGTGAAAGTATTAAGACATGTTATTTGAATACGTAAAGTTGTTTAAATTAGTTTGTATATGGAAACTGCATAAAAATAGGACTGATTCAAAATGTCATAATTATTTCTATTTGTGCATCAGAACATAACTATACTTTAATATCAGGCTTTACTGGAATATTTTTTCAAGCCTTTTAAGTACTTTTTTTATAGATGTGTAGTTCTTTTGTAGTAAATGAGAATACAAGTGGTGAACAATGGAAAGTATTCCAACACAAAATTAAAGAACATCTTACTAAAATCTGAGAACTATACAGTAAATACATAATTTGCAAAATATCAATCTATTGTCTGAAATTTCATTGTTCTTGCATTTTCATACAAATTGCTTTCTGTTCTCGTTTTTTTCTCTCTCGACCTTCTGCTGCCAGACATTTTAATCCTGACTATCGTTATATACTACTCATGTCGAAATAAGGGACATATAGCACACTTTCAGTAAAAAGAACAGCTTCCCAATTCGTGTTGTATATATATATATTTCAAGAATATTTTGTTTATTTATTCTAAACTAAGATTATTTACGTTATTTTCAGAGAAATATTTCGAAATAAACAATAAGAAAACTTCAACAATTGAGATCATGAGTCAATTGAAGCTAGACCACCATGAAAAACATGGAAGAAGTGGACAGCCGTTTCGTCCTATTGTGAGACTCTTCAGCAGTGCTCACCCACGACCCCGCCTCGCGGGATTCGAACCCAAGACCTATCAGTCTCGTGCCAAGCGCTTAACCAACTAGACTACTGAACCGGCATTATTAGCTAATTACAACTGTTCTTTTTAATTGGTTATTGTCATTGGAAAATTTGTAGTCATTAATACAAATTCTAGCATTCTATTCATTAAGCTCGGAAGTAGTAAGAAACTATTCTTATTCGACTAATATTATATAGTGCCACGTGTTACGTATGCCTGAACACCGATTACCACGACGCGCAATGTTGACTAGTGTTGGAGATGGTTGGAAGAATGTTAGGGACAGCCAAACAAAAACGTGACATCAATTCGTAAAGTCATTAAATTTTATCTGAGCCATCTTGTTAGATGCAGACTACTTGATTAGGGTCCACGTGATTGTCGTAACCAATGGTTGGAGACTCTGGGTGACATGGCTCCGAATCAATCACAATGGTGTAGCTTTATATATTTTTTTGCATTCCATTGAACTATGAGAATAAAATCACTTTATGTCTTTCTTTCTACGAAATAATTCTTCCTTCCTGTAATTTATCATTATACGCAATCTTTCTTTTATATCAATCTACCACTGAAATAACTAATATTATGAATTTAGCGTTCATCCTGTTATGCTAATGAATATATGGCAACTTGAACCGATTCATATATATGCCTAATCTTACGTTGTAGCTGACTGACTGATATAGTATCAGCGTTAATAATAGAAACTAATAGTCTAATAAAATAATTAAAATTTACTTCAACATGTATAAAGGTTAAATTGAGAACAAATAAAAAGGTGCATACTGTGAAATAACCACTGTATTTACTGTAAAACCAATAATTAAATGAATGAATAAGGTTAACTTATCACTAAGAAGAAACATTTTCAAAGTACAATGACATTGATAAAGTTAATAAATATTTTTACCTTTTCATATGATCATTATTTGACCTATTATTAGTCTATCATCATTTGTTTGTTTTTTTTGTTTTTGAAAAAAGTACACGTTATTTTTATTACATAATTAGATTACACAATATTTCATAAGAACTTTGTTGTACTTTTTATATCTAATGTAATCTATATAAAATAATGATAGTGTATCACATAAATAATCTAATAGTGATGTGTGCTACTAATGTCAACAGATATAAGTAGTATGTGTCACTAATCGAAAATGAATTGCCTGGCAGCAAAAGGTTAGGAAGATTGAAGAGAGGAAGACGAGAACAGAGAATGGTTGTTATAGAAATGAAGGAACAATAAAGTCTGAGACGATTGACTGATATTTTGCAAATGAAGTATTTAATTTATAGTTCTTAGATTTTACTAAAAGATTCTGTAAATGTTGTATTACGATACGTTTGGTTGTCCCCACTTATCTTCTCGTTCACTACACTATTATCAGGTCGTACAGAAAATAATTTTATTGTTTAATTTTTAATGGCACGTGGATCTGACTTCAATTAGATCGTATGAATGTTTGTTATCGCGGATAGGCCATCGCTCATTTAATCAAGCGTTAATCAATATTTATAGTTACAGACATGTGATGAGTAATGGGATAAGAAATGTACACACAACTACGAGCTCATATAAAAGGAGTCAAGATTGATAAGCGAATAAATAACAAGGTCAGAATATGACTCAAGTACAATGAACAGAATGGGATGTCCGAAAGCTAGAATAAGGTATATAGGCTTAACATAATAACCGACACTACAAATCAGATTATCATACTTACTTAAATACATTGTAGTATTTGGGAATAATTAAAGGAATTGAATTGAATAGATAATCAAATTAATTTTTAAAAAAGTCATTATGACTTTAAACCTCAATCACTTAGTACGATGACAGGTAAAACCTACAATTTATAAGAAAGGAATAAATTTACATTTATAAATGCGAATCTCTCAATAAGCTAATGGATGTTCTACACTTTTAACTTTGAGTGGAATATGAAACATTTATTATATTCGTTCTCTTCTTCAGTATTATCAAGTTTAAATCCATTATATTTGGAAAAACAAACAAGCATTCGATCTGCACTAAGGAAGACTTGACACACATTGCATTGATCACCACCCAGTAATCAATCAATTGTGAATACATCTCAGTCCTACAGAAAGTTGGTCGCGGCCTGAATAGTCAAGTGGTAACGTCTCCGACTGTGAAGCTGTGTGACACGGGGTCGAATCCGTCAAGGAGCATTAGTTCCCTCAATATTACAAGTACACCTTGCTGACGAGTGCCGAGTAGCACGAAACCTAGGTCTAGGATTTCCTGTTGACTACCTCTAACCACCATTCTAAAAAACAAGTGTCTAGCAAAACAATAACAATTTTATATATAAATTTATAAAACATGTAGTAACACGTAGAATAGTGTTTACCTTCAAAAAGATGCTTTCTTGAAAGACCTTGTTCAGTTTCAGCACTAAAATAAAAGACATATAGATTTAATCAGTAAACAAATATTGGAAATAAAAATCGGTAATGAAATTTAAATAGCATAAGGTAGAAATGATGATGTGTTAACTTAACTAAAGAAGTATTAATCGGTATGAACCTCAATACATTTTTAAAGGGTCCGATTTATTCTGTTATTTTTTTAAAAGATTGTTAGAGTGTACTCAACTTGATTAAAATACACTAGTGAGTTTTAATGATAAGCCAGAGCAAATGAAATCACACCTGATGAACACATTCGTGTTTATTTGAACAGAGTTACTCAGTAATGAAAGTTTAGAAGTTTGAAATGACATGTATCGAGTCCAAGCCTCAATGTAGATATCAACATTAAGATGTCAGCATTAAAGTGTAATACACTTAGACACAATTTATGCTTTATTTCAGATTGCTTCATAGTTTATTTGTTCTTTACGTGTAATGTATTTTTTAATAGAGATTCAAAATTAAACTCTTCATAAATTTCAATAATGAGATTTTCAGAGCAGTAATTGAACATTGTACGTAATAATGCCATAAAATGTTAATCTTTTATACATGACAACACTATTAATCACAATGTAATTAAATATAAATGCTATCTGAATCAGTAATCACTAAAGAACTTTATTATGAAAGCCAAAACAATAACGGTATAAAACTACATGATTCGCTAAGATGTTTTTCATTTAGAAACTTTACAAATGTTACAAGTAAAAATGAACATTCAGATTTTTGAGTACTTTATTAAGTCATTATCGTTGGTTTGTTTCTTATATACAACGAAAACTGTTTACATAAATATCAAGATTCCTTTTTATATTCACTTGATGCTGCTTCACTTGCATCTTCCCATTTTTATTTAGGACTGGAATAGATCAATCTTGTATTCCACTGCTAGCAACTATCCATCTTTGTTTTTTAAAAATTTCTTTTTAACTTAAATAATGAATTTGGGTTAAAGTAGGTATCATTATCAAGGTTTGACGTGATAATTTCTAATACATTTAGCATTGGGTAGATTGTTATAAATCAAATAATATATTTGTAATATCCTAATGAGAAGAAAAAATAGATTTTCTGACGTTTCATGACTCAATGTAAGTCACTTCTTCGAAGAACAAATAACCAAATCAAAATTGATCCAAGTTTAAATAGTACAAAGGAACAACACAAAAATATTATATGTGACCTGTTCAGACCTGTTTTTTGATTGATTGATTGGATCAATTTTGATTTGGTTGTTTATTCTTTGAAGAAGTGACTCATATTGAGTTACTGAACGTCAAAAAATTTATTTTTTCTTCTCATTGAGATATTACAAATGTATTAATTTAATTATAATTCGGGTTGAAGTGTCTTTTACTTCAGCCAGAATAAAACGTTTTTAACAACAAAATAAGATGTCGCTTGAAAAGATAACTACTATCTCTTAAAATTAAATGTTCAGCTATGAGAAAATAAACTTTACAAATGGAAATTCAAACTACTTAAATCACTACACATCAGTAATAAATGAAATTATAAAATAGTATTTTGTGAATGTTAAACAAGCAATACATTCAACATAGCTGGATAATCAAGCTTATCTAATCCGCAATCAAAAATGAAACAACATTTATATTTGCCTTGAAATTCTGACAAATCCATTTGTAACAGGCAATAATGGAAGTTTGAATGTATTGAAATATTTAAACTTCTAATAAAGAATTGATTAATGGTTACCAGTGTTATATCATGTTTATGTTTTAATGCCTAATGACTTATGTTGACTTTGCTACACTATAAAATATTATGTTCATAGATTGTGTCTTTCTAATTTTTTTTAATTTTAGATATTAAATCAAATCAGATATATCAGATAATTTAGATCATGTTGACGAACTTTCATTGAGTGGTGATAGAATTTGCTATAAGTTGCTGATTTTGATAGATTGCATTATGAAAAGACATCATTGTAGTGAATGAGTAAGCAAGTGGGGACAATCGACTGTATTTGAATACAAAATTAAGGAATATGTTAGTAAAATCTGAATACAATGCAGTAAACACTTCATTTGCAGAATGTTAATCAACTGTCTCAAACTTGACTGGTTCTTTTACAAAATGTAGATCAGTCGTAACCAACTTCATCATTCTTTCATTTCCATACTAATCATTCTCTGTTCTCGTTTATTTCTCTTTGATCTTCTTAATTTTCTGCCTACAGAAATCTCACTTTCAACTGATGATACATGTTACACATATTTATTGATACCATGAACACACACCACACTATGTCTTTTGATATTTATTGAAAATGTAGATGCGTCCAACAATTTTATATCAATTTCAATAGTTAAGATCATGAGTCAGTTGAAGTTAGACCACCATGAAAAACCTGGAAACCTTGGACGGCCGTTCCGACCTACTGTGGGACTCCTCAACAGCGCGCATCCACGGCCTCGCCCATTGCGAGATTCGAACTCAGGATCTACTGGTTTCGTACGCGAGCACTTAACCACTAGACCACTGAGCTGGCCGGCATCCAACGGTGTTAATGTCTAACTTCAACTAATTCACGAAATTCCATTGTAGTCTAGCTTCAACTGACTCATGATCTCAACCATTGAAATTACTATAATATCCGCAAAACCCATCTGATATTAATTTTATATCAATTAATAAAAATATTTGTAGAACGGTTCATATTATGATCAAAAACATTTATTTTTACTAAAGAAATTATGGAATAATGACGTATATTTCCGACTGATTCAAAATCATTTTTATCCAGCCTTACGTCAATTCAACAATTTCACAATCACTTTAAAGTAATCAGTCTTCAATATATACCAAGTGATCCAGCTTGCTTAGTTTCAGTGAAACTATTACCATAATATAAGGTTATTCTTTTCTGTCACTAATTAATATTCTTTAGCGCTAAACGTTGTATAAAGTTGCACAAAGAGAACGACAAAATATCTTTAAAATAGGAATCAATATATAGACACTTACATACTGGCACAATAAACATTTTTTCCCGGTTACTTAAACAACCATTTTAGCTCATGTCTGTCAAAGAATACTCTTAGAAAATTCAATTAAAGGTGATTCGAAATAGTGACAATCTTTATTTTCTCTTTAGTCAGACAGCTAAATAATCAGCTTTTAAAAGCTTTAATTTTGTTAAGTTCATTGAAGTAACTAAACACACTGTATGACAACTTGTAACTTAGGTTCGGTTCATGTTTTTCTAAAACAATTCATATATATGTTATCAGAATTATTAGGATTAATGATAAATAGGAAAGACGTATTCTTTATTCTTCCTTGTCATTAAGAGAATTTGATAAAACAATTTTAAACAGATTTTAATTAGTCGATTCATTGGAATACACAATGATAATATATCACTTGTATGGATAGTTGTAAATTTGTTTGTTAAATCACAAGCGTATATTTGACCATGTCAAAGAGTCAAAGATGATAACCATACAGTCACTTTGTTATCTATCTAGAACAAAGAAAACATTGTTACTTCTTGATTCGTATAATTTCAAATTTTACAAACAACATTTATTATAATGAATCAATCAATCATTGTTAATATTAAATATGATACTTACTCTCCACTTTTTGACAATCTACAGCATACTATGAAACTGGATCTTCTGAAAGGGGAAAAAATATGTTACAGTCAAGTTCAATAATTTTAAAAAAAAATCATATTACGTCATCCATTTAGAAAAATCCATAGCAACACACTTAACCTTGATAAGAATCTCATTTGCAAAATGGAAATATGATCTGTAAAAAACTATTGATTTTTGTTTTTAGAAAAGAAAATTATCCAAAGTAGACAAGATGCACAAAAATACCTAAAATTTACTGAATATCAGACAAATTTAATTGTATATATGGAAACTTTTTAACCAAGATTTAAAATCTAGACAATACAGATGATCATACAAAATGTACTATAGATCTAATTACAAAATGTCATCTAAGTAATTGGGACTGAAACCTCGATCAATTTTCTTATAATGACAATTAAATTTACTCTAAACATCAATTTTGAAATAAACAAGTATCTTAAGGGTGTTGATGGTAACTTATACAATCAGTAAATAAACAGTTATGAAACTTTATTCACATAGTTAGTTCACAGTTATATAATATATCCTTGTGTGCCAGAGTAATATTACATTGGTTTTTAGGAGAATAGGACGTCATCCAGGCTTTCATGTGACAGCCGAAACAGTAAATCTTGATTCCGTTCAATAGGAGAGCCAGAAACCGCTCAAGCATTATCCAAGCAGTACAGCTCAATCCCGCTTCACAGGAGATATAGACACCATATAGGCTTTAACGCTATAATCTGAATAGTACAAAGCAATTTTGTGAAGCAACCATACAGGTACCCAGCACCCTGATGAACCATTCGCACCATTCATGTACATATTCACATCATATGTATAATTATTTCGATCATTGATCGCGTTACTTAATTTTACACAGCATGAACAGGCCTAAGTTGACCTATTCCACTTACATGACAGTCAAACTCATCAATGTTAGCAATAGTGATATGCATTGAAATGTCCCAATGACTATGGTCCTTGAGAACAATGAAAAGTAACCACTAGTATGAATGAAATTGGTTAACCAGCAAACGATTTTTGTGTATAAACGGTCAGCAAAACTTGCCAAAGTAATACTGAACCATCCACAATATCAATAGCGGACCTCCAGTCTCATATGATACGTTAATCTCTACTTAGCAATTTAGCCTAGCTTATAGCTTATACTGCATACGACACATATATAGGGTAGCAAACGAAGTAAACCAGCCTGAAGCCTTAGGGCTTAAGAAACGCTTAGAACCCATTGTCATGCGTTGAAAAACAATTACGAGGCCACTAAGATCATTTTCATGGCATTTGTGAAATTTTCATTTTCCCAACCTTTCAGACCCTTTGTTAGGGGTAGTATCCCTACGAGATTTTATAACTTCATCTTAAAAAATGGCGAAGTGTTATCTAGTTTAAGAATAACAAATATCGCTTGACAATGTTTCCATTGATTCTAATAAACATTTCTATCCTTAAGTTATGTTCAGTTTACTAATTACCGTCTCCCACGTTTACAGCCACGTTTTGGTTTAATCTTGTGTAGATATTATTTCCTATTTTATGGTGTGATGAGATCAGTTTGGCTGGTATATAAATCAAGCATGTTTGAAATGAATGGTTTACATAGTGGGAGCTGTTATTGACCTGCTGGACTCAACTGGACCGGGCTAGGCGAACAAAAGTCCATAAGATGGTGGTTGGAGGTAGTCAACAGGAAATCGTGGACCTTGGTTTCGTGATACTTCGCACTCGTTAGCAAGATGCACCTGTAATCGTGAGAAAACCAGTGCTCCCTGACGGATTCGATCCCGTGTGAACAAAGATCAATTAGGACGCTAGGTCGCTCATACCGGTCGAATGTCATTGCTTTGGTACTAAGATTGTATAAATCGTATTTTGATTGGCGAATTAATCACTTGATAATAAGCGGTCCTTAAAACCGCGAAAAATTGGCGATTTTGCGAAAAATTTGTAAGTTGTATATTATCCCGTAATAATTCAAATCTTTTCAAATCAAATTCATCCCTACCATACAACCCATTGGCTATCTGGAAACGAAACATTGTTTTACAAATCTTTCAGAGAATAGTAGTCCATAGTTATTCGGAAAGCTTGATTATTATTTTATCTGTACAATTACAAACAGTAAACTAAAGAATCAAAATGATCTGTTATGAACTGAAGCATCTGTTTGATTCCCTTTTGGTAATGTCTTATTGTTCATAATAATAAATGCCTTGATAAAAGCAATTTATTTGTGAGGAGTCCCGTACTAGTGCTTCCAGGTTTTCCATGGTAGTCTAGCTTCAATTGACTCATGATTTCAACCAGTGAAATATCAAAACTCTCGACAATACCCCTTTTGATAATAATCAGCTGCTCACTAGTGACTGACTTCAAGAGATGCTCCTGTAGCTGTTACCAGTGGAGTTCAGCCAGGTCTGTTGTGAGATATCAGCTCACTGAAGACAATGGTGTACAGTGACGTAACTTCGTGGATTGATTGAAGTTGGACATTAACACCGTTAGATGCCGGCTCAGTGATTTCATCTAAGTTTGCTTATTGGTAAATATATAATCCAAGGAAATTTTAACTAATAAATATAGTTACCAAGAGAAGAATCCAAATGTCTATCATGACTAGAAACAATTTTGTTAGAAAAAAAATATTTGAATCGATGAAAAAGCAATCGAATGAATAAAATCCAGTCTGCAAGTTAGTTGCTATGCTATATGAATTTTGTTAAGTAGAACCATGTGCTGAAATATCTTAATATCTCAATCAGATTTATCATATGTTGTCAAGTACAAGAAATGAATCTAAAAAGTTAAGTAAGAACAACATTAGCTTATAATTAAGCAAACATATACATAGTTTCATTTCTTTCTATATGTTACATTTGTTTTTTTAAAAATATCCATTTAGTGATGACAAACATTTTGTTGGTATAGAACAATATCTTTTTAAAGACGACAGTATAACAAGTAAAGTAGATTTACTTTTGTTTAGATCAATTTATTTGGTAAGAATAGTAAGTCTTTGTTGACATTTTAATTTTTAGTACAAATGACATGCAAATTACCACTATGGTATAAGTTTGACATAACTCAAAATTCTGAACATAACTACTACTTTAATTGTTCTTATTTTGTGTTGTACTTTACTAACAATCATTGTTATCGATTACATTTCATGTTGTTATATTTCTGTATATTATACTTATATTGAAAGGTTATGTATTTTATCTTTCCTATTCGTGTACGAATCAGAAAACCACTTATTCAAGTTTGAAATTTGAAGATTTTCAGCAATAACGATAGTAGATTTTTAAATAACAAACAAACAGTTCCATATTTTTCAGTAGAAATCGATAGTAGCTAGCAGTATAACTTAGAACGCGAGTTTCATTACAATCGGGACTCATCAGTTGGATTTACTTGCACCAAGGGGTTGATGTTCATTCCGCAATTCGAATCCACGAATTTGCCGAAAGATACTGAATAATTACGGATCTGGAACATTATAAGAAAGGTTTAAGTAATCAACACAAATGAATTAAGTAGTTCCACAGTTCTGGTTCTCTTTTTTCCTTAACTATTACAAATCTTATATCAGTGTTCATGATAGTCAAAAATTTAAATTTGGAATGTAAGTCATATACTTTTACTTGTTTTTTTTTCGTTTGCTAGAGATGTTCTGGTAAACAATATGAAGAATAAAGGAATAAATAACTTTACAGCAAACAATTAAATTGTAAATATTTACAGATTATGAGCAAATTAGTTTGCATAAAATTAACTATTACACAAGTTTCCTCAACAACAAAAAAGTTTTTCGATTATTTCTGCTCCGACAGACTTTTTTCATTCATCGTAAAGTTTTGTGAAGCAAACGTACTATGTCTTGTTTTTTCCGAAATATAGGCTTGAATGAAAATACACTAACCAGTGAGTTTCGATTTTGCAATATTTTACATTACAATAGGTTTTGAACCCTAAATAAATGTACATGAACACATCGTATGATTAGCTTGGATAGTTGACATATAAGAACATATCTAAAAAGCTTCATTGAAACAGATGCGATGTTATTAAACCGGTGTCACAGAGGATTGATCAGGAGGAAAACAGTTAACAGATCTATTACGCAACTGTAGAAAATTTCAGTTACAACCACCTGAAAACATGATGTAATTTCTAGCACAGTTACGCTTCGACTGTATTTGTGTTATGACAAATGGCTGTTTTATTGGCTTGGACGTTTATGTCTTAAATTAATAAATGTTGTGAAATAACAACACTAAATCCACGTACTGTATAAGGCTATAAAATATTCACGTTTAACTAACGATTTCTGAGACTACTTACAAGGATGATAATTACTCTTAAAATCAAAGAAATGAATATCATTTAATAATAAGTAGTAAGGGATACCATTTTTGAGATGTTTAAGTTTACAAAAATGGCTTTTTAAGGTGAGAACACCCTCAATTCTCATTCACAATTTTGACCTTGCACCTGACTACCAACAAAAATGAACCAAGAATTTATTTACACCATCGTGATCCATGATGAAGGGTGTGTTACGTTATCTGTCGTTTTTGCTAGCTTACATGAAAAACGTAAAGGTTTTTATGACTAAAATACCATTCCACCATGCAATGGAACTGTTAATAGTATGGCAGTCTGTCATGATGTAAGATAACTTATAACACAACAAAAGACATACCTCCAATAATGTCTATAATCAAATTATTTCTAAATATCTATAATTGAGTGACTGAATAAACGAAAACACAATCATAATTATTTACTACGATACACCTAGATGACTTGAAAGCCTAGAGTTTATCCCCAGCCGTTTTATAACTGAATATTTTGTCTTACATATTTGATACTTATTTCATCCAAATGTAAGATCTAAAAATAAATAGACTTCAAAAGTTTGTTAAATTGGTCGTTGAAAAAAAAAATGCTTTTCCCACTCAACTTAAAGAAAGTTTTTTTGTGAAAACTTAGTTATGTATTACTAGAATAAACGTTTTCTTAATGTGACTGTGTATTCTTATTTTCATTCCACAGACATTTTATTGATTTTCATTGTACATATTATAATGTATATTAAAGCATTCTTGTCACGATTTTTTTTTATACAGATAGTATAAGAAGCTGCTGAAAATCTTTATTAAATATTTACAATTAATATCAGAAGGGGTTTTGTGTATATTATAGTAATTTCAATGGTTGAGATCATGAGTCAATTGAAGCTAGACCATCATGGAAAACCTGGAAGCACTGGATGGCAATTTCGTCCTATTGTGGGACTCCTCAGCAGCGCACATCCACGATTACGTATCGTGAGATTCGAACCCAGGACTAATCAGTCTGAGGATTCCCACAATATAACGAAACGTCCTTCCAGTGCTTCTAGGTTTTCCATGGTGGTCTAGCTTCAAATGATTGATGATCTCAACCATTAAAATGTACAATTAACTTTAAAAGACTAAACATGTGGTTTTATGTAATTTCAGGTTGTGAAATACATTAAACCAACTTCTTAATTTATCACTTCACTTGATTAAACCTTCAATGAACGGTAAAGGGAGGTTAGATTATGAAAGCTATAAGTTTGTTCCATGGATGAACTAAATAAAATAGTTCTACTTTGAAAATATATAAATTATCAAAACGTTTACATTATTTGCTAATTTTTATCTCAGATTACGTAATCTGTAGTACTTATATTTTAAAACACACAAATAAAATTTGTCTGAAACTATTTGGTTAACATTTAATTACACAGATTTACATCATGAGTCAACTGAAGCTAGACCACCATGGAAAACCTGGAAGCACTGGACGGCCGTTTCGTCCTAGTATGGGACTCCTCAGCAGTACGCATCCACGACCCCGCACCCCGCGAGATTCGAACCCAAGACATTCAATGTTTCCACTCTACTATTTAAATTACATTAGAAACATTAGAAAAAGCAATTTAATTAATTAATGATGAGGTAATTAAAAATCCCTTAAGAATATTTGAAAAAACATAGGATTATGGAACGAACAAATGTTTTGGAAACCTTTATTATCAACCTCTGTAGTCATACTGTAATGTATGCTACTAATGTTGGCATATATAAGTAGCATGTAACATTGATCAGAAATGGAATGCCTGATAAAAGAAGGTTAAGAAGATTGAACTAAAGAAAATATAAAGGAATTGTGAATTAGCAGAATCATAAAGGATGTAATGGACAACTGATGAAAGATGTTTAGATGAAGTATTTAATGTATGTTTTTCATAATTTACGAAGGCACTCTGTAATTTTGCACTTAATTATAAATTGGTTATCCTCATCAAGTCTCTGTTCACTATAATACTTCAATAATTATTATAACTGAATGGCTATAATAAGACATGCTACTAAATTGAACAATGTTATGTTTTCAACTAAGTTGAACTTTTTGCATTCATTATTAATCAAGTATTCTGATGGTTCATGTTTATAGTTGAATAAAGTAAAGACAGTAATTATAAATTCTATCAATACAAACGAGTAGTTTCATGAATAACTGTTATTAATAGTTACTATCGAATAAAATAAGTGCAAAGCACTGCTGGTCATTTTCATCTTTAATTCACTGATTTGTAAACTTACCGCCAATTTTTAGTACTCAATATTCTACCCAATGTTCTTTCGGCCCTAAAATCAAATTAAAACAAAATAATCTTCAATATGTATTTTCTATAATTCGAGAAACTATTACCTTATACCATTTACAATTTTTAGACGAGCCGGTTTCGTGAGGGTTGGTGAAAAACTTAAGGTTGAATTAAATTACAAACTAATCTCAGTTGTTAATTCATTAAAAGCCAAGCAATAGACATTTATATTATTCTAGATCAATATCCTATAATAAGCTATATCAATTATTCTACACAACAATGTAACATATCTTTCAAATGTATATATTACTTCAGTTTTCTTTGATAAGTATTTTCCGTGCATGGAAGCCATCTCACAGACTCGTTCGAAGTAAAGACCGGTGTCAGTCAAGGTTACTTACTCTCATCCTTTCTATTTCTCCTGGTGATCGACTAGACTATGAAGACGTCAACATCTCGCGGGAAGCACGGGATACAGTGGACAGCTAGGATGCAGCTGGATGATCTAGACTTAGAAGATGATCTAGTTTTTCTATCACACACGCAGCGAAAAATGCAGGAGAAGATGATCAGTGTAGAATCAGTCTCAGCAGCAGTAGGTCTCAACCTACACAAAGGAAAAAGCAAGATTCTCCGACACAACACAGCATGCACCAATCAAATCACACTTGACGGAAAAGCTTTGCAGGATGTAAAAACATTTACATATCTGGGAGTAGATGTGAAGGTGCGGATTGGCAAAGCAAGAGAAGCATATCTGCAATTGAAGAACGTCTGGAAATCGAAGCAACTGACAACCAACATCAAAGTCAGTAGTTTTATTACAAATGTCAAAACAGTTCTACTGTATGAGGTGGAAACCTGGAGAACTACGAAAGACATCATCCAGCAGATTCAAGTGTTTACTAAAAGTTATCTCTGCAAAATACATCGGATCCGTCGGCCAGGCACTATCAGCAACAATCTACTGTGGGAGAAAACAAACAAGATCCCTTCGGAGGAAGAAATCAGGAAGAAGAGCTGGAAGTGAATATCATACACATTGAGAAAAACATTCAAATGCGTTGAAAGATCAGCCTTTACTTGGAATCCTCAAGACCAAAGGAGGAGAGGAAGACTGAAGAACAAATTACGCCGATAAATGGAGACAGACATGAGAAGAATGAACAAGGATAAAGGAAGGCCCAGGACAGGGTGGGTTGGAGAGTGCTGGTCAGTGGCCTATGCTCCATGAGGGGTATCAGGAGTAAATAGGTAAAGTAAAATAGAGTGATTATTGCAGACAAATACTGTTTCAAGAACATCTTCAGAATACCAGTTGAGCTAAATTTAAGAAGTAATAACCGTAAATAACAATGATAAACAATCATATATGCCTAATGTTAGACTAAAGCTAATTTATTTAATTGGCAATTCATCATCAAAGAGTTAGTTATGAGGAATGAGTAAAAAATTTTTATTTTACTACAGATTAATGTTTAAACTATGTACTTTCGATTTCGGCACTTAGTTACGTGATGCTTTGTGGGTTACACTTACTTGTAATACAATTATTCATATTTTATGTTTATTTTCATAACAATTGACGGTTATGATATTTTAAGTTATCTTTTTATTTTAATTCATCAGCTTCGGACATATTACTGATCAGTTTAAATGGTCTAAATGGTTAGTTATGGTGTGTTCATCCGGGTTACGTGATAATTGAGCTCATTTACAAAAGGTTGTCTAAATTTCGATTTCTCAATTTCATATGTCTATGAAAAGCGAGCTTTTTGCGTAGCCTCAAACCAGTATCTGGCACGTGTATGTACATACAAAAGACATCAACATTGTACCGTAATATTCCCAGTACATGTGGAAACACCACAATTATTTCTCTTCATATACCTCAGAGAATTCCTAATTACTTTCAATATTTTCAGGTACTAAGATGTTTTTTTCATTTGCATGATGATGAACACGGTAATACTTCAGAGTTGTTCAGTGACTACAGGTAACAAACTTGATCACTATACTTTATACTCATCGTTTTGTTGACTACAAAGAAAAATTCACTAACTTTTTATCATGAACGGACTTTAATATTTACTTTCATTTTGCTTCGATTTTTATCGACGGCAAGTAATTTCATCAGATTGAACGACTAATCTAGAAAACATCACTTAGAGTAGCACAATCCATGGTAACTAACGCGGATGTTTACTAGTGCTATAATATATGATCTACATGTTAACTAAACTTTATTCTCGTATCAGTCAACTACATGTGTGATTTTATTACTGCGCCGAATCAAGTTTTATTTCAACCATACTTATTAACCCTTTTAACCAAACATTCATATTTCAGATTACCATGTCAGTTGAAAAAATGTCCAACAAAAATATCAAATTTTATGCTGAACATTTTTGGGCAACAAAAACGAATAACTATAAGTGAAATATGGTCGAATCATTATGAAGCGCAATGTTCATAAAAATATTTAAAAAAACGTTTAATGACTAAGAACTACAATACATGTTTTTCAGTCACTTAACTTACTCGCCATTTGAATAAGCTTCTCCAGTCTCAAAAACATTAATTCCATTAGTGTAAGCTACTGTAACTATCTTCTCAGCTATCTAAAGTTTTAAAAAAAAACGTTTGAAACACTTATCTTAATTGTTATAAGAACTGAAATTTGAGTCCCTTCTTGTATACTACAATATACAATTATATTACCATAAAACTATAATCAATTAAACAAATGTCAATGTTTTAATAAATTCTTGAATATATTCCTCTCCTTTATCGGAAATAATTGGTTTTGCCAAATTCTCGGTTCATTACACTTTCGATTGATTGTTTAGTACACTAGGACATATATCAGAATGGGTTTTTGTGGAGATTTTAGAAATTTCACTGGTTGAAATCATGAGTCAATTGAAGCTAGACCACCATGGAAAACCTAGAAGCACTGAACGGCCGTTTCGTCCTAGTATGGGACTCCTCAAAACCCATCCTGATAATAATCACCTGCTCATTAGTGACTGACTTCAGGAGATACTCCTGGAGTTCTAGTGAGAAGTCGTTACTAGGACATATATGTTAATTTTTCACATCAACGTTTTGTCCAGCTAACTTGTCTGGACTTCTTCAGGGTAGGAAATCTGTGCAGAGTCTTATTATCACAGTTTTGTCGTATCATTTAAAAAAGTAATTATAAGCTCTTAATAAGTATTCTGGTTAATTCCCTAAAGTAATCTAAAGTGCCGACATATAATTTAAAAGAAGTTATGCAACACTAAACTCAAGCAACTTAATGGAAATTACGCATCGTTGCTTGGTATAAATTTGTTGAAAATTATTAGGATACATATCAAACTAAAGATTTTAACCGAAGAAATCTTTTATCATTCACTTCCCTATTTAATGTATCAATAGATAAATTAATGTAATAGAAATATAAACTTAATCAGTTTCTTCCAACTTAACTTAAGCTAATAGTCTTATGCTCTCATAAACAAAATAGAAAAGAGTTTTTTTATCAATATGCCAAAATCCTTTTTTTCTTCGGCAATAACCCCCTACACCATCTCTTATCAATATCTTATAATGACAAAATAATGCAAAACTGGATGGTTACAATAACACAACAAAAAATGAAAGAATAGTTGTGAGTGATTTTCATTTCGGATAACTAGCAATCATAATTGCATGATAATAAGTTTTTCGAATTTATGAACGATATCTTACTGTGACTTAACAACCTGTAATTGTTTTCCAAAATATAATCCCATAAAAGTAAAAACTATAACTATACCTATGCAGTTAAAAATTAATCAATAAACAAAATGTAATCGTATTCCCAAGAGATCATCATCAAAATAAACTGTCTAAAAAAACCTACTTCATCCGGTATTTGATTACCGAAAGTCACATCTGTACCTGGAATTAAAATACAATGAAATTAAATGGATAAATATGTAGGAGAAAAAAAAACACAATTATGTTAATATGAAGAAAATATATTGATGTAAGCTAATGACTGTTTTGTCTTTCTATATATAAACAAAACAATTAGAAATGAAAGACAATCATTTGAAATACTAAGTGAATGATAAACAAAATAATATGACCAAAGATGGATAGTGATTAACATTGGATTCCAGGGCACAGATTCCGTTCTATTTGGGACTCGTCAACTGGATACACTTGTATCCCAGAGTTGATGTTCATTCTGGGACTCAGACCCAGTACCGCTCGCTTCAAGCGTCAACAAGTTATCCACTTATCTGCTGAGTTCTGATAGCCATCTGCTTGTGCAATGGGGTTAAGTTTGAATTCACTTGATGTTGTTTCACTTGTATCTTCCGATTGTCACAAATAGGACGAAACGCATGTCCTGGATTCCACTGCTAGCCAAGATCCATCTTTGGTTAAGAAAAGCTTGTGACTTAAGGCTATATCGAGGCAATCCACATAGGATACACATATGCCAACAAGAGACTGATCGATTGCAATCCTAAATAACAAGACCTGGTTCTAGACTACATTAATACAATAATCTACTATCATGGTAAACTATTTGATCAAACCGATAAACTGTTTTTTACTCAAACATACAGAATATACATGATTATATGTGATAGCTAGTTAATGCCAACAACAGCCTTCACTATGCGAATCGAATCATTTATTTCAGACACACTGAGTTTATATATCAACCAAACTGACCGCAACGCACCATAAAATAGGAAATAACATTCATACACAATAAATCCAAAAAGTGGTTGTGAACGTGGGAGACAGTAATTAATGAACTGAGTATAACTTAAGAACAGTAAGTCGTATAATAATAATAATCTATAGGTCAGAATGGAGCTTATAATAAATTCGTGCAAGGTCACAATCAACGGAAGAATGTATGTGTTTTGGTACAGTTCAACAAACAAGTACGGTAAAACAATCCCTGTTACAATTGGTTATAATAATAATTGTTTCCATTACACTAATCGCGTTCTCTTGATAAAAGTACGTCACTACAGGAGCCCCCACCGCTAGAAAGGGTTTACACTTTCGATACGTAGCGGTTTCGTTCGTGGGATCGACCAGCAAACGTGCGATTGTAGGACGAAAGGGTTGGTCTACTTTTATCTATAAACTAGTAAGAATGATTATAGGACAATAAATTCCTTTTCAGGAAAATGACATATCATTCAAAAAGATTAAAATGGTTTCAGCGAAAATCACATGGTGATAGATTACGACCTTATAATGTAAACTAGTGTGTATGAACTTTCATGTTCTTGTGTACAAGATCGTGTGTCCAAAGTAACGTAGAATATCAACCCTGAAGATAGATGCTGTGAAATACATCCTGACTTTTGCTCGTCTTATGTTTTATTACACTCTTTGATTAGAAATTATATAAGTTAAGAAATTTAAATGAATCAATGATGATACTGCGTGTTATCAACATTTATTTTTATCATTGATATTTCTAGGATTGAAATAGTTGATCTATTTTAGGATGTACGTCATCTATATTTGTCATGATCCTTTTGGATTACATATTTTATTGTTCAATTCTTATGTCTTATCCAATTCGTCTCAATAGATTTGATTGATACCTCACTGGTTTGAATCTTAGATAAGAGACATTAACACTCAATGAAATTCATATTCATTCAACTAACGAATCTCAGACGAAATAAAAGTAACAAATCATGAGTTTTATGGTTTGTTAGAATGAATTCTCTAAACCCGAAATCTTCGTTAGTGAATTAAGCTAATTAAAATGAAAACATAACTAACATTGGAAAAAGTCTTATTTTTGACAGATTTTAGGGATTCAGGTAATCAAAAACTGTTATTTAATAAATCATGAGATGTATGTGTATTTTCTATTTTCTATAAACAAACAAACACTCTACTAACTACACTTTCACGTTTGTCTGATTCATGACAATATTTTAAAAAAACATGGTACCATATTATTCAATACTGATTTTAAAAGTAGTATGTTTGATTTATACGTTAGCGTTTTTAATAATTTTTCTGGTTAGCTTTTTTTCAGCAAGTTAGTTTTCCACGGGTCGGAGACGCTAACCCCATGCCCGAACCTCCTCCTTTATCCGGGCTCGGGACCGGCAGTATCCCCCGGAGGGACTCCAGGCGGAGTTGTTTGACTTATACGCAAGAACGTAATCATTAAAGATGATTAATTATTACACATGATTATTAGTTATAACGCAAAGTAAGCGGTTTTCATGGCTTAAACTCTTTGCTAATTATAAATAAATAATATATTTGTAATATCCCAATAAGTAGAAAATTAAATTTTCTGACGTTTCGTGACTTAGTGTACGTCACTTCTTCAGAGAATAAATAACCAAATTAAAATTAATCCACGTTTAAACAACGGAACAATGCAAGAATAATATTTGGTCAATCAAAAACAGGTCTGAACAAGTTGATGTCATGTCATTTTTGTCAAAGTGATTCATAAGTGATATGTATGTAAATTTATGTGTGCATGTATGTGTGCATTGTTTAAGGATGAAAAATTGTGTGACATTTATGTTGAGAAAGGGTACAGTTTAATTTGTAATATGATAGTGTGAAATTGTAAATACGATCAGACTGAATGGCTAGGATAGCTAGTTCAAGAAGGATGTATGGTAAGGCCTCCTTTTCTATTGAGATAAGTAAGATTAAGCATTATATGGAACGCTACAGCTACTTTCCTTTCTTTGTAATTGGAAAAGCCTTTTGTCAATATTTTGATATTTTTAAAATCAATTTGGTGGTCGTTGAAAATGGCATGAACTGCTATTGCCGATTTAATTTGAAGTTGATCTAGTTCTACAGAATTCTTAGGAGGTTTCTTTGTGTACCTAATATGTTCTTGCTAATTGTTTACATACATATTTATTAAACTTTAATCTTATCTAACCTACTAAAATTGATACTCATTAATCTGTATACAAAATAACTTATTATGTCCATGACAGTAATATGCCTCTTATAGAATTTGATAATGGAAGAATAAAGTATAACTTCTTTTATCTGTATGTACTTCTATCCTACTATAAAGACAAAAAAGAAATTCATTAAAATTCTTCTGTTTACAAATGTAAACATACGGTATATTTATGCAAGAATATGATGATCAAAAAGAAAAGAAAAACAGCAATAACAAAAACAACAACTTAGTTTAACTTTAATGAAAGTTAGATGGAAGTATAATCAAGTCCAAGAAGTACTACATGAATATCAAGAAAGCAAAATTCATTTAATCAAGTCTGGAAAATAAATCCTTTGCAAATTATAAATAGAAATGGATCAATTTCATTTTAGAAATAAACTTTTCAAATAGCCATTACCATAAATGGTATAGTTTGTTTTTACATGAATTGATCTAACTCTAATCAGAATCTAATTAGATATTGTTTATGAAAAATTGATTACAGAATAGTAAACAAGGTGATCTGCTTGAATATCTGGAATATTTGTTCCTTCCATTTGGATATATCAACAAGTTATCTGTTTTCTTGTTTGTTTTAACGCATCATTATGCATATTAGTCACATAAACTATTCAAGTGCGTTTGTGAAAAGTTTACGACATTTCATTGTACAAATTAAAAAAATGTCCAATCAGAGATATCGTGATTGTTGGCAATATGAATCGAAAAGAATAAACATTTCTGAAATGTCGATTTCTGAACTGCTAACATCTGACTGGCGACTACTCAATATTTATTGCAAGGGTCGATCAACAAGTAAAAAAAGGAAATTTGTTGAATTCTATATTTCACCAAAATTATAACTCTAAAAATGCCACTAATAATAATATTATTATTAATGGTGATAATAATAAAATAACCATCCTGAAAGCAGTGAAGTTCATAAATTTACATCGTTCAACCAACATTCAGTTTGCTTTTTAAATCGGTATAAATAATATAATAACTCCTATGAAAGCCGCAAAAGTAATGCAGTGACTTAAAGCAAGGTTAATCTTAAATATACAATCCAAACGTGTTTAAAAGACACACTTTTATGATACTTTTACGATTCTAAAAACAAACAGTTCAGAAAAACAAACTTTTAAAATCATAAACATTAGCTGAGAAAGATGACTCGTACATCTAAAAGTGAATTAGTTCTACAGTTTACAATTAACTGAATTTTGATTCTCTGTAGGTCTACGAGATCAGTAATAGAAAAAAGAAAGTATATATATATATATATATATATATATATATATATATATATATATATACTCAGTGTATTGAAGTCAGATGTATAGTTCATATAAAACAGGTATCTGTCCAACTATTATCAAGGTTACTGAGTCAATATGATCAATCAGGTAAAGTTGTTTATAAAATGATTTCGCTTAGTAACTTTATTTTGTTACAATAAATTAGTATGCTAGACTTTATATCAATGTTTATATTATTCTTATGTCACCTCAAATTAACATGTTATTCTATCATCTATCACATTCTACATTAAAATAATCCTGTATATTGTATTCACATTCATATAAAAATTTGACTGGTATATATTAATTACGACATATTAATCAAATACTTACTAAGAGTGATGTTAACATCTGCGAAGTCAACAAGTCGGAAATGCAACAGTTTATTAACAAGTAAAATTGAAATGAATACTTCATTTCATGACATTATAAACATGGATCATCTAACTCTAACTATAGTATTATGTTTTCTATAATTTATGAAGATAACACTGTGAACAGTGATGATTTCGCACTGATGAAGAGATTTAAATTCTAACTAAATAGTAACCCAGTGTTCGTATACTTTATTTCCTGACATTAGAGTTGTACATTGATTCATTTCATTTATTAAAATCTGATCATTATTATTATTATAAACTATCTGCCTTTAATCTGACAATTAAACTATTATTATATGCTTTTTAAAATTAAATATTACAGACCATATTTAATTCAACTATTGCCTAGTTCACTGTGATCACAAAATGACGAAAGTTTTATAACCATCAAAACCAAGAAGCCCTGGATAGTTCGTTCTCATATTTGTGAGCATTTATAATTTCATGTTTCGTGAAACAGCTGTCCAGCAATTGCTAGATTCAATGATTGTCTAATGAAGGTCGATTTTCAATCTCAATAACAATTAACAATGTCGATAAACCCCCATGATGAAAAGGATTATTTATCTAAATTATTCTGGTACCTAATTTCTCATATATTTGCTCCATTTATTAAATAAACAAGTGAGGTATGAAAATAGAAATGTACTGAATACTAAATAAAAAAGCTACAAGCTACAGAGGTTTATAACCTTTTAATTGCTAAAACACAGTACTAATATTATACTAACACTTACCTAAACTAAGTACAGATACCCGAAGTCCAGTGCTGCCAAGATTTCTATTTAAATAAAAGAAAATAAATAAATTTATAACTCAACGATCGCTTTTTGTTTGAAAATTAGTAGAAAAGAAAGGAATTTTCAATTATGATCAATTCTCTGCTAGCACTAAAATTACTTACTCCTATTACCTCTCGTTGAGTAGCATAAGCTTCCCATCAAGATTCGCCATCGAACTCTTTCCTGGGTTGCAATTGAAATTACGCTAAAGTAAAACATTGATTTCAATTGACATTTAAAATGTAAGTATAAACCATAGCTACTTCAATAGAATTTTTGTAAATAAGGTCAAATAATTTATTTATGTATATGCTGTATTTTAAACCCAAAACCCTTTTTGTATATGTAATCTTGTAAAATAGCAGTGTAGTGAACAAGAACACAATTGGGGACAATCAAATATACTTGAACATGAAATTATAGAATCTCTTAGCAAAATCTGAAAACCATACAGTAAATATTTCATTTGTAAAATGTCAATCAACTGTCCCAAACTTGACTGATTCTTCTTTTTTTACACCAATCACTTTATATTCTCGTTCTCTTCACTTGCATCTTCTTAACCTTCTACCTTCAGGTATTTCATTTTCGAATGATAATACATATTACTTATATCTATTGACATTAGTAGCACATACCAAAACAATTTTACACTGCATACTAACATAACCACCAAGTAAACTATTAAAGTTTATGTTCATTCATTAGAAAATATAAGAGTTAAACAGTGTTAAAAGGCTAGTAAATCGATTGAGATGTATTGGAATTAAATTATCAAATATATGTTCGATTAATTAGTTTTACGTACAGGTTTAATTCAGTGCCAACTAAAATATTAAATTAATTATAATAATGAAGTATTATGAATCTTTAATTATAAATTAAAAACTAATAGCCATATATTTATGTTTATATAGATATGGCAGAGAAAGTGTTCAACCTACCAGTTGACTTCTAGATTTAAATAACAAAACTTAGATTGAATAGTTTGATTGTATAGTTTTTGGACATAAGTTTGATTTAATTATAATTTTTGTTATATACTGACAATGATTGAAGAAACAGTAAAGTTAAAGGAACCAGGATTTCAGACTATTAGATTTAAATTCACTTGTTTGAGGTAGCTTATTCGAAACAATAAGTGAACATTTTACGTTTGACCCTATGTGGGACCATAGACGTGTACTCCAATAGAGTCGTAAGGTACGATCATGCTAATATATGTCCTCCCTTATTTTAAATAGTTCACCTAATGTTATCATTTTGCATGAGGAACAATCTTTAATTCCGTCTATTTAAATTTCATAAAATAAGTTAAATAGCATCTAACCATTGTGAAGCTTTTTGTTAACATCTAAACAATAACTACTTATAAAATGTATCTAGAACTTTAAAGAAAGCTTATTCGAAAGAACACAATCACTTAATTTCATCACAAACAAATAATACTATAGCACCTTACGCGCAATTGAGTTTGTTCTCATTTAATTCGGTCAAGCTTTTTTGTTAACTTATTCAGTGGACAGAGTCATCCGTACTATAACAACTTATTGTACCTTTATTATTGTTGTGCTTGTATGAAATATGTATGCTTGAACATTGCTTTACCGCCTACGCATATATTCATTCAGCTGGCTTTATCATTAGCAGTTTAATTGATTCTGTGATCCATTCATTCCCTATATATATAAACATGTACATTTAACACCCTATACTATAGGTTCGCTGACTCATTCATTTGCCTCTCTGCTTCTGGTCTGAGTTATCTGCTAATAAACCTGTAGTCGCTGCTTCCCTTTGCCTTCTGATTTCAAGCACCGTTGAGGATTATATGATAACGGTTACGAGGGTGATTGGTCAACGAAGCACAGCCACTACAACACCTTTTTTATCCTGTACACCATACATCATACAAAAAGAATCATCAGTATTTAGTACATATGACTGTTTATTGCTTTTTAATTGACTAATTGTCATACAATCTAGGTTATAGTATCTGAATATGGAGGTAATAAATAAAAACCAAAAATACATTTTCTCTAATTTTGTTACAACAATCAAATCATTAATTCAAGATTACTACTGTAATTTTAAAAAAAACAAAAAAAAGAAACCAATTTCCTTATAGCATGAATCAATAAACAGAGAAAAAAATCGATTTTTTTCTCAATTCTTACGTCATTATCATCCTATCAATTAGATTATTTATATTCAAATAATCCCGCCAAATATTGGCAATGATCACAATAAATTACTGTTTTAGTTTTTGTTTTTATTATGAAATTATTGTTTTATAAAAAGATGAAATGGAATTAAAGGAAAATAATTTATTTTGGATGAACAATTCGTTTTAGTATCAAAAGGGATTTTGTAGAGAATGTAGTAAATTCAATGGTTAAGATCATGAGTCATTGATCTAGTGGTTAAGCGCTTGTGCGCGAGACTGATAGGTCATGGGTTCGATATCTCGCGAGACGTAGTCGTGAATGCACACTGCCTAGGAGTTTCACAATAGGATGAAATGGTCATCCAGTGCTTCCAAGTTTTCCATGATGGTCTAGCTTCAATTAACTCATGATCTCAACCATCGAAATAAGTTTTAGATTTAATTTGTAGATATAGACAATAATTTTACAAAAATAATGTTTATCAGAAAAAAACAGATAAAATTAATTTATTATTAATAATTATAAATTATATTTAGGTATTTGTTTTAGGAATGATCATAGTGTGGTGTTTGTTACTGATATCGACAGATATAAGTAGTATGTATCAATTAACGAAAGTGAAATGCCTGGCGGTACAAGGTTAAGAAGATTAAAGGAAAGAGAACGAGAACAGAAAGTGATTGAGGCGAGACTCTAATTTAGGGACGGGAATGAGAAGCGTTTGAGTAATTTCAATTGTCAGCAAATCAGAAGGCAGTATAAAGTACAAATATATTATAAGAAAGTAATGAATTACAGTGGATATTCTTCTTTTACATGATTAAAATCTTGTTAAGGTTTGATAAAGGCTCAAAAGTTCTGAAATCATAATGCATACGGTATATAAACTCGTCCATAGGGTTAGGGTTAAAGTTATGGTGAGAGTTTAGGGTTAGGGTGCTAACATGCAATCGGTTTACATCGGATTTTAGAGAAGAGGTGTTTATTAAGAGGCTACAAATCTAACCCTTACCCTAACCCTTAACCCTAACCCTAACCTATAAAACCCATTGTAAACCGATCGCATGTTAGTACCCCAACCTTAACCCTAAACTCTAACCCTATTAACGAGTTTCTATACCATATACATTATGAATTTAGAACCTTTGAACCTTTATCAAACCTCAACAAGTTTTTAAATCATGTAAGAGAAGAATATGCACTGTAATCCATTACTTATAATATATTTTCACTTTATACTGTCTTCTGATTGGTTAATAATTGTCAAGGTCATTTAAGATTCTTTCAAAGGTCGTCCCTAAATTAGAGTCTCGCCGTGATTGGTATGGAAACGAAGAGACAATCAAGTCGGCGACAATTGGTTGACATTTTGTAAATGAAATGTTTACTTTATGAATCTCAGGTTTTATCAAGATATTCAATAATGATGTGTTAAAACAGATTTAGTTGTCCCTACCTGTGCTCTCATTCGCTACAATAGTAGTTTTTGATGGTTTTTATTAGTTGTTTAAAATTCACATCATATCAAAATATAAATAATGTGAACAGTGAGCAGGTTTTTTCTCGATTAAATCTTCAGCTGGTAATGAACTTGAATTAACGATTAGATTGGATAGCTAATATAAAACGGCAAGATATTTTATGACAGTTCAAGACATTCATCTTGGATTATTCAAGACCTAACAAGAGTGATCAAACTTGAACTCCCTTCAAACACTAAAAGTAACAACTAAAAGGATTGAAATATTGGAGTGATGAATTCAAGAGAAATATTCTCAATTGAAATGTGATTGTTACCTCTCATACTCAAGGTCCCTTGAATTCATTCTAATTAATAAGATCACAGTCCTATTGAATATACAAGTCAATTGAAGTATATATTGAGTACTAACTATTTAAGGTTTATTAAGCCTAACTATATTATAAAAAAATCCTGTATATATATATTTAAAAGCATTACAATGCTAAGATCAGCCACTCAATCAACAAACATTCCCCATTATATTAGGGCAATCAAATGTAAAACATATATCTCATTTTTGAATGTCTATTTGCATTGTCAGTATAGGGTTTGTGGAGATTATTAGGTTTTTTATTGAGATCATGTAGTAGTTCTCAAAGTTGTACTGAAAATGTATTCAGAAGAAATTACACTTTTCGACGGCCAAAACAAAATTTATTCTTATTATTAATATATCTAATTTAAGTAAGCTGAAAAACCTAAATTATCAGACTACCCTCTTTAATTTGAAGATAATGATAATGCTGATAAACAATACATCTCGCTTGTTCATGAATTCCGAAAAATCATAACTATTCAAATATCACGAACAATCCATAAAAATTAACTGTAAGATCCGAATATATTTTACGGATCTGTAAACAAATTTTTCTGATGGTTATTAAAATGAAGAAAAATAGTCCAACTTGTAGCGTAGTAAACAAAAACATCAGTAGGGAGAACCAAATGAATTTCAACACAACATTACAGAGTATCTTGGTAAAATCGGAGATCCATACAGTAAATAATTCACTTGCGAAATGTCAACCAATCGTCTTAGACTTCATTGTCTCTACTTTTCCACACCAATCACATTCTGTTCTGTTTTTTTCTTTGATCTTCTTAAGTTTCTGCCAGCAGGCACTCCACTCTCAACTGGCGATACACACTACTTATATCTCTCGCCATCAGTAGCATACATCACAGTAGGGTAGTTTAAAATGTTTGAAAAATTAACACAATAAATAACTTGTTTACACGAGAATAAATGTCAATAAGGCATATATGTTATCATGTGATTGTTGAAAAATAATCCGAATAGTGATATGAAATTTAGGTTGATGATTGACCATTTTAAACATTATGTTAACCATCAGTATAGGGCTTTGTGAAGAATAATAAGTTTCTATTGATATCATGAATCAATTAATGCTAGACTACCATTAAAAATCTGGAAGCGCCAGACGGTCTTTTCATCCTAGTATAGTAACGGTAATTGGCTAAAAGCTCTGAACAACTGGATAAATGTTTCTATTCTCTAGTTTTCATTTTAAAATTTGCTTTTGGAACAAACAACTTAGGTCTAGTTCGTTCTAATTAATTTCAGGCAGTGTAATTTGTTTTATCAAAGTTTATTAGCGTAATATTTACAGTTCACTAGTGACAAAGTGAGGTGAAATATCCAAATATTATCATCTTGAATAACTAACCATGCTTTGTATTTTTTTTTAATTCCTTGAACTCATTGCAAATAAAATTCATGATCTCAACTATTAGATTACTATAATATCCACAAAAACCCCTTTCTGATATTAATCAGCATATGCTCACTAGTGACTTGCTTCAAGAGATAACTGCTGGAGTCCTAGTGAGAAGCAGTGACCAGCAGAGTTACACAGGGTCATTTGTGCGAAAATAACCCATTATAGATAATGGCGGACGTGTGTGTCAATTTCGAGGATTGGTTGAAGTTAGACATTAGCACTGTTGGATGACGGTCAGCTCAGCGGTCAAGAGGTTGGGGGTTCGCGCGTGAGACAGGTCGATTCTGGGTTCGAGTCCCGCGTGGCGCAATCGTGGATTTCCACTACTAAAGGGTTTCATGCTAGGACGAAACCGACATCCAGTATTTCAAGGTTTTCTGTGGTGGTCTTTTTCAAATGACTCATGGTATCAACTATTAGACTAAAATTTAGGAAGCTTAGTAAATATTTTTTTTGTTAATCGTATAATAACGCTAAGAGAGAATTGTAGATACTAATATATAAAACACAAAATGATAGTAAAATGAAAATAGACTCAGTTAAAGTGATTGTCAAATACGAAACATTCAAGTGATGATATAATGAACAATACTGTAAATATTTTCTTATTAATGACACTAAATATATCACAGATTATGTCTAGTCAGACAGACATTGTAAAGCCTCATTAGTTTTTCTCCTACATTATCATGTATTGGAGTTAGAAAGTTGAAATTCCTCTTTTAGCCAATTATTGTACATACTAATTCGAAAATTATTGCCTCCGTGATGCATTCGGTTAGCGTATTCGGCTGTTAAGCGAAAGGTTGGTGTTTCGAGTGGACCCAAATGCCCTGGTACGGTCGAGGGTGAGGATAGTCAGCTCTCCCTCTCAAAATGGTCTTGCATAGTCACGCGCATACAGCCACTGTCAGGAAAGCTCTACTCACTACCTTCTCGCTTCAAGGGTGTTGTTTACTAAACTGGGAAGACGGAAAGCGAATGTCAAGAGCTTGAACCGGGTTGGTGGATACAGAGAATCCATCTAGGGAAGTTTAAAAACCCTGATTCTAAACCAACGGTGCACATGGGCTCCAGTATCCTGAAGGAACAAATGGCGTATGAACCTACTGTTGGTCACCGGCTACCATGGGACTAAATCTTCTAAAGTCGTTCTACCGTCTTGTGGATTAGATCTTTAGGTCAAAGGCTCGGAGTGTGGCCCCCTAAGAAAATCAACTACTTCGATTTGAGTACCCGACTACTATCTCAGCTCTCGCATAAATCTAATAATTTATGTAGTACTTATCTATTTGGTGCCTCCTTGTACCATTGTTAATGTGTTTAAATAAATAAATAAATTCGTTAAGTATCAGTGATAGTTTGGTAATGAAATTTAAATAGATCAACCGAAAAACCACTTAATTTCTATCATTATTATCTTAATTATACGTCAGATCATTGAAGTAAAACTTAGGTTGCACTAACAGCTTGAGCTTGTATTCTGTTTTATTATTTTCTAGTGACGTATTTAAATTAAGGTAACATGAAGGTGTGAAAATCATTTACCATGAGAGTGAGCAATCGATAACCTGGAAAAATGTTTTCATATCGTACACCTGAATGATCCAGTGTATACTATGTATTGCTGGTTTACATTCTGTTTTTTTTTGCATACGCCGAAAATGAATATTTGTTTATTGTTTGATAGAAATGACTATAATTTGTTATTGTTTGTTTCTACTGTAAAAGTATTCTCTCTTTTTTTTCTCAAGTACAATGTTTACTATTTGTTTTCACACACTTCAAGTGTTTTTCTTCACTAACACATTCTTTTTATTTAAATAACCAATTTATGTATATTGAATGGAACACAATTTACCCTGACTTTCATTTGTAAACTATTTTCAATAGATTATGTGTTCTATTTTCTCTAAATTTAATAAAACCAACACTTGATTGTTAACTACTCAAATAAAATTATCCCTTGATAATGGTAAGAACAATAATAGTTTTTATTTCGATGATGAACCGATCAGTCTTAGACTACCACTGAAAACCTAAAATCACTGAATGATCATCTCACTTCAGTATGAGACTCTTAATAAATGCACATCAACGATCCCAAACTCAGGACTCCAAATGAGGTTCTTAGGCCTCATACGAACGCTTAACCTTCAGACCAGTGAGCTGGTATCCAACGATGTTAATTTCTTAATTTGATCAATTTACAATATCTAGGTGTTGCCAAGTTTGTCGTTTCCCATGTATCCCTCATGGTATAACATACATTATCAATTAATAGGGAAAATCAGTAATATAGTTAAAAATACGAATAACTGAATAGTACATTTTATCTTGTAAACTGATATTAATGATAAAAATATAAATAGGTCATTCGTAATATTTCGAAATCCTTAATATTCCAAACTAATTACTATAGAAATCAATAGAAATGAGGTCATAAATTATTACCGTGTTCAAATTGAGATGATTTGGAAGGTAACATTCAAGGATGCTATTTGAAACAACAAACAAAGATTTCCTATTAAATCATCCAGTTATGAAAATGAAACACTGTCGAAATGATATAGGAATCTTTTATACCACCGATATATATATCAATGACAACCTGTCTGATTAAATTACTGAATGATTTTAATTTAGATATTTGACAATATATAAAGGATTTTGACCCGTTGAAAGATATACGAAGTGGTCACCTACATATGATCAAATTCGTTCACACATTCAAAATCCTAGACAAATAATTTTCCATTGAAAGTATAAAATTCAGAATTCAGATACTTACTTTTCATTATATGTAACCTAAAAATGTATTACTGATAAGACCTTTACATTTTAGTAGAAAATAAAGTTTCGAGAAATTAATGGCTCCCTTGAGGAACCAACTTTTTCTAACTGAGCGATCGCAACTAGTAAAAACGAGAGTATATTTTATCTACTGAATAAACACAACAGATTAACGTACTTTAAATTGTCAGTAAAGTATGATATGAATGGTTTGTTTTATTGATTTGCTAATAACTTTTAAGGGAATTCAGAGTAAATTAGATTTTTTAAATCTCTAATTAACTGTGGTATGTGCTACTTATGTCTACATAAGCAGTAACTCTAGTCAGGAAATGAATGTCTGGTAGCAGAAAGTTGAGAAGATCGAGGACGAAAGAACGTGAAAAAAGGCAATTGGTATAGAAATTCAGGGACAATGAAATCTGAGACGATTAGTTTACATTTGAAGAAGGAATAGTCAAGTTTGAGACAATTAATTAACATTTTGCAAATGAATTATTTACTGAATGGTTCTCAAATTTTCCAAACATGACTTGTAATTTCATGTTCTCGTTCACATTGTGAAGTAAATAGTTTCAGTTTTCTATATTTATCTTGTTTCCAGTTTATAGCTGATTGTAACCAAAACCTTCTTCACCTCTCTCATACTTGCTGTACTAGATATGTTTAGAGATTAGATCAGTGATTGTTGTGTTTGAAGTTCTGTCTTTCAACTCATGTCAAAATTCATCTTAAATATCATTATGTGATAGTGTTAACTACATAACAATAAAAACTATGAAAGTAAGACTATATATCTGCATAAACTGACAATGCCTAACGATATAAACACAAATGAGAAATACTTCTGTTAATTTTTACAGTTTCTAATAAACATAATTTTATTGTTAATCGTTTTTAACACATAAAAGTCAATGATATGGTATGTTATCTTGTAAAAGATGACTTACAACATTGATCATCCATTTATTATTTCACATATAATGAAATCAAGTATTTAGCTAACTTTTATGTATAACTTGTGATCACCTCATGCACAAAGATAGAAATGAAATACACATGAATTCATCATTTTTACATGTGAACAGTATTATACGAATAGAGACTAGTGAGAAAATGAGTCGTCATAACCTAATTTTAGACAAGTAATTTTGGAAATATCGGTCATATATTATTATATACATCCTGAAACTAACATCTAAACATGTAATAGTATTTAAATAAGAACTTCCACCTAACTTGAGTGCCGAGTTGATGTGAGACATTAAAGAGAAAGAATGTATTTATAAAGTCTCAGCAAATGAAATTGATGTACATTCAACGTTTCACTTGGCAATCTGATCCAAGCTTTTTCAAGGAAATATAATCAACCATCAAAATTATCAAATATAAATAGGTATATGGTTCTCCGATTCACTGTATACTGAATAGGTCATCTAATCAAGCTTCTGATTAAAAATTCAGTAACTTCAAGAACAAAATGGTTACAACTGGAAGATAACAATTAAGCCCAAATAAATATTGTTTACATGAAATTTATCTGATGAAGTAACCGGTTAAATAATTTAAACCAACCATTTAACCCCAATGAACTTTTATGCATAATGATCTAACTGTGTACAATATTACGTAAGGAAATAATTTTCCTTATCAATCAGATTGTTATTTTGAAAAAAAAATAAAACGATGACTGAAAAAGAAGTAAAATGTTGATGATAATCTCAAAACAAAACAAAAAAGAAGGACAAGGGAAAAATGATAATTTAACGTAAACCTTATATTTCTACATGGGATTTCGAAGTGTTAAAATCATATCTGACAAACAAATGCGTAATTTGTCAATTATTTATTCACTAACTTATTTATTTAAACACATAAACATCGGTACAAGTTGGTACTAAATACATATGCATCATATAACGCCATTCGATTTGCGTGAGCGCTAGGATACTGTCCAGATACCTAAATCAACTCAGATGGTTTTCTTAGGGCACCACTCCTCATGTCTTCGACTTATAGGTCTAGTCCACAAGGTAGTAGATCAAATTTAGGAGATACAGTTCGATGGTAGCCGTTGATTAACATTTGGTTCATACGCCTTTTGCTCCCTCAGAATCCCTTGAATCTATGGAATCAGGGTTTCACAACCCTTGTAAGTGGATCCTTCGTATCCACCAATCCGGTTAAAGTTCCAGACATTCAATTTTCGTCCTCTGAATTTCGTAAAAAAGAAACACTCTTGAGGCAGGAAGTCAGTCAGTAAGAATTCACTAGTAGTGGATGTATACGCTTGGCTATGGGAAAGTATTTCGAAAGTGAGAACTGACTGTTCCCACCCTCGACCGTATCAGAGTATTCGGTGGTCTTTTTCTCCCTCCGGGTTATCACTCATTTGAATTTCACTTTCAATCAAATTTACCGCGAAATAAGTATTTACTCATTCAGTTCTAAACATCCATTTCAAAACTCCTGGAAAATAGCAATGCTTGAGCCATGTCATAAATATGATCATTATAGACCAGCAAGTCAGATTGCAATAGTCTTTAATTTCACTAACTAACTAGATGTCTCTGTTTTTCAGAAAATTAGGAAATCCCTGCAACTTTATCAAATTTCACCGTGTTTTTATTTCTATACAAATTACGTAATTTTCTTTTGATAATTATTCGTAAATTGTTTCGGTAAATAAACAGAAGTACGAAACAAAAAGAAATCGAATTTCACTATTTGATCTGGAATCATCCACTACTGTTAATCACTTTTAGCATCAATTTAGGTCTCCATAATTTAGAAAAACTCCTCAAAGTAGAATTCAATACACTTTCGACAGTAGCTTTTAAGTTTGTTAACAATGAATATGTTCTATCGCTTACAAATCATAATGTAAATGGTATTTTGACTACAAAAAATGTCTTTGTTTCTGCATGAATGTGCATGAATGTCCAGTTTATGAATATGATCTTAACAAATAATAAGTAATTATATTGTGAAGTGTGCGACTAATATAGACAGATATTCGTAGTATGTATCGTCAATCGACAGTGAAATACCTGTCAGCAGAAGATTAAGAAGATCGAAGAAAAGAGTACGAGAACAGAGAGTGATTGGTGTGGAAGGAACAATGAAGTCTGAGACAATTGACTGATATTTTGCAAATGAAGTGGTTACTGTATGGATCTCAGATTTTACTACGAGATTCTGCAATTTTGTGTGAGAATACATTTGATTGACCTCACTTGTTTTCTCGTTCACTACAATATCCTTAAAAAGTAATTTACAAAACGTTTTTAAACCTAATTCGTATTTCAATAAATTATACAATGACCTCATGGCTAGTAATGTTTTATTATATTCATATTTGACGACAGAAACTATCAAAATAATTTCCACTGTTCACTAATAATACCTATAAAATCAATGATGTCAAAAATAATTATAGTGAACTCATTCCAACATAAGATGGATGTCACTGGATGCTTTTTATAGGTTAGTAGGAGGATCTACTTTTAAAAACTGTCATGTTACTTTTGAATTGGCATCATGAACTGACAATCATTGAAAAGCTGAAAACACTGGACAGCCGTTTCGTCCTGCTACGGGACTTCTTATCAACTCACATCCACAATCCCGTACGCAAGATTCGAACTCGGAACCTTCAGTCTCGCACGTGAACACAACCTCTAGATCACTGAGCTAACATCCACAGTGTTAATAATAATAATAAAGAAATTAACATATAAATTATTCAGGTTTTAGTGAAACTTTCTACTCCTTTGAATAAAAGTGAAAATTTACTCATAATTAACTAATTAATGATACAATATTAATGTGATGTCAATGAAGGGATTATTAAACTTTTAATTCCTGGACTACTTAGTAATCAAACCAAATGATATTTGTGTAGAACTAAATATAAACGTCTTGATTTTCTAGATTCCCATGTTAATCCCAAATAAATAAAAGAGATTTTTTAAGGAAACATTTCCTATTGTAGTATAGTGAAGACTAATGCAAGTGAGAACAATCGAATATATTTAAATACGAACTCAAAGAACATCTTAGTAAAAACTGAGAACTATACAGTAAATTGTTCATTTGCAAAATGTCAGTAGATCGTCACAAACTCGACTATTCCTTCTTTACATAACAATCAATCGTCTCAGACTTCATTGATCTTTTGATTCCACACCAATCTGTCTCTATTCTCGTTCTCCTTTCTTTGATCTTCTTAACCTTCTGCCTTCAAGCATTTCACATTCGATTGATGATACATATTATTTATATCTGTCGACATCAGTAGCACAAATCATAGTAACTCTATTATTTTAATCATAAATCAATACTGAATACATAACATAATGAAAATAATCCAGTGGTAATTATTTGAAATAAACATTTCATTCATATCACTTAATGTGTTCCCGCTCTTCCTTTGTTGATCTTTCCCCATCTTCTGCTGCCAGACATTACGTTTTTAACTCGCATCATATACTACTTATATCAATATGAGTAGCACACACTACGCTACTATCAAGTATTTTGCATGTTATACATTATGAACGTCCAGATTTTATGACATATGTAGACAATCATTTCTAGTTAACTTAATTGACATTCATCCAATGAATAAAATAGATTGTTTTTATTTATCTTGATAGTTTATTAATCAACTTGTCAATCATTTTTATTCACGTTTGTTGTTATTTTAATTCTATATGTAATAATAAAGACAAATATGATCATTATATAATTTATGCTTATTGACTGAATATAAAAATAGAACAAATCAGTATGGTACATTACATCATTTAATAATTTTTAACTGATAGACAAGATAAACCATTTAAAAATCTAATTGGAACTTTATTATATTCTGTAAGAAATTTTTTTTCGATTTGTGAACACTAGACAGTTACATTCGTTGTGTTAGATCCTACTTAGAAATTAATGCATTTTGCTGGAATGTGCTAGTTTTTTTCAGGAGGGGAGGTAATTTAGTACATTAAAACAATATAAAACAGATGTGAAATTTTGATTAATAAAAGGTGGGGTTTCCCCGCGTCGGTTCGTATCCCATCCCCGTCGCCTATTGTTGTGACTTTATGGCCCTCTAGTTATCACGTAATCTATTCGCCAATCAAAACACGACTTATTCGCTCTTTGACTGTACTAAACCAATCACGTCCGACCGGTCTGATCAACCTGACGTCGTATTGGTCCGTTGCTCAGCTAGCCCATACAGCTGAGTCTACAATGCCAACAACAGTGAATCATTTATTTCAGACATACTGGGTTTATATATCAACCAAACAGACCGCAACGCACCATAAAATAGGGAATGACAATCATACACAATAAACCCAAAAAGTGACTGTGAACGTGGGAGGCAGTAGTCACTAAATTGAACATAGCTTAAGAACAGTGAATTGTACAATAATAAATTATAGGTGAAAATAAAGCTTATAACAAAGGGAATATAGATATACATAATCTAGTTACTGAATATTTATACCAAGAGAATATTAGTCCATTAATAGGTCTCAGAAGTTACTCGTAATTTAATCTTCACTAGGATATAACAAAAGGTTTTTTATCACTGAGTTATTGTATTCTATTCATACATTGGTATTATTAGTAGTTTGATAAATTCTTTACCAACTGAAGTTTCTCGTAATAGACTTCAAATGAACACTCTAAATTGTGAGTATAATGGATATATTTTAAATCATGGATCGATTAAAGTTAGATCACCAGTGAAATTTCGGAAGTACTGGATGGCTGTTTTGTCCTAGTATGAGACTCTTTAACAGTGTGTATCCAGGATCCTGTATGTGGGACTCCAACCCAGGAACTTCGGTCTTGTGCGCGAACGCTTAACCTTTAGACCACTGAGCCGACATCAAACGGTGTTAATGTCTAACTTTAACTAATACACGAAATTTAATGACACATCCACTATTGTCTTCAGCGAGTTACTTATATGTGCACTTTCATCATAATTACATTATCTATGTATAACTATTTCTGTGTACCCTAATATTTCCTAATAAGATCCACTCACAACATGTTTCAGAAATTCATTAACAATCGAGCAATCAAAATTTGATCTAAAGAACGACATTTGTTTTGTAACAAAAAGTGATCTATTGTAGAAAGTGTTTTTGAGAAAAAAAGAAATACGAAAAGGTTCACATTTTCAGATAATGAAGACAAAATGACCAACTCCCTGTATAATACAATAATACAATAAAATTCATTTCAGCTACATCATAAATCAGAACTATTTACCTATACTAATGCAACAAAATCCATTTATTGTTTACTGGTCACTATTTAATTTATGATTGAAAAACTAGGATACCTTTGTTCTATTGACTCTTATGTAAATACCAATTTTAATGGGAATATAAATAATAATCAACTGAATAAGTATTCACTCTAGTTAACATAAATGTTCTTTTCAATTACAAGTAAACAACACTTCAAGTTTATTTCAATAAAATCACTGTATATAGCATTTAATATAGCTAAATATAGGAAAAACACTCATAAATTTACTCTTTATATAAAAAGACTATATTATTAAACTAAATATATATTTTAATCAGAAAGGGATTTTGTGGAGGTCTTAGTAAGTTAATAGTTAAATTCACGAGTCAATTGAAGTTAGACCACCATGGAAAACCTGAAAGTACTGAACGGCCGTTTCGTACTCAGCATCCACGATGATGCTTGGCGGGATTTAAACCCAGGATATATCGGTCTCGCATACGAACGCTTAACCTCTAAACAACTGAACTGACCGGTATCTAATATTGTTAATGTATAATTTCAACCAATCCAAATATATATTTATCTATTTAGATTTAACAATGAATTTGTAATAATTTATCAATATTAACTAGCTAGAGATTAGTAATATTTCATAAATTAAAAATGAAAGAAACAAATTAAAGTTTACTAGGGGAAAAAGATATTTGATTTATTGTTCCCATGCTCATTGTAGCTTATGAAAACTATTTAGGTGGAATGAAATTTAATTACAAATAAGTTAAGCTATATTGTTTCTTCAATAATTATAGGTTAATGGAAGTTTTTGAATGAAACATCATCTATCGATAATAATGCAAGAGATTTGAAAGCCGAATTGTTTTTTTGGTTTGTTTTAGAAATTCAATCCTGAGAATAGTCCACTACTAGTGTTGTGCATGTCAACAGACAAGTTGGACAATCGAATGCATTTGTATATAGATTTACAGAACCTCTTATTAACAACTGAGAACCATACAGTAAATTCTTCATTTGCAAAATGTTAATCAATTGTCTCAAACTTGACTGTTACTTCTTCAAATAACATTCAATCGTCTCAGGCTTCATTGTTCTTTTGATTCCACTTCAATCAATCTCTATTCTCGTTTTCTTTCCTTTGATCTTAACCTTCTGCCTCCAAGTGTTTCACATTCGACTGATGATGCATACTACTTATATCTATCGACATCAGTAGCACACACCACAGTATGTTACACAAATCAAAAGTTGAATGGCTGTCAGCAAAAAGGTAACAAGATCGAGTTGAATAGAACATAAAAGGAAATAGAAAGAAAATTTTGAACTGAAAGCATCATATAGAGCGTGAATAACAAATGATGAAAAGTTACAAATGGTTCTGATATTGCATCAAGATATTCTGTAATTTTGTTTTAAAACATATTGGTTATCCCCATTTGTGTTCTCGTTCACTTCACTAGTTTACAAAATAATTTAAGTGGAAATGTACAGTAATTTCTCTCAGTAAACAAGCAAATTTGAATGACAAGTATTACTATTTGAATTTTGATCATATTTTCTGTATTGAACAATAAGTTTGTTGTTATTGTTTACAATAACAATAAAACTTCATTATCCAAAACAAATTATTACCCTTCAAAAAACGAAAAAGTTAATTTTTCATTGATTACTACATTTAAATAAAACCTTTGATGAAGTTATTTGAAGTTAGACATTAACACCGTTGGATGCCGGCTCAGTGGTCTAGTGGTTAAGTCCTGGGTTCGAACATCGCAGGGGGCGATGTCGTGGATGCGCACTGCTGATGGGTCCCACAATAGGACGAAACGGCCGTCCAGTGCTTCCAGGTTCTCCATGGTGGTCTAGCTCCAACTGACTCATGATCTTAACCTTTGATGAATGCCAAAAACAGATGAATTGATAAATACAATTTATTAGTTTTCCTTAGATTTCAAATATTGTGTTTCTTTTATTAGCTTCATAATTTGTAGATAATAAACATATTTAGTTGAGATATTGAAGAAATAAGAATAAAATGAAAAAACAACCTACTGATAATGAAAAGGTAGATCTCGTTTTTGAAAGAAAAAAAAGAAAGTTGCTTATGATCAGTTTCATGTAAATTTACAAATTTACCGCCTACATTCTTATTATTCTTTAAGTGAATATTTTATCAGAATTTGATGTTATCAGAGGAATTGTCGAAAATTACAGAGGATTAGGACAGTTGTTTGACCAAGTTCAACTAATGACTATTCAGTCAGTCAGTCAGTTACAACGTAGGACCGGGCACATATGTGCCATACTTCATTAATACAACAAGATGAACAACGGACCGTTGTTGCTACCTTGACAAAGTGTTCTGGCTTGCTTATCGTGATGAACCAATCGAGCTATACTGGCCGAAAAAACCGTTCCTCAAGGCCCTACCATGCCAGACATGTCGGTTGATGAACGGTAAGACTCAAGGTCCGAAGGCGATGTCGTACTGCTGACTGTACAGATGTGTGACGGCAGTAAAGTGTTTCCTTCAGACAACCAGCTTAACAGCGATGCTGCCTTCCCACAAGGAGGGGTGGGATATCCGTCTCTGGTGGTAAGGTCTCAACAAGTACGAATCTAACACAAAAATTACTCATAAAAAGGTCGTGTGTAACCGACATTGGGCACTACGGTCACGCTCTCAGGTCACTAAGACCACCTCTAATCCAATTTCCTTTACAGGTTCCTCCGGAAGAACCTTCCACGGTGGGGGAAACCGGGAAGTGATAACCGCTCTCATACTTCTAACAGCACTCAAGACCACTGTATTTATAATCAACCTCCCTCTTCAATTCCTATTATTTCTCCTACATTGACTTTCAATTCTAAACTTCCTCTTTCGGCTTCCTCCTCAAGTGTCACCATAGACAACTAATGACTATTACTAGTACTTTGATGATTTTAAAACTTAAGAATATAGTTGAAATCTATGAAGATCTTGTTTATTAACTCTTTTTGATTGGTAACATAGTACAATCGTCAATCAATATCATCGACAAACTATAATATTCTGTCTACTGACTAGTACATGATTGAATAAAATGTGGATTTGTTTTTGATTTAACTAAATCTTAATTAAATTACTTGGTTACAAAATTCTTTATATTTTTCTTTAATTGAAATTTCTCTAATTTACCAACTTCAACAAATTTATTTAACAAACTTTTCAGTCTTTAATTAATTTACATTAACTTTTAATTACATAATTAGCTAATATAATGATAATTCAACTATGTTACACCAAATAGTTAAATACATATTTATCATTAATTATAGTTATATATTGAATACCTTAATCAATCTCTGATTTGTTAACATATATATATGTTATGTAGTATTACATTCTTTTCTGTATTTTGATAATAAAAATGATGATAACATTGGTCATTTTAGATTGCTTAATATAAATTATATTGGTAAACTATTGTCTTGTCGCTCTTTTAATTAATACATTTTGAAGGTCATTTTAATCTGTTGTCCAATTTGATTTGTATTTTTTTAAATATGAATTTTAGCTTATCTCTTAAAAGTTTAGTTACGTATTGTAATTTAAAGCTTATAATTTGTCTAAGTACTCAAAATTGTATAATAATAAAAACCGTTGGTATAGAATTGTGGATATTATTGAGTTTAGATTGATATCATAAATAAATCAATGTTAAATTGAAGGTCCTGAGTTCGAGCCCCGCGTGCAGGATCATAAATAAGCATTGATGAGAAGTTCCATACTAGGATGAAATGGCTGTCCAGTACTTTCAGGTTTCCGATAGTAGTTTAACAATGATTCACTCATGATATCAATCTAATAATAAAAATATCAGAAAATTTTTTTGATCGTATCACTTAGATTTAAAGCAAATCTATCAAGTGTTCTACATGTATAAATATCCAAAAAAGAGTCATTACATTCTGAAATTTTCTAAGAGAAAAATTAGCATTTCTTTCAGGCAATTTATTCAAAGGAAATTGATTTCCTCTACATTTTCTTGCTAATTAAAAAACATTTAAAATAAAATTGAATGTACATTGATTGTCTCGCCTGTTACCCTTCGTGGAGTATCATAGGCTGCCAGTAGCCCTTCTAGGGTTACTGCCTGTCCCAAACCCGGATAGTAGAGAAGAGTTGAGCATGGAGTCAGCAATCCCATCCCGTAGAAAACAGCTTTATTAAAACGACGCTAACCAGAATAAATCATTATATACAGGATTATAGAAAGTCTAATAATTAAATCGATTTTCATCAGTGAATTGGATGCATTTTCAGGTCATCTATATTGAATAACTTATGTTTCTTAATTAGCTCTAATGACTATTCAAGTGAATTCTTCACAAATGTTAAGTGTTTATCTTTAATTTATTTTAAACAGTATAAAGATCAAAAAAGCAATAAAATGTTATTTTTTGTTTTGTTTTTATAGTGATAGGCGTAAAATTCTTGTTATGTAACAGTTATATCAGTCCTGATTTTAAATAAAATATGAAACTCCATAATATTGATTTCTTCTTAAAGTATACACAGTACATGTAAACTGATTACAAAGTTTTTTTAATCAACTCACAGCGAACATAATCCATAAGTGCATTAATTGATTCAACAATAATTGCTTATTATCAGAATGTGTTTTGTGGAGATTTTTAGAAATTTGCACAGATTGAAATCATGAGTCAGTTGAAGGTAGACCACCATTGAAAACCTGGAAGCACTGGACGGCCGTTTCATCCTAGTATGGGACTTCTCAGCAGTGCGCATCCACGACCCCGCACCACTCGGGGCTCCAACCCAGGACCTACTGGCTTCGCGCGCGAGCACTTAACCATTAGACCACCGAGCCGGCTCAGTGGTCTAAAGGTCAAGTGTATTCTCATTAGGCCTATGGTTCCTACTCGGAGTTCCGAGTGCATGATCGTGGATGCGCATCGATGAAGAGTTTCATAGTAGGACGAGCCGGCCGTCCAGTACTTCCATGTTTCCAATGGTGGTCTAACACTGATCGATTAATGATCTTAATCTCCACAACCTCATACTGAGTGATAAAAATTAGTCCAACTAATTGATCAGACTAATTAAATTAAATTACATTATCGGTTAATTGATCACTGAATAATAAAAAGAAAGTGATTTCTATTTCAGTTTTGTACTATCATTTGACTAATAACCTAAAGTGATTTTCACCTAATGAAAGACTACTTATATTAATCAGTAATCTCTTTTAAAATCCTTTGATTTATTTGGAGAAAATAGAAATATAAAATAAACATGAAATAGAAAATGTAGAAGTATTTCACAGCAAACCATTAAAAGTACAACATATATTTTGCCCCTAATTGATATCAGTAAATTTTATAAATGATGGAGAAGATTTCTAGCTCAGCTTGATAATTTCAATTGAGTTTTATTCTTTGAGTTGGATAGTTTGATCATGAAACTTCTATCTGAAGTTTTGTGCTGATGATGTTGTTCAGAGGAATAATGAGAGCTTCACAACGAAACCATCCAGCTCATTAAATAAAACTCCATCAAAATCAATAAAATTAATCAATATTTAAATAAATAAAACTTAAGAAAAATATAAAAAAAACAAATTTATATGAATATTCGTCAAGATTAGAACGAATAGTTTGACAGAACCTATCAGTCTTGCGCCAAACGCTTAACCAACTAAACCACTGAACTGGCATCCAATGGTGTTAATGTCTAACTTCAACCAATCCACGTAGTTGCACCACCATATACCATTGTCTTCAGTGAGCTGACAGAAATTGGGTGCCGAGTAAAGAAAAGTCATTATATTTAAAACAATCTCAGCGATTAAAATTTAAATAATTCCAACATTTCGTCCAGTTAACTTGTCTGGACTTCTTATTTATAATAAGAATATAATAAAATGTTCAAATGCAATTCATCTACTTGATAACATACCTATAAATCATTTTGATTTGATTTTGATTATCCAATGATGATTGCATTCGGCTTATATGTTCATTATTATAATAATCATTACAGATTTAATTAGATTCATATTTATAGTTTATATATTTCCATTTATACTATTTTATTACTTTATCATTCTTATTAGAATGGTAATAGTCTAATTACATTCTCACTATCTATTAACTGTAATACATTTGAATCTTCATCTTCTTCTAATATAAGGATAAACATAAAAATTGAAAAGACTTTTTTCCTTCTTTATCCATTCAAAGTAAACATACACATCGTTAAATACACAAATAATACAATCATATTTTGTCATTACATTATTGGATAAAATTCATTATAACTATTTAGTTAGTCAATCATATTATAGTGTAAATCTCCCACATATTCTTAAATGTTCAATTTATTTTGTTTGATTGGTTGAAATACAGAAGAAGAAAAAACAGTGAATGATACATACATAACGATAATGGTCCAAAAATAACGAACAGTATAAAGTAATAAATACTACTGAAGATGATGATGATGAAGAAGGAGAAGAAGAAGAAACATGGAACTCATACATTTCTTTTTATGAAAGAGTTATAAATAGTTTAGATAATTAGAAACCAAAAACTAGCAATGCTTGAAAAATGAGTCAAGAATTAACAACAACAAAAAAAGAGGTAATATCCAATCCAGAGAATTATATATTAAGTGAGTTTAGATTAGCTTCGGTCAAATTCTTCATTTACATTCTGAATAATTCACGATTATATATTTGGTGATTCGTTAAGCATGGAAAAATATTCATTTTCCCCCGTAGTTCTAGTATCACTTTGTTCGGACAACTAAGTGAAATTATAAGTATAGATAATAAGGTGAGACTATAATTTATGGACAACTTTTGAACGACACCAAAATGACCTTGTGAGTGTCCATCTAATAACTAGAACTAAATTACGGTTATAAATCTGTTTGAGGAATTAAAATTATCATTTACAGTTGATGATTATGGTCAGGAATTAGATTTAAGGCTTTCATCACGAACTGATATCAGCTATAATGCCAAAACTCTATTTAGCCAAATGGATGAATGAATGTAATGCCAAAATCCAAGACCTTTATCTTATACGTGATTGGTTCGTCCATAAATTATAGTCTCGCCGATAAATAAATGAGTTAATTGATTGATTGATAGTGTTACTATTTTGACTGTCTACAACTTTTTTATCTCGCCAGAAAATATGGTCGAAATAAAGGGGGACATTTGCTATATATATATATATATATATATATATATATATATATATATATATATTGTAGCAGCGTTAATTTGTTAAGTAAATCATCAACTAAGAAGTAATTAAAGATTGTTCAACCTGTACTTGAGAATAACTTTCAGTGTTGTTAAGTGGATATTTAGTATTGACAATTGTTCTATTCTAACTCATCTAGTCCAGATAGAGTATTAGACAAAATTTAACTTTTTTTTAAAAATCTACCATGTCATTAATAATCTGTTAAAAACTAACTAGCTCCAAATCATTAAACAATACAAGTGGTTAGCCATTCCACTCTCCGCTGTTGCCGCTTACGTTAGTTCGTAGAAAGAAAGATCACCCATTATTCAGAGGGCAATACATGGAGGTGCAAGTTGGACTTTGCCCCCACCCCTCCATTAGAAGCGATATGAATACAAATTCAAAACCAAAGCAATCAGTTCAAGAAGAGCATGTTGAATCTCTTTTCTTACTAGTGATTTGCCTCAAACCAAAACATTTGTAATCAAATCTGTTATTAATTGATTCAATATATCTAATTTATCGGTCTATTTATCCTGCATATTTCTTCATTTAACATGCATTTAATTTAGTTGTTGTCAATATATATTTGAAAAATGTATCTAGTACTGATCATATTTACTATCCCTTATATTAATAATTTCCCTTCATGTACTGTATAACATTCGATCGGACATTTACTTTGTTTATTAATATTTCTCTAAACACGTTTCTAATGTTGATTTGGGCTATTCAGTTCAAATTTTATTTACATAACAAACCTACTCCAGTATAGAATACACCTATACATTCAATCTTAACAATTTTCAACGACAACAAACTTTATTACAAATTTCAATTGCGTAATCAGTTATTAGAAAACAAGTTTATTGTCTTACATACGGTTATCCGTTACGATCAACAATGTATACTCATCACTGTAGAATATTAAATGAATTTACTGGCTAGACATATTCTTTGTTCGAATATCAATACTTTATATGGGTGATGCCAATTTTTAAATGGTTCTTTAGTCTCTTTATAGACGGTATTCTTTAAGGATTGACTTAAGCTTCAATACCGATGAAAACCAAAGAGTACTACATAGATCTTTTGTTATTGGATTCCCTACCAGTAAGAAGTGAGTGCTCAACATTTAAAGTACAAAGTCGGATCGGCCGAACTTCTAAATCCAATCAATTTATAATTTAGGATAAAGATCGTCTACCGTCATCAATAATAATTACACCACTCCTGACATAACTGGTTTCTAGTATTATATTAACCTGTGTCAAACCGTTAGAAATAAAGTACAGGAATTTAAATAATCTCATCAAAGTTATCTTGAGCTGGTCACACAAAAGACTTTACTTTTGCATATTCTCTCAATGAATAAAACCAGGTAATTTCTAGTCTTGATCAGAAAACAAATCCACACAGCCTATTGACCGGTATCAAGATAATTTAAGTATTCCAACTTTAGTTATTTCCCATGATAGTGCTCTCTTCCTTCTCTGTTGTCATTGTTTTAGTATGATGCCAATTAAAAATTTATTTTTGACAGTTCTTTGGGATCACTACTTTACTTGTTTGTTATGTCGCCATCACAAGTATAAATCAGTATTGCCACACTATAGCTTCAACGTATATATCTTTTCGGAATATTGTTTGGGCTATAGCTGACTGCAATGTAGAATGTACGTTTTATTGTATTTGCTACTACTCAGCTGTATACACCAGCCTCTCATAATGGTAAAAATCCACCACGACCTGATAACAATGATTTGTTGTTAACCACAATATAAATTTAATAAAAACAAACAAAATGAATGTAATATTCTGTTGTTGTTATCAACTGAAATCTGATGTGAAATACTTCCATTTTCCACTTTTATAAATAGTCAATCACTATGAGAGACCGTTTTAAATTCATTGAGTATAACAATCAAAATACGATGAGATAACTTTTAATAAATTGAACACAGTTGATATTCTGCCAAGATTCTTTCAAATCACTACAAGATATCTTCATAAAGAGGTAGACTTATTGTGTTATGTTGTCATGTATACTTAACGTTGTTTACTTTTGAATTGACTTTGAATGTTAAGAGTACTTGAATGATTTTCGACAAACAATTAAGAGATTTTAGATAAGTTGATTATTCTTTTTCTTAGTTTAATTACTCCTGGAAGTATATAAACACCGAGTGAAAAAATTAAAATAAAAGATACGTGGAGTAGCTGATATGAAGATAATCTTTTTCATGAGTTGATATCAGTTAAGAAATCTCTAAAAGCGAGCTAACATTGAATAGCTCATTAGTCCTAGTTTGAGCTTACTCTTCGGTAGTGTTTGAATCTTCCCAGGACTGTAATTGGTTAGTATCATATTAGCATGTATGCATCCACTGCGGATCGCCTCGATATCGCCTTAAGCCACAATCATTATAAGCACAGATGGATGATGGCTAGCAGTGAAATCCAGGACGCGTATTTGGTTCTATTTGGGACTTATCAGCCGAATGTACCTCCATCCCAGGGTTGGTTTCCACCCCAGGACTCAAACTCAGTATCTTACGTTTCAAACGCCATTGCTTTTTCCACTTAGTTACTGAGTCCAGATAGCCAATACCTTGTCTCGGAATGGACATCAAATCTGGGATGCAGGTACATCTAGCTAACGAGTCCTAAATAGGACGGAACACGCGTCCTAAATTCTACTGCTGGCCACCATCCATTTTATAGACAGTATTCAAAGAACGCAACATGACAAATCCTGTTCAAATAAATATTGGTTGTTCTTTATCATTACAAATTGCGAAAGTGTTTAAGCAAGTATGTATCATAAATTAACATTTTAATGCTATTACTTTTAGCAACTTACAATCAGAAATTTAAAACTTCTGGGAATTGTAACTTCTTGTAAATTAGGTCACATAAACAACAATGTTTTGATGTTTACAACACAACAGTGAGTTGTTTTAGACTTACCCTACACATAACACTATATTGTAAATTCCGTTAGTGTTTATCGATCTATACCGTTTACAGTATAACGATAAGAATTATTTTTAATTAGGTAACACTTTGAATATGATTTTTTATTCGAAATTAGTTCATAGAAAATAAACTCTTGCGGAAATAATGCTTAGTGCATATTAATCCCTTAATAATATTGAATATCATCTTTAAATGAAATTCATCTTTATTGTATACACCATGGTGTTTTATAACCAATGAACATTTTCACGGAGTTTTGAACATGTCATTGTAAATCTATGGAATACAGAGGGTGATCTTCTATTCAACCTTAAATGACTATAATAACTCTGAACTACATCTGATATATATTTTGGTTTAATGTCGAATAACGGTTAAAGTCAATTCTAATTTTTAACCGATCAATATCATTTAGATAACCAGTGAATAATAGACAGCACTGGACAAATATTTCGTTCACTTTTAATGACATGACAACATCTTCACAAAACTGTCTTTTTTTTCTTCCTTAATAATTACCATTATTACTAATGACTGGTTACTTGGAAAAATTTCTCTGTAAAAAAGAGAACTTAAGCATTGATTTCATTAGCCACCTAATATTATGCTAAGATACCAATACACTTAAGCTAATCGCAATGAATATAAAGAAGATCCAATATAATTTTACCTAAACATCCAATAAAATCTGTCATATTTTTGATTTATCCTTAAATCTATACTACAAACATACAAGCAAGTTAGACTTATTTATTCAAACGGCAGATCTAATATACATTGACATTTACATATAAATAAACATTGATTCTATTCTATCCCTTTGAAACTTGATATAAAGAAGGAAACATAAAAAAAGGGAAGTTTTGTCTAAATACATGTACTGACAGTGATATCAATTAGTTTCTTTAAGTATTCAAGTACACGAAAAGATATAACAGTTTTTATAAGGTCAGATAACGTTAGACATTTATGTTTCGTGTAATAGTTTTCTTTCCCAGGTAAAAACAGTTAACACTTTTTTTTAAATGGATGACAAAATAATGTATGATCAAGTGAAGTCGGTTAAACTCATAGTAAATAATATCATGATCATAAAATTGAAATGAAATTCATAGTGCTTCTAGGTTTTCCATGGAGGTCTAGCTTCAATTAACTTATGAATTCAACTATTAAATTATTTAAAGTAACCTGATTGTTTTGAAATCTCTCCTGGTGATTAACATCTTAACTGATTCATGTTTCCTCCTAATTCAAGTTATAAAAGAAAACTATGTAATAACTTAACAAATTAAAGAGTTCCATTATGATACGACTTCACGTGTAATGAAATCGAAAACCGAAAAGCACTAGAAAGGTGTAAGATGTGTCGATCCTAAATTCAATCACATTCTAAATTCGTAAATTGTTACTTCTGAGAAGTTTCAGACTAGAATGAAACAGTTTCCTAATCCTTCCAGATTTTCATAAGTTTACTAACTGATAATCTGTTTTCGTGAATGAAACATCAATCATGGATTTATCTTCAGTGATCTAGGGGTGAAAGAACTTAAAGTAGAAAGTATAATTTTAGTTATAATCATGTCCAGGGACTGTTTTCCAATTAACTATGTGTATAGATATTGTAAGGTTAACGAACAAAATGGAATAAACCTAGTTATTCCCATCCACTAGTAAAAGAAGTACAGTTACAAAATACACTGGTTCAAGTTTATATAAATTTCAAATACTAATTCAACCCTGAAAAATGAAATGGCCCTAGAAAATATAATGGATTTTTATGATGACAAACACTTGACATCAGGATTAACAGACTTGCTTCCAAAACACTATCACTTACTAGCATTAAATCAGATATTTCATAACATATGCAAGTTATTTTATATTTGCTTATAACTACATGTATTTGGAGGAGTGCAGTATACTGCTTCTTCTTTTAAATAAGTACGCGTTAGTAAATTACAACATTGGCATTACCAATTTCCTTAAGCAAATCAAAAACCCTTTTTCACTAGTTTCTAATTACTAGGGGTCAATTTAATACAGTGTCCGTTATTACGTCTTTACATATATTATGAAAAAATCGCTAAAACGCAACTCTTATACTCAGCCTAAAATAGTAATTCGGTATTTTATACAGGTTGTAGATCCCATAAAAATTAACCGGCGATTCGCAACATCTACTTAGTACAATTAATTTTGACATTCATCACTTCTTTACACGGTACTTGAATCTCAAACGTTTCTATACGCATTGAGAATATTGTATTTCTGGATTTTAAAATTAACTCTGATTACTAATACAACTATCTCGGAATTGTCTTTCTCAGGTGTTAATGGAAAGGTCGTCAACACTTTGAAATACCTGCACACGACAACAACAGTTCTCAATGCTTCATACCAATAGGCACGTCAAACTGTGTCTGACACCATTACTCTTCAGTAACTTTTGTCTCGATTATATGTCTATGATATATATGAAAAACATTGATAAAAGTGTAGTTCGTTTTGACAGAAAATCGTTCCAAAATCACATATGCATCTAGTACTAATATTGTTGTATCCATATGTATTTTTAACTGAACTGTCTCTCCCATTATATACTGCTCTTATTAATTATTTTACTTAGTTAATTTTTCGATTTCATCTCTTCAAGTTTAATACCGTATCCTCAAAATGTATCTATATTTTGTGTGGCGTATTCTATTGTTTGGTGCTTAAATAAATTGTAAATAATGAATGCAAGTATACTTGTACTTTAAAACTTCCACCTTATTTATGCAACAATTATAGGTAAATCCTAAGCGATGTTATAATCTACCTTTCGCATGCGGTGACCAGACATGAAAAGTATCACAATAATAAGTCAATATAGAGTAAGTTTCGAGAGCTTTTCCGACATTTCAGTGCCTGACATTAAGATTCTAACAAACAATTTTAATGGTCAAGCATAGATCGAAAACCAATGACTTGTCCCCCCTGGTACATATTGACCAATATGAATATGAAATTCACTGTTGACTTTTTTGATTTACTAACTGGCATTTCACATATTTGTAAGTTAACTAAATTTTTGGATCCTCACATGATAAGAAAAACATTGTAGAAATATGTATACATGTATACGATTACTGAATTGAGACTACTTTAACCAAGGTTATTTACTTAGGTTTACCGTGTGTGGTAAACATATCATGAAGAATAGCATAATACTCACAAGATAAAGAGGCGAAATTGTGAAAACATTCGAGATATTTATCAGTATGCTGAAAAAAAATAATTGCCGGACATGAATACATCTATAGTTTAGTAGACATTAAAACGAAACATTAATGCGGCTGGATTTACACTATAATCACTACGCACCATAAATGATAGAAAATATAATTAAACAAAAACAATCGAAATAGCGCCTTATTGGGTAGATTAGTTTTCTAATCAATAGACAACAGATTCGAAACCCCTTCCATGTATCACTAGACTTAGCACAAACTCGTATATATACATACAACGAAATTATGTATCAACACAGAGTACATGAAATCGTACGCATAAACTGAATTAAATCAAATTAATCAAAACAAAAAACAAACGATTATTTGGTCAGGATCCATTTAGGATTGAAGCCATCATCTTAAACAATCCCATTTAATTATTTATTATTTATTTAAACACATAAACATTGGTGCAAGGAGGCACCAAATAGATAGGCGCCACATAAATCATTCAATTTGTGTGAGGGCTGGGAAAGTGTCCGGGTGTCCAGACTGAAGCAAGTGGTTTTCTTAGGGGGCCACACCCGGAGTCTTTGACCTAAATGTCTGACTCACGAGGCAGTGGAGCGTCGAGAGGAGATGGAATCCCATGGTAGCCGGTGACCAACGATTGGTTCATACGCCATTTGTTCCTTCAGGATACTGGAGCCCATGTGCACCATTGGTTTTGAATCGGGTTAAAGCGCCGGACACTCGCCTTTCGTCCTCATTTTCGTAGACAACACCCCCGCCACGAGAAGGCATTGAGTAGGACTTCCCTGGCAGAGGCTGTATGCGCGTGGCCGTGTGACAGCATTTCGAGAAGGAGGGTGGGCCCACTCCACCATCGGCCATACTAGGGCATTTGGGGGCTACTAATCCCATTAAATATTAGAAAATCAACTACTAACAATAACAAGAAGAAAAATTAGACACATTAAATGATATTGAACATTTCAATTACATGTAAAATATATGCAGAGGGAATTTTCTCTCTATGTTCAATTTACCAACAACACATAAAGATATAAAATGAAATCAAAAGAAAATGGATGTTTATACAAAAAAAAACAAAATTTAATAGGGGTAAAGAAAAATTCAATTATTTATCAAATAATAAAATATATTTTAGTCATTTCACCGATGCTCTTTCAATGAAGAATGTAAATAAACAAATAAATAAACAAAAATAAATTTTTTGAATCAATTATCAATATGATCAACAATAAACAAAATTAAATGGATTGTTCATGTTTAAATAAAGAAAAACAAATAAACAGTCCAACCATTTTGTTATGAAATCTTTTTGTTAGATATGCGATATGTCGGATAAGTTGTAGTAATAGTAGTAGTATTGGTTGTTACAGTAATAGTAGAATCAATAATAGGAGAAACGGTAGTTTTATACCTAATAACTTCTGATGATGAAATTTCTTGATGATTGTTTGATAAAGATCTATTACGCCAACTGATTAAACGAGACAAAATGAAAATATTACAGGCAAAAAAGTTTAAAGATGCTATCCAAACAATTATCCAAATGATATGATTTAGAAATGGTTTTTGCAATGTACACATTTCTAGTGCATAAGCAGAAGCAAGCCATATACCTTGAGATCCAAACCATAACATTAAATTTTGTACTATAGCACGATATGGTGTAATACTTGAAGGTAGACGTATATCAGCCAAAGCAACTGGAAGAAGGCATATACTCCATAGAAAATACTGAGCCGTGCATACCTAAATAAAAGATAAATATATATGTATACACTATTAGTAAAATAGATTCAAACAAGCTCAGCTATATGTGACTTTATGATTTGTGGTTATTTTTCGATTATGATATGGTAGAATTTGCTTCATACAGTGTTTGAAACACATTTCTTACACCCGAGAAAACCACCGACATTGATGATGAGTGGGATAAGAGTGGAATGAGATACCTCAAACTGGTCAAAATGAAACAAATTAACCACACTGGAACTAAAAACTGATGATCTGATCGGCATGAAACAAGAAAAAGCCTCAAGTAACAGCTTGAAAATCGTTGTAACAACTTTATTAACAAATTTCCGTACGATATTTTTAAAATTTATACGCAAGTTACAATATATTCGGAACAGTCTGAAATTTCTTATCAACGAAACTGTAGCTTGGTGGTTAAGTGATCCGACTTTCAACCGTTACATTATAGGTCCAATTCACTACTGTTTCTAAGATCGAGTAGTATTACTACCTCCTAACTCCAAAATAAGTATATTATCCCTTTAAATTCCAAAAGGCTTCACACGTTTGAGTAATTCGTTTCCTGGATGCAACAGTATAGACTGGTAATTTAATATGCTAATTTTTGTTTTAAACTTAATATATTTTGAAATAATGACAGAAAGGAGAGTCTCGGATGGGGGAAGTCAGTTTCTGGTGAATGTCATCTACAAAAACTTATTTATCATATGGAAGGTCTAGAAAATATAGCATAGGTAGTGGCCGGGGAGATCCCGAAATATCGTTTCGTTCCATTTGAGATGCCCCAGCCGGATACAACACAAACATTCAATATGGACACAAGAAAAATCCGAGAGAATAGTTCGTCATCGAAATTCACAATATTTAACTCACCCTATTAAATGTGACAAACATGTAGGTAAGCGCGAACCAGCACAGACTTATGTTGGAATATAGTTTAAAAGACAAGCATGGAATTAGGATTATACACGGTATAATTGAAGTTACATTAAATAAACGCTCCAAAACCACAGGTGTACTAAGGTTTTTTAGCAATAAATTCCATATTGAGTAAGAATATCCACCAGTATTAATATCACCCCAGTAAGCTATTAAAGTAGATAAATCATTCCACGCATTATTCAACCATTGACGTAAATCATATATAGGCAGTGTTTGTTTCTCAGCTATCCATTTCTTTCCAGAGAGTAAATAAACACTTAAAAAGTGCGGAGCAAAATTATGTTTAAAATCTGATCGAGTAAAGTGATAGAAATAGGCTTGTTGCAGAAACAACATTCCACCGAAATATAAATAACATAATCCCGTCAATATCGTTAAACTCAGTAAACAGCTGATACCAAAAAGATAATGATTTCGGTTTGGTAATTTGAATAAAATTGAAAACACACTTTGAGATTGTTGTGTCGATGCTTCATTTTTCTTTTGATTATCCTTGTTATGACTATTATCAGTCATTATCAGCCATAAATAGATAGATGGCGCATAAATGATTGGAAATATACGTAAATGAATAGATAACCCATATAAAAATCCAGCTGGAATGACCCGACGGTTTAGAATACACCATAGGCAGGCTAAAACAACACAACTTTGTAATCCATCTGCATTACCACGAGCAGAGACTACTGATGTAACAGGATTGAATAACCAACTGAAACTAACAAGATATAATGCTAATTGATCTGCATTGAACGAAATGGAACTTCGTCGAATTTTTTTATTTTGATTGACAGTATTTGGATTTGGTAAACTGTTCAGCTAAAAAATGGGGAACAGAAAAATTCATTAGGAGAATATTACTGCAAGTGAATCGATACCTGTTAGCATAACACCATGTTATCAAGTTGCCTATTGGTTCGCGTCCTACATGCACAGATCCAAAGAACGTATATCCAGTCAACAATTTAGCTTTATAATATTACATTTATACTGAACGAACAAATCCTAGTTTATTTAAAGTGAACACAAAAAAATTATAATCTGTGTTTCACCTTACAGACATACATCAAAATCACTCACGTTAGAATTATGTCGCTTAACGCCATAATTTTTACCTTCTTATTTAGCAGTTTATGTTATAAAAAACCAATAGTTGCATTATGAAACAATCTCTCGATTAAAATATCATATAGTTTAATGCTCCAATCATACAATGATAGCTAAGTTATATTCACTTAAAAGTTTCTAGAAAAGTTAATAACATTCCTCTTGTAATTGATGTATGTTATCGATGATGATATTGTTTACCATATTTTACTGACTGGAACGAATCAATAGAAAGCTGTAGCTTTAGGCAAAACTTGCTAACCCAAAATAGATGTCATGGGATAAAGTGACAAACGTTTATTGAATGAAACAATATCATTATGTTTCATCAATATCCAACCCTTTTTCTCGTCATCTACTCTGAAAGATAATTCAATTTCGGGGTCAGGAAAACACAAAGTTGATGTTGGTAATACCTACAGGCATTGAAAAAGATAGAAAGTAAGAAATGGTAGAAGGAGAGGCTTACACTAGGTCGCGAAACGCCAGAAATCCAAATTTCTACTAAATGGAACATAACAAATATGTTTATTATTAATACCATTATTATTATTATTATTATTTCTAATAATAATAATAATAATAATAATAATAATAATAATAATAATAATAATAATAATAATAGTAAGAAGAAGAAGAAGAAGAAGAAGAAGAAGAAGAAGAAGACGAAGAAAAGTACTAGCAGTATAAACGACCCACCTAATGTTTAATTTTTTGAAAATTGCTAAGTTATCGATTTGACCGAAAGACGCTCGATCTTCGCATTACAAATAACTGACTTACTTAAAATCCATAAAATTAACTTTCTAAAAGAAACATTACAAAAGGACGATTACTATTGTGAAATCGTTAACACTAAGTATTCATTAACTGAAAAATCTAAAACGCAAAATTCTGTAATACGATAAATTAAACCACCACTAGTTATAAACAACTATCCACCGATTTCAAACTCAGTGCACAACTTGCATCAGTACAATAGGTAACTTCTACATAACAATTAATATTATTGAGTCGAGCTAATTCTGCGGTGATACAAAGACAAACTTATGACATATCGTTGCACTTTTGATAAAGAGATAGACATTATCAACATACAACCTCGGATAGATATGAATCAGTCCAATTTTCTACATTGTATTAGCATGATCAAATGAATATAATAAGATGAACAGCAAAAGAGATCAAAATGATGTAGCACTGAAAATAAGAATATGATTTGAAAAAACCGAAGTGGAAAGGAATGCATGAAAGAATATTGAAAGTCAAGATCTACAACAAGACAAAATGTGCATGCATCGGCACAATTATGAATGTTTCTGAGCCATTCCACTCAGTCTCCAACCACCGACCGCGATTATCGCGTGGACTGCAGCAAAACAGCCTGCACCTGTTGACATGGTTCAGAGCAAGTCAATGACTTCGTGGACTGACACCATTTCTCGGTTTGGTTGCATTCTCTCGTTACGATCGTTTTAGAAAATCATGCACTTTCAGATGCTTCTTGCGGATAACCAATAAATATGATTCAGCATAGGACCAAAAATAAATGTTAAACGGATATGATACCAGAATAAAATAAAGCATAACTTACAAACTGTTTATCTTGAATAATTCTATATTGTATGCAACCACAGATTAAATCAGCCGTGATGAATAATAATTTACCCCAAAGACGAGCGAGAGAAGGAGGAGTTATGTGCTTTGACGATCGGAAGTGTGGTCCTACTGATACGTCAACAAAATCTGAACTAATATTCACTTCCTTTCTATCAGTGACTGAATATTTACCGTCAGAAAATAACCAGTAACCAGGAGCGAGAAAAACAGCAATAAGTGGTGAATATCTGTAAGTGGGACGCTCAATATAAATATTTTCCCCAGCAACAAAAGCTTGAGCAGCATCAGAAAACACATCGTAATCCACATCCGTGAATCGTAGTTGGCCGTCCGGCCAACGAACTGTATCCTGCCATACAGAGAAAATAACTAACACAAGTCTTAGAATTAAGGCTAGTATTAAACATAAATGGTAACAATTATAATTTGTATATATGTTTGTAAATGATGTGTGATACCCAAGAATTAAAGATTTGAATTGATGATTTCCATTTGAATCCAGCTTGGAAGTATCTGTATCTTCTTTTTTCACTGTTCTGTGACAAAATTGTTCCTCAGAATTATTACACACTTTGGTAGAATCACTATATTTTCTTTGCTTCATTTCAGCAGGACACGTGTTCAAACTAAACCTGTCATTAACTTCCTTTTCCTTCACCACCCTCTGACGAATTCGTCCTGAAGAACCATCACATGTTTCAACTGGATAGTCAGGTTTATATTGTTTCAATTCAGTAGAAGCTATATTTGAATCGAACCCCTCCTCTTCGTCACTACCACCAGATGAATGAATATAATCCTTGATGTCAGCATCACTATCGATGACTAATATATCGTCATGTTGTTCACTAACGTTTTCAGCAGACCTATTCATACTATAAAACACAAAATAAGAAAGGTAATAGTGAACCTCCTAGTTACCGTGGAATTAAAGATAAGGTGTACAGATGCATTTACCAAAACTATTTAATAAACCTTTAAAAAAGCCTTGATTAGTTTTTAAGTGGATATTTTGGATTAGTGGGCTGAAATCGTTCGAAATCAAAACCTTCCTATTCAAATGTACTTATAGCTTTAAAAAAAACTTTAAAGAAAGTAAAACCGTATATCCCAAAAGATACAACTCAACTTGAGAATGAGGAACTATTTTCTTAGGATATAAATAAAAAGTAATGAATACGAATGATTAAAACCACGATGACTACACAATAACAGCGAAATAGATAAAGTCTACAATGGAGGTTTTTACAACTCAACGAGGCATACCGACTTTAGGACTAAAAATTAGCAGAATATTAAATTTTGTAAAGTATCGGTTAGCATTTTCTTAGGAAGGAATCCCGAGAAAGTATCCTATCGATGGTGACCGCAACACTGGAGTCAAGAAAAAGCTTTAAGATCATAAACAAACAGGTAAAAATAAATCTACTTTGGCTTTCAAAATCTACGATCTAGTTCAGAAAGAGTGTTGTTGAACTCAACATGACAGTAAAACCATCTAAGTCCTTTTTCTCATCCTAGCATTGATTTTAAAAACTAAAATCAACCAATATTACAAAATAAGTTGGTTTTAACTAACACGTTCAATTCACATTACAGCTTTCGAACTAAGGAATCTGTAACCGTATGCGGATACTAACTTCAATTGAAAGAATCGGACAGTCAAACCCGTCTTTACACCTGAGATAATTTTTAACTTCGACTGACTAAATATTTCGCGCTTCGCTTTTCCTTAATCCATGCAATCAGCAATGAGAAACTATGTAGTAATCAGACAGAAGAATAAAAGTCCTAGTTCCAGAAAAAACACAGTAGCACAATCAACTGCCTTGGTGAAAAACGAAGAATTTTTATGCTTCTTATACCCCTGATGTTCACATGAAACCTAAAAAAGGGGACACTATTTACCCACACTAAACTGGTTTAGCTGTAAAACTTGATACTGTTTACTGGATATACTAATAAATGTTTTATTCAAATTAAGATTATAATGGAGACAGGAAAACCTCATCATTTAAGTTACTGAGTGATTGAAAACCTCCAATGCCACCCAGTGATGTTGCCCAGCTAGATTAAATAGCGCCCAATTGCTTCACTCATATGTCATTGAGTATATTGGCAATGAATCTTGACTGATTTATCAATGCACACATTACCTAAGTTGTAACAAGTTACCTGAACAAACGCATAATGCAAATAACCGATCTTACAACACTTTGAGTTCTGGGTAAATCAGTGACGTGAGACTGATGTATGTGGTTCCCTTTTAATTGTTACTTTACTAGTAATAGATATAGAACTAATCTAAGTAAAATGTGAAACCAAACACATTTGATCAAAATGTATGAAAGTAAAGCAACTACTATAGAATAGTTCACTATCTAGATTATCCTTGAACTAAAGATTTTAACTGTAATATTATGACCACAGTAATCGTCAAAGCATAAAACAAGAACATGAAATGCTCCAACCGATCATACCAATGTGATATGTGAAAGAAAAACATATTTTTATCTAAATAAATTTATTTTGAACAGTGAACAATACATTTAATCTAATTTAGTGTTAACTTTCTCATTTTTAAAAAAATATTTTAAACAGTTGTATGATAATAAATAAAAAAAACTATTTCACATAACAACTCAATAAAACAAAATAGGACTCTTTTCATACTGAATTTAGATTTGTACAACAAATAAAAACGCACAAAGTAAAGATGAATAGATGATTCGTAAAAATAGACGGATTTTTGTTGTTGAAAACATTGCACAAATAATGAAAGATTTTCTCTGATTAGAATTGGCAATACTTTAAGATTAGACACATTCAAAAGATTGTCCGATGCATATTTATACTTCTGGAGAAATAAAATAAAAATTTGTAATTTTAACAAACTGTAGTTGATAAAATAAATACATGAATAAATGTTTAATATGTATAAACACTTCTGATAAGGATGAAAACTTTGTTGAAAAACAATTAAATCAGATGTTCCGTCAAGTCAGAAACTCATTTACAAACATGATGAATTTGAAAACAACTGTCTCAAGAACTGCGAACATAGATACTACTAACTTATCGAAAAGACTAACTTCATGATAGCTGACTTCCTAATTAATCAAGCCCCCAAATGCCCTGGTATGGCCGAGAGTGGAGTGGTCCCGCCCTCCCTCTCAAAATGCTCTCACACGGCCACGCGTATACAGCCTCTACCAGGGAAGTCCTAGTTTAACCGGCTACATTTAGCTGATGTTTCGTTAAGCACCGTATGCCATATGGTGGAACAACCTCATGAACCTGAAGCATATTCGAAAGAACTAATGACGGAGTTTTCAACCATTTTCCAGCCTGTATTGGCTCAGTGCACTGCTATGAAAGCAACACTTCGGTTGAAACCTGTCTTCCGTCCAAAGAGACTAGTGCCGTACGCAGCATTATCGAAAGTTGACGAAGAACTTAACCGCATTCAACTACAGGGAGTTACTACACCTGTTTCTTATTCTGCCTGGGCAGCATCTATTGTGGTTATTAAGAAGGCTAATAGCACAACCCGAATATGCGCACATTTTTCCACAGGTCATAACGCAGCTCTCGAACCGCATCATTACCCACCGCCAGTCCCTGAAGATTTGTTCACAATGCTAAATGGTGGGAAGTTCTTTGCAAAACTGGATCTAGATGATGCCCATTTACAAGTGGAAGTGGATGAGGAATCCACAGAGCTACTTAACATCAATACTCATCGTGGCTTGTTTCAGTACATTCGCCTACTATTTGGTGTTAAGACAGCTCCATCTATTTTTCAGCAACTAATGGATACCATTCTATCGAGTATCCCGGGGGTCACAACTTATCTCGATGACATCTTAATTGTTGCCACATCGTTAGATCAGCGTCGAGGACGCACGACAGCTGTACTACAACGCGTCAGCGATAACGGATTCCGATTACGCTCAGAAAAATGCCAGCTTTTCTTGAAGTCAGTTAAATACTTGGGATTCATCTTTGGTGCGGCAGGTCGCAGACCAGATCTTGAAAACATCCGAGCCATAAAACTGATGCCGACTCCTACTAATATCTCTGAGCTACGATCATTCTTGGGATTAATTAGCTACTACTCAGCTTTTGTTCCGTCGATGCATGACATACGCGCCCCACTAAATTATCTTCTGAATAAGAATACTATTTGAAACTGGACAAAAGACTGTGAAGCTGCATTTTGCAAGCTCAAAACCATCATTAGCTCTGAACTATAATTGATGCACTACGACCGATCCATGCTAATTATTGTGGCTGCAGATGCTTCAGCTTTTGGACTCGGTGCTGTCATCTCACACACTAACTCCAGCGGAAAGCAGTCAAATAGAGAAAGAGGCTCTCGCCCTTGTGTTCGCAGTACGCCGTTTCCACAAATTCTTGTACGGTCGAAGATTCACTCTTCTCACTGATCACAAGCCTCTTCTCACAATTTTCGGATCGAAATCTGGTTTTCCAGCCCACTTTGTAAACCGTCTCCAGCGATGGGCTTTGGTACTGTTGGGTTGACATTCAGTACCGGCGCACCCAACAATTTGGTCAAGCAGACGCCTTATCACGACTCATCAGCGAACACCATACGACCGATGAAGATACAGTTATTGCCTTCCTAATGACAGAGAACCACGCGCAATGTTACCTGACATCTGCTGTTCGTGCTTTGCCAGTCTCAGCAGTTGAAATACAATCTACCTCCAGGAACGATTGCATCATTAAGAGCGATGAAATACGTCACTAATGGCTGGCCGTCAACTGGACTCGATGGTGGCTTGAAGTAGCTTTACCACCGTCGGGACTCATTATGCGTCGTGAATGAGTACTTGATGTTTGGAGACAAAGTAGTGGCGCCAGAATCCCTAAGATCAAGGGTGCTAAAACAGTTCCACACTGGTCATTCTGGTATAAAACGAATGAAATCCATCGCCAGAAGCTATGCTTATTGGCCCCTCAGGGATCAACACATCATGGATTTAGTAGGCAAATGCAAAATTCCAGTCTACTGAAAAGTATATCCCCTGTATCTTAATAGTAGTAATCAAAACTATTAGATCCTGATAATTTAAAGATCAACAATGTAAACACACAAAATAAATATAGACTTACGCATGCCAGGCCAATGGAAATGATTTCCAAAAGTATTAAAGTTTGATGAGTTAATACAGTTGAATAACGAGCCATTATCAACTTGTTACATTTTCACTTTTTTTACTATCATTTAAAAATTTGAAGTAATTTTCTAAACCTATTTTATGCATCGACCTGAAAACTATGTGTCTTCTAAAGGATTTGACACGACCAATCGCTTCGTCAACACCTAAAGATTCTGTATACATGAAATAACAAGTTAATAAGAATGCTGAACGTGTACGACCGGCTTTACAATGAATATACACGCATCCGTTTGACTGTACACAAGAGTTGATAAATGTAATTCCAGCATCAATCTTTTCAAGAATTCATAGAAAACAAAAGAATAACAAAATATAATACAATATGTCATAATTATCAGTATTTTTTTGAACTACATAAAAAAGTTTGTAACACTAATACAATCGGTGAATAAATCAAACGGATGAGTAGAAAAGAAAGGCTATAATATCTAGTTAAAGAAGCAGATAGATAGACCTAAACAACGTGAAACCTAGTACAAATTTGTATCATTCTAAATTGCTACATTTTACACCTGCAAAGCGACAGGTAATCATTATGAAAAAATATAACGAAATGAATAGTATAGCCTGAAACATATCAAACCCTTCTACCTTAAAAGCGCTTGATAGGTGAATTTAACAAGTACAGTAAGTTCATCATTATGGCTTAAAGGATAAGAGAAATGAAATAAAGAGCAGCAAACAACTTTGTGATGTCGACTACCAACTTTTCATTCAATAGTAAAATATTACGATCTTATATAAAAACTACTTTGTACCATGTGACGCCATCTTTTAATCGACAAGAAATAAAACAATCAACAGAATTAAATATAGTAATTAGCTGTATCTTTTATTTGACGATGAATAAATAATCCATATTTGAGACTAACTGACTAAAAATGTATGTGGCAGAAGTGCATGGATTAAGGTTCACATATTGCTAACAAAAGAGTTAACGAAGAATGAAAATCACTTTTGCATAAAAAAATACTTACCTGCTCAAATGTAGGAACTCCCACAAAGTCACGAACTGGTAGAGAGAGATATTTAATGCCTTGCTTCACAGCATCCTTTTCTCCTATGACAAATGATTTTACTTCGAATGGTTCCAACATGCTCACTATATGTGTGATATTTTCATCTGCCTGCCATTTATCCCAAGACTTTTTGAGTGGTAAAGCACCCACAATCAAAGAAGGAGAAACACGAGAGTACCATGGGCGCCCACAGCAATAATTTAGAAACAACCCATAGGCAGTACTCACATAAAACCCAACTTCATTCATGAGCTGTAGGACCATAGCAAAATAAGAATGAAAATAAGTATTCAACTGGATAAGAAATAAATATTAAGCACAACAACGCCAACGGATACCTTCTAAATAGGCACATAGCCAAGATGGAGTTCATTACTCTGAAATGTGCATCCATTTATTGAGGACACTGAAAACTACGGTATGAATAATACTTAAAACTTCAGTACTAAGTACAACCGATTTGAATGACGAATATTTGAGGTATCAAAGCTTAAAATGAGTTTGGTGGATAATGGGGTATCGTAAAACGAGTGGTAATACTGTACACACAATCATCATCGCTAATTGGTTACAATGCAATCTATCTTATCCCATATCTAAACTAGTCGGAGCATGTCAAGTGATACATTGACGGCTATACTGAAAGATGAAGTTGACAAAAATAAGCTATAAGCTTCAAAAAACTTTTTTTTATTCGATTTGTAACCAATAAATTTCTATGGCTCAACCAAATGACACTTCCGTTGTCCGTACTCCTGACCTTTGGAATGAAATCGCCAAGCAATACAATGATTATACATAAAGTATGATTGAGTGAATGAACAAATTATTCTCGGTCGCTTCCAGAATGATAGAAAACACCACTTCTATTATGACTAACACTTTTTAAAAATTTTGTAGTTCAGAATATCAACAACAACAAAAACAATGTCAATAAAGATTCAGGAGACTGATGCTGCTTTGGTTATCATTTTGATCGAAACCTGACGTCAGTATGGACCAACACCGATGTCACAGTTCCAGTGGATAAATCTACTTGTAATAAAAAAGTCAAGTACTGAAAGCTAGAACCTTACTTACTAAGTAATTTCTAATGTCTTTTCTTTTACCTAGAACTGCATAGCATCGCATTTTATCGATTACCCATAATAGCAAAGATATGGGACAAACTTTTCCTTAAATTTCATCTGATGTTAAAAGACATTCCTGAGAAAGAAAACGATATTCGCTTATCTCCACATAAATTAGTGCACTATTCAGGAAAGAAAATTATATGTACCTTAGATTTTCAGTTAATTCTGAGCTTTTAAAAAGACTAAATTCAAAAGATATACGTTGTTTAGCCATTTTGAAAATCACTTAAAGCAACTGTCAAACTAAATACGTAGGTAAGTTCGAATGGAAGATTCTGTACTCAGTGTATTAATAATAATTGCATCTACTTACTGAGATAAGAGTAACTCTCATTAGGAACATGACAACACTTAAATAATTCACTCATAAAGGTTAAGTATATACCCATAACCCCCGGATTACAAGAGGATCTACTGTTGATGTGTTTATATTATTATTAAGGAATAGTCTTATGGTTAATCTTAAAACAAGCATTCAATATACATTTAAGTAAAAAATGACGAATATTTAAGTTGGATTGTTTATTTATTTTCATACAATTTCTTTTTCTCTAACAACAAAACTAACATCATATGTACATAAAATAACTAAGCATTATCCATTGTTTCTATGTTCATTTTGATACCTTCTCGAGCTCGTTGAAGATAATCATTGAGTATGACTTGTTTGTCTTTGCTTAAAGGTTCCAGATTGATGAAAAGCTATAGAAAAGACGGAAAAGTGACAAAACATTTCAAAACAAACATGAAATAATAATGCCTAGCAAACACAGATTAATCGAATTTGAAGTTGTTAATTCAGATTAAAATAAGGCCTGCAATGAAAAACATAATGTCGTTGTCACGGACCCGATGGTACCAGTGTCGTTTCTTGATGGGGACATGGATGCTCGCTGCTGAGGAGCCCCACATTTGGAAGAAGTAATTGTATAGTGCTTCGTGGTTGTCTAACTAATGTCAGTTTCTGATATAAACTATGAAGTAGTCATTAGGTTAGTACCTTTACCGGTCACCTCTTATTTCCACATTTATTGCATAGGATGAGGTATTTATCTTTGATATGAACAGAAAGGTCCCTTGGTTCAAAATACAGAACCACTTGATTTTTCTAGCCTGAATCTCATGAAGTCCCAATTAACAAATGGGGTATACTTAATAATTGTGATTAGCCTTAAATTTAAATGGTTGGGCTAATCAATACCCTAAGCCATAGGATTATTTCTAACCCATAACTGTAATATTTTTGAAATAACATTATCGGGAATCACTGCAAAAGAACATAAAAAAAAATAATCTGAAAAATACTGAAGTTGCTGTGAGTCCTCTAGGATGTTATATGAGAATGACTTCAGATATGTCCACTTATATGCTAATCAATTAAGTCATAGTACATTTCAACAGAATTACAGACTGTATCAAGAAAATAGCATGTTTTTATGAAGTGGAACAAAAAGGTTATTGTACAGATTAAGATTACGATTACAGACTAACAAGTTTCCACTAGAAAACAATGTACGAGATAAAAAAAACTTCGATCGAACAGTGAAAACTTAAACGTTTGATCACAATACTGTGGATTCGTACCACCATTAATACCCGGATAAGTCAGTTAACTTATGATTCAAAAATTACTGAATAAAATTTAAAAAATGTATTTACTTCAACATAATCCAGCAACTTGCTAATCTCGGATGGACTCATATTTTGTTGGGACAAATCCTTTGTGTAGTCTAAAACAGTTTGTATCGGCGGAGGTATTAAATCGACATTTGACTTTGTATGAACAGCAAAAGGACTAGAGGGTCTAAGAAGACAAACTAAACGAAGTACCCAACCTAAGCGATTGTAATGTTGATGTGCAAGAGTCTCATAAACAAGTGGCCCAGGAGAACCTAATTGAGCAATCATATATAAAGCTAAGGGACCGTAATAGCGTGTGTGTCGTAGTAGAAGCAATGGGTTGGTTAGACCGTTGGTTATCGATTCAGCGTTTTCAAATGGAGTCCAAGCTAAATGGTTCACACGTTCATAAACACGATGGCATATTCGACTAAAATGTGGGTCATCTGGTTCGAACTGAACACATGTTCTGTCCAAAATATACAAAAATGAGCCTTGGTCCAAAAGTGCCTGATAAGGAGAAATTAAATATAGAATAAAATGATAAAATCGTGGAAAATCCACTACCAGAAAAGTTATGTTTAGTTTTATAAAATAAACTTGTACGTACAACTATATCATATGTTTCCATCAGTACAACCCTGAAAGTGTGAATGATTTGGTGGATATCTTTGAAAAAAGGTCTTAGTGGTCTAAATACTTCATATTGTAGTTCTTTTTTCTCCTTTTTTGCATCTAAACACATAGACTGACTTGGACTTGAACTCCACTGCTATGATAGTTTACGTAACCGAATTGCATTGTTCCACTTCGCATGGTAATTTGCATTAGCACTAGTTTCCTAACTTATTAATAATTGTGAAATGAGTTTGGTTGAACGAAAATGAATCTCACACCTAGAGCAGACAGAATATAACCTCAGACAAAAACATCCGTCGGGTTACTACATACGACAAAAGCCTTGGAGTAATCAAACATAGACTACCTTAATGGACTCATAGTTACTCCCGCTGTTTACCCGCGCTCGGCTGAATTTCTTCACTTTGACATTCAGAGCACTGGGCAGAAATCACATTGCGTCAAAACCAATCAGTGGACATCGCAATGTTTTGTTTTAATTAGATAGTCGGGTTCCCTTGTTCCGTGCCAGTTCTGAGTTAGCCGTCGCGCGCCAGACCATGGAAGTACAGTCGCTTGACGCAACGTGGAACAAGTCCTAACGCGTTGCTAGCTGCACGACACTAACAGCTGAAACCGCCCACGATCAACCCGGGTCAGAGTCCAGTAACCTCACCATAACGCACACCGAAGCACACAAAGCAGCAAAGAAACCAGCCCCCAACTCGAACGACACGTATCTGATCTCAGCATGTCTGATTCCGCCCCCAGAGCCAATCCTCCTCCCAAAGTTACGGATCCAATTTGCCGACTTCCCTTACCTACATTGTTCAATTGCCAGAGGCTGTTCACCTTGGAGACCTGCTGTGGATATGGGTACAACCTGCCACGAAAATTATACTGCCTCGCTTGGATTTTCAAGGGCCGACAAAGGCCAAACCATCTTCGTGAAGAATTGGTGAAATAACCTGGTTGGCTGCCCAAAATGAAGTAAACAAGGGTGAGTTTGATCCATCTGCCCCATAAATAAACCAGCAGTTAGTAGATTCATATATGAGTATCATACTCTGGTCTGTTTACTCTGAGCTCCATTCTATTCTAATCCTCAATTCAAGAAAATCGCATGTAGTGACAAACAGTGACGCCAGATGAGTGAGAAACAAGGCCTTGCAAAAATTTTGAGTTTCAGGATGGGGAATTCACAACCAGCAAGATAATTTATGAAATTTTGCAAAATCTATGGGGCGATATAGGCTATATCAAAATTCTGAACCTCGCCTTAGTTATCAGTATCTCGTTTCAAAATAAAGTGTACCTCAAAGTCGATTAAAGTAACCTGTAGTTGGTCATAAAATTGTGATGATAATAACCGTCCTTTCCATTTTCGCATCACTATCACTTCTGAAGCGAAACTTTATGTGATTATTGGCGTTTAAAGTGCTAAGAAGTAACATAAACGATAACTTACATCTAACTGCTCGTCTTCAAACATCATGGGAATAAACAACTTCCGACCAGACAAAGGAAAGTAAACTTGGTTAATACGATCACGTTCAGAAAGGTCTGCGTGTCTTAAGTTACCATTTGACTCTCTAACTACTATGAGACGGTTCTTTCTGTCACGCTTTAGTGTGGTATCTGTAAAAACTAGTTTAATATTTCCCGGAATAATCCCTTGAAGACCGCTATCTCGAGAAATGATTTGGCTGTTTACAGAGGTTCTTGGGTTTAAAACAGGTGGCATCTGCAACTTTTGTTCCGTAAAAGCGGCAGTATATTTTTTGACCTTGTGTAAAAGTTAGATAAATAATCCGAATCGTATTACTATATTTAGTTCGGCATCATTAAGAAGTTTAATACTTTCCTTCCCAGCTCTTCTATAGCGTCGTTGGTGAACTGTGTTTGAATCTATGCAAGTAATCAAACGTAAAAGGTTGTGGATTTGAGGATTCGCAAACAGTTCTTGAAGGCAATAGGATGACTGGCTATACTTTGTTGTCAAGTCTAAAAAACTGTGAATGTGTAATAAAATTACTTGAACAGTAAAATCCTGCTGCTTGGAAAGGTTTTACGACCTTGTACATGGTTTATAGCTCAGCAGTCACAAGAGATACGGAATGTACAGCAAAGTGTCACGAGTTCCAGGGCCAAATAGAAAACGCGATCAAGTTTTCATTGATTCTAAACTGAAAATTATTTAAATGTAGCTGAAATAGTTTAACTTAATATTCAATTTCATAACATTATGAACGAAGAAAACCATACTTACTAAAACGCAGTCGTTTGTAGGTATACACTAAATCCAAACCCATCCATCAAGTTCAGAATATGTAGGATTCAAATGAATAATGACGAACAGGAACTAGTGATCGTTACGCTTGAACATTTTATGAGGGAACTTCAAAGTATGTAGAATGGCCGTACCGATAAATCATCTGATATTATTGTTTTCATTGCTCCCGAATACCGTGGTACGACCGGGGGTGGGGACATTCAGCTCTTCAAAATGCTCTCACAAGGCCATACAGCCACTATCAGGGAAGTCCTACTCACCGACTTCTCGCGTCAGGAGTGTTGTTTACGAAACTGAGATGGTGAAGAGAAAATGCCCGGTGCTTTAGCCAGGTTGGCGGATATGGAGGATCCATCTAGGGGAGTTGGGAAAACCTTGATTCCAAACAGATGGTGCACACGGGCTCCAGGATCCTAGGGAAACAAATGGGGTGTGAACCTAATTTTGGTTACCGCTACCATGGGAGTGCATCTCCTGACGTTGCTCCGTCTTGTGGATTAGACTTTTAGGTCAAAGACCCAGGGTGTGGCCCTCTAAGAAAGCCACCTGCCTCGTTCTGGGCACCCAAGCAGTATCACAGCCCTCACACAAACCAGTAATAACTGCTACTGGTCTCATTGTCACTGTGTGGAGCATTTGTATTTCATGCCCCCTTGTCAGTCAGTCAGTCAGTAACAACGTAGTACTTCGTACGTACGTGCATCAGTTCGAGTTGCCACACCACATTAGCACAGAGATGCCGTGGTCGATTCAAATCCCGTACTGGTAGAGGTAATAAGAGTATAAGCAGTAATCGGAAAGATTAGTGTTTGGAGATGTTACTTAAAGAGTATAATACAGTGAAATAAACTTGGGAAGAGAAAAAAAGAGACAAGCGGGGAATCAGTAGATCAAAATTTGGGAGAACACAAAGAGTAGATACACCTGCGCCATTGCAAACGATTGGTGCCCCCTTGTACTAGCATTTTGTTCAAATATATAATGAATGAATTGTTTTCATTGGATAAAAAGCAAAAAAAATTGTTTATTGCTTTTGGTATCTAGTCATACCTCCTGAAAATGAACAGATCGCAAAACAAATATAGCTTAAAAATTTCAATCCAGAGAACCAAATGAAAAATTGCATAAACGACATAGCCAATGAATTTGTTCTCCAATATGGACTTGCCCAAATCTACTAGCTACAGCAGCTCCACATACATGAGTCAACCAACAAGGATTAGTCGATAATCACCATCATGTACTTCGTGAGATACCAACCATAAACTCAATCAACAGAAGTTCAATTACGGTCTGAACGTATACTTTTGGAAACTGATAGTAAATATCTAGATGAAACTAATAATTGATATCAACCTATTGACCTGAATAAATTTCGAGATACCGGTCAAAGAACTAATAGTCGTAAGAATATGTGGAGATCAAGACTTTTAGTTCGAGTAAACTTCAAGCAGTAAACTACATTTCTCATGAAAGAGTGAAACTGCACTAAATTGGTGAGAGGTGATAGTAGCTACCTTGGATCTGGATAGCTCGACAGCAAAATAGATTAACCCGTTGCTTCACCGTTCATGAGCCAAAGTCGTAGTGAAATATATGAAAAAACTATTACTTGAGTCAACAATTTTGTGTAGTTGGATGAGTGCATGCATGACCATAAAGAGCTGAACATAAGCATGAATATCAGGCAAAAATCTTACCAATTTCGGCCTGAGATTATAGACACATGAACAGACTCAATAAAACTTAAGGCTAAATGTCGTATGACCACATGCATCTTTATGCAAACAGCACTAACCATCCCACCTTATATACATTTACTTGCGCGAAAACACTTATTGACCTTGAAGTATAAAGTAGTCAAACAGATCTATATTAGATTTAGAAGGGTGATCTTATCCGCAACGCAACCATGTAAACTTAATGTATCGGTCATCTGTGCGTTCAAGTAACCACAGATTCTGTCATTTCATAATGTATTTTTAATTAAATAACTAGATTATATAGCTAATTTTGATCTTTTTTTATAATTTTATTTGCAACGTCCGACTGCGTTACATTGCACGTCCATTGCATGCTGGGGTGATATCTCAAGTTATAGTGAGTTTATTCACATAGTTGATTGTTTCCAGATAGACTGTCAGTGCATGATTTTACTGTAGAAAGGTTTATTGTACTATAAACTATGTTTTTATGAACAACTGCATGTTGTCTTCAGTCGGAAAGCAATATATGTATTCTTTGTCTTCCGTTCGGTAAGTTCAATTGGCCTATATTTCGTGTTTTTGTTTTATAGTTTTAATTATGTCCATTTAACTACTTTAAGCAATATGCCTGTGCAAATGAAACAATAACTATGACACTTACTTAGTTTAGTATTCTTGGTTGTCGTATAATTCAGTTTAGTTGAAAGAATTATGGTATACTTAAGTATAGTGCTTGAAGTCTGTAACGAAACAGATCAGTCTAGTAAGTAGAGTTGCCTGTTTCTGATGAGTATACTAATTCAAATCAGTCTGATTAAAAATAAGAAAAAGTGCTTTTGGTACTGTTGCTGTCATACATTATAAGATAGCGATAAGTATGTTTGGTGTTTATTTCTAGATTGTACATCTATCACTGACCATATTTCATGATCACTGTCATTAAACAATTTCCCCAGCAATAACATCGGTAGCAGGATAGCTAAGTATCTGAGCTTTTATTTGCCCGTAGAAGAGCAGTATACAGTCTTAGAAGATGAGTGTTCTGTATCTCAATTAAATGCAGTTGGCTGTGGACAAATGTTAAGAATCTTTTTGACAACTAGGACTTTTAGTTCATCAAACACTAACTCTGCTTGTATGTCTTCCTGTTAAACTAGATGCAGATACATGGTAATACTTAAATGAGAGCAAAATAATAAAAGCATTGAGATACGGTATTAAGTCCATGTTATGCTTTGCACAAGTAATAGCTGACCTGACCTAATATTCATGAACTAAAGGTAAATCACAACTGCATAAATTCTTTGCTAAAAAACATGTAATTTGGTTATTTATTTATTCCACATTTCTGACTAAATTCACTACTATTTTCTCATTTAGAATGCAACAGGACTGAGTCTTCACAGATCCTAAGAACTGTTTCGCCCTTAGAACTATGGCCCTATGGATCTGTTTACGGGAGACCCAACTAACAGCATATTATAAAAAGGATGCTAGATGTTCATTTTAATCTCACAACCACTTCCAGTACTTTTTGAGTTACTTCTTTTACCCTTTCGTTTGGAAAAACAACAAAAACTGCAGCTTAACATTACAAATGCAACTTTTGGACTGGAACTTGGTTTAAACCTTTTTCTCATATTCGATTCTTAATGAAAGTTCACGAATAAATTTTTGAACCTAATGCTACTTTGTTTTATCTACTTAATCGTTGCAAGAAACTTGTGATAATCGAGCCTCTCATCACCTAATTCATGTGTTCAGACTTCCGTGTCTAGTAGCAGGGGATCACTAAAACCTCCAAGCAGGAACCTAGGTATGTTAACAATAAAAGATCCAGTCGCCTCCCAAAGGACTCCTGGGAAGTCGCTTGGACTAGTTCGGCGGGCAGCGAATTCCAGCATCCGACAACTCTTAAGGAGTAGAAGTTGCATCTACAGTCCACTCTGCTATGTCGTGTTTCTAGTTTCTGGGACCAAGCTCAAGTAGGTGTTTAAGAGAATGTCCAGAAGTGTTAAGGATCCTGTAAGTAAATAGGTCACCTCTAAGACGTTTATACTTTAATGAGTAGAGGTTAAGTGATTGGAGGCGCTCTTCATAAGGTGATTTGGTGCATATATCCGTCATTTTCTTGGGAAACCTACAGGCTCGGGTCCTCACACAACTAATTCTAGCCACCATGAGTTGCCACGAAAACTGATGGATGGACACGCGTTACACATCCTAACCGTCCCTGCGTCTAATCTCATAGCTTCTTATTCAAATGTCATATGATAAGCAAGTAATGCTTCCACCAACACTAATGGAACACGAGTAATTCAAAGGCACCCTGTATGGTACTTTAGATTGGTTTACGCACTCACTTAGCTATTTATTGAGAATATTACTACAGTCCTGCTAAATATCCCATGAACCCACTTACCACCATCAAAACAATAAGTCTGTATTTGCTGCATATAGCAATTTTATTTTTCAGAAGATATATAACAGAATTGGAGTAAAATAGCAATATACAGCAGATGTACGTGGTACATGTCTTCATCGATCAACTGAAATAGAGAATACGGATATTAGTTTAATATGCTTATCTAGAAAGACTAGCGTTTACTTTGAACTTACTGCGTGAAAGTTATACTGGAACTGTGAATAATGTAGGAATCTAGTCTCCCAGGGCGTACGAAGCACTCAAACTGGAAGACAGTTGTCCCAAAATAATTCGAATATGAGGGTAAGAATTTGCAGGTACTTTTCATCGTAAGGGTGAACATATTAGATAACGGTTGACATCATACCGTAAAAAACAAATTTGCGAGTGGTGAATTATGGTCTATAAAAAGGTGAGCTTAATAAAAGTTAGTTACCTTTTTACTCCCTGATCATGACCCTTCGGCTTCCTTTTGTGGCCAAAACACCAAACATACACTACACACTGATAGCAGATTTCCGGCTTTTCAATGTTAAGCTTGCTTTAACGCACTACGTAATGCGTATAAACCCTCCATTACTGCTATGTGGCATATTTTTTCATAACAAACCCTCTGCAATAGATTGGTAGCATCTATGACTTCGTCTATGGTTGTCGGAAGCCTGGGTACTTTCGAAAACAATACTGACATCCCCTACTGTTAGGCACTAAGTATTAGTTTGACTCGTTGTGGGATATTTTTGTCCGCAATACTGAAGAAAATTAAAACCTGGAAATTGTTTCCTTTCATTTTGCAGATAACATCATAAAGGACAGTTAGGAATGAACATGCGGACAGTTAGTCACAGGAGGCAGCAACAGTTATTTCAGCTAAGAAAAAACGAACTTCGGCTTTGGATATTTAGAAAACAAGTCAAAACAAAACCGATTTCCATTTTAAAACATAAGACTAACCAGCTTGACTGAAGAAATACATTGACTTGAGTAGAAGCAGCAAAAAACCAAAAAACAATGCTGATTCGAAGTAAATTTCACACCAACATGTAGAACATTACACTAACTGTGGCATTTTAGCACATTGAAACATTAATTACATAGCTACACAAAAGAAATAGCTAAAAGAAGCACAGAACGAAGAAAGCCGGCCGCCATTACGTACAAAGATAGCTGATATAATAATTCCCGCCACATTCTGATTGGTTGCTAAGCTGAAGAGCACATTTACGAAATTGAGTTGCGTTTAATTGCAGCCGATTTAGAATGATGTAGTAAGGTCAGACGGCCCATGGCCCTTGGTATTCCCCCCCTAGTATGCTTCTGTGAGTGTCTATGTTATATCCGAGCGAAGATTAAATTACAGGTAACTCCCGAGGTCTATTAATGGACAAATATTCTATAAATATTCTTATTGTAAAACTACTGAATAATTAGATTATGTAAATTTATATCCCTCTTATTATAAGCTTTATTTTGATCTATAATTTATTATTCTACGATTTACGGTTCTTTATCTATGTTCAGTCTATTAATTACTATCTCCCGCGTTCACAGCCACTTTTGGCTTATTTGTGTACATATGTTATTTTCTAATTTATGGTGTGTTGTGGTCTGTCTGTTTGATATATAAACCGAGTATGTTTGAAATAAACGATCTGCCCTAATTCGAAGCTGGTATTGTATTCTGGACTCAAGTGGAAGGGCTCGTAGTACATAGGACCAATAAGGACGCTAGACTGCCCACACCGGTTGAACGTCATTGGTTGGCCTAGTGTGAAGTTCGCATAAGTCGTATCCGGATTGGTAGATAGGTCGCGAGATAGCGAAACCAGACATACCCAAGGTCAAACCAATTGGCGACGGGGATTTTGGAAAACAAAGCGATTCAAGGTCATAACAATTGGCGACGGGGATTTTGGAAAAAAAATACAGGTGGTGACTCATTTTGAAAATAAATTAGCTGTTATAATTGCCGGTGATTTGTTTGGAATTAATATTATTATTAGCAGTGAGAAGAAAAATGGCAAATTCTTCAGAACAGTTGCAGTTATTAATACAGCAGCAGCATCAAATGTTAGCTTCGCAACAAAAACTATTGGAAGCACTTTTGGGAAAACTATCTATCCAACAAGAGATTCCAGAACATAAAAGTATCGAGTCATACCTTAATCCAGTTTCAGAATTTATATTTGATGCAGACAATGGTCGCACTTTCGAAGCATGGTTTGGCAGAATTGAAGATATTTTCCGAGTTGAATTTGCTGCGATAGATGACGCAAAGAAAGTCCGTCTGCTATTACAGAAAGTTGGTCCTAATGAGCATCAAAAGTATAAAAATCATATCCTGCCTAGACATCCGCGAGAAGTTAATTTCGATGAAACTGTTAACATCCTAAATAAAATGTTTTGTGAACAGTCGTCTTTATTCCGTATCCGGTATAACTGTCTACAGCTGACTAAAGAGGCTGATGAGGATTATACTACGTACGCCGGAAGAGTAAATTTACAAGCAGAACGATTTAAATTAAATGTGTTAACCAGTGATCAATTTAAATGCTTATTATTTATTTCTGGTCTGAACTCTCCTGTTGATGCTGATTTTCGCATGAAGTTGTTATCTCGTATGGAACATGATGATGAAATGACGTTACAAACTATCACCACTGAATGCCAACGATTAATTAACTTAAAACAAGATACAGCTATGCTGGAAACCAAAAGTGCTGCACCATCTAATTCTGTTCATGCTGTTAAAACAGGTCAAAGACAAAATACTACCAAAAGTCATAAATATTACTCGAAAACTCCTAAACCTGCAACTAAATGTTGGTATTGTGGTGCGTGGCATTTCTCAAGATTTTGCCGGTTTAGAAATCATAGATGCACTATATGCAATAAAGTTAGCCACAAAGAGATAGTCTGCCGAACTAGAGAAAGTTTGAGATCAAAACGAACCAGACGTCCGCATCAGTACCAAAATAAGTATATAAACAGCGTATATTCTACATTGGCTCTAAGCGTAGCGGATAAAAGAAGATATGTGGAATTAATTGTTAATGGTGTTCATATTCGATTGCAATTGGACACAGCGTCAGATATCACACTAATCTCGAAACGAACGTGGTATTTAATTGGGTGTCCGAAAGTATTACCAACAGAGCACACTGCACGGAATGCGTCCGGAGATATATTAAAACTTGTGGGAATGATAAAATGTTCTGTTAAATTCCAAGGTAATTACTTTACAGGAAATTGTTACTTAACGAACAGACATGAGTTAGACCTTATTGGTATAGACTGGATAGATAAACTGAATTTATGGGATGTACCATTAAATGAAATATGCACAATGAAAAGCACGAATAATCCTAGAGATCCACCCACAGTTCATGTTACCAAGAAAGTTGTAACGATAGAAGATCTTTTGCAGAAACATAAAAACTTGTTCCAGAATAAATTGGGATGCTGCACAATTGAGAAGGCAAAATTATACCTACGACAGGATGTAAAGCCTGTTTTCCGTCCAAAGCGTCAAGTTCCATATGCAGCTATTGATGAAGTCGCCAAAGAATTAGACCGACTAGAGAAGCTCGGTGTTATACAACCTGTTAATTATTCGGCATGGGCAGCACCGATTGTAGTAGTTCAGAAAGCGAGCGGAGCTATTCGCCTTTGTGCAGATTTTTCAACAGGATTAAATGACGCTTTACAAAATCATTCATACCCATTACCTTTGCCAGAGGATTTATTTATTAAACTGAACGGTGCACGTTATTTTGCTAAACTTGATTTGTCTGAAGCTTACTTACAGGTGGAAGTTGATGAAGATTCAAAAGAGTTATTAACCATTAATACTCACCGTGGACTTTATCGATTTAACCGATTACCGTTTGGTGTTAAGCCAGCTCCGGCAATTTTCCAGCAGATAATGGATACTATGGTGTCTAACGTCGAAGGTGTAGCAGTTTACTTGGACGATATTATAGTTGTTGGCTCTTCCACGCAGGAATTAATGCGTCGGTTAGATGTGGTGCTCACTAAAATATCACAAGCCGGTTTTCAGTTACAAAAAGAGAAGTGTGATTTTCTGCTCGAGTCTGTCAAATACCTTGGATATATATTTGATAAAGATGGTCGTCGACCGGATCCAGATAATATAAATGCTATCAAAAGTATGCCCAGACCAACTGAAGTTACAACCCTTCGTTCATTCTTGGGGATGATTGGTTATTATAGTATGTTCGTACCCCAAATGTATAAATTGCGACACCCATTAAATCAACTCTTGATGGCTAATACAACATGGCACTGGACAAAAGAATGCCAAGATTCTTTCGATGAAATAAAAAGGATTTTATCTTCTAAACTGTTGCTGACTCATTATAATCCTAACCTTGAAATAATTGTAGCCGCCGATGCTTCAAACTATGGAATCGGAGCTGTTATTAGCCATCGTTTTCCTGATGGCAAAGAAAAGCCAATTGCTCATGCATCCCGAACTCTTAACTTAGCTGAGCGGAAATATAGTCAGATTGAGAAAGAAGGACTAGCTTTAGTTTTTGCAGTAAAGAGATTTCATAAAATGATTTATGGTCGTCGATTTACCCTTTTAACGGACCACAAGCCGCTCTTATCTATATTTGGATCAAAGTCTGGTATTCCTGCATATACAGCAAATCGATTACAACGCTGGGCTATCACGTTGCTTGCTTATGATTTCCAAATCCTATATAAATCAACTGAAAAGTTTGGACAAGCCGATGCTTTATCCCGATTAATCGCGAATCAGAAGCAAAAAAGCGAAGATTCTATCATCGCAACGATATCGTTAGAAAATGATATTCACCATATACTGCAAGTTGCCATAAAAGCAACGCCGTTATCTTCTGAAGATATTAAACGCTATACCCAAGAAGACGATGAATTGAAGCAGATTGTTAGATACCTCGAACATGGTTGGCCTGCCCATATAGACGACAAAAATATTGAACAGTATTCCCACCGGCGAAATTCTCTATCACTTGTGGATGGATGCTTGATGTTTGAAAATCGAGTAATTGTACCCACAAATTTACGCCGTAAAGTGATGTCACAACTGCATGCCGCACACCCAGGGGTAGCACGGATGAAGGCGCTTGCACGTGGGTATGTATATTGGCCGAACATTGACGCTCAGATCAAAGAATATGTTGAGAGGTGTTCTGCGTGTGCAAAAGCTATCAAAGCCCCTCGGAAGACAGAAATGCAGAGTTGGGGGACACCAACAAAACCGTGGTCAAGAGTACATGTGGATTTTGCCGGTCCCATAAACGGGAAACAGTACTTGGTGATTGTTGATGCTTTCTCAAAATGGCCAGAGATCCACTACGTTAAGTCACTTTCGACAAAAGCTACTATCGATAAACTGAGACAAGTATTTAGCTGCTTCGGGTGTCCAGATGTATTAGTATCTGATAATGGACCACAGTTCACCTCTGCTGAATTCTCGAAGTTCTGCGTCGTCAACGCCGTTAAGCATATAAAGACACCCCCATACCATCCGCAATCAAACGGTCTAGTCGAGAGGTTCGTAGATACATTTAAAAGAGCAATACTTAAAGCCGAGGGGGAAGGTGAAATAGACGAGACGATTCAAAGATTTCTACAAACATACCGAGCAACACCAAACCCAACAACAAATAATCAAGAAAGCCCAGCAGAAGCAATTTTTGGAAGAAAGATTAGAATACCTATAGAACAAATGAAGCCGAAACCTAAAGCCAACCTCCACAAGAACAGACGAATGGAACAGCAATTCAACAAGCGGCATGGTGCATTGCCCAGAAGGTTTAAGGTAGGACAAGCGGTAATAACAAGAGATTTCACGGGAGTAAAGCCAACTTGGAAGTTTGGCATAATAATACGAAAAAAAGGGAAAGTTATCTACGAAGTAAAAGTTGGACAAAAGATATGGGTACGACATGCAAACCAGATACAGCCAACCAGACAAGAGCGGGAGACAGAAAATGCTACAAAGTCAAATATACCAATAAATATATTAACTGAGTCGAATAGTGAAATTAAAAATGATCCGAATAATAACAAGACGTATGCAACATTCCCAAGGAGGTCGCAGCGCATCAGACGAAAACCTAATCGAATAAAAATAAATCCTAAGGATCATTATTATCTCTAATGCTTCAAAAAAAGGGGAGGTGTTATATCCGAGCGAAGATTAAATTACAGGTAACTCCCGAGGTCTATTAATGGACAAATATTCTATAAATATTCTTATTGTAAAACTACTGAATAATTAGATTATGTAAATTTATATCCCTCTTATTATAAGCTTTATTTTGATCTATAATTTATTATTCTACGATTTACGGTTCTTTATCTATGTTCAGTCTATTAATTACTATCTCCCGCGTTCACAGCCACTTTTGGCTTATTTGTGTACATATGTTATTTTCTAATTTATGGTGTGTTGTGGTCTGTCTGTTTGATATATAAACCGAGTATGTTTGAAATAAACGATCTGCCCTAATTCGAAGCTGGTATTGTATTCTGGACTCAAGTGGAAGGGCTCGTAGTACATAGGACCAATAAGGACGCTAGACTGCCCACACCGGTTGAACGTCATTGGTTGGCCTAGTGTGAAGTTCGCATAAGTCGTATCCGGATTGGTAGATAGGTCGCGAGATAGCGAAACCAGACATACCCAAGGTCATAACAGTCTAGTCTTTTTTTATGAGTTAAGCGAATGTTAGGACACCACTGATTCCAACAACAGGTTTCAATAATAGATGACTCATTGTGAAAACCTATAAGGCACGGTTATTTTGTTCGTTCTTGCCTTTTCTACTCACCTGCTATGTTCTTTGAGATGTCCTGATCTACTGGAAAGAAAAAAAGAGGATATGTCAGGTCCAAAATCACTTTTTAGTATTCAAGCATCGAAATCAGATTACCACTCAATCTGTGGTAGGATAGGGTAAAGAGGTTCAGCTTTTCAAGCCGCTCTTTGCGTGGTAAACTCAGAAGTTCCGGAGTTGCAAGGATGACTTCTCCTTGCACATTTTCCAGGATATCTGAGTTACCTTTTAAACAGCAGCTTGCAGCCTGAACGCAGTCCTCAAGCTTAGTTCTCTCTAGGATTGTGTGTACCTGTAGTGGCATTGGACCATAACCACACTATCCTCAAAGCTGAATACGAGATTACTCGGAAAATAGGTATTCAATATTTAACGCGAAGAAATACCTAACGATGGAGAAGGCGCGAATAATGAGTTGAATAGACTAGAGTTGATCGAACGGCATGGCTCGGCCATGCAGGCGTGGTCTCTGCTGAATGTTACCTTATATCTTCTATTCATATTAAATATATTGTTCTTTCTCTAGCCTAACCTTGTTCTACGTCACGTAGTGGTAATTGATACGATACAGTGAGTTGGTGTAGTTGATGGTGTGACTTCCACGTAAGATCTTATAGATTAGGCAGTCATATCATGACAAATCCACAGATTTAGGATTAGGTCTATTATTAGAGCAGTACTAATATCATAGTAGATTATAATTCTACATTGGTGAGCCCAACTAAAGAAACGCAACCTATTATTGCTAACACCTTAACCTTCTCAATCGGTTTTTAGTTTTGTAAACCCAGTATTCTAATAGTCCTTTGAATAATGGTCACATATATTATCGTAATGTTATATCCATTAGTTCACATAATTTACTAGCTCAATCGATAATAAAAGTTGATCATCTATATCAACTAATTAGCTTTGATGGTTCGTTAACAAGCTTTAATAGCATTTACCTGCTTCAGCGACATAAACTTGTTTAAACATCAAGCTCTAGCAAATATGACCTGTAAATAGCGTAAATATACATTGGCTAACAATGCAATCAAGGATTGAATAGTTATCTGGATCTAATTCTTAGTGTTTCTTCGCTTAACACCTCATCCTGTTTTAAACTATGCACTATCCTTTTCTTCCGACCACTGCCTGCCTAATTTCATATTCTCGAGTTCCATTGCCAAACAACAAGGATGACACTTCTCTAAAAACATACGGTGAGTTTCAGCCATAAGTTTCCTGCAATCATAAGGTCATTTTAGATGGCTCGTTCAATGGCTGACACAATTATCTGGATTCATTCGATTGTTTTGATCTGAGCGAGTGGCAACAGCATCAAGCACCCTGGAATTAATTGCCATACTGCATGTTTTATTGTAGATACTTTCGGATCATTACTCCTCACGAATGGCGTTATATATGTCGTCCACTGAATAATCTAATTTTCAAAAATAATCCAGGCGAGTTCAACTATTTCACTTAATGATTTTTCGTACTTAACATGTATATGTTTCCTAGCTGCTTTTGCCATATATTTTTAAGTGTCCCTAGGCTAAATGCAGTAACTTCTTATGGAATGTTTATAACGCGTCATATTCCTGCCTAAAGTTTCACAAGCAGTCTTAACTTTAAAATTGTTTTTCTGGTCATGTTCATTATTTTTAAATTTTCATATACGTCAACAAACCTGCATGTTAACCTGGCCCGTATGTACGTTTTACTATATCTTCATGTCTTTTGAATTCAGAAATCATCTGGATCGCCTTTAACATTTATCAATAAACCCATCATAGTCATTGTTGCTAATCGTATTTGGGTTTATGGATTGATTTATCATATTAGCAGCCTAAAATACGAACATAGTTTAGATGATAAGATTAAAAAGTTAGGTACTATCAACTGCACTAGTAAAATTACTAAATCCTCAGGTAGTTGTTGGTTGAACAAACTTTTAAAATCAAAACTCCGTAGCCTACTAGAATTAACACTAAACAAATATTTCTAAATTGAAATTTATAATTAATTTAGTCGTCTCGGATTCTTTAACGTTATAAATTTCTGATAATTTTGAATCACCTAAAATAACAATGCCTATTTTTCCACTGGCCAATCTTCAATCAACACTATAACTAATTAAACATAATAGTTTCAGGATATCTTCATAAAGCATTGTCATGACTTGACAATCACGTAATATGATTGATAAAATTAATGAAACTATTAACAAAATAGGTCAGCAAATTGACTTATAATTATCACTAGTGTTGTTTTTTCTTCATTCACTACAGATGATTACAGTATGTTTCTCTATCAGTTGCTCATTCAGTAAATATCTCAAAACTTTGTCAGTCTAATTGATGGTTTAGCGACACAATCATGCATGCAAATAATCAGTATAAGCAGTCGAGCAAATATCCTGCAAACTGAAAACATCAATGTCGAATTTACCCCAACACTGACTAAGGTTCAAGCTATTATCATAGGCATGAGTTGGGAGTGCACTCCCCTTGGTTACAACTTATGTTCTCCCTGATAATCACATGAGCATCACTCACTATTAATCATCTTGTAAAAAATTATTTAGCCAAATACACCTTGCAGCACCACATCACTTAGTAATATGACACATAGGTTTAACTAATTTCAATAACGTATAACCACTATCTCAATTAAATCGTGTTCCGCCTTATGATAAACTGCATACTTTCAACTAACTTGTATACCCAATCAGCCGGCAAGTATAGATATAAATAAATAGTCTGCCGCAGATCAGAACATTGAGTCTAGAGCATGTCTCTTAAGAATACACTCATGTTTAACGATTTGTTCCTAGCTATCTGTCCAAAATTCACATAATTACCACTCACGTATTTAAATTTTGTTTTGATAACCATTCATGTGTATTAGTAGTATTAATAAATTCTATCACGGTCAAGTAAAAATGAGGTTGAGAAAATCTCCCCGTAACTAAACAAACCGTATCAAACTAACTGGAACACTAGTTGGAATTCTTCTCCACGGTAATACTTTTGTTCCTTCAGTTAGCCTACTAATACAGATGCAATTGGAAATCGACTCATATGGACAACTTACCGGCATAATCGTTATTTGATTTCATAAGTTAGACTAAAAGTAGTACAATATTCATAACTTTAATATTTCTAAACACAAAATACTTACTGCCTATACGTTAAGTTATTAACCAACGGCTATTAACACGCATCGTTTTACTATTATTATTATTATAATCCCATTTTTTTATAGCTCAAATGATCACTCAAATTTTCATTGTAAGCGTGTTAAGCATGAAGGCAGATATTTTAAAATTATTACATGTATTTCCCGACCAGATGCTGCCGTCTTCTTTTTGATTTATCTTTCAGCTTGTCATCACCCGGAGAAATCTTACTATTCTTGGTAACCTTCGGCACACTACAGTCCCATCCGATTTGGTATCGAACCAACACCACGTTGATTCTGGTGGGAGAGTAGTGTAGTGGCATTGGACCATAACCACACTATCCTCAAAGCTGAATACGAGATTACTCGGAAAATAGGTATTCAATATTTAACGCGAAGAAATACCTAACGATGGAGAAGGCGCGAATAATGAGTTGAATAGACTAGAGTTGATCGAACGGCATGGCTCGGCCATGCAGGCGTGGTCTCTGCTGAATGTTACCTTATATCTTCTATTCATATTAAATATATTGTTCTTTCTCTAGCCTAACCTTGTTCTACGTCACGTAGTGGTAATTGATACGATACAGTGAGTTGGTGTAGTTGATGGTGTGACTTCCACGTAAGATCTTATAGATTAGGCAGTCATATCATGACAAATCCACAGATTTAGGATTAGGTCTATTATTAGAGCAGTACTAATATCATAGTAGATTATAATTCTACATACCATCATATTATCTCTGAGCTTCCCGAATTGTAATAATGCACTTGTTTCTTACCAACCAGTAACGTTACATCAGACTTGTTGTACCAAGGCTAACGGCAACGCTACAACATTTCTTCTTTTGTATCGGCAAACGTTGAATGTCCCTACCTATCCAGCGATGACTGTGCTTCATCTTCTTTGTAACTGTTCATAATATATATGGTTGAGTTACCTGATTGTATAACTGCCTGATGTGAGTTTATGTCTCTTCAACTGATGTCTCTGAGTCAATTATCTAGTTTTTGGAAGATGCTGCAGAGTTGATCGCCTTCATGTCTGCTTTTCGTATGTTAGGATGGGCTGGTGAAACTGGTTAAAAAGCCATCTTCGCCATGAACTTGAATAGGATGACCTCGTGATCCTCCTAAAGATGGAAGGAAAGCTGTATAAGTGATATCACCACCGTATATGAAAATCAAGTCCAAGAGAGACGAGTTTTGTAAGTCAAAAGACTAATAACTAATAATCTTGCACATTCCTTGATTCACTATCTATCCTTACCTTCTCTAAACCACATATAAACTGACCAGTGTCTTATAACTTATACCATTAATTGTCTTCATAGCAGTGTGATGGCGTTACTGACCTGAAAACATGATGGTGGAGAGATAATCTCGATCCACCCATTCTGTAAGGCAGAACATATTGTTAGATCACAGCTTCTTATGGTCAAGTGGAATGTCACGAATCAATGGTATTGATGCTAATTTATTATGCAAAATACCTGTTTAAATCGTGTTTCTGACGTTTAATTGGTTTCACTTCCTACCAAGTAATCCTATTACAAGCAAAACTAGACAATTCGATAGAAATGAAATCCACTCGTGATCCTATAAGATCAATAAAAATAAAAATAAGTTGAAATAGCTTCGATAAAAAAGGGAGATAGCCATTCGTGTATCAGAATACTGTTTTTTAGTACTATATTTTAAAACTATGTATAATCCTATAGTTCTTTTCGAACCACCTCCGTTTATACACCTCTGTAATGTGGCTTGGAATTGCGGTTGACTATGACCACCACAAGAGAAAGACAACGTGCTAATTACAAGGTTAGATCCCTCTGTAGATCAAAAATCAGAAGGCGGTTGAAGATTGTGGTAAGATGTATTTGTTGGTGACCTCGCGGTATCGAAATAATACCGAGTTCGTGCCAAAGTTTACGAGCGAAACTACTGAGCGTACGCGAGTTCGTGCACGGTCACAGACCACGTAAGACATTACCCGCGTAATGTAACTTTGACGTGTGGTAGGAGGTCACACTATTCCGGTTCAGCACTAGTAGACTGTGACCATTTAAATAGCCCACACAGAAGATTTCATCCTGTTGTATGAATAAATTTAAGGGGCTGTATGATTCTACCTCTGGAACTAGAGTAATTTGTTGGCGAATTATCTGATGAGACTGATATAATAGATAACTCAAATGGTTAGTATTTTGGCTTGACAGTGGTTTTCATCTAGTTAGTTGACGATTAAACGCCTGTTACGTAGTTTAAAACGACGAAACGCAAACATTTCTGAAAGTGTTAACAGTGTTGGTGACTGATACTTACTTACTTACTTACGCCTATTACTCTTCGTGAAGGAGCAAAGGCCGCTCACCAGCATTCTCCATCCAACCCTGTCCTGGGCAATCCTTTCCAGCTCCTTCCAGTTCTTATTCATCCTTTTCATATCTGCTTCTATTATCCGACGTAATGTGTTCTTAGGCATTCCTCTTTTTCGCTTCCCTTCAGGATTTCAAGTTAGGGCTTGCCTCGTGATGCAGTTTGATAATTCGCGTAATATATGTTCTACCCATTTCCATCGTCTATTCCTAATTTCTTCTTCAGCTGGAAGTTGGTTTGTTCTCTCCCACAAAAGGCTGTTGCTGATGGTATCCGGCCAATAGATGTTGAGTATCTTGCGTAGACAGCTATTTATAAATACTTGTACTTTCTTGATTGTGGTTGTTGTAGTTCTCCGAGTTTCAGCTCCATACAGTAGAACTGCCTTGACGTTGGTATTGAAGATTCTCACTTTGATATTGGTTGAAAGTTGTTTTGAGTTCCATATGTTCTTTAACTGTAGGAATACAGTCCTTGCTTTGCCAATCCTTGCCTTTACGTCTGCATCCGAACCTCCTTGTTAATCGATGATGCTTCCTAGGTATGTGAAGGACTCTACATTTTCCAGACTTTCGCCATCAAGAGTGATTGGATTGTTGTTCTCCGTTTTGAATTTGAGGATTTTGGTTTTCCCCTTGTGTATACTGAGGCCTACTGATGCAGAGACTGCTGCTACACTGGCTGTCTTCATCTGCATCTGTTCCTGTGTACATGATAGAAGGGCTAGGTCATCTGCGAAGTCCAAATCGTCTAATTGATTTTGAGCTGTCCATTGTATTCCGTGTTTTCCTTCAGATGTCGAGGTCCTCATAATCCAATCGACCACCAGAAGAAAGAGGAAGGGAGAGAGTAAACAGCCTTGTCTTACTCTGGTCCTTATTTGGAATGCATCTGTCCTCCATGCATGACTTTGCATTGTAGTCTGTCGTATGAGTTCCGGATAATATTGACAATCTTCTCAGGAACTCTGTAGTGTCTCAGAAGTTTCCATATTATCCTCCTATCCACACTGTCAAATGCTTTTTCATAATTCCAACTTTTGGATCCATAGTAACCTAGAACTGCTGTGATCTTTGAGGGCCAAGGACTGGATTCCCCACGACTTCACTCCCTCTCCTCATGAACATTTTTTGAACTAACTGTATTGATGCGGTTTCAGGCTGATGGTTTAGCAATACATTTAACATAGAGCCTATGGAGATTCATAGTGAACCACACCAACATAAATAACTCATGCCGTTTATATTATGTATTCCTGTTTCACCTCCCATGGCCTCCAATACTTTGCATAGTAGCAGACAGGTGAACAAACTGGGCATTTAGGTCAGTATTATCTTAGATTCCGGAAAGAACGGAAATGAGGTCTTTTGACTAAAACGTTTTGTCATTTATCAAATCGCGAATCCCACTATCTAATGCCAATATATACTCCGTACAACATCTGTCTTTCAGTCTCCCAGTTCCTGTGTTATGGCCTCTGAATGTTCAGTTTGACTCCAAATGACCACGGGAGCTGACTCTATGCTCGTCCATAGATCCAGCTCACGAACGGTACTCTATGTTCAACGTTTGCACTTCTGCAAAACACAGACTAAATTCATGTAGTCTATGGCAAGCATACTTGCCTGTAAATTCAGTAAAAGGAATGTGACCAAATACATATATTTGTATGGAAATCTAACTGTTCCGAGTAATTAACAGGTGCGTATATTTCCTTGTATGTCATCTTGTAATGGCTGATCTCTGCCAACAAAAATGATTCATATTAATCAGTTCTTATACACAATGAATCTTGTCTTTCATAATCTCTGACATCTACAAAGGCTATGTGTTCTGTTAGTCTTGTTGAAAGAAGCTTTGAGCTTTTTCGTCTGACATATTTCCTTTGATAAGCACAACTAACACTCAATACAGTGACTTACTTGCGTCTTTCCCTCGCTGATTTTTATATTTCCCAAAACGCCAGTCTTTTGTGCACACTCCCAACACGGTTGTTAGTATTATGACCGAACTTAAGGATTTCCTTACTGAACGCCACGAACGAATTGTAATTTATATTCATCGAATATCTACCTAAATAATTAACAGAACTCTTTTTTTTACCCTGTTTATTCTTGCAAAATTTGCGCTGAATCTCTCAATCAATCCCTTACGAATCTTGCGACGTCTATATTACTCATTTCTATTAGCTTTTGTTTTTCGATACATCGTCCTAAACACACGGAAGGAAGAGAGTATAATTTCTGGGATTTGGTTTATTTTTTAATAGGTAGATAATACGATCCAGTATAATCCATAACAACTAATTCGCTCACAACTTAATCGGACATTATAAGAATATCATTAAACGCCCGGCCATTTTTGTACTTTTTCAATTGATTTTTCATCCTTTTTGGAAACATTTTTCATCCTGCTTTCCAGTATTTTTTTATTCCGTTTCGTCCAACTAAATGGTTAGTTTTAAAATTCATTGTAATTGGTCAGTCATAGCTTAAAACTGTCATAAAATGTCAGTACTTGTTGACAGAGAACATTTTCTTCAATTTATGGACGATAGTAACGTACAATGTACAAGCTCTACCATTTCTCACGTTGTCACAAAAACGGAAAACGTATTCTTGAATACATTGTATCTCGTAGAGTTCCAACCACTTAAGCGTTAAAGAGCGCCATCAGAACTTATGAAAGGGCCACGTACTGCTATTATGCGGCTGGAGATTCTCATTTCCATAGAGATCGGAAGCCGTAGATTAACGGAGGTTGAATTTGAAACAGTGAGACCACTTCTGATAACTGGGACAGCAGCATTCGAGATTATGCACTTGCTTACTAATCTTATGGAAGGCGTCTGAATACTCAAGATGTTTTTAATATGCACCACAAAGTGTTCTCACAGGCCAACCTTCTTGGTAAGCAATATGCCTATTTATATAGCAAACAATAGGTGATAATGCCAAATCAAAATTTCACATCATGTGTATCAAGTGGTTTACAGAAGAATGCCTCCAACACTGTTGGCCGTATCTGCAGCTACCGAGTTTCAGATCGAGGCCTCCACTTCCGCAGATGTTAAAATGCCGTTGATACGACATACTGCAGTTACCAACTATCAAAGTATAGTCGATTTGGATGCAACGTTCAGCAGTAACAATGGGGAAATTGTCTCTATTAACTCATTAAAGTTCACGGAACGATAGAATGACAGTGAAGAACATGCCTACTACAACGGACTGTGATATTTGCAATCTTACTCAGCCACCAAATGAAACTGCTGATGAAAGTGCTTGGATTTTTTATCCATGCGAAGCAATGTAACATTTGTTTTGTGCAAATGACCCATCATCATACGTCCGTGGAGACCAATGTCCCGTTCTCCATTGTCTCATAGCAATGCTTTTGTTCAAGGAGATCTGAACTGTTAGGAGACCGAGTAAAGTCTCTTTTCAGGGCCACCCACAAATTGATTTAAATTATTTTGTTTCAGTCCCTTAGTTCTATGGCAAAGATCAAGTGATGAAGCTATTATTAATGTTAAATGAATATCAAAAATTCCTTTGAGTTTATTAATAATGATGAGATGAGGGCTGTATTCGTAAACATTTGTTAAAGGTTTATCAAATATAAGGTGTAAGTAAATGATATATCATCTAATGAACACTAATCTATCTAACAATAGTACATGCAAATTTTAGTCAAGCATTTTTTCACATATTTACGGTAGACGAATTTACTACGATCAGTTCTCTAGTACAACGACAATATTTCTATGGGAAAGGTCAACTGAACTAACACTGATCAATTATAATTAAGCTGTAGTGACTAGGCGATATAATAAATTGAGACTAAAAGTAATATGATTACCGTTCATGTATTAGTAATATACTTATACGTTTCATCCAATGTCTAGATCATCAAATGAACACTAATCTATTTAACAATAGTACACGTAAATTTAATAAGAATGTTTCAATATAGTGAAGATTCCAATTTTGACGTTTAGTAAATAAATGTAGGATTTTATTTATTAAGTTCAAATTAAGCGTCGGTACACCTAAATTTTAATTGATACAGTTGACCTTATTCGTAATAAACTGTATAATTGGGATAAAAATTTATTTCGTATGACGTAGTCTTATTGATTTGGACTTAATGCAACCAGTATTTCAAATCCTTGTCAAAAATGGTTATTTTTGTAACCTTCGGTTATTTCGGGTTTGAGATTAAAATTTACATGCTGTTTTTTTATTGTTCGTCTATTATGTTTAACAAAGATAACCGATGATTTGAAAAATAATTACAGGCTTTATAACTAAGTAACGTTTGCAATGTCATTTCCAAATGACATTAAGAAATTCAGATACTGGTTTAGCTAAACTGCACACTTATAAATATTTGTTGTTGACATAATGTGAAAAAACCTAACGCGCACTACTCCAGCACAATGACCGATTTACATGAGTGCTTACACAGACAAGTATTTTTTGTCATAATTATAAATTGCTCAACTAAAAAGAATGCACAGGTAAAAACAATTTACGCTTCTGATGGATTAGCGAAATAACTCAATTACAATCTAACGTTTTATTAACCAAACCCTTTTTAAAGCGAAATCAAACAACTCTTTTGTATTTAGAAGTGCTGTTTACAAAATAACCCAATCATAAATATTATTTGCTTCTTTCTGAGAAATCGTTACTTTTCTGAAATAGCGTAAAAGTTGCTTGATTAACCGATCCTTTACGGTTAGCGTGATTTATACATGCCCTATTCATCATTTTATCATAATGATTTATTGTTATATTGACACGTATATAACGTTTATTAAAATAACATACCATGTGATAAAAAACTAATGGGAATACTTAAGTGATAATTTGTTTACTTATTGTGTAATGAATGCCAACCACATTATAAATCGGAATTTCTTTAGTATCTTCTGTGACGGAAAGAATAAACTGAAAATCCCTCCAAAGTGTTTTATAGGAGGGTATTGTTATTTCTTTATTTTCTTCCTGTCCTGTATTTCGGCTTTTACTCAGGTCTGTTGTAAACACGTTTCATTTTCTTCGGTCCTCTTTGTCTAGACTTTTACTATCCCATTGTTGATAAAGATTTACCTTCATTACGCAATTTCATCGTCGTACGTTGTCCGTCTATTGATAATAAGGTCGTGTTTGATTTAACTCAGGGTTACGTGATGCTGAATTTGGTGGTTAATGAATTTACTTCCTGCCAGAAACAGTTACTTGAATTCTCGCAGAAAGATGTTTGATTCCACCTTGCTGATAATACATTTATCCATTCCCAGGAATTAAACGCTTACATTTTAATCATTCCTTTTGCTGTTCAAGACGTTATTCCGTTCGATAAAATCCCCTAGCCTCATACCGCAGTCTGTATTGTTTGAGGTGATTTGTGATTTCCATATAAGTTTTTTTCTCCACATTAAGATTTTTTGAACTTTTCAAAGAGTTTTTTTGTGTAACTCAATAAGATTAACTCAAAAACGCTATGAGCAAGACCGTAATTCAACCTAATCAAATCAACTGGTTCATTTCCATTGCGTTTAAAATAAATACTGAAACTTAGGTCTTTGCATTCACATAAGATCTGACTTTCTTACTGATTTGGATCATAGCAACATAACTGGTTAACCATTTCTTCTGTTAGGGAAAAAATCATCAAGATGAATTTTTTCATAATTCTCCAGCATTGATGTAAACCTTGATAGTTTTACTAGACACGTCCTACATTAAATCGCATAGCTGTACAAGATCACAAATTGGAACGCTGCGCCATAATCCGTTTCAACTGCTCACCTACTTAGATAAAACGCTTTTCATAGTATCGGCAAACTTCCAAATACATATTCAAACTCATTCTATCCCGAACTCTGATTATAAAAGTGATGTGAAAAAAATGTCGTCAAACCCTATGTACTTGTGGGATCTTTGATCATGAGCATGAAGTGGTCTTGAACACTGAACGATAAATTGTCAGTCCGTTTCTTGTTGAAGCACCATATCTAATTTTCTTACACATCGTGATATTATTTTCGTGTCCTTGGGTAATTACTTTCTCCCAACTATAGACCTTACTCTAGTTGTGACGGAGTGAACACCCAAACTATTGAATGTTATAAAAAGCACAGTAAGCCTTCCGGAAATTGTTAAGAATCCTGCAAATTTTCCAATCTCAAATATACTGTCACAAAACTCTTTCAGGAATTTTCCCGACCGGCGCGCATTAAAAACATCCGTGGCCGATGGACATACATGTTTGTTATACACCATTCATGTGATGATTAAAGTTATCTATTTCGTCGCCCATTGTGCATTATTATGCGTTCCTCCCACGAATACAAGTGAAAATCTTCAAGAACCGTTCATCAACTTTCATAAGGTAAGTAAAACACCAGTCGCCACATATGGCTGAAGGTATGGTTAACTTTATTTCAGTTTGCACAGATGCATTCACTTGTTTTTCGTCGCTGAAAACATTTTGATGCCAATCACTGATATAGACCTGACAAAAATCAAGCTGTCCATCAATCCAAGCAAACGAAGGTCATTGGACAGAAGTACTAAACTATCAATTTGTGGAAGTTCATTTTCCGAATTCATGCTTAGTCAAGAGAAAACATATAACCGATCTACACTTCCAAAAATCACTGAACAAAAAGCTTTCAAAACGCAACCGAAACTACGACATGTAACCAGCAACGTTACACACCACATATCGATTACAGGATCAACTGCTTATTCGAAAGCTCGTCAACAAGTTTCCGAATGTCTAAGATTCGTTAAATTACCCTGTGTATGATATTCTATTAGAACTGTGAACGCGATACCGATAATACCCGAGTTTATGTGAAAGCGATTGTCAGAACAAAGACAAATTGGCTTTAAACTTTATTTGTTTCTAAAGGTAAAAAGTGGAACACACAAACATACCGACCAGTATTGTGTCTTATCGAAATGAATAGAAATTATGAGTTACACTAATATAATAGGATAATGATGTCCTTCAACTGGCAGGTCACATGCAACAGGGACAGTCTACAGACACATCAGACCAGATTGACTTGATGGGCACCTAAACGACTATTTGATTGGTTAGCTATGTATATAACTAGCACCCTGTCATCAAACAGCCAATGAGCATCTCCCTTGCACATGGTCTTTAAAAAAGACACCAATGATTTGTGTCTAACTGGCGATTACCGACGACTTTGTGGAAAAGCCACCTTCAGTTTTAACCCTCTGCCCAACGGCTATCATGAAAGATTCAACTGATTTCTGACAAATCGATCTGCATAGAGCATATAGCTAATGGCTGGGGCTGGAGATGGCATTTGTGAAATGGCTATAAGTAATTCTTCCGGACTCTAAAATTTTCGCCCGTCCTCTCACTCTAAGGTACGCTGCACAAGTTTTTCATAGTTTCACCGGTAACGTATTTAGGGGTTCCGATTTCGTGTACGTGTATGTTGATGATTATTTGGTCGCAAGTCCAGACAGAGAATCTCATTTCCATAATCTGGACCTCGTTTTCAAACGAATTTAGAGAAGCATGACATTACTGTAAGCATTCAGAAATTTTGGGTTTTAGCCAACTGCTTGGACGTTTTTGGGCACTTTACTGACACTCAAAGTATTCACCGACAGAAAAAGAAAAGGGTGGCCGCTCTCAAATACTCAGAACCGATTACAGTTAAGCACTTACGCACGTTTAACAACCTGGTACGATTTTACGGATGGTTCACTCTGAATCGTGAGTCTTTCATGAGACCCCTAACAGACCAACACCACGGAAATGCGGAAATCACCAGTTCAGACGATAACCCAGAAAAGCGCTGAAGTTGTAGATTTGTCATGATGTGACAACCTAGTTTATCTGATCTGAAGTAGAAGTCGCGTCATTGCCTATGACGACTCGTTATGTCATGACGGTCAGCAATATGATGTCCAGTACTTCTAAACAAAAGATTTCAGCCGGGAATAAAATAATATAGTTAATATGGAAAGGCATTAGTTACACAGAATGACCACACCCGCAGGGCTGATCCATGCCATACCAACAAATTGTTCTCATGTTCCTCATTTTCGACCTTCTTTAAGTATCGAGTATTGAATGCAAGTCTCAGCAATTTTATGTTCAGCCTCAAAGATTATATGGTTATGAAAAAATAGCGTTACACTACTCTTCCCTTAGAATCAACGTGGAGTTGTTTTGATAACGAATCGCGTAAGATTGTTGAGCTCTGGAGGTTAATAAAAGGATAATGAGAATCCTCCGGGTTCAACAGCGACTGATCGAGAAATGCGTGTAGTGATTCCAGTGTTTTATTTAATTATTAACGCGTTTAAAATGAAAATCCACTTGGATATTTCTTCAGAGTTTAACAAAGTGGCATTATGATAGTCCATAGGGATTAGGAATAAAGTTATTCTAATAAGTTATTATAACAGTACCTAGTTAAGTACTGTATTTGACCTGAACAATAAAAATCATTAAGTCTTATTACTGCTCGTGATGGGCCCTAAATAAAAATACTTAGTTATTACCCATGTTAAGAATAAGTAAACATATAAAATGACTTGACAATGTACTAAGGAATACACTTATCTATATGTACGTTATGAGAGAATTGCATCCAAGTTGTCTCTTTATCAAGACAGTGGAGTTTGGTTGATTAGGTAGCGATGTAAAGTACGATTCGCAAGTGTATATAACAGATATAATAACAGACTGCAGTCTGTTTATATGTCAGTAAGTAGAGGGGGAAAGAGATTTGATATGCGTGGCATTGTATTTACCTAAAAATAAACAGTGACATACTATGTGTAAAAATAAAATCAAGGTGTGTCTGAAAAAATTAGTCAATACCAATGGTTGTACGGATTTGAGGAAATTCTGGAAAACATGAATAATGACCAAATTTTCTTATAAACTGGGTCGGTATTGCCATCAAACACTATGGAATGTAGACTGGAATGAAAACTCCTAGGCACTTCGGGAATATATAAGTCGCCCATTTCCAGTCATTTGCACTGTTCGGAATTTTTTCGAACTGCGAACTTGGGTGAACTTGAAGTTCTACTTCTAACAGAAATGAAGTTTATTATATTTAAGCTTTCTTTTACTAAAGTTTCGGATTGCTCCAACGTATTCGTAAATAATTTTTATCTAAAAATACAATGGCTCGATAAGGGAATGGTTCTTCTGCCCAACCGTTGGAATTAGCTTTCAAATTAATTAGTGGACCCCTTCACTAGCTCCCGGAAAAACAAGTGGGACGGTACAAACAGAAATGTTTTACCATGTAATGTCATATCTATCTATACCGTATTTCGCTTTGTAGATAAAGTTAGAACATGAAATATTATTACATCCAAAATATTTTGGACCGAATCTAACAGAAACAGTGAAAACCAAGTTGTTTTCGGACGTCGAAGGAACTTGCTCCGGGAAGTAAGTCATGTTGTTCTCTTAGTTGATGTACAGGTATGGCTTTATCATCGCTGTTACGAATATAGAGCATATTGGTGCTGGTATAATACAACCAAATAGAGGATTTGTGCAGTACCGTATAGTATATCGTGCCATCGTCTACCGGCCGTTTAAGGGCGAGGTCGTAGATGCTATCGTTACTCAGGTTACTAAGGTTGGTGTGTTTGCGGAAGCTGGCCCTCTCACCATTTTTATTTCTAAATATGTATGTACCCATTAATTAATACATCTTCTAGTCTGTCCCTTCCAATATTAAATTTGAAGGTGCTGAGACCACTACCGACGGTCTCAACGATGAAGAAGAAGAAGAGGTATGTTTTACCATGTAATAGTATAGATTAGATTCGTCACCACTCTTCCATTATATTGTACTCACTGCTGGATTTTTATGCGTTTGTCTTGTAGACCCAAACAGTACAGATTGAAGATCGTATTAGAATCCGCATAATTGGTCTCAGAGTTGACGCCAGTGATATCGTAAGTTTTGCTTATTTTAAAGATTTCATTCAATGTAACCATCACTGCCTCACTTCTAAATGAGTTGATCCTTCACATTTCTGATTTTCATTTGGTTACCTTTGTTTCAACTCAACTTGGAACGACACATTTTTGTCGGGTTCTGCTCAATTTGTAACTGACTGACCGACCCAAGTTTTGTTATCATCCTAAACATTTGGGCTGTAGAAAACATGCTGTTGACTAGTGTATGTTTCATGTTGTCGAAAGGAATGCCTGTTTACCATTGACCAAGAACGGTACTCCACAATCACAATTGATTGATCACTGGTGAACTAGACAAGCATGACATTGATCACCACCCAGTGATCAATCAATTGTGATTACATCTCAGTCCTACAGGAGGTTAGTCACAGCTCGGATAGCTCAGTGGTAACGTCTCTGACTGTGAAGCTGGGTGACACGAGATCGAATCGGCCAGGGAGCACCAGTTCCCTCAAGATTACAGGTACACCTTGCTGACGAGTGCCAAGTAGCACGAAACCCGGGTGCAGGGATTCCTGTTGACTACCTCAAACCACCATCTAAATCTTAGTACTCCACAATGCTTTCGGTAGCAATTTGTAATGAATGTTACAAGTCTTCTTCAAAGTAATCAAGAAACCTCTCTCCATTTCGCGTCATACTTTCAGCAGTCTTTCATTTTAGTCAGTTTACTGGTCTTTCAGGAAATATATTTTGGTGAAACTATAATTTATGGACGACCTTTGAGTGACACCAAAGTGACCTTTAGAGTATTCACCTAATGACTAGGACCATATGAAGGTTATGAACCAATGTGAGGGGTTAGAATTGTGATTTACAGCTGATGGTTAAGGTTAGGAATTAGATTTATGGTTTTCATTACGAATTGACATAAGCTGAAATGCCAAATGGATGAGTGAATTTCGTGCCTAAATCCGAGACCAGTTATTTTTTACCTGATTAGTTCGCCCATAAATTATAGTTCCGTCCATATTTTATACTTATAAACCAATGTTTAGCTGCAGCAGTTAAATCCCGATCGAGCTCGAACACTACCAGTCAAGTCAGAGCTAATGCGAGCTGTCGTCTGATTTTGCAGCCTCGAGTGGTGTCCGGTAAGGTTATCAGCTACCTCGGTTTTTGTTATATTTCATTATAGACCTACTGCTGGAAATAAGGTTCTCGTTGACTGAATTTCCGGAGGTCGATCTCCTTCCAGGAGGTCCACTAATCGATATGGAATACGCAAATGACAGTTCTGTTTGATGAAGATGCTGTTAAAATGCAGTCTTTTGGTAGCACTGAGCAACAATACCGGAATGTTTGGGATGCGTTCCTCCCTTTTTAAATGCAACTTATCGTTTCAGAACTGACCTGCGTCAACACCTGAACTAAGGATAGAAAGTGAAGTAGTCGGACGTATCGACAACTTCGCTTATCTTGTAAGTCTGATCAACCCAAATGGGTTGGTGTCTAACGAAATCTCTACACTGATTCAAAAATTTGGTTTGAATTTTGAAAACTTACGTCACCTACGGCGAAATCGAAATATCCGTCTATTAATTAAGGGACGAGTATACTGTGCAGCAGTTCGTTCTGTTTTACTTTACGGCTGGGAAATGTGGCCATCGAGAGAAGATACTCGTAAGTTACTAGTTTTTGATCACAGATGTCCTAGAAATATTGCCAGCATCTGTTGGGATCACCAGGTAAGTAATAGTGAGGTTGGACACTGCATTAGGGAATGATGATAAATCAGTCGATGAGGTTGTGAATCTTCATCGACTAAGATGTTTGGTCTACGTATTACGCATACCCAACCACCGTTTACCACAGCGCGCAATGCTGACTAGTGTTGAAGACGGATGAAAGTTAGGGACGGCAAAACAAAAAAGTTGCATCAGTCCTTGAAGTCACTAACTTCTGGTCTGAGCCATGTTGGTAGGTGCAGACCAATTGGTTGGGGTCTGCACGACTATCGTAACGAGTGGTTGGAGACTCTGAGTGACACGCCCCAGAATCAATCTCAATGGCGTAGGTGTATACACTCTTTGTTTTTCCTTGAACTGTGAAATTAAAATTACTTGGTACTACTTTTATTCCGAATCCTTTGGTATTCTTCCTGTTAATTTCATCTTCCCCTGCTGACATGCCACAGGACCCTCGGTTGATGCACATTTGTGCCTGACTATATTTATTATCAGAAACTGACCTCTACGATAATCTAAGCCGTAAGATGTAAGATAATTCCATATATTTCTTCGCTTGCCTGCTTCGGTTTGGGCACCCGGGCAGTATTTCAGCCCTCACACAAGTTGAATGATTTACGTAGCGAATATGTATTGGGTGTCTCCTTGTACCAATGTTTATGTGTTTAAATACATAACTCACTAGAGGACAACCGAATATATTCACGTAATATCATTTTAGTCTTTCAAGTCATAGTTCTAAGTTTCGCCTTGCATACCTTTGTAAAAATGAATATTATTCTTTCTCTGTAAGTTAATATTATTATTGCTTTGTGGTCAGAAATTGTCTTTTTTCGATCAATATTACGGTTTTGTAGTCTACAGTTGTTCTTTTATTCATAAAAGTTAGTCGTTTGTAAAGACTTAATAAGTCACCCACGCTTGTCTGTGTACTACGATATTCCTAACCTGTGTTTTGAATTTTTTTTTCATAGTTCGCCGTTGGCACTCTAATGGATGATTATCTTGGTGAGTTAGGTTTAATTATGTATGTAAGAATATCATTCTGATTATTTTTATATTGTTTCAGTAGAAAATGGAGAAACAAATGTTTCATATGTGTAGCATTAATCTAAAAGCAACTCTCGGTCACTGATTTGATTGTTAGAGGTTTGAGTTACTGTTTCAAATATTTCTTTCGTTTACCTATATCTTACCAAGTATTTGTCAAACAAATATAAACAATATCAATTATTTTATACTGGATTTCAATTTGTTCTGCAAGTTCTTTAGTCTTACTATGCAAAACCCCACAAATATGTCACAGTGTGACTTCTAAAGAGGTTAAAATAAATTTAAAGGCTACTCAATACATGGTACTTACGCTATTCTTTGTTTTTCAGGTGATAATATTTGAGTATGCATAGTTCACATTTATAAACATCCTACCAAATGTAGGTAGTGTTCCTATATCATTAGACGGTTGATTCTGTCAAAAGCTTCAAGTGATATGTTTTATTTCGTCACATTATCAAAACTATATCAATAAGTAGCCTTAATTATGCACATTTCTGACTCGTTTGTCTGTAAACATCCATACATAAAAGTCTCATTTGTCAGCGAGGTCTTAGTTACTCGTTTGTCTGAGTATTTGAAATTTTTGTGTAGTGAATGATTCAGGGTTTGTTGAATACATTTATTCCTCTACATCGTTCTCCGTTTTGATGTCTTGCAAGTTCTTCAGTGCATAATAAAATCTTACTGCTTATCTGGACGTTTTTTATGTTGGGCTCAGGGACATAGGAAAGTCCTTTGGATAAGCCAAATATTCATTTTTCTCACGAAATTCAACTCACTTTAGTTACTTTACACGTGGTTAGTGTCAGCAGATAACACAAAAGTTACTTTCCAGTCTGCATTATCCCGAAATATCTTTGTTCTGATTAAGTACTTCTTACTCTACCGTGCAATTAAGATATTCCTAATATGGGAAATATGACGTAATGTTTATATTTCCACCATCCTCTCAGTAAATCTATCGAAAAGTATCTCTGATCAGTTAGTATAATATTTTAAGTAAGCTCACTTCATTTCATTTCAACTAACATATAGCAGAATCACACTTCAAAACTACAGAGAAATAAACAAAACAGTTTATTTTAAATATATTACTATGACTAACAGGATTCGAATATATCAATGAAATGTAATTGGAATAGTATTTTCCGATTCATGTGTTAAGAATAAATTTTTGTTATGTTAATAAATTACCTTTATTCAAATTACATGTAAAGGTTAAGTTATGTCTCATTGATGGATTAGAAGAAGTTCGTATTCTAATGGTTAGATGAAACCTTTTGTACAGAAGTAAATTTGATTGTCTTGATTTTAATTAATTGCTCGAGGTTCATTTTAAAGAAACTCATTTTTATATTACTAATTATTCCACCGGATATTACTTTTAGTTCTTTTTTTCAATTGTTTATTAGGACCATGCACCTAGTTTCCAAACTGTTGAATTTTAGTAAATTTTTCGACTTAAACATCATGTTGTTCAGACTACCGTCTTCTAGTGAAATCGTTTCGAGGATAACTGCTTTTGTACAAATATGGCAATCGATTCTACTGTATATATATATTTTTTGTATAAATACAAATGTTTGTTAGTGATTATTAGTACTCCCTTATTTCCGCAATATATCGGGGAAACATATATCAACATAAAATCTGCATAAAAGTACATAAATCAGAAATGCTGCTTTTCTTAGCAACAAGGGACGGAAAAGTGATCAAAAGTATATTGTTTATTCCAAAAATCTTAGGATGATCTATGTGAGTTACTTTTTACGTCCTTCTGCTTAACGATACACCGATTCGCATACAACCAAGTGTTGTTCTAAAGTCGTTTTGACATTGAAGGTGAGTTCTGTGCTTGTACTAATCCTCTTCATCAACCTGCAACTCTAATGTATTCATTGTCTGTAATTTAGCAAGCGATTTGGCCATTTCGTAATGTATTTTCGTCACTGTGAATTAAATTTTTATCTATCTGTCATTTTCAGAACAGCGTTTTGAGCTGAATAATATGACTTCATTTTATTTCACTAGGCTATCAATAGCTGCTTTTAATATATACTGTTTTGAAATAGAATTACAGAAAGCTTTAGAACACGTGGATTAATTTGGTTGAATGCTAATATGAACGCGTATCAAAGATTAAAATAAAGTTGAATGACTGAATGAAATGTGGTATTATGCATCATAATAGTACACATGGACAAAGGAAATTGATACTACCAAAGGACATAGGGCTAAAAATGAGCGGTTATAACGTTATGAATAAAAGCCATTAATAATTAGAGGTAAATGAGGAAGGCTCACTGGGTTATCATCTTGAATCGAGTCTAAAAATGGTTCGACAAAGTAATCAAATGACAGAAAGAGGATAAACTGATCAAATATGTCATGTTACAAGGGCAAAGAATGAATGACGACTGTTTCCTTGGCAACAAGTTGGGTTTCTGTTGTGATGTTCTTGATTTCCGAAATCCCCGTTGCCAATTGTTATATCTGGTGGCCGACTGTCATTACTGCGTCAGTAATTGTTATATCTGGTTGTCGCTTATTGTTATTTTGGAATCGCTTGTCACTTATACTCAAAAATGAGGAACTACTGCAATTGAAAGTTTATTAACTCCAAAAAGACGACGACCCCCATTTTGATTAATAATTAGGATGAAATCACATATATGAAAAATAATTAGAGTTATAACAAATCATATGCTACATGTCATGTTGACCATAGTTCGGGTCAATTGAATACAAGAATATCGTATGTTGCACAAAATAAAATGTCATACGGGAAAACAAAACTAATACTACATTGAGTAATCAGGACATTGAATTAAAACGGAATTAATGTTGAGTAGCAGTTATAATGAGTATATCAATCTAATTTCGACTCTTTTTCCTATCATGCCAGTTTGAGTTGTTTGATAGCAAGAGCTTCGGTAGATTTTAGAAAACGAGACTTCGTTGACCACCTTTAAAGATCTCATTATTTATTTCAACACATAGATAATGGTACAAAGAGGCACCAAATACATATGCGCCACACAAATCTCATCCGATATGTGTGAGGGCTGTGATACTGCCCGGGTGCCCAAACCGAAGCAGGTGGTTATCTTAGGGGGCCACACCCCGAGCCTTCAACCCAAAGGTCTGATCCACAAGGCAGTGGAGCATCGTAAGGAGATGCAGTCCCATGGAAGCCGGTGACCAACAATTGGTTCATTCGCCATTTGTTCCCGCAGGATACTGGAGCCCATGTGCACCATTGTTTTGGAATCCGGTTAAAGCGCCGGACATTCGCTTTTCGTCCTCTCATTTTCGTAAACAACACCCCCGCCACGAGAAGGTAGTGAGTAGGACTTCCCTGGCAGAGGCTATATACGCGTGGCCGTGTGAGAGTATTTCGAGAGGGAGAGCGGACTCTCCCCACTCTCGGCCGTACCAGGGCATTCGGGGGCATCGTCCTGTTGTTCCATTCCCAAGTGATGTCTAGAAATATCACTACTGAACGTGTTGAGTACCGTGAAAGATTTAATTTTTAATGAAACAAATGGGTCAAGCCGGAAATGTTACACAAACGTTCATGAATTAGCTTATTTTGTTGACCAACTGGAACACAAATTTCTATGGATAGTGTTACCCATAGATCGTGGGGACTGATCTCAATTCCTCATATACAGGGTTGTCATTCGTTTGCTAGTCAGACTTACTGAGCATATTAAAAGTGAGTAGATGAATGTGATTCAATCTAAGAATGAGTTCAAATTTTGTTTTTATTAATTATTTTGAATGGTTCATTGCTGCTGTATCTAAAAAAAGCTATTTGAAAAAGATCGTGAATGCGCACTGCTGAGGAGTCCCACAATAGGAAGAATCGGCCGTCCAGTGCTTCCAGGTTTTCCATGGTGGTCTAGTTTCAATTGACTCATGATCTCAACTATAATAAAAAATCTACAAAACCCCTTCTGGAAAACAATTGTTGTGATTTTTACAAATATCCAAACTACTATCATTGTAGAAGTAGTTCATAAATTTCAATAGATTTTTATGCATCGCTTTAATGCATGATGTGCTGAAACGCAAAAATTTCACATCCGGTTTAACACAAAATAATATTCAACTAACCATACCCTGAATAATACAATATGCCACTTTTTTTAAGCTTAATTGTTTGTCGGAATGTACCAATATAGGATGGAACTGTTATATATCAACGAAGAATAAATGAATGGTAACTGCTAGGAATTATTTATGGACTACTACTACTACATATATTCCTATCGGATAACTGTTAAGTAACTATTATATGTATATTCATATTCCTTTTATTATAAGTTTCCATTTGACCTATTAACTATTATACGTTTTATAATTCTTAAGTTATCCTCAACTTGGTAGTTACATTGACAGCCACTTTTGGCCTGGACTTGTATAATTGTTATTTTCTGTTTTATGGTATGATACGGTTTGATTTGCTTTTATAGAAACTGAGTGTGTCTGAAATACATGATTCATACAGTGGTAGTTGAAATTGTGTTCTGAACTCAAATAGACAGGGCTAGGCGAGAAGATCCAATAAGGACTCCGAGTCGACTCTAGGCTTCTGTACTGATTAACGCGTCATTGGTTTTGACACAGCGCCAAGGTCATATAAGTCGGTGTTCTATTGACGATTTTAAGGCACATGATAATTAACAGAGGATAAGAAAATAATTCATAATGAAATCTCACCCATGCCACGCGTATTGTGTGGGTGATGTCAGCATGTTTATTTCACCACCTACGGATAAATGTGTAGTTTCGGCTAATAAGTATACAAAAAAAACACAACTGAATTTAAGTAATTCCACCATTTTTTTTAGCCTATAATATACTAAATTGATTAAACTATATTAAAGTAGAGATATTACAATTCCAAAACAATGTAGATTAACAATAAATATTTTTCAAAGGATTTATTTTAGTTGAAAAAAGAAATTGTATTTAACTATGATCTCTTATCTACATATTCGAGATTATATAAAATGATGCTCACTATATAATATAAAATCTTAATTACCTGAAATTTTAAGTTTTCGAATGGGATCAAGAAAGAACCACATAATATAGGACAGATAATTAGTTAAATGTTTCGAAAAGGAAGAAGTAAAAAATGTTGAAAATTTATATTTCTATTAATCCATGTGATGATATTAAAATAATTGTTTTTAAATATGCTATGAGTTTTAGATTCAAAGTTTATCCAAACTAATTAAACATGAAAAACACTACAAGGTAATGTCAATAGATCTTTCTTTACATCTCAACTATGAGATTAGTTTTCTTTAGTCGAATCATAAAGGGCGGCCTGCTTGAGCATCTGGGCTACCTGTTCCTGCCATTTAGATATTTCAACAAGTTATCTATTTTTATTTGTTTTAATATATCATTATGTTTATTAATCGCATAACCTATTCTGCTGCCTTTTTGAAAAGTATGCAACCTTTCGTTGTCAAAGTTACAAAAAACAATAAGAGACGATGTAGTTGCTGGCAATATACAACGAAAAGAATGTACATTATTCAGTTGTTCATTTAGTGAACTGCTAACATTTAACTGGCGATCACTCGATATTTATCGCCAGGACCGACCAAGAAGAAAGAAACGGTAACTTGTTGAAATACTTTACGCTGAAAATTCTATATTGTACCAAAAATATATTGAATAAAGCTTATTATATATATATATATATATATATATATATATATATATATATATATATATATATTGAAATGCAAAAAAATGTAAAAAATACTTATATAGAATAAGATATTTTAGTCGTTAAATGAGTATTCTATTCGAAAAAAGGTTTAATAAAATTTCTATGTATATTTAAAGATTGTAGTATATTCTTAATGATGTAATTAACTGAATACCTTGTGAATATGGGACATTCAACTTAAATCAAGTCATCATTCAAAATCACCTATAAGATGAACTGAAGATTATCAAATGTAGCGAACTTTTGTTTTTGGTTTCCTAATCTCCACCTATATACCAAGACGAATGAGAACCACGCGTAGAAAGCAAATTAATTCGATTGTTTAATTCCACGAAATCACCCGTTCTTTCTCTGTCTTATATCTTGTTAACATTTCACATGTGATTTGTTTCTGTTATCCTAAGTTTTTTTTTGATTACACTTTAATATACTTGTAAAATTTACCTTATCTTATTACGAAACTTCGATTTCACAATTAGTAATATCTAAACTCTGTGACATTCTCAATGAATATCCAACCTTTTTAACTATTACAGTTCCAGTATCTAGTAGGATTAGAATTTCGTTACTATTTCTATTTTGTACCTCTGTCATAGTGTTCGTTATATTATTGTTACTATCAAAGCGGTTACTGTTGATTATTATTATTATTATTATTATTATTATTATTATTATTATTATTATTATTATTATTTTTGTGAAAAACCGTACATAATTGTGCAGTGAGACTATATTTTATGGACGAACCAATCAGGTGTAAGATAACAAGTCGTGGATTTTGGCACGAAATTCACTCATCCATTTGGCTAAATAGAGTTTTGGCATTATAATTTATGTCAATTCGTGATGAAAACCATAGATCTAATTCCTAACCTTAACCATCAACTGTAAGTCATAATTCTAATCCCTCACATTGGTTCATAACCTTCATGTGGTCCTAGTTATTAGGTGAATATTCTCAAGGTCACTTTGGCGTCACTCAAAGGTCGTCCATAAATTATTGTCTCACCTAATTGTGCTATTTAAGTAAGAGTTTTCTGTAAACTAATTGAAAATATTAAAGATTTCTCTGTCTATTCATAAAAGTATGAACTAATAACTTTTACTAAACATTTAGCAATCAAAACTGTATGTTTTTGAAGGCAGTAGCCATACAATAACAAGTGATCGATATGATTTTATAGTTATAATTACCTACAGGAACAAAATGCAAGATTTTGGCTTTTTACCGTTGGGCTATGGTTGAAGCATAGCATAGTATACTACCTAGAAGACTACTTTGTTTCAATTTGCCTATGATTTACATTGAGTTTACAAGCCATGTCAAACACTTTAAAATGATTAAAATCAGTCAAGTGTTTCTTAATGCTTAAGAACCTAGAAACCATCTAAAAGACAATTATAACTGAAATTAACAAATGATTTAATTTGAACATCAGGATGGTCAACTACATGCCACTGTATTTTATTAAAAAAATAAGCATAACTTAAAACATTCATTAAATACAATACTAAGTTTTATCAGAAGGGTTTTTGTGAAAATTGTAGTAATTTCAATGGTGAAACTCTATTTTATGGACGACCTTTGAACGGATTTTTAAGTGACCTTGAGAACATTAGCCAATCAGAAGAGAGTTAGTATAAAGTAAAAATATATTATACAAAACTGATGAATTACAATGGATATTCTTCTTTTACATGATTTAAAAACTTGTTAAGGTTTGATAAAGGTTCCGAAGTTTTGAAATCATAGTGCATGCGGTATAAGAACTCGTCCATATGGCTCCATAGTAATCGTCCTCTGGAGCCGTGGTAGGGTCTTAAAAAATACTTCAGCCTTGACCACATGCCTTCAATATTGTTTGTATGGACTCCCGTCGTTGGATCAACAAAATGACGTTTGTGCACCCCAACATGATGCACAAAACCAAGTCTCGAGAGGCATCTATACGCTTTCCAATCATCGGTATAGATCGTCGTGCCAGGTTGAACGTACTCCTTGATGATAATGTTACTGTAGACTTTATGATCCAATTTGCAACGATTATCATGATTTGTTTTAGCCTTAGCCGTGACCGGGCAAAAAAAGTGCCAGTTCGAGCAGATTTTTTTCTCCAACATATAGCACAACGAAATACAATGTCATCACGGTAATCAGCACATCGTGTTGCGGTCATTTGATTGCCGCAGTCACAAACACAGGAACTTCTTAATAGTCCCATCTGCTGTAGTCTCTCAACAATCACCTCTTCTCTAAAATCTGCTGTAAAACGATCGAATGTGAGCATCTCGCCTTGAACTTAGAGCCGTGACCTTGAAGCTCCTTAAACGCCTCTGATTGGCTCGTCCATAAATTAGAGTCCTACCATTTCAATAGTTGAGATCTTGAGTCAATTGAAGCTAGACCACCATGGAAAACCTAGAAGGACTGGACGGCTGTTTCGTCCTGTTTTGGGAATCTTCGGCAGTGCGCACCCACGACCTCGCCTCGCGGGGTTAAACATTAACACCGTTGGGTGCCGGCTCAGTGGCCTATGGGTTAAGCGCTCGCGTGTGAGGCTGATAGATCCTGTGTTCGAACTTCGCCAGGCATGGTCGTAGAGAGCACTGCTGAGCCCCACAATAGAGCCAAATGGTGGTCCAGCACTTCCATGTTTTCAATGGTGGGCTAGCTTCAATCGACACATAATCTCAACTAAGTTTTATTTTCAATTGTATTTTATTATCTAAGATAGTAACAAATGAAAGTGTTATTAATTATTAAATTAATAAGTAAACATCTTGTCAGATTTATTGACATGATGTAACTGTGAATTCGTTAAAATATCAATCATCTTCAATGAACTCTGAGATTTTTTTCATAGGCAAACAGGTCTTAATCAGTTATATCAGTTTCATATTTCTATGATAAGTAAAGTATTAAAAATCTATTGACCTAATCAGTTCGTCTAAATGAATTTTCTATTTATTTCCGGTTGTTAGTTAACCTAAAAATCCACATTAATGATACTATAGATGAACAGAGATAATTGAGTGATAATTGGAAGGGTAAAATGAATATTTATTTTATTGTAGTGATTACATTTAACAATCAATTGTGTAGGTGTTAAGGTATAAGATAAACTAGTTAAATCCATAAAATGTTTTTCTATTCACTTAAATGTCATCATTTCGTAAATCAAGCAAATTAGTGATTGCCTATTTCATTTTTGTCTTCTATTATTTTATCGAATAAATAATAACGAATCATTTATTGAATTAAATGGGGAGTGAAAAACAGAAATCAAAGCCTATAGGATTTTACTATCATGATTGTTTACAAAATAAGAAATTAAGTAACAAACGGAAAATTGAATATATTCTTAGTTTTTTTTAGAATAAGGAGACTGAGTTTAATAAAAATATATAGAGATACTGTTGCCTAGACATTACAGCTACTGACAGTTTTATGTTTCTAAGTTCTCTCAGTAAAACCTTTTTAGTTCACCCCGAAGATGAGCGAAGTATATCGATTAGATTAGAGTTAGATTCTTGTCATCAGCCAAGTTGCATTCGGTTACTTTAAGGCATATTTTTATAAACCGTTCGAAATCTAGAAATTTTTTGGCTTACGTCAGTGCTAGCCTAAGTAATTCAGTATAGTCAGGTAGTCTGGGCTTCAGGTTAGACAAAAAACATCAGTAAAAGAAACGGAAATCACTAAAATTCATTGTGAAGATGGTTCTTAAGTCGACCTGAACTAATCAGAAATATGGAGTACTAAATGAGTTTTACGGCAAAGGTTGAAAATAATTAACATTGTACACTCACGATTCAAGGTTGTGTAAAGACAAAAGACTTTCAGGTTCCATGGTGATTGTTTCACATTTAAACCATTGATTGAGAGCTCAGTTACTTCATTATTCGAAATTCAATCGATTTATGACATGTTGTGACAAACATGTAATAATATTGTTGAGTACCTCTATAAAATTCGTGAATTCTCATTAAAAATTTAAGAATATATTTGACAGTTAGTCACTAATGAGTGCGTGATTTTTACCAAGTTAATGGGGTTAGTGGATATTGAATGAATGTCAACTTGTGATAATCTATCATTAAATTTAAATAATTCACAATGATTCTCTTATCTTGACAATAATGATCATGTCTTGTACATTATTTGTTATACATAAAATTAATCTGAGAAACAGTTTAATCAATCGCCTCCTCATACTTATCCCTTATTTGTCACTAAACCAATCACCTCTAACATCAGTGTTACCGATTCATATAAGTAGTCAGCAAATGATCAACCATAATTTCCTGAACCTATGTTTCATTCCATTTTGTAGGTTTCAGCTGAATTTACCAGGAAGCAGGATGTTTATCTTTCACCCTGTAACTTACACTTGGTACTCATAGTTCTATTCATTAGATTACTGATTCACGTTAGTTATCACTATACTATGAAGAAAATAATTTTGATCAACTCATGCCATATGAAAAAAACTTTTAATTCTGCTCATGTTTATAGAACAACAATGATATATCAATTGCTTAATAATTTGCATTGTTCTGTTAAAATATAGATGTTGAATGAGTTAGGTAGTGTTTACCCCTATATTTTAATGATATTCTCACTCAACTATCTAAAAATCATAAAACATCTTATCACCTTTAACAACAATTTATAGGTGTTACAATATATATATATATATATATATATATATATATATATATATATATATATATATATATATATATATATATATATATATATATATATATATATATATATATATATATATAGTGTAAAAGATGAATACTTTCATCATCTGAATTTAGAAACAGAATTATTGATCGGCTAAAGAATGTATGGAGGTATGTAGAAAATTATCTTGTGATTATTGAATGAAAAATAATATCAGATAAAACAGAATAGAAAAATGCTTATAATTTACATTCCAATAACATCTAGATTATTAAATAAATGGAACATGACCAGTAGTAGAACTCAGAACGCACGTTTCTTCGTATTTGGCACTCGTAAACCTGTTGTACTAGTATGCTCTATGACTTGAACCCAGTACTGTCTACCTCAAACACCATCGCGTTATCCACTTAGTTAGTGAACCTAGAAGTCCATATCACTTGTGTGATCAGTATGTGATTTAATTCGATTTGAAATGATTTAGATTATTTCATTACTGTTAGTTTTGACTGTGCGGATTGCCTTGATATAGTCATTATGATACAAGGATGCCTATGTTCCAACCAAGATTGATCAAATTTCAGTTAAAACTATCAACAATGTGTTGATTTAAACCATTTCCAATCGAATTATGTCGTTAAAATAAAATAAAAAAACTTTACATTCAGATGTACTGGAAACTTCAACATACAGCATTTATCTGTTAGAAAATACTATTAAATATATTGTCATGGTTTTTAAAACTGTTTAAAGTTAAAACGACCATTGAAGAGTTTCTTTATTTTCAGTAAACTTTTAGGATGCATTATACAATAGAAAATTTTTAAGAATGTTTAACAATTCAATTGTAATAATCTGTGTTTGTTCATGGTCTTAAATAACAAACAAACAATTCTATCTAGATTCTCTAAAACAATGTTTTTGGAAAGTGCCATGAAAAGAAATTCAAATTAAATGACCGCGTAAATCAAACCGGAAACTTTAATCACAAATTCTTACACCAGGAGTCAACTTTTAAAAAATTGAGATACCAGTCAATATATGTTTATGATAATTCATACAAATCAACATACCGTATAAACCATAGCCAATATTTTCAGATATGATATTCATTAATATGTTAAACATTTGTGTTATGTCTATAATAGAAGATGAAAATAAAAATCGAGTTCGACCTAGGCAACTAAATTTCAACTTTAGACAAATAATCAGTAGGGAAAATGTACAAATAGCTAACAATGTAACTAACACTTATCATACAGCATGAGATTGAATTACTTTCCGGTTAAACAATTAGCAAAAAAGGCTAATTAGTTTAAAGTTAATTACATTTGCAGATTTATTAATAATAACTAAGGAACTTATTAAAACCAGAAAGCATTGATCAATGTTTATGCTCTGGCTCAATGCTTTCTACTGTTTTTTTATATTGTACAGAAAATCCTATTTTGACCACTTCAATTTTCAACAAATGAACTGGCTTACTTTGGTTTACATTTCAAAATGTTAGTCACAACCTTAGTGTAGATCAAATTATATCGATTAATTTGTATAGTGACTGTTATTCCAAGAGATGAGCTAGACACTGGTTGTTATTCAATCACCAGTGATAATCTCTTCCCTAAATGTACAGATATCTCTACAGCATCGCCTTTGGCTGTGATACTGGGTTATTTGAGTTTTAAATTCATGAAATGCATCATTAAAAAACAAGACTGAAGACAGACCATACAAACAAGATCTTATAAGCAAAATGCTAGGATCCAGGGTTTCATGATGATTACGTTTAGCCAAGTAACTTTTAAATATAGTGAACTTAACATCGATTCACTTGAAGCAATGGAGACGCTACAAATTCACTAGTAGGGAAATGAGAGCTCCCCTAAAATTCGAAATGAATTATATAGGACTACATTTTATGATTCAATCACAAGTCTTTGTTTTAGACTGTTATTAAGTTGATTTGGATTGTAAAATATTTTCTTGACTAAGATGTTATATGATCATAGAAAATTTTAAATCAGTTTCGTTCATTCACTAGTTATGGATAACTAACTCGTGATGATAGAAACATTTATGTTGCCAAGTGACTACAAGCAATCAGCAGGGAGCCAATAATAAAAATTAGTTGTTCGTTAACAGATAAAATATTGAACGATATCAGATTGTTTTATTCAGAGTCTTAGTTTCACTATATACTTTTCACGTGAATAATTTATTTTTATAAACTGGTTATTGACTTGTAAGAAACTTCATTTTCTCTTTTTTTAGAAGAAAAATGTTTGTAATCATTAAAAATACTATTGTGGTGTGGGTTACTTATATCCACACAAGTAGTATATAACAGTGGTCAAGCATAGAATGTAAATTCAGTGGAAGGCTGATGAGGAAAGAACGGGAACGGAACGCAATTGATATGAAAAGGCATGAGTAATGAAATCTGAGATAATGGATAGATGTTCACAACAGGAACAGTCAAGTTTGATATGATGGATTGATATTTTGCAAATTAACGGTTTACTATATGGTTCTCAGATTTTATTGAGATGCTCTGTAAGTTTGTGTTAGATACATTCGATTGTCCCCACTTGTTTTCTTGTTTATTACACTATCACAGGAGACGTTTTTTGTTCCTGTTCAAAACATATTGTCCTGATTTCTGGATGTTGATGATTAATATTGATATATTGTATCGAAAGCCAATAAACTAAACGATAAATGGAAAATGCTATATGTGCTTAGATTCGACTATAAAATTTTTACTTCAAATCACTTTTTAGACTATTCATTGTATATGGCAATGTACCCTTCAGAAGTAAAATTATTTATTCATTATTTTGATTATAGGGGATTCGGGGAGGTTGTAGAATCTTCGTAGTTTGAGTCATGAACTGGATTTTAACTAAACCACCATTAAATACCTGGAAGTATTAGACGATCATTTCATTCTAGTATGGAACTCCACAATAGCATACATTCAGAAATTGAACTCTAGCTCTTCATTATTTCACTAAATCTGATTGGTTACATTAGATTATGTACTATGTTGATAATCACTGAATCAATAGATTTATTAGTCACTCACTGGGAACCAACCTTCTTGCAAGAGCGTCTTTATTATGATCATTTTCACAAAGCAGTTTCTTAATTGTTTTGTATTTGTAAATAAGGCCTATTTCACAGAACTACTATAGACAGACTGTTGTCATTTACCTCATATACTGCTATGGTTCATTAGTAGTCACATATTCTCAGTGAAAATATTTGTTTTAGTTGTTTTTACTGAGAACATTTCATGAATATATATATATTAACATTTTCTTCAATTAGTCAACTGTTATTAGGAAAACACTTAGCTGAAATCAAATGAAAAACATACTGTATTCATTTTGTTTTACAATTTTTTATTCTTTGAAATGTCATATTTAAACACAAATGTTTGTAAAAACAAAAGAATTCAGTGAGAAAATGTTTATTTTTCATTAGTTTTACAACATATATAACCAATGTTGGATTCAGTCTTATCTAATCAGTTGTTTCCATTCACAATTGTTTGATCACTAGGTGGTGATTAATGTCATGTGTTTCAGGTCCTTCTTAGTGCAGATCAAATGCTTTCGACTAAGTTGCAATGTGACTACTAGTCTAGGTGACTTGAGATTGCGTGCATTATTTTGAGATAAGATGGTGGTCCGAGTTAGTCAACACGAAACCCTGAACCTAGGTTTCGTGTTACCACCTAGCGATCACTCAATTGTAAATGCATCTCAGTCCTACAAGAGGTCAGTCGCGGCCCAGATAGCTCAGTGGTAACGAGTCTGACTGTGAAGTTCGGTGACACGTAATCGAATCCGTCACGGCGCACCTTACTGACCAGTGCCAAGTAGCGCGAAACCTAGGTCCAGGGTTTTCTGTTGACAACCTTCAACCACCATCTCACCATTTACACTAAATGAATTCCGAAAATGATCAACATCTCAATAAATGATTATTTTCTCTTCAAATTTACTTACCGAAATCTATTCTTGTTAATATTAACATTTGTTAATATGAAATATCTAGAAATTTTCTTATTCATTAAATAATGTGATTTTCTTAGAGAATATTCTCATCAATGATTTATTTCCTTAATTACAAATCCATTCAATAATACCATTCTGTATTGATGAGCTTTTGTACATTTTATTTTCATTATCCATTAAAAAACAAAATGTGTTTTAGTTGTATTTGGAGGGTATTTTTTAAAATTTTTATCTAACCCAACGAAATATTGTCAGTGTTAACATTAAATATAGCTAAATGAAATTCAAGTTTATTATTATTAACAATTGAATTCATGAGTCAATTGCAGTTAGGCCACCATGAAAAACCTTAAAATATTGGGCGGCCGTTTCATCTTATCACGGGACTCCTCAGAAGTGCGCATCCATGATCCCGACCCGCGAGGTTCGAACCCAGGACCTATCAGTCTTGCGCGCGAACTCTTAACTTTCAGACCAATGAACCGGCATCCAACGATGTTATTGTCTAACTTCAACCAATTATTATTAGTTTTATTCAATATTATATTTTTGATACAATATAGAATTCTTAGCATGAAATATTTCAACGAGTTTCCTTTTCTTATTTCTTGATCGATTCTGATGATGAGTATCAAGTGATCACCAGCTAGAAGTTAACAGTCCGGAAATCGACATCTGAATAATTTATATTTTTTTCGTTGCATATTGCCAGCCATCACGATGTCTGTGATTGGGCATTTTTGTAACTTGTACAGCGGAAGCTTGTGAACTTTTCATAAACACACCTTAATAGGTTGCGCAATTAATAAACGCAATGATGTGTTAAAACAAGCATAAATAGATATCTTGTTGAAATATCTACAGGACAGAAACAGGTAGCCTAGATGTTCAAGCAGGCCTTAGTCAACTAAAAACAAGACGATTTGATTAGTTCCACCTTTTTCAAAGTTTCGAAAGAAACAATTATGTAAACCAGTAAAATCACAAGTTGGTTATATATTACTGAAGGCTGTTTTCTTTGGAGAATATTGTGACCTGCCTAACATCTGGTGAATAAATATTTCCAACATAAATCAGCTTTATTATCACAACAAATAAGAATAACTTAAAACTCATAAGTTACATATTTGTGTCAACGGTAATCACTACTGCTAGACAACTAAAAAAAGGGTTAAAAGTTTTTCGATTTACCGATTTACTTTCGTCATATAATGCCTACACAAAATATCTTTACTTTTAACAAATATATACCATGAGTCAGTTGAAGCTGGACCACTATTGAAAACCTGGAAGCACTGGACGGCCATTTCGTCCTAGTATGGGACTCCTCAGCAGTGCGCATCCACGACCCCTCACCACTCGAGGCTCGAACCCAGTACCTACTGACTTCGCGCGCGAGCACTTAACCACTAGACCACTGGGCCGGCATCCAACGGTGTTAATGTCTAACTTCAACCAATCCACGAAGTTGCGCCACCGTACACCATTGTCTTCAGTGAGTTCCTATCTCACAACAGACCTGTTTGAACCCCACTGGTAACGACTTCTCACTAGAACTCCAGAAGTGTCTCCTGAAGTCAGTCACTAGTGAGCAGGTGATTATTATTATCAGAATGTGTTTTGTGGAGATTTCAGAAATTTCACAGATTGAAATCATGAGTCAGTTGAAGCTAGACCACCAGTAGGTCCTTGGTTTGAGCCCCGAGTGGTGCGGGGTCGTGGATGCGCACTGCTGAGGAGTCCCATACTAGGACGAAATGGCCGTCCAGTGCTTCCAGGTTTTCAATGGTGGTCTAGCTTCAACTGACTCATGATTTCAATCTGTGAAAATTTTTAAAAATCTCCACAAAACACATTTTGATAAAATATATACCATACAAACTAATGAATATTCTTTCTTAATGAATAAAATATCCTGTGAAGTTTTGACCTTTTATTATCTAAAATGGACATCATATACACTGTAACTAGAAATGAAAAATAATAGAGGATACAATGGTGAATAAAATTGTTTAGCGGTATATCTAAAGTAAATTTAATATTTATTTAAAGCAATTAATCCCTTTCATAAATTTTGATTGACCAATAAGAAGACGGGGTTGATCTGTAAAGCGCAAATAAATCACATTTTTCAGATCAACTCTGCCTTTTCATTGTTTTATCAAAATTATTATTTATTAATTTGAATTCATGTACAGCTTCTTGTTCAATAATCGATTACTTACGTATGAAATGTTCCAAAAAAAGCCTAAGTGATGTTAAATGGTTGCTATTTCCAAAAAAAATCCTAAATGAGACTATAATTTATGAACGACATTTAAACAGCGCTAAAATGACCTTGGAATACTCACCTACTTTCTAGGGTTAAATGAGGTTTGTAGATCAGCGTGAGGAATTCGGATTATGATTTACAGCTGAACGTTAGGGTTAAGAATTGAATTCGATTTTTTTCAGCACATCAGCTATAATACTAAAACGATATTTAACCAAATGAGTGAATGAATTTTGCGCCAAAATTGAAGACCTGCTATCTCGAATACGATTGGTCCCTCCATAAATTATAGTCTCGTCAAATCGTATAAATGTATTTATGTATTGAAACTTGGAAACTGTGTGACGCTGAATAATTTTTGTGATAAGATAAAGATTTCCGATAAGATATGTGTAACTATTATGCAATCATTTACTTTAGTAAAGACAATATTCATAAAATAATAGTTTTGACTTCATAATAGAGAATATGACGAAAAAAAATGCAGTTTCACATTTTAAAAAATAATATAAATCACCTAGACTTCAAGCAGGTGGTAATTTTCTAAAGTAGATAGAATTTATGTTATAAAAAATTAAACTGAGATTGAAACATCACGTAGTTATGTATTTGTTACCATTTCTGAAATTAGTGTACAATATGATTGTAAGTGACCGTCTTACACAGTAAGTTGTAAGTATTTGTGCTATGAGTTGTAGTTCTTTGTGAATCTTCGAAATTTCTTTTATCTTAATAACTCTATAGGTTTGTAACACATCGATCAGTTGATTATCTTTAACATATATCCTATTCAGCATTAGGAGTGTAGTGAACGAGAACATGGGTGGGGACAAACGGATGTATTTAACACAACAATTACAGTCTACCTCAACAAAATCTGAATACCATATAGTCAATCATCAATTTGCAAAATATTCATGCATCAAACCAAACTGGACTGTTTCTGTTGCATAAACCAATCCATTGTCTCCCATTCCATTGTCCATGCATTTTCTTACAAATTCCATTGTGTTTTTGCTCTACCTTTCTTGATCTTCGTCATCTTTCGCTGCCAGACATTACGTTCTTTTAACGCACGTTATATACTACTTATATTAACATAAGTAGTTCACACCACAGGAGTACCATCATAACAAGTAAAAGAATCACAGTTCTGTAACTTGTATTTTCGCTTAACAATCAATTTCACTATTAGATGATGTACATTTATTTTTCAACTAAATACACCATTTAAACGACTAGATTTCGATTGATGTAAAATTACATTTTTTGTTTTCTTGTCATATTCAGTTAATTATTTGTATAAATGTTATTATAACCTCTAGCTGTCAAATGATAGAATTAACATACATTGATCTACCAATCATTCAGTACTTACTAGATTCAACGACAATTTCGATCCCAAACTAATATAAACTGAAAAAATACTGAAAATTACAAAGCACTAAAGTAAATATTTTGTCTGGACAAAATGTCTTCTAGATATCGATTACATAGGATCAAACCTATGATCTTTGATAATAGTACTGTGTACGAAATATTCAACCAGTAAGTTAACATCTAGTGTTTTACATTTCCAACTTCGGTTAACTTGGGTTATCCTTGTTTAGTACTATTAACATTGCTTGTAACTTGGTTAACATTTTTTTAATTCAAAGCCTCTAATTAGAATTTCATGAAGTTTGGATACATTTAAAAATAATTTAGATTGTTTCATAGAGAAATTTATTGTTCTGAAGATGATTTCCATTACGAACTGATATGAAATGGAGAGAAAAACGCTAAAAATCAAGAAATATAGAAGAATTATTTACTTTTACTTGTGTAAAATTCATTATTGTCAAGCTTACCAGTTTAATTTTCTGGCTTATATATGAAAAACTGGCTCCAATAAAAGTCATAAGGATAAAATAAAAAAATTTATTGATCGGTTTTTTTTTTCAATTGGAAACCAATTCAAATGTCAATTTTTGATAGAAACGTCGTACTTTTAAATTTAACTAATGAGTAAACTAACAAATAATTTCTGTCTCAATTTTGAATGATCGTGTTAGAGAATTTTATGTAGCCTTCTATTCATACAATTAGACATTATAATAATCCTAATGTTTTAGTCATGTATTGAGCTTTTTGGTCAGACAAAAAATGTAGAAATATGAAATATTTCTTTACTGAAAACATAACGAATCATTCTTACGAATCGAAATCAAAGAACTATCAGTTTAATAAAGAAATAAGACAAAGGCTAACATGGATGGTCATATAGCAACTATCTACAATCAATTTGATTATGTTTAATTAACTTACTTAACAAACAATGTTATCAGAACATTGTCTATTTCTTTGTAATGCTACGATCACTAGATTATAATGACAGACTCTAGGTAAAATGTTGATTGCTTAAATATCACTTGATGATTCATTCTCCTTTTCATGTATATACGTACTCGAATTTTAGTATTAATCCTTACTTCACCTTCCTGCACCCTTATGAGATTTGACTATGAATTTGCCTAATTACTTGTTCGTATATACTTATTTACCTCTCTGCTTCAGATTCACTTGATGTACGTATAACTTTGTGATCTACTCTATCGGCTAATAAACTGTAGTTACCTCTTCTATTAGCCTTCTGATTTCAAACACTATTGAGACTTATTAAATGACAGTTATCGAGGTGATTGATTAACGAAGCAAATCCATTACAGTCATGTAGTCGTATTTACACTTTCATAAATCTATCAATTAACTAAAAAAAAACAGTAATAAAATTAATTTATTCAGATTAAATCAAGAATAAATTATGAGAGAATTATGATTTAAATTTTTTTCCATGAAAAATCTGAAACATTTTTCTATCTTAAATCTTATGATTTGTCAATCAAATTTAATATGTTAATTTAACTGTTCTTTTCGATCGTTATCATTCTAATATGAATTTTATTGTAAAGAAATATCTCACTATGTTGTTATCTCTTGCATGAATTCTTAACGTCTAGACCAGTGAGCCGGCATTCGACAGTGTTAATGTCTAATGTCAACCAGCATGTGGGATCATGGATGCGCACTGACTGCTGAAAAGTCCCATATTAGGGACGAAACGGCTGTCCAGTGCTTTAAAGTTTTCAGTGGTATTTTAGATTAAATCGACTCATGAATTCAACTATTAAAATATTCTGAAGTAATGGACTGTTGGGGTGACCCGGCAAATTTCTCGCAAAAGACAAGCAAGGGTTAGGAAACACTAAGAAGTGTTTCATCAAATCAGCGTTTGCTTGAAGTTTTAGCCAAAAATATCAAGGGGGCGAAACGTCACATGCAGAGGTTCTGATTGGCTGATTGCTACATTGCTGCTATGTTTAGTAGCATTCCAGAATCTTCTAGCGACCCAAGGACATTTAAAATATTATGAAAACCCTATATTTTCTGTATTGAAATGAACCTTGGAGTAAACTACTTCTCGCATACTTTTCGTCTTCTCGCTCGTGTTTGGATCGCTGTATATTTCTAGCTTGGGGGTTACAGAATAGCTTTGGAGACGAATATAGCGTTCAACCCGCAAGAATTATCACAGACATTGAAACAACACTATAGAAAGCATAGAGTATTGAAGTGATAATTATCAAAATTGACAGGACATATTATGTAATCATTGTAGATGGTTTGCATATGTTTTGAGAATCAGGCTAGTGAAAACACAAATGATTGAAAAAGGCCATTTTGTTGTGGATAAAGTAATAATTAACTTGGCAAAGATTGCTTAACAGATATATAGAATAAAATAATCATTACAGGTGACTTATTAAAAGTACGAAATTACCAGAGCAATGAATAATTGGTTATGAGCGTTTTACACACATAAGATCGGTTTGAGTTTTTAATTGCGACTATTTCAACGGAACTGGATTCTTATATCTGCTGGTAATTTTGAAGTATCGACAAAAATCAGTAATATGCCCATTATTGTTTCGTTTAAAACTTTCATTTTTTAATCTCAAATTCTTTGGAACGTCCTTGGCAATGAAAGTATGTACTATTTTTTCTGTTCTTCCTATGTATTTGGTTTGAGATGCATATGTAAATTGAAAACTCTTCTTGGAGGCATTGAAAAAAGAGACATGTCAATTTTTGTGTTTCAAGGATCAATTCGTTTCACTTAAGCTGATCAACCTTACTGTTATATAAACAATATTTATTGCAGCATTTATTCTGGGATAAACGAATCCAATAATCTCATCTCTTATGCAACAAAGATATAGGGAGCAAGTTTTGCTTTCATCTGCACCATATTGAACCAGCTCATAAGTTTTGATAAATTATTTCAAATGCATAAGTGTTTTTGAAAATAATAAAATAATTCAACGATTATGTAAAAGAAGTGGTTACTATTCAGTAGTCTTGACTGATAACTGAAAGATTTGGAATATCTAGTTATAAATTGCATAATATCATGTAAGAGAATTGACAAAAATCTCAATAGCAAGTTGAACGGTAATATCATTTATGTAAGTAAAACTGGAATGTTATACAGTAACAAAAATGTTAACAGAAATTTTCATAGAAAGATTTTGATAAAAGGCATTAGCAACTCACTCTGATACTGCCAAGGAAAGATTATGATGGTGAGGGTTAAGAAAGTGGTTTTGCAAAGATTAAGTTTGTTAAGATTGATGTTGATGACTATGTAAAAGAGGTAAGTGAAGATTATGCAGCATATTTGGTAGGATCCCGTGGATGATTTGTAATATATTATTTACAACGACTTGCTGTCGCGTACCAACTAAATGAACAATAATAATAATTATTATTACTAAAGGTACATGTTCCTTAATTAATTTGATGCAGCCCACAGGACGCCCTAAAACTAAGGTTTATGCCAATCGGTATTTTTAAGGATGGTATAACTGCAGTTGTTAGCGAACTAATATTTAGCCTGTTAGTCAGATCTAAACCATCCAGTGTTACAGTCAGAAAGGTTGTGACTGATCTGGTCTGATATCAACTGATTACCAGTAAGATAAATATATGAATTGGTAAATTGCTGAGTAACAATCAATTTCATCTTTACAAATTTACAGTTCGGTTCAAAATGTCCACTTTGTAGACCGTGATTTAGCATACGATGTATGCAAAGTGATATGCTTTAACTTTTTGAAGTGGGTTAGTTGAATTAAACGTTTGGAATAACTATTTGAATAATTTTAGATGTAGTATCCCATTGTATGGACATATTTTACTGTTTTAGTTTTTGTATTAACTTTATACTGATAGCTGTTTTCCAGTTCATTCAATTTACTCATTTCTTAAATTATAAATACGGCGGTACCAATAATAAATCATATTATTAAGGTATTTTAATGAGCGTGTTCATCGTCTAAGCAACAGGAGAGCTCTATATAACACTGTTCAGAATATAATTTACATACGGTATTGTGATAAATTGCAATTAGTGCTACATCATATTTGATATGACTGGAAGAAACTTGATTTTTCTAGTTGTCACAAGTTTTACTACAAGTCTTGTAACGCTGGAATCTGTATTTCAGTTCGAAATTATTGATTGCCCAACTCCATCCGATTTAAAAGTAAGCTAAAGGATAAAATTACTTATTCTGATTAGTACTTTTTAGCAAAGTTATTTTCTACGAGATGACGTTGTTGATCCAATGCCCAAAGCTCCTACTTTATCCTGCTTTGGACCGGTCGTAACCCTAGAAGAGTTACAGGAGGACAAAATACCAGTTGAAGCCTTGAAATCACACACAGAAACAACTGAAAACATGCTCGACATTCTATTCAGGAAGGTATGGGAGGATAAAAAAGTGCCTTCGGCAGACTGTAAAAAAGGTATCTTATCAAGATACCAAAGAAATGATATCTGAGAAAGTTTGGGAACTCATCTACAGAGGCCTCGGCTACTATCGGTACCAGGAAATGTTTGCAACAGAGTGTTGTTGAACCGGATGAAAGATTCAGTAGATGCTCAGATTTGAGATCGACAGACTGAATTTTGTAAAGATCGATCGTGCATAGACCAAATCACGACACTACGGATCATTGTTGAATGGAATTAGTTACTGTACATCAATTTCATTAATTATGCAAACGTTTTTGACAGTGTGGATAGGAGTATCTGATGGAGCCTTCTTTGATATCGTGAAGTATCTGGGAAGATCGTCAACATCATACGGACTACATCATCATGGACTACACTGTGTAGTTGTGCATGGATTACAGCTCATATATGCGTTTCAAGCAAATATCAGGTCAGACAAGGTTGATTACTTTCCCTCTTTCTCTTTCTTCTAGTGGTCGACTGGATTATGAGGACCTCAATACCTGAGGGGAAGCACAGGATACAATGGACAGATTGGACGATTTGAACTTCATAGATGACCTAGCCTTTTATCCCATACACACGAACAAATGCGGGTCAAGACAACCGGTGTATCAGAAGCCTCTACATCAGTAGGCTTCAAAATATACAAGAAAAAAAACCAAAATTCTCAAATACATCACAGAGAACACCAAACAAACCATACTTGATGGACGAACTCTTGAAGATGTGGAATCTTTCACGTACTTGGTGGTGAAACTTGGAGAACTACTACATCCATCATGTACAAATATTTATAAATAATTGTTTACTTAAGATACTCAGTGTCTGTTGTTCGGATGCCATCAACACCAGTCTGCTGTGAGAGAGAACAAACCAACTTTCAGCTGAAGAGGAATTTAGTAAAATGCGTTGGAAGTGGATAGGACATACATTGAAGAAATCATCAAAACTGCATCACGAAGCATGCACTATCTTGGAATCCCAAAGGAAAACGGAAAAGAAGGCCAACGTACACGATGCATTGAGGATTGGAAGCATACATGAAAAAAAAGAGTAGTAAGTGGAAAAAACTGGAAAGGATTGTCCAGAGAAGAGTTGGATGGGAAACCCTAGTGGATGACCTATTCTGTTCTACTAAGGATAACAGGCATAAGTAAGTTAGTAATTAAGTTGAAAATGTCAGAATCAAATTACTACATCTAAGGTAGAATAATATTTTTAGGCGAAAATCAAACACACAACCAAATGTACTATTATTGTAGAACATAATGTTATGAAGAGAAACGTCATGAGAACTAGTTAACTGAACTGCACAAAATAACACTCACTAATGTTATTCTCCTATCATCCTTTGACTATTCATTTCGATGGATAATAGTAAAAAATAAGCAATTAAATATTCAATAGTTGAATTCATGAGTCAATCAAAACTAGACCACCATGGAAAATCTGGAAGCACTGGACGGCCGTTTCATCGTAGTATAGGACTTCTCCTCTGCTGTATGCTAGCTCAAGGATCTAGAGGTTAAGTGTCCGTATGCGATACCGAAGGTCCTGGGCTCGAATCCCGCGAGGTGAGATCGTGGATGCGCACTGCTGACGAGTCTAAAACGAAACTAAAACGAAACGGTCTTCCAGTGCTTTCAGGTTTCCCATGGTGGTCTAGCTTTAATTGACTCATGAATTCAACTATTAAATTACTAAAATCTCTACAGACCCCCTTTCTGTTAATCATTAACTATTCATATTACAATGATCAATTTCAATTTTAATTCATTTACTTTATTCAGAATAAATAAGTAATATTTTCTAGATCTAGAAAAATGGGTGTGTCTTATATAAAACCATGAATTTAATAATGATAATAATAATAATAATTTATTGTATCTATATGAATATCAATGCTGACTATTTGTCAGCATTAAGGTCATTCACTAAAAGAAAAATGAAAAAAAGAAGAAAAGAAACCTTATTTCAGCAATATTCAGTTAAAATTATTTGTTTTACTCATCTATTTACACTTGATATAAATGAATACACTAAATGATTAATCATTGAATACTTCTATTGTTACCTTATTAATTGTTGATATATAGATATATATTTCATCCATCATAATTATTTAATGTTTCATATAATATATATCTATATATCATTAATAAAATAGGCAATCTTTACTTGAGTAAACAATTCGTATACTTTTATACTAAACCCTACTTCATTTGTTTTACACTATGTATCATTTTAAATACGATTAGTTTTATTGTCTTTTGTTCGAGTTTTTGGATGGATACTGTAAACACATACCTACTTACCTACCTACCTACCAAACTACCTACCTACCTACCTACATACTACATATATACATTCATACATACATACACACACATACATAAACACAACGTGAAAGTATTTCTTTTCAATTGTTTTTTTTGTTTTTAAACATATTTCGGTTGTTTGTTCATAAAGAAAGGAATGTGATAATTTATCTCTTTGTATAATACATATTTTAAGTAGTTATTTCTTGAAAATGAAAAACACACATCAAATTTAATCATTGAATGTTGTTGGGTTCAAAGAATTAGAACTTTTTTTTCTTAAAAAAGAGATTTATTTCTTTAATTCTAATAGTTACATTCAAGCCGTATTTGAATTGAATATGCAAAAATGCAAAAAAATGTATTTAAACGTATTCAATAAATCATGATAACAAAAATGTGTAGTTATGTAATGCATCAATTTAACAATACAATATAGAATTTTAAATAGAATACTTATTTATGTTTTTAAATACTTAAAAATCGGTACAAGGAAGCACCAAATATATGTGAGCTGCACTTCATCATTCGATTTGTGTGAGGGTTGGGATGCCGTCCAGACTTCCGAACATTAAGAGATTCAGTTTGATGGCAGCCGGTGAATAACAATAAGTTCATAAGTCATTTGTTCATTTGCACTCTTGGTTTTGAATCAGGATTTTCCAACTCCCGTAGATAGATCATCCATATCCAGTAACTCAATTGAAGCTCCAAACATTTTCTTTCCATCTTTTCAATTTTGTAAACAACATCCCCAACATGAAAAGGTAATGAGTAGGATTTTCTCGGTAGTGGCTATATACGTGTGGCTATGTGAGAGCATTTCAAGAGGAAGAGTGGACTTTCCCCACCTTCGATCGTACCAGTGCATTTGGAATAACCAAAATGCATACTTTTTCATTATCTTAAACTTTTCTAGAACTTTTACACCAACTAGTCAGTCGTTAATTATCATTTAGAAGTCATTATCTCACTCTTTCAACTTAATCATATTTGAGAACAGTACAAATTAATAATCATATATATTATGAATTTTCTCTTAGTGTTATAAACTATTAACACTTTCAAATCACTTTGATTTTTCAAAGTTTCATACACTTTATGGTGTAATACATGAATTTCAATTTTGTTTTGGGGAGACGTAAAGCCTAATTTGAAATGTATTATGACATTGTACATGAAAAGCTGTGATATAGTTTTCTATCCACTGAACTTTTAAAGTGTAGGTCATGGCTTAAAAAAACGAATCGGTTTCTTCTAATTTGATATAAAGTATATCATTACTAAGTCTTTTAAAAAAAATATATTCGAATATTAAAAGAAGAATATAACTGAGGGACTGAAGTAATGTTTGATCTCTTTAAAAACTAGCGATTTGCTATCAATTTATGGATAGACTTTTGGTTAATGACAAACTAACATAGATCGTTCTGTCACAATAAGAAATAAAGATTTTCGAAATTTATCCGATTCTAGTGTAGACAGTCTTTCTACAAAACTAATCACTTTTAAATTCATGACCAGATGATAAGTGGTATATTTCTCAAGCAATAACATCGTTAGATGTCAGCCAACTCAGTGATCTAGTGATTAAGCGTTTGCGCGCGACACCGTTAGGTCCTGGGTTTAAATTTCGCGGCACGGGGTTCGGGTACGCAGTGCTGAAGAGCCCTGCAATAGGACAAAACGGCGATCCAATACTTCCAGGTTTTCTATGGTGGTGTAGCTCTAATTGACTCATGAATTTAATTACTAAACTATGAAAAAATATCTTGTTAACTGAAAATACACAGTTTATATAATAGAATAAGATATATATTATAACCATCAGTTATTTATTATTGTTTGTCAGTAGAATAAATAATAATGAATTATCATGAATCCTTCAAAATCAAATGAATTTCATATACGTTTTCTATAATTTGTTAGTCGTGAATTAAGTCAGTAAATCTTACCCTATAGTATTACTATTCTATGCAATTGAATTTGTGCGAGAAAACGAGGGGTGTGTGAATTAATAAGGATTAAGACAGTCTACACAATAGTACTTTAATTTGTCACTAGTATCTAAAGTCTAAAAGAATTCGCAAACTTTTAGTGATAATTCATGACTGGGGGGGGGGCTCAAGCCATGTCTGATATGAAACATGCATCAAAGATGGTAATCAAGAATGTTCACTAATCTCTTGAAGTCGGAAAAGCTAATTATTGGATACCAACTCAGTGGTATAAATGTAACAAACATGTTTATAGTGATGAATAATTGTCTTTGATTCATTCTCTAGCCAGATTACTGATTTTAAAAAAACTGATAAGGATTAAATTAGTATGAAACATTTATCTAGTGCATTATTGTTTTCAAATGTGATTTGGTTGAAGATATTTAATGATGTAAAGTATCATCCAATTACAGAAACTTAATAATATACGTAACAAATTTCTGAATAATATAATCTCATCTCTTTATTCTTTTGAATTCAAGACTTTAGGAATCTAATTTATAACAAAGTAGATAAATAAAGAGAATCCATCTGTTGAGTTAAGTAAACACATTTTTTTATGTATTTGTAACAACGGATTCAACATGATTAAGTAAACAATCGGAAGCATGTGAACAACTTTATTTTTAGAATACGAATGCCTAGATATATCGGTTTTTTCAGAAAGTCTATTGTTACATCTGTACCATCATTTTCTTTTAAACAATAGTCACAATTTTACATGGTTATATCATGAATTCATATATAATGCTCATGAAATGTTTACATTCAAGTATAAAGATTACATAAAGGTTATTCATTATATATATATATATATATATATATATATATATATATATATATATATATATATATATATATATATATCTTTTTACATTTCACATTTCAAACTTCAAAAGCTATTCAAACCAATGATGACACAAATAATCCATACTAGGCATTAATCTCTTTCTTTTATGAATTGGCATACAATTTTGGATGTTTATAAACAAAACAAGAAAATCGGTGAAACTGTAAAACGATTTTTAAAAAAAGACAATGTTTCTGCATAGTTGTACAAAACTTGCAAGACAATAATGGGTTTATGTTAGAGAAATTAAAAAAAGCTACTAGATAACATTTGATTGAAATCATAAACCGATTGATGTTAGACCACCATTGAAAACCTGGAAGCACTGGATGGCCGTTTCGTCTTATTGAGGGACTCCCCAGCAGGGCACATCCACGATCCCGCTCGCGGGATTTGAACCCAGGGCCTAACATCAATCGGTTCATGATTTCAATCAAAAGCTTAACAATCTCCACAACCACTAAAATGATAATTACCATGTGCTCACTTATGACTAGCTTCGTGAGGAAATTCTCGGAGTTCTGGTGAGAAGTCATGACCAGTGGAACTAATCCGTGTCGGGTAAAAACAGGTGTCTACCTCAGTACAACAGAAGATGGTCGCGCAACTTCGTGGATTGGTCGACGTTAGACATTAACACTATTGGGTACCGTCTCAGTGGCCTAGTAGGTTATGCGTTCGCGCGCGAGACTGAAGGCCCTGAGTTCAAACCCCGCGGGCGGGTTCGTGGATTCGCACTGCTGAGGAGTCCCACAGTAGGACGAAATGGCCGTTCAGTGCTTCCAGATTTTCAATTGTGGTCTAACATCAATTGTTTCATGATTTCAATCAAAAGCTTAACAATCTCCACAACCACTAAACTGATACTAGATAACAATTGAATCAATCATCAGAACACTAAACATTCTATTTGACAACTAATTTCACTAACTCTTGATAGGAAACCAGTCAAAATCAATATTTAACTGTAGTTATTAACATTAGTCTTGCTAAAAGAATTATGATTCATGGCTTGTATAAGTAAAGTGAGTTATAACTAGATGGTAACTTTTGTTGACTTAACAGTTATCTCTGATGATCTGGTCTAAATGCTAATGTAACACTAAAAGTGTATACAAAAACACATATGATTAGAATTTTAAACATTTTTTGTAATCATATCATTAAATTTCTGTGTATTCTCGGTGCCAATACAAAAAGCTGTAAATGATCAGTTTCTGGTGGAATGTAAATATAAATGAGCTAACTGTCTTGATGTTGCCTTTCAATTACATGTTTTCAATTCACTCGTAACTTAATATTAAAGTATTCTCTAAAGGATGTAAAAAGGTCAACAGGTAATTTGGAATCTCAAATATCAACAACAAGAACTCAAAAGCTTATACTAATAAATTCCTGTTCACTGGAAACGTTTGCTGCCAAGTGACCTTATGTATATATATCATTTATTCTGTCAAATAATACTGTAATTAATGTGGAAAGCTTCTGAAAACTATGTTCATAAGATGTACATATTTGATAATATAGTGATTACAATGGTATTTCAGAGTAAACGTTTCCAATAATTAATGGTATCAAATGAAAATGAATACGCGTCTAGAAACGGTTAATACAGTGAGTTTTGGAAAGTAATAAGTAATAGAATTGACTATTTAATTGTTACTGATGTTAATCAGTCACCCTAAAGGGTATACATATATGTATGAGTAATAAAATTATCATATTTCAAAAGTGATAAATGCAGCAATCTAGAAAGTGTCGTAGAGTTATAGCGACTCACGTGCAAATGGGTTTATTCTCATTTAACTCAGTTAAGCCCTTTTGTTAACTTATTCAATGGACAAAGTCATCCATGATATAACAACTTGTTGTACTATCTTTATTATTATGCTTGTATGAAATACATATGCTTGAACATTGTTTAGCGCCTACGCATGTATTCATTCTGCTAGCTTCATTATTAACTGCTTAATCTATTCGCTGACTCACCTATTTTCCTATACATATACCTGTACATTTTGCACGCATTGACTACAGCTACTTGCTACTGCTACAATCGTAGTTCGCTTGCTCATTCATTTTGCCTCTCTGCTGTCTGGTCCGAATTATCTACTAAATAAAACTGTAGTAGCTGCTTCTTTTTGCCTTCTGATTTCAAATATCGTTGAAGATTGTACGATAACGGTTCGAGGGTGATTAAATAACGAAGCACAGCCACTACAGAGTACAATCAATTGTTGAAATATAACAAACCATTATAAAAGGGACAATCTAAAATTTGTTAAAGAAGGACTGTTTGAAATATTATTTGTGAAATTCACTTCAATGTTTTGCGTCAGAATGAATACTGAATTACGTGTAGCTTCAACATAAATAATATTTGGGTCAGAAAGGAAAACGTAATTCAATATTTACCCTAAGATCTATGTCAATCAAAATGAACCTATTAGTTCGTTTGTTAAATAATAGACTATATTTAAAAAAAAAATTTAACTCAATTATTTCACAGCGCTCGTTAGATAATAATGAAGACGTGTTATAGCTACTATAGACCGTAAATGGTTATTAATTCATAAATATTACAACATGTGATTGTTGAATGATGAATCATTAGTATGAAAACGTTTATAGTAACATACATAATTGTTATTTAACTAGAGAAAATAAGAATAATAGTCTATTAAGATACACTTGATGTGTACACGTATTACCAGTTACACAAAGATTGCAAAACTTCTGACTTTTTGACTAAGATAATTAACATATTTATTTTGTAGTTTTGAGTATGGAATGATTTTATTTAAATAACCAGTGTAAACCAAGAAGCATTAAAATCTTCCTCAGAAGTGACTATTCATGACTTCATCATCAAGGATTAAAGCTGAAACCTATTATCTCGCTCTCGAACGCTTAATCTTTAGACCATTAAGCAAGCATCCAACGTTCTAGATGAATTCTACTGGTCACACCTTCAGATGAGAATACCAGAATTACGTTTAAGAGTTAATTGCCAGCGAGCACATGATAAATTACTACAGTGATTTATGGAGATAATTAATATCGTGAAATGACGTTAGTTAGAAATTTATTTTGAACGTAATAAAATTACCCTAAGTATTGTTAACTGAAATTAAAGAAAATGGTAGTTAAAGCCACTTAGAGATTAGATATAAACAATAAATATCATATTTGGTTTCATAAAGAAGTATCTTCAGTGAAAAAACGCATCCGATAGAGGGAAGACATATGTTCAGATACGTATGCTAATTCCGCAAAGCGTACCATTTTGTTTCATGTAATCTTAAGGAGGTTCAATTGAGATAATAAAAAAAAGTCGCTTCGACAGTGAAATTCACGTTTGTTTGGATTTTTTCTCGTATAAACATCATTCCAACGCATTAAATTCTCAATTCTCATACTGAACAAACCTCATTCCATCATTTTGTTTATTTATCACGATTTACCCTTTAAAACTGAGTGCTATATTAAAAGAGAATTATTGTGTTGATTTAAACGTTAACGTCTGAAATTATTATCTCTGTCAACTTTGGAATACACAGATTAAGTAAGAAAGGTCGAAGATAACTTTGTGTAACGAATAAAAATAACAATTTTAAGATTATTTTTTTGACAGACAGATTTCAATGGCAATCAGGGTACATTGTACAGCTATTTTTTTCGTAGAATATGGTATCTTGCTAGTTTACATTAGACCACTGACTTGAATAAGATATGACTGATAGTAAGTTTCAAACTAATGTAAAATCACTGTTCAAGGCTTAGTGGTTTTTAGTGGCGTTTTGGATAATCCAACTGGATATTGAAAGTTATCCTCAAATCGAATAAATTCTTATACACTATCCATAAGATTACTACCCCTATTTTGTTCATTTTTCTGTCAGATATAAAGATTATCTAATCAAATTGATTATCGATAACATAAAGATTATAATAAATGAAAATGACTCAAATCATTTATTGATTGTACTGTTATGATTCATATTTTCCATTGAACATTTTTGCACTCAGAACATAAATTTACATCAATTAAACAAGACTAGTCAATGGGTAAATTTCTGTTTAATACGAATGTGCTAGAAGTTTATATATTATATCACCAAACATTTGTAATTCAATTTATCCAAATGATAGAGTTAATGTAACAAGTATAACTTTTCATTGGTAAAACAGGAAAATTGCTGATTATCAAGTAAGAGATTGAATATAATCATTAGGAAACATACAAAAAAAGATAGACAAATTAGTAATCAGATGCGTAAAAACTGAATTATAGAATATTCATACTTCAGGATAGGGACTGATTTAATAATGAGCCGTGATTAGCGGGGTTGAACCTTGTCAGGTGTGAGAAAAACGGTCGTGCAAAATTTCTGATTAGTTTGATTTGTACTTGTACATCACTAGATTCCAGATCAGTGGTTTATAGGTTAAGTATTTGCGAGTGAAACAGAAGGTGCTGAGTTCGATCCCTGGTGATGGGATCATAGATACTCACTGCTGAAGAGTCCTGTATTAAGAATGTTCGGCGATTCTAAGTTTTATTTGGTTTTCCAACATAGATCAGCTTGTAATGTAAACTCTAAAAAAAATACCATTTGTTGATAAGAAAACTGTCAAACTTAAGTATGTAACATATTCAGTTAATTACTTCCCTACTGATAGATCTTATTTGTATTTTATTTAATCATATTTAGATATAAAAAGCTGTTGATATTGAATTTGTCCATATATTGAATCAATTGCAAACTCAGAAACTATAATTGTTTTGGATGACGTGTAGTTTAGTGCTATTTCAGGTATTATCCGTCTCGACTATTTCTACCTAAACCTAATGTGTGGTTTAGCTGAACTGAATATTTTATCATTCAAATTATATTGGCTGATACAAGTGAAGTATTATTCTCTATCTAAAAATATCTATTATGATACGAACAAAAACGGACCTATAATGATACAAATCGCGAAAGTACTCATCATTTACATTTAAATCCAATAATGATTGACACAAAAGATTATAAGTTTAAGTATTTAATTAAAATGGATAGTAAAACTGGTAACGCTTAATTTGTATACACAAGATAATTTACAGTTTAAAGTATAAACAATCCAGGAACATTTTGAAGATAGTAACTACTCTATGTAAGTGAATGTATACTATACATGATATCAATGTTGTGATAATGATTTGAGACTTTCAATTAAACGATTATTTATTTGTTCATGTTAAAAGCACAGAAAAATTCTCTTCTACAACTTCAACAACTGAAATTTGTGTTTATTGAGCAAAAGAAGCGTATAAATGTAGAAACTTATCAAGCTAAATTTTATGTATAGTAAAACCTCTGTTATGAACATAGCCTGTGACCCTTTTAGTGTTATTATCGATTCCATTCTCAAATAAAGGAGAGGTGGTCAACATGGGGTCATCAAACGCATCCTGTCAAAAACAGATTTTCTGAAAAAAACACTAACCAGAAAAAAATCACTTAAATCAATCAGAATCTGACCTGGGAGTTGAAGTATTTTCGTTTGGACGAATTATGATGCTTTATTGTGAAGGCAAAACATTTGGAAGTCACTAAGTTGGTGTATTCTCTCACAACTAGGACAACACTTATCATAGGTACATGAAATGTTCGGACAAGACCGAGAGGACCAATCAAATATCTGTGGAAACGAAATGACACAACTCGGTGGTGCTCGAAACAGGTGAAAACCATTGGACCCAAGCTGGACAGAAAAGATTAGATCCAAGAGAAATGCTGTTGTACTCTGTTCAAGAAGAAGGAAATGCTTCGCACACACAATGATTTTCACTGATGCTGTCCAAAGAAGCACGACATGTACTTATAGGATGAGAATCTCATGGATTCAGGATTATCAAAGCATCTTTCAAAACTAGTAAATAGAGGATCACAATAAATGTTATCCACTACTATGCGCCCACCAATGATAGCAGTGAAGACGATTAAGATGAGCCTGATGAGCGGTGGAGAAGTTCTGAACATCCAGATAGGTGGTTCAAACTCCACGGTAGGAATTTAAAACGCCACTTATGAAGATACAATTGAATGAAATTGACTGGGAGAAAGGGACGAGAATGATTAGATTTGAAAATTTACGTGCCTTCAACAAAATGGTTATAGTTAGAACTATGTTCCAACACAACCGCATACACTAAACTACATGTGTTTCATCGGATAAAACTATGGAGAACCAAATTGATCATATTTTTACCAGTAAAAGTTTCAGAAGATCCATGGACGTGTGAGAATAAATAGAGGACCTGGCATGGCTTCACATCACGACATGGTTGTGGCCAATATGAAACTGAAGGTAAAAAAGCACTGGACAGCTGGAGAAACAACATTACAAAAGTCTCATACATCATTCCTTCAAGACGCTGCCAAAAACTCAAGCTTTACAAAATCTACTTAGCGAAGAGGAAACTACCATGAAGAGAAACTGGAAAGAGATAAGAGAAGCACTATCTTCTACGCGATAGTAGGTTTCGGGCCTCAAGATGCATCTTCATGAGGAATGGATCTGTTTAAAAATCCTCTAGTAGATTCAAGAAAGGGATAATAAATAACAACAGTCGATTAAGAGCAGAGAAGCAAACAACAGTGAAGAGGAGCATAAAGTATAACATGCAGAAATATGTGGAAGACCTAGCAATGAGAGCGGAAACCGTTGCAAGAGAAGGAGATATGAGGCAAGCACATGATATCTCAAAAACTCTAGAGGGAAAACACGGTTAAGCAGAGTGGCCAGTCAGGAACAAAGATGGCAACCCAGTCACTGAGATTCAAGAATGGCGAAATAGGTGGTTAGGGCGATTTGAGTAACTCTTAAATAAACCAGAGTCACTAAACACACCTGAAATTGAGGCAGTACACCCAGACCTTTTTGCAAAAGAACTGGACCAGACAAAATAACAGCTGAATCAATCAAGCCAGACACAGATGAATGCTCAATTGAGCTCCACAATCACTTCAGAAAGTTTTTGGACGAAGAGCAAGTGGCGAGATATTGGAATCAAAGATATCTTATCAAGATACCGAAAAAATAAGATCTTAGTAGATGTGAGAACTACAGACGCACCACACTACCGTCGGTACCAGAAAATGTTTAGAACAGAGGTTGTTGAACGAGATGAAGGATTCAGAAGACGCTCAACCTCTGGATCAACAGACCGGATTGCTCGTGTACAGACTGAAATGCGACATCACGGATCATTGTTGAACGATCAAGTGAATAAAACTCATCACTATGCATCGGCTTCCTTAAATATCAGAAAGCATTTGATAGTTCGGGTAGAAGAATTTGATGGAACCCTATTTGACACTGTAGAGTATCTGAGATCGTTAACATCATACGGAATTCATACGGTGGACTAAACTGAAAAGCAGTGAAGGGAGGACAGTTCACATATGCGTTTCATGTGAAGACCAGTGTCAGAAAAGAATCCTCACCCTCACCTTTTCGATTTCTTCTAGTGGTCGACTGGATTATGAAGATGGATTATGATAGGCAACTCCTGTATACAATGAATATCTCCGATGAAACTAGAAGATTTGGACTTCGCATATGACTCAGCAATTAGAAAGAAGAGATCAGGGCTTGGTTTTTTGAGAATCCGGATCAGTGACCTTTACTCCACGAGGGATATTCGGCGTAAGTTAGTCAGTAAGTTTTGGTGATCTTGAAATTCAGATCCCTACACTTGGATATGACTACCCTTATTGTCAGTATGAAGCGGTTTAATTAGTGGGTGTAGTATAGAGGACTTAAAATTCTCTTGATTCATTGTGTCTTGCAACTAATATCCTTACGAATGATAAATATTTTGCAACTTAATATATTTTTTCCCGTATCATGATTTCTCATTGTACTGCCTCATTAACTCTCATCTATACAGATAAATATTATTGAATCTGTTACTTTTTATTCTTAGTTACTTAATTTAACAATAAAGCGTTAAAACAAATAATGACATTTATTTCTATATAAACAACCAATAATTAATGCTAGTTTCTAGTTAGAATACACCATAACATACAGATCTGTCAAAAATATAGTGTACACTAATAGGAATTACTACTATGATTCCATACAGTTCTCCCAACTTATGTCTAATTAATTAATTACGTTCAATGCAATAAACACTTCAAGTTGATAAGTTTAAAAATAGTTTCAAAGAAAGCTAAAATGACACTTATTTCTTATGCTTTTTTTACATCAATCACAATTATGTCTACGCATAGAGAATTACTTCTTTATGGTATAATTAAAATTTATCAAGATTACTTTGCTTGTTTGTTTCTTTTTCAATCGATAAGCTTTAGAGAAATATTCCCATTATTTTCTTTTAGGAAACATTGTATTGTCATTCTATGAAATAAATCACCATAGGTGGGATCAAGGTTAATATTTTTTCCAACTTTCAAGGTTATTTAGTTGGGTTAATATATCTATGATCAAATTTTAAAAAGCAAATTAAGGCACTTTAATTAATTTGATATTGTTTGCTTGTATCTTCCCATTGTTGTTTAGAACTGCAATTTATCAGTCTCTTATTGTCATATGCTCATATTGTGCGTATTGCCTCGATACTGCCTTAAGTCAAAAGATTTAAAAGCAAAGATGGATGGTGGCTAGCAGTATAATTCAGAACACACGTTTCCTCCTATTTGCCAATAAGAGACTGATCAGTTGCAGTCCTAAACATCAATGGGAAGAGAACATTCAAGTAATCAATACCGATTCAGTAGTTAAGTGGATCACGCGATGGCATTTGAAGCGAATGGTACTGGATTCGAGTCCAAGAGTGAACAACAACTCTAGAATGCAGCAACATCCAGATTACTAGTCCCAAATGGGACGAAACGCGCGTCATGGATTCCACTGCTAGCCACTATCCATCTTTGTTTGTAAAGTATTTTAAGTTGTGTTTTAATTTAAAAGAACGTCAAATTCAAAATTCCACAAAACATTAGTTTCAACAAGCCAGTATACTAAGGGACTGTTTTGGTGATATGGATGCTAGACGTTATTTGATCCATATATCAATTAAAAGATGACGTGATATCAACTTCATAGAATAACATCATGATAAATCTTTAATTTTGAAGAATATGTTTTCAAATCAGTTCAAAGGAAAATATAAAGTGATATTTTTTTTACAATTAAAGTTGAATATTGGCTATCAGTGAAACCCATTGCTGTTGATTGAATAGTAATACTAAGACAGTTCACTGAAGACATACATAAATTAATAAGGACCGATAATTTATAGTTGTAATTATGAGCAATAGAAAAATACAAACACTTACAAATAAGATGGGAATTCATCATCAACAGAGTTTCATATAGTTCTGCTTCGCATATCTTGATTTTCTTCAGATTTGATTTTTAAGTTAAATGCTTCCTAGTTTTCGATAGTTACCTAATATCATTCGGTTCATGATCTCAATGAAAAACTTCATAATCTCCATAACCGCTATAATGATATTAATTTTATGTTTCATTTCACAATAAATATAATACCATTTTTAATTTCAACATTTAGAAGGTGAATGTTTTTAGATATTTCTCGAAAGATTCAAATAGATTTAGGACAATTTTCCCTACTAAATAGTATAAACTACGAAACGTACTAAATACCAAAGTATGATATATAGTCATTTCAACGAAATTTCAATCGAATGATTATTGACATGATAACATACCGACTAGTTTAATTACTAAGAAAATTGAACAATTAATATGAAAGTAGATTGGTTAAATTAACTACAATTGACTGATGATCTCAACCATTGAAATTACTACAGTATCCACAAAACTCCCTCTGATATGAACCAACATATGCTCACTAGTGACTGGATGCAAGAGGTATTTCCTGGAGTTCTAGTAATTAATAGTGACCAGTGGAGTTCAACCAGGTCAGTTATGAGATAGTAGCTCACTGAAGAAATTGATGGATGTGTTACTCAATTTCATGGATTGTTTGAAGTTAGACATTGACACCATCGATTACTGGTTCAGTGGTCTAGTGTTTAAGCGTTCGCTCACGAAATTGATATGTCGTGTTTTCGAATCTCAAAAGGCGGGATCATGGATGCGCGCTGCGGAAGAGTCCCACGATAGGACTAAACGGCAGTTCAGTGTTTCCAGGTTTTCACTGGCGGCCTAACTTCAATTGACTCATCGTATCAACTACTAAAATTATCTACAATCCTTTATTTGAATTTTATAATCTATTCTGAATAACTTAGATTTCAGTATGAATTTTCTATTGTGGATTGTTCTCACAGAAATTCTCATTGTTATTTCATTTATTATCATGTGAACTTGGATTACTGAATAGACATTTTCGAACTTTTATAAAAAATATCTCAGTTTAATTTATTACTAGTTGTAACGATGATATCAAAAGTAGTTACATGTAAGAAAACAGTAGTATATATGTATATATCCCTATTTCAGTAAATGACTTACATTCAACTAATGGATCATTTGGTTTCCTGTCTAATTAGATCATAAATGAGTAAATAGCAATCAGAATAGTAACCTAAATGAAAATTATGTGTACTTACGTTTACAACTAGAAAATTATAGTGTGTTATGTTATAACAGCGGTAAGATAAGTGAGTAGCTTATTAGGGTATTTATCTGACCAAATGAACTTGGATTTTGTGTATAGTTGAATTTCATTCCATCAAATGAAATAAAAGTTAGGTAATACATAAAAAAACATCCAAACGTTCACACGTAAACATACACTAGTATTTGACTCTGTATTACACGTTGAAGATTATTTATTATCACAAAGGAAAGAATTCATATCAACAACCTTGGTAATAATCGTGTTCATATAGATGACCATTTTTGAGACTAAGGACTCATGAATTATTTATTTATTTATTTTAACACATAGATGATTCGTACAAGGAGGAACCCAATACATATGCGCCACAAAAATCTCATTCGATATGTGTGAGAGCTGTGATACTGACCGGGTACCCAGACCGAAGCAGGTGGTTTTCTTAGGGGGCCACATCCCGAGCCTTCGACCTAAAGGTCTGATCCACAAGATAGTGGAGCATCGTAAGGCGATGCAATCTCATGGTAGCCGGTGGTTCATATGCCATTTATATATATAAGAGAAAAAGCATGATTTAAGTAGCCAGTCAGTAGTGAGACAGTATCTCAACGAGGAGGTTTTATGATGGTTGTTATAATTCATTAAAATAACTAAATTAAGGAATATAAAATATTTGATTTGAATTTGAATGTTTTAATATTATGTTATGTTAAAGTATGAGAATCAAAGCTCATCAAAGAAATAACACTTCTATCTGAAGTTTGTGCTGATGATGTCGTTCAGAAGAACGATGAAAGCTCCACGACCAAACCATCCAGCTCAGAGAACAAAACTCCACCAAAATAACTCAGTACATTTAGGTTATCCATAGAAAAGTTTCTATCAACCTTCATAAATAATTTACTGGTATGTTATGTAATTTGTGATTATTCACATAAACATAGACATGTGTTTAATAAGAGAAAACATTTAAAATCCAGATATTATAAATTATAATTCTGTGGTTATGTAATCATTACACTAATTTATTGCAACTAACTAAATTATGATTGTCAAAATGATAACGTTTCAACATTGAAACGTATGTACAGTTCTCGAAAATCATAAAAATAAAAAGTAAATTCAAAGAAATTAAAAAACAACAATTACAAAAGAACTATTCGTTTCATAAGAGATAACGTGTCATTAAGCATGAAATCGTTTAACTTCAATTATTTAAATATTTAATGAACAGTCATTAGGTCAATAAAACTCGTTTGCATATATCGTTTAATTTATAGAATGATTTTTACAATATCTACACTGAAAGAAGATAATTACTCGTTCTCATCAACATATTCTACTTAAAAGATAAATACACAATATAGATTTAGATGGTGGTTGGAGGTAGTCAACAGGAAACCCTGGACCCGGGTTTCGTGCTACTTGGCACTCGTTAGCAAGGTGTACCTGTAATCTTGAGGGAACTGGTGCTCCCTGGCGGATTCGATCTCGTGTCACCCAGCTTCACAGTCAGAGACGTTACCACTGGACTGTCCGAGCCGTGACTAACCTCCTGTAGGACTGAGATGTAATTACAATTGATTGATCACTGGGTGGTGATCAATGTCGATCGATAATCTTTCCTGTCCAACAAAAAAATTATTAATAAAGAACATGGAATAAAGTAAATCAATTAAATTCATCAATCGGAGAGTTGTGCTTGTAATTGACAACAAAATTAATGTACAATATAATTTTTAAAAAACGTGTCCATATTATTAAGTATACGTGATGAAAAATAATTAGGTATAGAGTTATGGCCTAGGCGCTAACAGCAAACTTGGATACGATAATGTTATAGAAGCAAACAAGAACCCTGGAAATATTGAATTTATACAACCATATATTAACTATGTTCTAAAATCTAATCCCTTGACATTTCGCATGTAAGTTGAAATATCTAAATAGTGTATTCTGATTGTTAAGTTAATTACACAGTTTCAATTAAATTGTGTTGACACTCAGAATCATTACTAAGATAGAACATGTAATTATCGATGTGATCAACTAGAAATCGGAATGAGGGATGCTTGACAATACAAATGGAGATCAATCATCTTCAGTAAAAATTATACTTTCCACAAAGATTAATGATATAAAACAGAAAATATTTTCGTCAATTTCATACACAACCAATATATAACAGAATTAGAATGTTGAAAACACTTCTTCTCTAAATATTTATATCAAGAATCTAATGAAGATATGAAAGCTGATCAATTATTTTGTTATCTATCTAACAAAATGACCACCGAATAGCACGATCTATCTATTCATTTAACGAATGATGTCATATACGTGTTTATGCTTTTGTTGTGAAAATTAGCTTATCTTTTTAAAATATTTGACTAATTTTCAAGTAAAATGAATACGTATTTACATTATGAAACCTCAATAAAGCTGGGAGCACCTGATAACTGTTTTGTTCTTGTTCAGAACTCTCCAGCACTACGTATACAATAACTCGTACAAGTTGAAATCTAAAACTTTCATTTCAAATAAAATAGTCCGACTTTCGAACATCAGTTAGTTACAAAATTATTATTCTTTCAATCAGAAGCATGTCTACATGTAATGTGGATAATTACAGAATATTACGATGTTTTATTCGATGAGACGGATATTATTATAAAAACGAATATCAATGTTTTCACTTGTTTAAAATGTCATTTAAATATGGTAAATTCATTCTACTCTTAATGAAAACTACTATCACTGATCACTTTGTGTTTCAGTCGAGCTGTCTGATATTGTTTCATAACAAAATAACACCAGAAACATATACATGTGTAACATTTATGAAATTCAGTAAACTTATTATTACTGACTAGGCCATACATTGTTATCAAATTGTTTTTGTTCGGTGACCTACTAAATGTCTACAATTAGTTTAGTGGTTAGGCATGCGAGAGCGAGACTGATAGGTCCCTAGTTTGAATCCCATGAGGCGGGATCATGGATGCGCACTGCTGAGAAGTCCCACAACAGCACGAAATGGCCATCCAGTGCTTTCAGGCATTTCATGGTGGCATAACTCCAAATGACTCATGATCTCAACCATTAAAATCACAACAATATCCACAAAACTCCCTCTGATATGAACCAACATATGCTCACTAGTGACTGGATGCAAGAGATATTTCCTGGAGTTCTAGTAAGTAATAGTGACCAGTGGAGTTCAACCAGGTCTGTTGTGAGATAGTAGCTCACTGAAGACAATGATGGATGTGTCACTCAATTTCATGGATTGTATGAAGTTAGACATTGACACCATCGAATACCGGTTCAGTGGTCTAGTGTTTAAGCTTTCGCTCACGAAATTGACATGTCGTGTTTTCGAATCTCACGAGACGGGATCATGGATGCGCGCTGCTGAATAGTCCCACGATAGGACGAAACGGCATTTCAGTGTTTCCAGGTTTTCAGTGGTGGGCTAACTCATGATCTCAACCTTTGAATTTTGTTAAAAGTTAAGAAATTATTCAAACTATGTAACAAAATGTTTTTACAAGTGGTAATATCTGATAGTAAGAAAGTTGTATTCTCAGGTTTACTATTGAAGTGCGTGTTTTAGTGACGAATAAATTATGTTTACATGAGTATTTGTTCTAGTTATCATATTTGAAAAGTAACAAGAATGTATTACGTTTTCATCTTCTTAACATGTAATGAATAATAATAGTAAATCATGTTAGAAATAATGTTGCTTTCTGTTTTGAACTAGATCATTTCTGTTAAAATTATGAAGATTAATTATAGTTGTTACATATGTTGGTTTTTTTTAGAATAAATCTACAAACAGTAAATATTCACGTATTTACAGTTTTACATGATCTGTTTAGCACATTATTGTTTAATTGGCTACATGTAAATAGTTTGATTGAAAATCATAAACATAACTATAAAGAACTTAATGATATACACTTCTGATAGCGTTTCTTCAAATATTACATCAGTTGGGAACTATGCCATTGAAGGAATTTTCTTGTATCACATTAGGATATCGTAATGAATGTTGACAGCATGCAAAGTACAGTTTTCTTCATGTTCTATCTAGATTTGATTAAATTTCAAGTTACTTTTTAATTAGTGTTTCATCAAAATTAATACATTAGAATCGCTTATAACAATGATGCTTATATCTTAGGAATTTGATAGTTATGTATACATCTCTATACATCTGATTATATCTGAGTAATGTATGGGTATATGGATAATGTAGATAGGTCAGAGTTTTCGGGTAATGTTAAATATGTCTAGTATTCTGAAACATAATGAACATCTAGTATTTCCGAACTCAACAGATACTGTAAATGGTGGAATGAATTATTATGAATAATTTTCAGATAAACAATGAATCCATCTCGTTGCCGTATATAAGAGAATTTATTTCGTGGACGTTTACATCTAACCTTATTAGAAACATTTCTAAGAACATTAGAAGTCAGAATGATCTGGATTTTTCTGAAAATAGAGTGGTAACAGTTCAAGGTGATTGTTTTGCATCAGTGATTTTTGATTTTCTGATATAATGCGCTAAGATGATAACTCAGATTGAGGCTTCTTGGTCAATGTTCCCTTGAATCTAACCAACAAAATACTAGACTGAGCCGTGTCAAATGTCAGTTGTTTTTGAGCGTTTTAACCTTCTTAATTAAGTATGGGAAGTTCAACTTCTCATTGCCAGATTGCAGTATAGCTTTTTATGAATGAAATAATAATTTCTGAGCATTTCAAAGCAAAACTAATCCATCCATCAACTATAGGTTATATCAGTTTGTCATGAAAAACCTAACCCAATATCCCTAATCCTCACCATAAGTACATAAACCAAACTAGAAACAATATAGAAACTCCTGAAAGGTGCATATCCACAAACTTGAACCCGGTACATCCGGTCTAGTGAACAAATGCTTAACTCCTAGACAACTGAGACGGTATATAACGATGTCATGTTGAACCTCAGTTAGTCCATGAAATTGCAAAACCAGGTTGAAAACACAGTCATCGTTATATATAGCTATATATATTTTTATCTAAGTTGATATTTATGAGAATACACATGATCATTCACTTTTAAAACATTGGCATTATGTTTTCTAATGCTATCAAACTAGATCATCAGATGAACAATCAAACAAAACAGACAACTTTAGATTGATGAGTTTAGTATAGCATTGTAAATGTTTGACACCAACACCTGAGAAGTCAATGGACTGTAATTTCATTTTCAATAACTAATCGGTGAGTAATTATTTCTTGACTGAAGAATTTACCCATTATATACATATATGGGTATTATATAGAATCAATGTGTGAGACGGAAACGAGCATGTATCTTAAAATCACTCATGATTGAATAAATTATCGATAATTAGTGAAGAGTTCTCCTGATGATATATAAGTATCACTTCAAAATATTGTACATATGTAACTGCTAGCAATTATTCACAATGAACGTTAGCTCAATCAGACAAGTTTAGAAAATTCATGGTTATATTTTCGATGGATAATTTGGAAATATATGAGCCCACTGGTTTTAAACAAATGTCATCAATGATCCGATACATTCAATGGAGTTGTACTGTACAATGGTTTGCTAACTCCACAGAATCAAATGTAAATCAGTTAGTTTAGTGTGATAACTAGAATACTTCTAACTACATGATATGAACATCCATATCTACCAGAACGAATAATAAAGTGTAAGTTCGATTAGAGTGGATTTCGCACTTGAAATTCCTCACTTCAAATTTATAATATCACATGTTCATATTGATGAATGTGTAAATATGAAGTTGTTTCCAATGTTTTACATGAGTGTTTTGTAATAGTTCGTAAACAGTTGTTTTGTCTATGTATGCAATCATTTATGAAATAAGTAGTTTTCAATTAGTAAACATATGGAAACGTGTGAATTCACTTTCATTCATATGATAATGTCTGGAGAGGAATAATGTGTGAAAGGACAATAGTAAGGACACTGTGAGAAAATGATGAATATCAACTCGTAGATGTAGCGACAATTAATTACATTCAATGTGTAAAGGATTTTTTAGTGTTTGGGATATGTTAGTGTAGTATAGTTGGAGGACAGTTGATATCACAGGTTAATTTCAGTCACTTAAATATGGGAAACTGGGAGACATTGGACATTTGACCCATACTAGTCTGTGACTCCTCCAGATTATGCACTTGCATAAGTGGTAAATGCATTATTACTGTTGGCGAACTGAACTCCACTTCGAATTGATCATTCTGTACACAGACACAATCAGTTCAATTAGTGTATGTTCACCAGTGAGTGTTCGGAATATAATCGGATTCTCGATATTTTAATAAGAATTGGTGGTGAAGGTGATTTTGAGGATGACAATGAGTTTGTAGCTGTGATGAGCCATGAGACACATGTTTTCAGTATGTTTTGAAGTTGTGTGTGAATAATTCTGAGACATCACAAACTACAAGAGAACAGCAGTCCACAATTACCTGATTTTCATTTGTTCACTGATGTGAGTGTATTGGTGATATGCACTACCATAGTTTGAAGTTATTTGTTCCCTAGACTTCCGTGAACTTTACAGTTCACTCAATACTTTGCAATAGACATTGGATAGCACTGCAGGTAATATGTTGAATTGTGATGAGTAAGATTGTCTCGACTTACATTTTGAATAAACTTCACCTGACTCTTTGTACAACGCTACAATGTATTTCACATATTCAGTGTTTGAACAAACTCATTGGATGAATTTCGACACACAGATATCGCTTTTGGTAATCATAATGTGTGAATGTGTAATTTAGGATGTGAGCTGAATTGATAGGTAGGTAGTTAGATAGATATATTGTATGTAGGACATCGATGAACATTCGGTGACACAATTCATCAGTTAGATCAAATCGAATATTTTGTTTAAAATCATGCTTGATAGATACTATTAATCACAGAGATCCAGTGAACATTGTGAGATGTGTATGACTAAAATTACTCTGTATCTCTGATATTTTCATCATTCTAATTCTATCATATATAGGTTGTGCATGAAATTGACGAAAATATTTTCTGTTTTATATCATTAATCTTTGTGGAAAGTATAATTTTTACTGAAGATGTTTGATTTCCGTTTGTATTGTCAAACATCCCTCATTCCGATTTCTAGTTGATCACATCGATAATTACATGTTCTATCTTAGTAGTGATTCTGAGTGTTTTATTGAACTCAGTCAGTGCAATTTAATTGAAACTGTGTAATTAACTTAATAATCAGAATACACTATTTAGATATTTCAACTTACATGCGAAATGTCGAGGGATTGTATTTTAAAATGCCATGAATACAATTTTATTGAAATAGTAGTTTCACGATCATGTGTTGTTTACAAGATTATCAAATCTTGTGGTTTGTAATTTTGGGGACATTTGACGTTTTTCGTTTTTGATCTGTCTACCCATTAATATTAAAGAGAGAACTTGTCTCGATCTGGATTAAGGCCTTGACAGGAAAGACCAAGTGGTTAAACTTTGGGGCTTTAAATATGTGAGTCACAATTGAGACTATCTTCCTTGAGTTGAGAGACGAAAACTATTCTATCACCTGATTGTTTTCTGAGCGAGAAAGCGGGAGAGAAGATGAATCAACTGGAACACTACTTAACTAGCCCCCGATCCCTATCCTGACTTCTATTCCAATTAGTGTAAAAAGATACATCAATAAATAGATGACCAACATGACCACAGTAAGAAAAATATTAGAAAAATACAATTATGTTCAAACTGGGTATTAGGGTATAAAAAAAGATTACCAAAGTGTACGTTTAAATTACAATACCTTAAGAACAGAAAAGGATATGGCAATGAATCATACATCAAACGAAAATTATGGTTTATAGAATAAATTAGGTACAAAATTAAATGTTAGCATATTACATACTTTAAATTAAGTGAAATAAAGTCTCCATAAATAGCTTCTGTTGTTAGACATAGCTTCTGTGTTTCTCTGTTCACATCATATTCTCCCTCCCATTTATCTGCGTGTAACAGTTGGGGAAACTGGTTAGCGTTGTGATCGTAAAATATAACTAATTCGGTGTACTGGAATAAATATTAAAAAAAAGAAAAATGATTCCCCACTAATTTAAAACAATAATTAAGATATCATTATTGATTTTTAAGATCGAAAATGTATGCTCTTTTGTTCGGGTCAACCTGGAGAATATCTTATTCTGCGTTTTGTAATGACCCTCTTATAGGACTTTGTTCCGGTTCTGTTGTCTTTTGAGTTGCTGGACGTCCTAAATCGAAAATGTACAATAAGATTTCCCACACTGAGCCCAGTCTCTTGTTTTTCTGTGAGGTGTCAGCATTTTCCAGCATGTTATTGACGTCATGCACTCACTTGACCTACAACTTCCACCACATACATTACATTCCCTTGACTTTTAAGTATACATCTGATGGTTCACTGAGAAGATGAGTATCGGTAATCACGGACATATACTTTCTGTTTATTTTGAAAAATGCTACATATCGTCCCGTGATTGTGATTAAATTCGGCTCCCATCTTTCGGTTTCTTTTTATGCCATTTTGCTTTGGTTTGATGGTATCGAGAGTAATTTCAACTTTTCTATCAAACATAATCTCTGCTGGAGACAATTGATTTGGAAATTTTCTGTAGAACAAGACAAAATCATCAAGAATTTTTCTAACTTTCCCGTCCTATTTTGCCATCCGTAGTGCTTTTTTGAGTGTACCCACAAACCTTCCGTCCAGACTATTCGATTGTGAATAGTATGAGGGTGAACGAACATTTTAAATCCAAATCTGCTTCAGAACTCTGGGAAAACAGAAGTAAACTGGATATCATTATCCGACACAAGAACACCTGGAACTACAAAACGAGAAACTAACTGTCGTGACTTTATAATAGTCTCCAGCGAGGTGATTTTGTTCATAAGAAGATTTTTCGGCTATTTCAAGTAAGCATCGATGCAAATGAGGAAATTGTGGTGTTTGAATGATTTAATGATTCCTTCGTACTTGTTGAATGTTTGATTTCGAATTCCAGATACAGCACATTCGTTCGTGATTACTGGTACTTCTTGACCCAGTTACGTTATTTCTGGGATTCCTGAATTGTACTATAATTCAAATACTCCTAATCATCATAGAAATATGTACCTTGGAATGTGTCAGCAAAATTAATATGTACACGCGACCAGGATTCTTTTGAAGATGAAGGAGAATGGAGTTCCACTTTCCGTGGACATTTATAGAATGGAGCACATTTTCTGCACGCACACACCAAACATTTGATGTGTCCATCTATGTGAGGCCAGTATACATAACTTTCAGCAATAGCTTTCATTCTTCCAACTCCTGGATGATCTGTGTGCAGTTGTAGGACGAGTGCGCATAGATTACTTAGAACTACTAAACAATCAGCAAACATAATGCAGTAATTCACAATGGATAGCGATTGTCGTCGTTGATAATAATGTTTTAATTCATGAGATGTTACACGGAGAGGTAAACGCCGTCAGAAAAATGCTGCTAGTTATTTTAACGTAGGACCAGAGCAAGTTTGTTGAGGAATTGAAGAAGCTGTCACTGAAAGAGTTTGTGTTGTATTGCCCAAAATACAGTTTACATCACCTTCAACTCATTGCAAATTAAGCGCGAAAATTCATCAGCATGATCAAAAACATTAAAAATAAGTACTGAAATCGAGCTAAATCAAGTAAAACATATAACTGGAGTAAGCAGCGAGTCAATCCAATCGGCATACATACATGCCAATAGACACCAGTCTTTTGTAGTCCTAAACATCATTAAGCGGACGGTAAAAACACCATAATTTCACCACACACTCGTTAGACAAGTTGCTGACCGTCCAGTTCCAATAGCTCAGTCGATGACGCATTCCTGTTCTCTGACACAAAGCATTTCGAGGAACACCAAATAATTAAATCGTAACTACAATTATCAATACTCTTAAAATCATTCAATATTGGCATAGTAATTCTTTATTTCCATTCAGTCCCAAAATACCATTTAAGCTGTTCGTTCAGATAATGGGGGAGATTACAATTCCAACTGGTCGCCTGAAATAGAGAAACATAATGAACAAAGAATCAGAAAATAATTTCACATCCAGAAATACTTATCTTCAACAATCATTTCACATCGAAACGTGACATCAGTGAACATTGTTCAATTTCCACTTTTTTTTATCACAAACGAATATCAGTTGGAGAAAAACTAAAACCAAAGTTCACTGAACAGTAAACTTATCGTAGTCTAAAACCACTTTCATTTTAATTCAGTTCATGCTTAAAAGTGGAAATAAATCCTTCAGAGTCATTTAGCAGGCTCGGTATGATCACGTTCTGCATAAAATTATTTTTTAGAAGACTGATCACAATACATAGAATTAAATAATAACAAATCCATTACTATACATGAACTCGTAAAACAGTTCGCTATAAAGATTACAAATTCCGTTCAACTAATAAATATTGTCAATTGAGTGTGGTCTACAAGTGACAAGAAAAGTTGGTTCGTCAATATCAGCTATGATCAATGTGAAATACTGATTGAACAAGAGTGAGCAAATGACTGAGTAAGGGTTTGATGAATTCTTCTTACACAGTCAACTAGTCAACGTGTTTCCTCACTCATGTGTAACTACACAGATTACAAGGTGACAAGTACACGTTCGAATATTCAAGATATGTTCAATTTATAAGGCAATAGACCATGAAGTGATATACACAAACTTGAGATTATAATCTGATTTTAAGTAAAGTTTTCATAAGTTCTAATATGGTGAAAAGTTTTACTACAAATTTGTCACGTTTTGCTAACATCTCATATAACAATGAAGTCATATGTCTGACTGAACTGTACTGAAAATTATTTGTTCATTGAGAAGTCAAGAGTGGAACACCAAAAACAAACAGAATTTGTCAAAATTTATGAATACCTTCACTCTTTCTATGCCATTATAATTCAAACTAATAAGTTTATCAATGTCTGTGATTGACTTTCAGATGTTTTGTTTCACACATAATCACAACAAACAAAATAGCGTGGTGGTCACATTGTGTTGTGACTGAATATTCTGTTTGGTAGATGCTATAGAAAATATAGAATAATAAAACTCTGACCATCAGACTATTTATCTCAGGTATATTCTACTATCTTGAGTGAGAAGTTGAAGATCATCTACGCAAACTGATGATACTGTTTTGTAAAGTAATAGACTGAGTTCAACATCGAGCAACTATCACGCTCATGTAGTGCTAAACCTGTCGGCGAAGTGTCACGGTTTGTGTGACCATTGTGGGAGTAGTGTAGTTAGTTGTTTTGGAGAACTGGTTATATTCATAATGAAAGTGATTAGCTGGAACACTTTCATTTCCATGTGTGAATAGTACATCGATTGATACATGAAATCCCAGTGAGACACGATAAATCAAGATCTATTAAGATGGCACCATCAAGTAATCAAGGTGAAGTTAACATTTGAGATTTGTGTAAGTGAGGAACATCAATTATTTACTCCATACCTTTACATCCATCATGTTATTCGTGTCATATGTACTTAATAATCACACGTTATGTTATGCGACAGGGCGTGTTGTCTAGATGAGGAATACGTTGAGAGACTTAACGTTGATTGTAGAAAAATACAGTGTTTTGAATTTACTAGCATTTGATATGAGTTACTGATCAAAAGTTTGAAAGATCATCTCATGAAAAGTGCCTGTAAATAGTTGGTCGTGGAAAAAGAATAATAATTATATAACTACAACTTTATAGAAATGTTGAACTCAGTCTTTTTCTTTACAAAACAGTATCATCAGTTTGCGTAGATGATCTTCAACTTCTCACTCAAGATAGTAGAATATACCTGAGATAAATAGTCTGATGGTCAGAGTTTTATTATTCTATATTTTCTATAGCATCTACCAAACAGAATATTCAGTCACAACACAATGTGACCACCACGCTATTTTGTTTGTTGTGATTATGTGTGAAACAAAACATCTGAAAGTCAATCACAGACATTGATAAACTTATTAGTTTGAATTATAATGGCATAGAAAGAGTGAAGGTATTCATAAATTTTGACAAATTCTGTTTGTTTTTGGTGTTCCACTCTTGACTTCTCAATGAACAAATAATTTTCAGTACAGTTCAGTCAGACATATGACTTCATTGTTATATGAGATGTTAGCAAAACGTGACAAATTTGTAGTAAAACTTTTCACCATATTAGAACTTATGAAAACTTTACTTAAAATCAGATTATAATCTCAAGTTTGTGTATATCACTTCATGGTCTATTGCCTTATAAATTGAACATATCTTGAATATTCGAACGTGTACTTGTCACCTTGTAATCTGTGTAGTTACACATGAGTGAGGAAACACGTTGACTAGTTGACTGTGTAAGAAGAATTCATCAAACCCTTACTCAGTCATTTGCTCACTCTTGTTCAATCAGTATTTCACATTGATCATAGCTGATATTGACGAACCAACTTTTCTTGTCACTTGTAGACCACACTCAATTGACAATATTTATTTGTAATATTTGCTGCTTACTCCAGTTATATGTTTTACTTTATTTAGCTCGATTTCAGCACTTGTTTTCAGTTACTAGATAATTTCAACCTTTACTTGTAGCTCACATTGTTCTAATAGTGTGAATTATTGAATTAGTGAGTAATTTAAATTCTGATTATGGAAATAACTTGTCGGAAATTACCATTGGGACGTAAAAATGTTTGTAACTGTTCAGATAACTACTGGTTTTTCGTGTGATTATACTTACGTAATGATTGTTATTATGTGAGAAAGCGTGTCACATTTGTGTCAATTTATTGTTACTGACATGACTTAGAAAACATTTATTTCTCTTTACGATGTATTATTATATTGAATTTTTCAGTTTCTTAACTATTCTACAATTGTTTTCAAATATTTAGGTTGTGATAACTGTGTTATCTGGTGAGATACAGAGACATTTAATTTTCAATAGAAATCACTGATTTTATATCATTTCACACTGTTATCTCTTGCTTTAATAACAACTCATCATTGCCATCAACTAGACAATGATTGGTCGTTGACAGTGTTCCTACTTTTGTTTACTGTTGAACTGTTCGGTTGACTGGTTATTAAGATTCTTTTATTCCTTACGTAGTAAACTATGAGAGAGTGCTGAAACTATTCAATCTCACATCATTTACTTATTGTTATTTTATTTATATACCACTGACTGTCAATCCAGTGGACTAGTTGATAATGTTTTGTCGTGAAGCGTTATTGCCTATGGTTTCACTCACTTTTTGATTGATATCTTTATACTTCTGAGGATTAACGCTCATGAAAGAAAAATCTAAATAATAACTGAACGTTGAATTTAATTAAATAATCAGTTTATTTTATTAAAACATAGTTGTAAGACAGTTTTTAACTTGCTTTTCATTAAGAAGTGTTCCATAAACTATTACAAGATAATTGGTTAGAAATTATTTTGATTTTTCAGTGGGACGTAAGATGATTTCAGTCAGTCAAAAAACATTTCATGCTATAGAACAAATTTTCAAAAACTAACTGTCGAAACGATAGAATTTTAGGAATCTATACTATACTAAGTAATAAAAATGATATTCTTGCAATTCCCTATCCCTGTCACACATATTGGGGTTACCTTTAGTTTTCGTTACAATTAAATTTGTGTAATTAATTCATAAACTTTAATCTTTAGATCGTTGAGAAACTGTTCTGTGGAGCTTGAAGTTCCCGAATACTGTACTTTGTGATCAATCTTTCTTTTTTTTTAAAAACGAATATAGTTTTAAACCACTATGAATTCAAATTCACTTGGTATTGTTTACTTCAATCTTCTCATTAATGTTTAGAACTGAAATTGATTAGCCCCTTATTGATATATGTGCATCCTATGGGTATTGCCTCGATATTGTCTTAATTCACAAGCCTTGTAAGTAAAGATGGATCGTAGCTAGTCACTATATTTTGTGGACTCTAGGTTCAATATTTTTCTGATTAAATCCAAAAAAGACTGAGATCCAATTCCTTATAATTCTGTCTATAGATGAAATATAATGTCAGTATAACTTTAACTCATTTCTTATTGAAATATGGTTTTCTGATTAGGTGACTAAAAGTTATATGAACCTTATATTCAATTATCCACTTGTATTTCAGCTCATTTTCCCATTTTAATCAATCTCCTTATGTCAGAAAATGTTATTTCATAGCAGTTATACTTTTTAAACATAATTAGTTTACATAAATTTAATTAGACATTTTGTTGCATGTGGTACTTATTTTGATAGATATAAGTAGTATGTTGCACCAATAGGAAGTCGATTGCCTGGAAGCAGAAAATCGCGAAGATTGAATTGAGGAAAATAGAAAAGTAAACATAGAGCAATAAGAATAACGACTAAATTAGAAGGATCATGAAGTATGTGAAAGACACCTGAGTTTTCGTTCGCTACAATTTTAGTATTCATGGTCCATGGTATGAACAGTATTTTGTTTTATAGCTATAATTGTCTATTTGCTATCTAAAGTTTCATATCTACATCAAATAATCAGCATTATGGCATGGTATATTATTGTGAAATATTGATTTGTTAACGTAGGGTTACGTCAGCAGAGAAAAATGTGGATGGCTAAAAAATTCTTTAAAAAATAATGAAAACATTATGATGTTGTTTTAATACCTTACTTACCTACTTACGCCTGTTACTTCTCGTGAAGGAGCATAAGCCGCTCACCAGCATTCTTCATCCAACCCTGTCCTGGGCAATCCTTTCCAGCTCCTTCCAGTTCTTATTCATCCTTTTCATATCTGCTTCTATTTCCCGACGTAATGTGTTCTTTGGCCTTCCTCTTTCCGCTTCCCTTCAGGATTCCAAGTTAGAGCTTGCCTCATGATACAGTTTTAATACCTATCATGCACTTATTACCGTCCTTTGCAGCAAATAGAATACATTAATGAACACATACAATTAGATAACTGGTAAAAGAATGTTATTATTACAAATATTTGAGGAAAACAATATTACAAAAGTATATGTAACATTTTCGCAGTAGCCAAGGGATTCTCGATCATCAGTCGACTAATGGTGAGAATGAATGTCACAATAAAATCTAAATTCAGTTCCTTTGGTCCAAACTTTGTAGTGTACCACAAGCTATCAGTAAATTTAAGAATATTCATGGTTTAATAAATGATGCCGACAATGCATAAATCTTACCTCTTCGAAAATAGAAGTTTTGATAAAACTGATTTGAGTGGATCATTTATTTAGTTTTAGCATTACTTCTATTGGTTGTGATTTGGTGATCATTTTTTGTTATCTTCAAGATCAATTGTCTAGGAAACAAGAAAATAAAGAAACAGCTGAGGCTTCAATATTTAGAGAAGTAAAATGTTGCTACGATCGTATTTCACATTTGTTCAATTCATCAAGTGAGGTTACATAATTGAATTATTTTCAGGGTTTTCTTATTCAATTGAATTTTCATGCAAGTGAACTCCATAAATGTTTGCAAATTTTCACAGCATTATCATGAAAATCATTTAACCCTTATTAAAAACTCAATTGAATTATTTCATTAATGATTTCACCGGAATTATTTATGTCTCATCGAGTTTTGCATCTAATTCATCAAAATCAATTGCTTAATTTTCATATTGATAAAAATCATATGCACATTCCTCATTAGGTTCTAGATTTCCTGGATTTCTAGTGCGAAACCGTGACCAGTGGAGTCCAATCCGTGTCGGATGTGAGACGGTTATTCACCTCAGGCAATAGATAAAGGGTTGTGCAAGATCATAGATTGGTTGGAGTTATACCGTGAGATGCCAGATCAGTGGTTAAGAGATTAAGTGTCCCCGCGCAAGACTGAAACTCCTGAGTTCCAGTCTCGCGTGTTGAGTCGTGGGTTCCTACTGCTGAAATGTTATATACGAAAGCGGTCGTTCAGTGATTACCGTTTTTCAGTGGGAGTTTAGCCTAAATCGACTCATGATTTTAACTTTGAGAGCCTTTGTTATTAAGTTTTAAAGTTTATATTTTTGACCAATAATTAGACAACAATTCAGTTATGCAACTAATGAAGGCAAATAAAATCACAGGACATCTGTTTTGATATTTTTGGGACTCCACAGCTATGCATAACGAGTAAACTCAGGATTTGTATGTATTTCACTGAGCTCGTTACATTTAAATCATCATGATATAGAAATACAATACTTTGTTTTTAGCCAATCTATGATGTAGTGCAATAATCATACAGTGACTCGACTAAGTGACTGAATTTAGTCTCGACAGAGTCTAACTCCAATAGTTAAAAGTTATCACTGAAACTTCAGTAGTTTTTATGGAAGTCAGTAATTGAAAAGCACATAAATCTAGAACAAAACAACTATCTTGATTATCATTTACACCATACCTTGTAACGAAAGCTTCATATAAATTAAACGGAATATCACAAACTCCTGAATGTGCTTATATAACAGTTCTCAAGTTCAGGCCAAAACTTGAAAATAATACCTAACTCCTCAAAGATTAAAACGTTACTAACTATTTTTCAGACTCAATTGTATATAGATTACTGAATGTATTTTTATTTTCTGTCGTTAATGTACATGACTGAAATGATCATAAGTTGTGTAGATACATGTATGAATGTCCCTCAGTTTAATGAATCTTCAATAGAACAAGAGGCTCACTATATATTACTGGTCAAGTTGTATTAATAGAACTGTCGAAATAATCTGAGATATAAAATAAACAGAAATCGAAAATTTGTACACCATGGAGGGTTTAGGAATTTAATTGTTCATGTCTAAACTTTGCGTACAAAAGCAAGACGTAAAACCACTTACTCTACCAAGGTATTACCACCGCATCACATTTTTATTCTTACCCTGCATTCACTTGTTATTGACATCAATATTTTTCTCTCTTTTTCTCATATCTGTTTAGTAGACAGTTACTGTGCATATTTCTCATCATTAAACAATTTCCTTTTTACAATTTTTCCTTACCCTTTCAGCTCAATCCTCTTATGATATTCGAAATTTCCAAATACTGCATAATGTAATCCTCACATATTTTTTTAAAATAGATAGACTACTATAATTGCTAAATCACTGTGAAAACGATTATACTACTTAATCCAATGACATAATCGATAGAATATTTCTCACTAAAATATCTTTATCTCCTATTAAAATAATTTTTGAATACGATAATAAAACCTAATTGTTATTGGCCTTTCTTCCCAATTCCTTATATAACAACAGTAAGTTTATATTTTTTTGATAATCAGTAGGGATAAGTGTTAGATTTTAGGTTTTTCCTAGTGAAATATCAGTCGTAACGTTCTGTTCATTCTAATATTTCAATCAGCATAGTTCACGAATAGAAATGAATTTGACTGGTTTGCTATTATTATTATTGACTTAGTTATGATGAGTTTTTGTTGGGATATAGTTACCTTGTGTGGATAACCTCGATATTGCCAAGTTGTCGCAAGTTCTTCATTAAAATGATGGATGGTTGCTGATAGTAGAATTAAGCAATGGAGTTCTATGTTATTTAAAACTTGTCATTTGAATGTACATTGACCTTATATTTGCATATTAGCTACAATCCGTTGGTTTTATAAAAGCATGTGACCATTTGGCTATCTCGTGGCATTGCACATAAAATGTACAAATGACAACAAAAGCTGATTAAATTTCAGTTAAGAATACCAAAACTTTTTCAGAATAATAATATAAATATCATAACAGATGTACATCAGAGTGGCTCTCTAGACTCGTTAGGTCGTCGGATGACACAGTGATGTTTGATGCGAAAAGACCTGGGTTTGGTTACCAGTGTAAACGTTATGTTTTGGATACAGATACATACCGATGACGAATTCTAAATTGAACAAAATGCTTCTCTTTGATTTCACTTTTAGCCACAATCCATTGGTCATATAATAACTACCATTGCTTATTATTCTTTGTTAACAGTTTAACTATTTAAAAACCAACAACAAAGAACTGTTACTCTCATAAAAATTTGGTTTGGAAACTGTTCATAAACTTGACAAAACAGGTTATCACTATAATACTGGCGGTGTAGTTGTACTTTCCGCATTATAAATAAATGTAAATAAAGCAATAGATTATAATCATGAGGTAGTAATCATAATGGTAACAAAAATAAACTAAATAGAAATCAATAAAAAAAATACACAATTTTTTTCTCTCACCTATATATAGTCCAAATGAAGTGTTACTTTTTTTTAACACTTGGCAACTCGCCCTTTATTCCATTATATTTGAAATTTATGTACAAGTCACATGATTTACAGAACGTAAACAAATTAGAAAGTGAATGAATACCATTAGTCTATTGCTGTTTTATTTTTCTCTTCATCCACTTATTACGTGTTACACTCTAACTCGAATAAAGCTAAATTAGCCATATACTGATTTCCCGATTAATTGTTTATTTTTCGTCTTGTTTATTTAGTTATCGACAGTGTTATTTTATTGAGCATTGGTTTATTCCATTATCAGTGATATAGAAGTTGTAAAGGATGTTGATAAGCAGAAGAAGAAGGATCAATTAAAGTTAGACAACCATTTATCGGTTATTAAAATGTGACTTGAATATAAACAGCTACGCATACAAACTAAATCAAACTATTGGCTTATACTTGTTTATTTTCTCAGTTTTTTTTAATTAAAATAATGGTATAGTTTTATAATTGTAAAAACTTTTAAATATCCCTTCAATTGACAATTATAGATAGTTTGTTTGGAAGAATATCCATGAATAGTTAAGATAAACAAAGATTTATCAATAAAATGTTTACTTTTGAAAAATTAATTTGTTTGTTAATTTGTAAATTAGAAAATGTATCAATGGTTTATTATTGTTTGATTATGGTATAGTTGGTTATCTGTCTACTGATTTGAATAAATCATGTTTTATATTGATATTTATAAATTAAACTTCTAATAGTAGAAAACTTGTAAGCACTGAACGGCTGTTTCATCCTAGTATGGAACTCTTCAGCAGTGCGCATCCACGATCCTGCCTCGTGAGATTCGAACCCAGGACCAATCGGTTTCGCGCGTGTTCGTTTAACCTTTAGACCACTGAGATAAAATGACACTTGGAAATCATCAAGGTTAATCTTAAAGTTTATCGTAAAATGTTATAATATATTATTAAGAATAATTGTAAAAGTGTTATCGTATTTTAATTAATGATATTGAATTGATTGGTATAACGGAAATTTGAAGAGTATTTTTATTTTTCTCATTCTAATGGATTATTTTGAGTAGTTTGGCGTTCCATTGTGTAGAAAATAGTTAACATTAAAAATCTACAGTTTGATTGTAAATAGTTTCCATTAAAGTTCAATATTGTATGAACAATAATTCAGCTCTACAATTTAACGGAGCAATCATTATATACTGTTATTTTGGACGCTTTTCTATCTTGATAATCGATAATGTGTACAAGATAATACTTAATATCGATTTAATATTTGATTGAATCTGAAAGAATTTATAATACACAAGCTGTACACATTATTTCACTAACATTATTTTCTCTGAGGTGAAAGCTAGTCTATTAATCAAAGCTGAAAAACTTAAAGTTTACTAAGATTACATTTATTAATAATTCATAAGAAGATAAGTAAAGTTTGAGATCGATAATGATTGATCAATTGTTTTATTCATGTGAATTTAGAAATCATTGATTGGTTTGTTTTATTGATTTAATTTACAGGATAACAGATTAAATTTTAAGTGAAATGTAGCAAATAGTGGGATTTAATCAATTAATCGATTTTATTACATCAATAGATATAATATAAAAACATGATTAAAATTGGTTAACATTAATTACTTACTAATTCATTTTATCCCATCACAGTATTGCTAATGAATTTGATTGATTAATCAATTAAAGTCAGAAAATGTCATTATTTTATTATTTGATTGTCTTACCTATATACAGCAAATTGAATGATGGCTAACAGTGGAACCAAGGATACGCGTTTCTTTCTATTTCAACTGAATGTACCTGGATCTTACAGTTTATATTCATTCCAGTACTTCAACTCAGTATTGTTCGCCTTAAACGCCACTATGATATCTACTTTGCTACTGAGTCCAGATAATCACCGACTTGAGCAATGGAGTGAATCTTCTCATTAATCCCTTATTTCATGTGTACATCCTATGCGGAATGACTCGATATTACAGTCCTAAACTTCAATGAGAAGATTCAAACAACCAACATAAAAAACAATTACCTATATACAGTTTTAATTCAATTTAAATTTTATTATGAGAACCTGTGTTGCCGTAATTTTGTTCCTTATAATGAACAAAAATAAGTTCAGTGTATAAATCTTTTCTTAATAAATGGTTACTAACGTTACATTCACCAAGTCCTTTAGTGTCAACCAAATTTTACCACTACGAAAGTCTCAGTTTCATAGGAAGTCAGTCGTGGGACAAATGGTTCACTATTAAAGTTCCAGACTGAATAGCTAGTTTCAGTACACTTTTAGTTCCACCCGTATCAGTTTAATGACTAAATGTCACCTGGAAACTTTTTCATGCATTAAAACTCTGAATTATGAGCGTTAAAGGCATTAGATAAAAAAAATACCTTTATAACTTTTGATTAAAATACTATTGCGGCAAATGTTATCCTTTGGGTTAAAAAATGCTAGCTTTTAACTACTTAATTATATCTTACAAAAAATATTATCAATGATATAATCAAAATAAAGTGCGAAATTATTTGTATTATGGTTTGTCTAGTTAAGTTTTAAGTTTCAGAATAAGGTTTGCCTCAAAAAGGATTCATAGATTTTCGTTTTATATGTCTTGTAAAGTAAAAATACAAGTATTACAATAAAAGGATCGTGTATGTGCAGTGCTGATGAGTCTCATACTAGGACGAAACGGTCACCCAGTACATACAAGTTCTCAATGATGATCTAATATTGATCCATTCATGATGTCAATCTAAGCTCAGTAATCTTCACAACTCTTTACTGAGAATTCAAATAACACAAATTACATTCACTTTCCTAAGCTGAAAGATTAAATATTCATTATTTCGACAAAGTTTTGATTCTACACTGATATCAACTAAACAAAATGTACACAAAGTTGATTACAAAGATTTACGAATTCTTTGAGAACTTTATAAAATCATTAAGTTAGACTCCTTGCAAATGTATTAGATAGATAGTCATGTATAATAAATTCTAAACATTAACAAAATAGCTGTGCGTGAGATATTGGTATCATTCAATGATTTTGTTTAAAAGACAAAAACTATTTTCAAATCACCACAGATATATAATCCCCTAAATTTACTTACTTACTTACTTACTTACTTACTTACTTACTTACTTACTTACTTACTTACTTACTTACTTACTTACTTACTTACTTACTTACTTACTTACTTACTTACTTACTTACTTACTTACTTACTTACTTACTTACTTACTTACTTACTTACTTACTTACTTACTTACTTACTTACTTACTTACTTACTTACTTACTTACTTACTTACTTACTTACTTACTTACTTACTTACTTACTTACTTACTTACTTACTTACTTACTTACTTACTTACTTACTTACTTACTTACTTACTTACTTACTTACTTACTTACTTACTTACTTACTTACTTACTTACTTACTTACTTACTTACTTACTTACTTACTTACTTACTTACTTACTTACTTACTTACTTACTTACTTACTTACTTACTTACTTACTTACTTACTTACTTACTTACTTACTTACGTACTTACTTACTTACTTACTTACTTACTTACTTACTTACTTACTTACGCCTGTTACTCCTAATGGAGCATAGGCCACAGACCAGCATTTGCCAACCCATTCTATCCTGGGCCTTCTTTTCTAATTCCATCCAATTATTGTTCATCTTTATAATGTCTATTTCCATTTCTTGGCGTAATGTGTTCTTTGGTCTTCCTCTCCTTCTTTGGCCTTGAGGATTCCATGTGAGGGCTTGTCTTGTGACGCAGTTGGGTGCTTTCCTCAATGTGTGTCCTATCCACTTCCAGCGCTTCTTCCTGATTTCTTCTTCCGCTGGAATCTGGTTTGCTCTCTCACAGTAGATTGTTGCAAATAGTGTCCGGCCAACGGATTTGAAGTATTTTGCGTAGACAACTGTTAATAAACACCTATATCTTCTGGATGATGGCTTTCGTAGTTCTCCAGGTTTCCGCCACATACAGTAGAACTGTCTTGACATTTGTATTGAAAATCCTGACCTTGGTGTTGGTTGACAGTTGTTTTGAGTTCCAGATGTTCCTTAGTTGTAAATATGCTGCTCTCGCTTTGCCGATCCGTGCCTTCCCATCTGCATCAGATCCACCATGTTCATCAATGATGCTGCCCAAATATGTAAAGGTTTTTACATCTTCAAAATCTTCTCCGTCAATTGTGATTGGATTGGTGCATTCTGTGTGGTATCGGAGAACCTTGCTCTTCCCTTTGTGTATATTGAGACCTACTGCTGCTGAGGCTGCTGCTACACTGTTCGTCTTCTCCTGCATTTGTTGTTGCGTTTGGGATAGAAGGTCCAGATCATCTGCGAAGTCCAGATCGTCCAACTGCATCCTAGATGTCCATTGTATTCCGTGCTTCCCTTCAGATGTTGACGTCTTCATGATCCAGTCGATCATCAGGAGAAAGAGAAAGGGTGAGAGTAAGCAACCTTGCCTAAAACCGGTCTTCACTTCGAACGACTTTGTCAACTGTCCTCCATGCATGAGTTTGCAGTGTAATCCATCATATGAACTCTGTATGATATTGACTATCTTCTGAGGCATGCCGTAGTGTCGAAGAAGCTTCCATAGTGTTGTTCTGTCCACGTTGTCAAAAGCTTTTTCGTAGTCAATGAAGTTGATGTAGAGTGATGAATTCCATTCAATTGATTGTTCCACAATGATCCGTAGAGTTGCAATTTGGTCTGTACACGATCTATCCTTACGGAATCCTGCCTGTTGGTCACGAAGTTGGGCGTCTACGTAGTCCTTCATCCTGTTTAACAATACTCTGTTGAAGACTTTTCCCGGTATTGAAAGAAGAGTGATGCCCCTGTAGTTATCACACTTGCTGAGATCGCCTTTCTTCGGTATTTTGATCAGAAGTCCTTCTTTCCAGTCTTTCAGTGCTTGTTCCTCATCCCAAATCTTATTGAAGAGAATGTGGAGTATCCTTACAGTTGCCGCTACGTCTGCTTTTAGTGCCTCTGCTGGAATGTTGTCTGATCCTGCTGCTTTGCCACTCTTGATTTGTCTGATGGCCATGTTGGTGGGTCAACGTTGATTGGGAGGTTTGTGGGTGCTACTTCGATGTTGGGTGGGTTCAGTGGAGCTGGTCGATTCAAGAGTTCTTTGAAGTGTTCTACCCACCTGTTTTGTTGCTCTTCAATGTTGGTGATTACCTCGCCTTCCTTGCTCTTCACTGGTCGTTCTGGTTTGCGGCGATTTCCAGAGAGTTTCTTTGTCGTGTCATACAATTGTCTCATGTTCCCTTCTCTTGCAGCCTTTTCCGCCATCGTAGCTAAATCTTAGACATATTTACGTTTGTCGGTTCTGATGCTCCTCTTCACTTGTTTGTTTACTACTGTGTATTCAGCTTGTGCCTTTGCGTTTTCTGCTCTTGTTCGACTGGTATTGATTGCTGCCTTCTTGTTCCTTCTTTCTTGAATATTATCCAGTGTATCAACAGTGATCCATTCCTTGTGATGCTGCTTCTTGTGACCCAGGACCTCATGACATGTTGAAGTGATTGCCCCTTTGATCCCCTTCCAGTTGCTCTCCACAGTAGTTCCTTCTCCATTGAGTAGATTATGAAAGGCCTGGAACTTGATGCTGAGGACTATCTTGAATTTGTTGAGTTTGTTAGTATCCTGAAGAAAGGCCGTATTGAACTTTTGTGATATTGTTCGCCCCATTGTCCAGTGCTTTTTGAGTTTCAATTTCATATTGGTGACCAGCAAGTGATGATCTGATGCTATATCAGCTCCTCTCTTGATTCTCACGTCCTCTATAGTCCTCCTGAACGTTTTGTTGATGCAGATATGATCGATTTGGTTTTGCATGGTGCGATCCGGTGAAGTCCATGTGGTTTTGTGAATGCGTTTATGTGGGAATATGGTGCCGCCTATGACCAGTTTATTGAAGGCACATAGGTTTGCGAATCTCTCACCATTTTTGTTTCTTTCTCCAAGTCCATGTCGTCCCATGATGTCTTCATATCCAGTGTTGTCCGTTCCAAACTTGGCGTTGAAATCTCCCATCAGAATGGTCAGGTCCTTTGTTTGGCACTTCTCGACGATTGACTGCAGCCTATTGTAGAATTGATCTTTAGCGTCTTCATCGTAGTCGTTGGTAGGAGCATAGCATTGGATGATATTCATTGAAATGCCCTCCTTTTTTGTTTTGAACGAGGCTTTGATGATCCTTGGTCCATGAGATTCCCATCCTGTAAGTGCGTTTTGTGCTTGTTTGGAGAACATCAGTGAAACTCCTTGTGTATGTGGGGCAATTTCTTCTTCATGGCCGGAGTATAACAGAAGCTCTCCTGAAGTTAGTCGTTGTTGTCCAACTTGCGTCCAATGTGTTTCACTGATGCCAAGCACCTCTAGGTTGTATCTTCTCATTTCTGCAGGAATTTGGAAGGCTCTCCCGGTGTTCCACATTGTACGAACATTCCATGTACCTAAATAAATGGTCGCTCTGGTTGTCAGAAGGGGCATCGGCCTCGTAACTTCCGAAGGAATTCGGCTTTCATCATGAGGCGTCACAGTTCTTCTAAATGAAGACCTTCTGACTCTCGGGGCAGAGTTTAAAGGTTTGAATAATTTTTTCTGGTTAGCGTTTTTTAACGAGTTAGTTTTCTACGGGATGGAGACGTTAACTTCATGCCCAACTTTCCTCCTTTATCCGGGCTTGGGACCGGCAGTAGCCCCTGGAGGGACTCCAGGCGGAGTTTCCCTAAATTGAACCATATAATAATGATGTAGTTTATATAGTAAAATTGTATAAATGTATTCCAATCATTTTCTTTAAGTTATATTACATTCATAGCTACTAAATATACATTGACTAAATAACTATTTCATTTTTTTCTTTATTGGAATAATCATGTGATAACGACTTTAGTACAACATCCTACCTTCATATTTACCATAAACAGAATACTTGAAATTCCTTAATGGCATTAACATACTTATCTCTCTTTACTTAACATAATAAGCACAATCTGTTTAAAATGACTGAATAACTGATTTATTCAATGTAAATAATTTAAGAGTAGGTTATAAGAAGTTTAAATCAACTGTGTATACAAGTTTACAACTATCTGCAAAGGCAGTTACATTGGTAGAACGGAAAGGAGAGCCTACATCCGATTCAAAGAACATATTCCCGAAACATTTGAGATCAAATGAATTAAAAGCATTCAACAGTACCATCACATGACATCTCCTTGATATAGAACATGAAGTCGATACATTGAAGTCCTTCAAGGTGATTAACAAAAAATCAAAATCCAAACTTTTGAAATTTGTCAAAGTGATAGCAATAGAACGTCTAAAACCAAATCTATATATCCAAAAAGAGGCGGTAATAAATCTTTCTTTCTTCTGATAACATTAAACTGCCTTTTTTGTTTATTACGTCATTTATTATTTCAACCCTTCCTGAAGTTCAAATTACATCATTGTCATTTTTGTAATCACTAATCTAATGTTCTGGAACTTTCCCTCTCTAACCTAATTTATCCAAAACAAACATTTTTATGACTATCAACTCTATTGAAATCTTTGTTACATCTTGATATACATTTCACTATGAAATGCCTTTGAAATATTACCTCAGATTTATTGTATACTTTTCTTATAGTTTATTTTAAATAGTTATATGGAATTTCTTTTGAAGTCTCTGAGTTAACAACTCTAAATATGTAGGATAAATATAAATTTTTAAACAGAGAGTTTACATTTTCATTTGTTACAGAAACATACACAATTAATATACAATGAATTGGTTGAAGTTAGACATTAACACCGTTGGATTCAGGCTCCGTGGTTTAGTGGTTGAGCGTTCGTGCGCGAGACTGATAACTCCTGGGTTCGAATCCCGCGAGGCGGGATCCTGGATGCAAACTGCTAAAGAGTCCCATACTAGGACGAAACGGCCGTCCAGCGCTTCCAGGTTTTCCATAGTGATCTAGCTTCACTTGACTCATGATCTCAACTGTTGAAACTTATTTATCAGCGTTAGACAATAATTAACCACCAGAGGATACATAAATAGCTTTATCAATAATTTCAAACAAACTCTAGTGAATCTGTCCGTTGGATATCACTAAGTATGTTATAAAAATACTTGTAGGAATATTTTTGAAAAATCTAATTCATTTAATCCCGTTTCTTTTTGCTGACTGAAATTTGCTAAGTATTTATAGAGAAAGCACTACTGTAGTGAACGAGAACTCAGGTAGGATAAAACAATTTATTGTTTAATGTAAACTTACGGAGTGCTTTCTTAAAATATAAAACCCATATATTCAGTATATTACTTACACACCTTCCTTCAATTGTCCTTTATATACTTCATGATTCTTACAATCCTATTGTTATTACAATTGCTCTTTCCTCAATCTTCTGCTGCCAAGCATTCCACTTCTGATTAATAACAGGTAATATTTATATCTGTCAACATCAGTAGCATACACCATAGGAACATTTGAATGAAACACTTTTAATCTAACCTTAATTAACTTTTAAAATTCATCTAAACAATATGCTTCATGACATCAAACTATACTACTATCTTACTTACTTATCGCTTTTTTAGCGAGTTAGTTTTCTACGGGATGTTGTCGCCAATCCGATGCCCAACTCTCCTCATTTATCCGGGCTTGAGACCAGCAGTGGCCCCAAAGAGGCTCCTGGTGGAGTTATACTACTATCAGCTCAAGTTAAATAAAGTAATGCGTTCATTTTTAAATAAAGTCTTGAGTTTGCTGTTATTTACTTTTCTCGACCAAAATCATCAATTTATCCTGAGATATGAGTTTGTGTTACAACTAAAAATACAATGTATGTCATTATGTATTAGAAATGCGTGATGTTAGTGAACAATAAAATTCAATCTTTGAATCTTTTTTCTATTTCAAACATATTGGAACATGCCATCGGAATTATGTCTGTATGGCAAAAATGAACAACAATATCGAATATTTAATACATTATTTCTTAATTTAATCATCCATTGCCTGGGGGTAATGATTACAGTTGAATTAGTTTTATTTTAACCAATAACACACTTAGACAAAGTTATCTTCATATCAAAAGTGATAACTAGCATTTAAACACTGAACTATCATGATATGTAATTGAAGATACACTTTAGTTTCATATTGAATCCATAATGCTCAACAATGCTAATATATAAATATTGAAAAATTAAATCTTCTTTTTTGAAAATGCATCAATAACACAGCTAATATATCATGTGAGCTTTCAACGATTATCCTTATTAATTGTTGATTCAAAAATTTGTCATGAACTTATTAATGATATAATAACCTTTAATGACCGCTTTTATTGATCGTGTACATTTAGTTAACAACTAATGAATGGAAATTTTAGTTTCATTAGTTAGTAATGTCAATCCTACTAATAAATAATAAAAATATAGTATTTTTAATAGTTGGATTTGTGAGTCGATTTAAACTAGACAAGCATTGAAAACCTGGGAGCAATGGACGACCGTTTCGTCCTAGTATGAGATTTCTCATTAGTGAGCAACCACGACTTCGCACGCAGGAACTTCAGTATCTCACTCGAACGTCTAACTTCTAGACCACTGAGCAGATATTCAGTGGTGTTATTATCTAACACCAGTAGATCTTGATCAATCATTCGTGATTGTTTGAGGTGGATATATGTCTCTACCCGATAGGGAAGTATAGTAATAATATATAATACTTATCAAATATTGATTAATACTCAAATTCAAAAATGACTAAAATATAGGAGTTACTAGATATTGTCGATTTTAAATATTAGATTTCATAACCGTAGAATAGTACTAATTGCATCGAAACAATGTGAACATAACTAACTATGAACAGACTAACACTGTAACTGTACAAAATGTGTCATTAATTCTTGTTTTTATTTGCTGTACAACAGCCATAAAATTATCCAGCTACAAAGATTATAAAACTATTTTCAATGATTCACAATCACTAGTGAGTAAAGTCACAAATTTTTCTGTTTTGAAAAGTGCCTTGCATTTTAATGTTTTAAATAAACTTTATAATCTGATTGATTTTCAACTAACCAAATCAGATTTGATCAGCTGTTACCTTATCACTCAATAAATAAATAACATCAGGATCCTAAAAGTCGAAATACCTATAGTACCAAAATGTTCCTCCAACAAAGCTGCTTCCAAGATCGCATCGGCAGCATAATATGAAGCGGTTTCAATGACCAATACTTTCTAACTCACTACTGTTTTTGAACAATGAAGAAAATTTATTGTTTACCTCCCCTCTACCAAAGATAACTTTGTATACATCCTTCACAAAGTTAATGGGCTACATTCATCTGTATCAGAATAGTTATGTCGGGAAAAAAAACATTTGAATAGTGCTAGTATTTTAAAACTGCAGGCTAATATAATAGGTCTTCATTTCGACAGTAGTTCCATTTGGAAACGATAAATCACTATTGGATAACCTTAACGTTTTTTAAACAGTCCAGTCGGTACAGCTAACATGATGTCCTTATTGGAAAAGGATAATGGCTGGAAATAAAATTTAGGATGCGCGTTTCGTTCCATTTGTGACTAGTCATCTGGGTTCGCTTGGACCCCCGAGCTTATATTTACTCCAGATATTCATAGTTGATATATTGAGTCTTTATCTCTGACATGATCATAAGCACTCAGTTTAAGTTAACAAAAATTTTTGATGAGTTGTTATTGTTCACATTTATCGAGTAAATAATTGATTTCCATCCTTTTATCTATGAACTGTTCTCAATTAACTGGTTTCCATTACTCTTTAGACTATACGTCAATCTGTTCAAGATACTTGAAATTTTCATACACTTGTATAATACTTGTTTACTCTACAAAAGATTGATTTGTATTGTAAATAATTATAAACCCGATCACTCTGCCTACTTAAAACGAAATAACTGTGTAAACCTTTAGCATTATTACTGACATTTATATTTTTTAAATCATGTTACTACTACTACTACGTCAAACATCCTATAAGATGCCATTTTAGACATTAATATATTATACATAAACTTGACCTTAAGATAATTACTCGTCTTTGTTATGAATTTCCGAGATAGAGGTCATGTTTTGAATGTTCATAACTTACACGTTTCATAAATTTGTTGTGAAAATTGTTTTAATTACAAAATAAAAAATGTATACTATTCTTTCGTTTTAGCTTAACCATTCGATATGGTACCAGTTGTAGTACGTTGTATTTGTAGGAAGTTCACGCCTCTGCAAAATAAAAGTTAAGAAGAAGGACTACTGATGATAAACTTCATTTTAGTTTGGTTTTTCACAGTAGAACACCCGCAAACCCCATGAGAATAAAAATACTAGACCTCTAGTGGCGAATAATGTTTTTCAGCTTTTACGTCTGTATTCAGTGATTCACGTTTCTAACTTAATCTGATTCATAACAGCATGACGATCATCTAGTGTTATGGAAAATAAACATTTGATTTTCTGCATGTTCAAACTCTACTTTATCTTTATTCATGTGAGACTTTTATTCAAGATCGGTGTAGAAACTATCATAGTAAATTCTTCAACCAGTCTTCGGAATCAGTCTATTATAATTTATCATGAGTTAATTGAAACTATGAATGTCAGTACAAATGTAAATTGACTATTATTACTAGTCACATTTCTGAATATACCCAAGAAAAATAATCATGATTTTTTATGATTTCACTAGTCTGTAGCGTTAGACAATTCAAATGCCTGAATATTCTAGTAGAGATTTACCAGTCATATTTCTTTAGGTCGATGAATTCCATGGCTCATTATCTGTTCTATAAAATTTAATTAAATTAAATAATGAGGTTCACGAACAATCTTTCATTAGGAATACAGCAATCAGTTTTTGTTTCATGATTTCATCAAATATAAACCCATTATAATATTTTGTTTATGGAGAACGTCATTCTAATTAAATTAATTATCCATTTGCATAACTTGGCCACATCATTCCTATACTGATAGACATTTCAAAGATTGATATTGGCTAGCAATGGAATCCAGGACTCGTCAGCTGGATGCACCTGCATCTCAGAGTTGATGTTCACTCCTGGAATCTAACTCAGTACCGTTCGCTTCCAACTCCATCACGTTATCCATTTAGCTACTGAGTCCTGCGTATGAAGCGAACGGTATTGGGTTCAAGTCTCAGAGTGAACATCAACTCCGAGATGCAGGTACATCCAGCTGACGAGTCCCAAATAGAACGAAACGTGCTTCCTGAGCTCCACTGCTAGTCACCATCCATCGTTGTTTATAAAACCTGTAAATTAAGGCAATATCGAGACAATACTCACAGTATCCACATATACCAATAGGAGACTGATCAATTGCAGTCCTAAACATCAATGGGAAGACTCAAGTAAACTATACTTAGTGAATTCATTTCAACTCTAGTTTCAGTAAATTCTTCTGAATGTTTCGACGACTTTCAGTCTATATCTTAGAAGATCTTAAGTTCATTGAAACAAAAAAAATTCTTATTTAACTATATACAGTTATTTATTTATCACATGACTTTATAGAAAGACTAAAACAAAGTGAAATATAAAGTTAACTAACATTAGTTCATGCTATTTTTGTAGTCTAAATTAATTAGGATACTAGCTGTTTTCTTTTTGTTTTGTTTTTTTGTAGAAAGAATATTTCACTAATTTGTTGAAATAATTTTTTTTACAAGAAGTATGACTAGAAATCTTATTCAAAAGTACATAATTTAGACCGATAATGTCACGTAGGCCTATTCAGTTAGTATTTCAATTATTTTGATACATTTCTAGACATACCTACAGTCATGATTTATGTTGTGTTCTTTTCTTTTTTTTAAAAAAAATTAATAGTCGGAATACTATTCTGTGCCTAATTGAACTCTACAAAATAAAAGACGATAGATTATTTTTTTTTAAAAAAGAATGCTTTTTCTATAGTATCTTGACAACATTTTATTAACCAATCAGTACAAGCTAAATAGGGTGTGTATCATGAATTAAAAATTTAATCCAATGAACAATAAGAAAATCTTTTATTTCCTATCCTACTGGTTATTTAGTAAGAGTAATAACTAATTTATTTACAATCATTTGATTGGTGAATTGATAAGCTGAGACCCAAATGGTCACAATTGTAATGAGTGGGCGGAGTATCTGAAATAAGTTTAAAGGTTTAAGGAGGTGTGGCATAATTCATTTTAGATTGACGACTTAAACTAAAAGATGGGAGTTGCATCGGTAAGTATCGTTTTCAATTTCAATAATGATTATTGAACATTGTTATTGACTATTTATTTTTATCATATTGATATTTACTAATGCTCTTATGGTTACAAAGTGTTTTAATGGTAAACTAATATATGGGTATATTGTTGGACAAAAGGCTGAAGAAAGATAATCTTTCTAGGATTTCATTTGAGTTACGAAATGTAAATTATTGAATCTTAAACGGTGAAAGTTGTTTTACGTTAGAAAACAGACTAATTCATACTCTATACAAATGAGTATGAAATAAATCAAGGTCACTATTTATTTTCATAAAAAAGAATACGTAATTTTCAACTGTTGATGGGTTTTATAACCGTTTATCTTATTTTATAACTTATTATTCCGATTGATACTTAACTCAAATTGTTTAACATTGAGTGATTGAAATCATTTTGCGTTAATAAATGACCTCATTGTAAGATATCCTAAAATCAAATATAAGAATGTGATTAAGTGAACGCATAATAGAAAGACGACGTTAGATCGTTAGGAAAATCTACTTATATATTGATTATTGAATGAAACATTATAATTACAAAATATCACAATCTTATGATTGATAATGATATTAGCTAGGAATCTTTTATATCGATTTTATATCAAAAATCAACTTGTATTTTCAAGGTGGTTTCCATCATAGATTTAAATCGATTAAATCTTTTTATGATGTATTCTCTGTGGTAGATAATTTGACCGTGAAGCTTTCATAATTGATTTGAATAAGATCCTCTTTGATTGAATCAGTATTAAGAAACTGAGATATAGCGAATAGCTGTTTTTGGTAAAGTTTTTTTCGAAGTTTATCATAAATGATGCGTTATTTATTAATAAAATCACTAACAGTTCACCAAATGATGATCACTGTGAGTGTAAACAAGAATGGTAGGACATTTATTGAGCAATTCAATAACATGAACACATAGTATACAGACACAATAAAAATGTATGATTGATGTATCTTTTGTTTCTCACAAAGTTACGTAGCGTATGTATTTGGTTCCTTAATAATAACTCAGTTGAACATTATTTTATCATTCAGTATAGTTTCATATTTTTTTACATTATTCTATAGAATAACGGTGTCACAGGGAAACTTGTTTTAACTGTCGTTATAACATGTATTGGATCATCATTTCTAATTGGATACAATCTTGGAGTTTTGAATCTACCAAGAAGGGTGAGTGATATTCATTGACGATATATATATATATATATATATATATATATATATATATATATATATATATATATATATACAGTTGTGTAATATGAGTATCGTAATTAGTAATTTCATACATACCAGCAAGTTGAACGTGTTTTATTCAATTGTAGATAAGTTGAATAGTTAATTTTACTTTTATTGAAGTGAGAGAAATAGGTTGACTGTGTTATTAGTACTGGAACTTTAATGGTCATTTACGTGATGTTGTTGTTTTGTGTCATAGCATAAAACCAATCGGGTAGGAGTTCGAATATACTTTTCATTAGTGTTATTTTCCAAAAACAAACATCTCACAACATTCAGGAATACCTAAGGCTCTCTAACATTCAAATTTAAAATACTGGAATTTTTGTGAACCAAAAGTATAGATTACTACATAGTTGGCCAGGTAGTTCTCATACATATGATTACGTTCTCGCTTAGTTACAGTTATAATGACTAATGCCTCTCCAGAATGTATATGCTTGTAATTTTTATCGAACGTAACTGAAGTACTTTGGCTAAAAATAATTAAATATACATGTATATAGTCAATACTTATTTACTTACGCCTGTTACTCCTAATGGAGCATAGGCCGCCGACCAGCATTCTCCAACCCTCTCTATCCTGGGCCTTCTTTTCTAGTTCCATACAATTATTGTTCATTTTTTTCATATCTATCTCCATTTCATGGCGTCATGTATTCTTTGCTCTTCCTCTCCTCCTTTGGCCTTGAGGATTCCATGTGAGGGCTTGTCTTGTGATGCAGTTGGGTGCTTTCCTCAATGTGTGTCCTATCCACTTCCAGCGCTTCTTCCTGATTTCTTCTTCCGCTGGAATCTGGTTTGTTCTCTCCCACAGTAGGTTGTTGCTAATAGTGTCCGGCCAACGGATCCGAAGTATAGTCAATACTGGTTGATAAGCACTTTTTAAAGTTACACGATTTCTAACTCATCGAGGTTTGTGAACTAATATCAGCAAACCACTAAATTAGACAACACTTCAAAGGAACATAAGGTAACCTTATTGGTAAATAGGTGTGACGTAATACGGCAATATAATTTACTTATATGTTGAGTTGAAAGTTAATGGTTATTTCTTAGAACAATATGTTTAATATTTAGTTATGTTCATTCAAAAGCAGGATAGGATTGTACCGCAAGCTTTAACCTGGAATCTTTACACCATCAGTCAGTCATTCAGTTAATCAGTTTGATGCAACGTAGGACTTGGCGCATGTGTATATTAGTTCAAGTTGCCATACCCCTATTAATACAGAGAGATACAGGATAAATTCCAGAGTACTAGCGATAGCAAAAGTGTTGATGGCAATAAAAAAGATTATATAAAAATACGATTTTAGAGAAAATGAATTAGTTAAACTTTTAAATAATTCATGAGGTGTTTGGAAATTTAGAGAATTGTAGAAGATTCACCCTCCCAAACAGTATTATCAAGTACTTCGGCATCTCACGTTGATGCTATACTTCAACGTAAATTTAGTTTCATATGTTGCCCTATCTTGTGAAAACTGTAGTGGATGTTTAAGCTAAACATATGAGACTACAATTTGTACCTAAGTTAATAATATTATGGATAGTAAAACTAAACTGTAGGTAGATGAACCAGTCACTCATATTGTTTGTTTGTTAAACCATATTTTATCATAGCTATTCTTTAGGTAACGTTTTCATATTTCAACAATACACAACTTTTTTTTAATAAGGTTTTTACCTGACATGAATACTTAACATTTAATCTTTACTAAATAATTTATAGAATATTGAAACATATTTTAATGAGACAGTTGTTCCAAATACTCCAGAATTAGATTCAAACTTCTTCTACACTCATGTCAGTACAATATTTGTAGTTGCCGCTGCTATAGGAGCATTCAGTTGTGGTTGGGTAGCTGATGGACTTGGTCGGTAAGTAGAAAAAAAATATCATTTCTAATTGATTTTCATTACGTTTTTTTTTGCAATAGTCATTTCTTGACTTCAGGATAACATTGGTTTTAGTGTTTTAGAAAATGTAAGACCTTAGAATATTATTTCTTGATCTACTGAATAACTAATCTTTATTACTTGAAGGAAATTGATTATCAACATAAATATTGATAGATTACGTAACAAAAAACGTAATTTACATTATTTTTATTTCATTAAAACCTTTTTAATTAATGCTATACTATGAGATAAACATAATAACTGTATTACTAATCATCTGTTTTGCATAGATAAGTATTATATAATTACAAACTGTTTACTATCATAAATCAGACTATTTAACTATCCATGTATGACCGTTAAACACGTGAATTAAATGTCAATTAAACAATTCAATAGTTTAAAATTTTGCGATTAATTATGTTAACTGACCCTAGTGGTATGTTTTAATCGATTTGTAAAGAAATATTTAATGATGATGTATTTCATTTCTTTATAAGTTCAATGATTGTTTCTCCTCTTCACTCGTTTCTTTATTTTAATTTACTGATTCGATGTATGATTAATAGTGAATAAAAACAAGTAACATTAATCTTATTTGAGGCGATAAGTTGATAGAATCATGAAATTTTGAACAATTTTTTGGTAACCAGAAAACATTGATCAAGTGATTTTCTTTTCGTATTACTATTTATTTATTTTAACACATAGATAATGGTACAAGGAGTCATGAAACAGATATAAATCATTCGATTTATGTGAGGGCTAGGATACTATCCGGGTGCCCAAACCGAAACAGGCAGTTTTCTTAGGGGACTACGCCCGGAGACTTTGACCTAAAGGTCTGATACACATGGCAATGGAGCAACGTCAGATGTAGTCCCATTGTAGCCGGTGACCAATAATTGGTTCGTATGCCACTTTTTCTCTTAGGATCCTGGAGGCCATGTGCATCACTGGTTTGGAATCATGGATTTCCAACTCCCGTAGATGGATCCACTATCTCCAACAACCCGGTTTAAGTGCCGGACATTCGCTTTTTGTCCTCTCAGTTTCGTAAACAACATCCCCGCCACGAGAAGGCAGTGAGTAGGACTTTTCTGGCAGTGGTTGTATGCACGTAGCCATGTGAGAGCATTTCGAGAGAGAGGGTTGACTCTCCTCACCATCGACCGTATCAGGCCATTTGGGGGCAAAAAGTATGTGTCGGAGTTGTTATACCAACAAAATATTTTACTCACTGTAAACCTCTGTTAGATCAATTTTATTTCCACACTAGTAATTACTTATTTTACGAGGTTGAATGGTCACATTGAATATATATTCTCTGTCAATAATTACGGGATTATGTCTGTCAACATAATTAGTATATAACGCCAATAGATGTGGGATGCCTGGCAGCAGGTTGAGAAAGTCGAATAAAAGAGAACGGGAATATAAACAGAGAGTAATTGTAAAAGCGATGAAGGAACAATGAAGTTTGAGACAATTGATGTAGAATTTGCAAATGAAGTATTTAATGTATAGTTTTCACATTTCACCAAAGAACTATGCAATTTTGTATTAAAAAGTAAATTGGTTTTCCGCATCTAAGTTTTCGTTCACTACTCTAGTAGTACCCACTGGAGTACTAGGAACATATATCATGAATATGGAAGTAATTCTATTTTATCGTGAAAGAATCCTTGATGAGTTTAACCATATCAGCATTATTGGATTACGTTTATTTGACATACTTGAGTTTTGTTACTATCTATGCAGATATTGTGAAATATACAGTTATTTTATTCAATTTATAAAACTTTTTGTCATTCGACATAAGTGTGACAGAGTATTGATCGATTTCAAGTAATTTCCTCTTCTGTTTTTTGTTGCTAATATTATAGACGAAATGGTTTATTAGTTAATAATGTTATTGGCATTATCGGTGGTGTAATTGTTGGTCCTTGTGTTCTTGTCAAGCAACCTGTGTTATTATATGTTGGCCGTTTTGTTATTGGTATTAATAGTGGCATTACAATTGGCATAGCTTCACTTTATTTAACTGAAGTGGCACCACGTGATCTACGTGGTGGTATTGGTGCTTGTCATCAGTTAGCTGTAACCATTGGTATTGCTTTCTCGTATTTCATTACATTTTCATTTCTGTTGAACACAATAAATCTATGGCCACTTGCTGTTGCTTTGGGTGCTGTTCCAGCAGCTATGTCATTGGTTATTTTACCATTTTGTCCTGAAAGTCCACGATTTTTATACATGAAAAAAAATAAAGAAGCTGAGGCACGCAAAGCATTTTTACAATTAAATGTTAAAGAAAATGTTGATACATTCATTGGTGAATTGCGTGAAGAAATTGAAGTTGCGAAAAATCAACCAGTTTTTAAATTTACACAGTTATTTACACAAAGAGATCTTCGAATGCCAGTGCTTATTGCTTGTCTAATCCAAGTTTTACAACAATTATCCGGAATTAATGCGGTTAGTTATATTGTATTACTTCAATATGGTTTATTTAGTGTATGAGGTTTTTTGATATGCTTATTGTGCTGATTTTATGTACAGTATATTGCTCACAATTTTAGTCAGTAACTCGATGTAATAATGATCTCTTGGCGATCATAGCACATTTCTCTCTCACACTTCAGTTATAACGAAGCTGATTACTACTATACTGTAGTTCCCTCCGTATAGTTGTGGTGTATGCTATTTATAATGACAGACGCAAGTAGTATATAACACTAATTGGGAGCGGGATACCTGTCAAAATACAATCGAGAAGATTAAACTGAAGGAAACGGAAAGGAATTGAGAGTTGAAAGAATCATGAAGGATATAAAGGACAACTGATGGAAGATGTGCAAATGAAGTATTTAATGTATGGTTATCACAATTTAGGAAAACAATAAATTGGTTATCCTAACATAATATTGATAGTTTTTCACTTCTTAATGATATTAGGAATTATTTATTTCATCCCTTTTATTATGACATATGAAGAGATTACAATTGTGTTACAAAATTAAACCAAGGAAATAAGATTTTCGTGAAGAGAAGTTGTTTAATCCATTTGGTTATTTCAGTGACAATATAGAAAATTACTCGAAATTTGTTACTTAGATTTAAACATTAAAATATGCGTTGAAAATGAGTTAATTATTGCCTACTATATTATAGATAACATTTATATAAAATTCTAAAATATTTCATGATAATGGATATTAGATGATGAAGTGAATTGTTTTTGGTTGAGATCATGAATCAATTGATGTTAGACCACCGTTGGAAACCTGGAAGCACTGGACGGCCGTTTCGTCCTAGTATGTGACTCCTCAGCAGTGCGCATTCACGATCCCGCGAGCGGGATTCGAACCCAGGACCTACTGGCTTCGCGCCTGAGCACTTAACCATTAGACCACTGAGCCGGCATCCAATGGTGTTAGTGTCTAACATCATTATTTTAGGTTAGCACTTTACCTTAACTGACTTTCTAGAAGAGGTTTATCTATTGCGAATAAATCTACAAACCTTGAGTAGATGAGTGAATAACTTGTCAGTTAGAATCTCATAAATATTTATTTTTATGGCCAGGTATTGAAGTCATATTGGAAGTTCACTTAATATTCCTCTGAGATGGTTTGGATTTAATTTTACATTCATTTGGATTAATATTCTATTCTCAAAGTTTATATGGTCAGTAACTCAGTATCAAGGATCTAACTATCCATGATGACATATATATAGATATAAGGTCAACATATTTCAGTTCATTAAAGTTTTGCTTTCTTATAAATATAAGTCAAATAACTGTCAGTTTATCAATCAAGACTTACTTTGAATCATTAACTGTTATACCGTCTAAATTTCTTTTGGTACATAAAAACAATGACCACTTTAACATTGGTTGTGACAAATAAGATTGAATGTAGTGTATTCATAGGTTAAGTTGAATGTTCGTCTTTTACAATAAGCTCTCATGCAAATATTAAAGATCATTCATTCAAACAATGGATATTATGTTTCTGCTGTAGATCATTATCTTTCTACATTTATTCAGATTAACAGATTATTAGCCTCCATATTGTTGAGTAAATTTAATTTTATCAGAATATATCTATTTTTTTGTATTTTCTTTTTTTTATTTGTCATATAGGTTATAACATATTCATCTCTGATGTTAGAATTAGCTGGTATTCCTGATGTGTACTTACAATATTGTGTCTTTGCTATTGGAGTTCTTAATGTTATCGTAACTGTAGTCTCTCTTCCACTAATCGAACGTGCTGGACGTCGTACTTTATTATTATGGCCTACTGTATCATTAGCTTTATCGTTGTTATTACTTACAATATTTGTTAATTTGGCATATTCTGGTCCAGTAGGTGCGAGATCTGCTATGGGTATAATATCGATCATTTTGATATTAGTTTATATATGTAGTTTTGCACTCGGCTTAGGTCCAGTTCCTGCATTAATTGTATCAGAAATATTTAGACAAGGTCCACGTGCTGCAGCTTATTCACTTAGTCAGTCAATTCAATGGTTATCAAATCTAATTGTATTATGTAGTTATCCTGTTATACAGGTAAGTGAATTATCTTTGTTATGATAAAGATAGATTTGTTCAAGTATTCCTTATTGAACTTTATATATATATATATATATATATATATATATATATATATATATTCTACTATCCAAAATATTGAGTGACCTTAAATCGAAGTTGTACACCTTATTAAATTCATACTTACCAAGTATTAACTTTGTGATGCGCCTTTTTCTGTAAACTGAGATTATCATTACATGTACGCCAACCACCAATTTCAATGACAATTTTATTAGTAATTCTTTAGAGACCAGTTTAGTATAATCCTTACAACTTTGTGAAGACAGTTGTAATGTATGAATATATTGATAATTATTACTCTAATTTGTGCCTGAACAAATTATCTAGTATTCGTGTTGTTTTGATTTGCGAAAAAAAAAGATGCTACAATAATACGAAATCACGGAATAACTGGAAAGATTTAAAATACTTTGCATTAAGGCGGTTAACATTCAATTATATCTTGCTAGGTTTAACTAAACACATATCTTCAAATTCTGTACATTTAACCTGTTAGATGAACTAATCTCACAGTGAGATTACCATATTGATTTTTTCAAATCTATCATACAATAATAATGAAATATTTTTTCTATTCGTTGCTACAATTTAATATATATTCAAATAATCTTTTTTGTATATCTTGCATTTTGCTTTATCTGTTTAACAAATTTAGAAAAACATCGGTGGTTATTCATTTTTGCCCTTCCTTGTGGTCGTTGTGATTTGCTGGATCTTCTTCTTCCTGTTTATGCCAGAAACTAAAAATCGTACATTTGATGAAGTTGCACGTGATCTTGCATTTGGAAATATTGTTGTAGGCAAACGTACTACAGCTTTAGAAGATCGTAACCTTACTGTATTCACTAAACAAGGTAATAATGACGGTCCAGCTTCTGAGTCATTACTTTATCCTCGAAGTGATAATGACAAAGGTATGTATGCATAAAGGAGTTCTTGGAATATGTTTACAGAAAATTGTTGGTTAAACTGAAAAAGAAATCATAGACACTTCATTGAGTTTATATTCTAGGGAATTAGTGTATGCACCTTCCATTTTATATAAATATAACATATATATGTACGCTATTACATATGTGTATAATTTCACTTCATTATATAATGTACGAAACATGCATATAATCTTCATCTATCAGGTTATTTTCATTATTTTAAATTAATATTGTCATAGAAACACAACGATGATCATTTTTAGATGTCGATATGATAACTACGTGTTTATCAATATCTATATTTTGTGTGCTGTTCATTCTTTATCATTTATCTATTCACCTTTCATTTTTCTTTTAATGTTAACGATGATGATGATGATTATGCACCATAAACGTATAATTTTTAACTTAAGAAACATAACTTTCTTTACAGTTCCGCTTGTTTTGTTTTTGCCTAATTTATCTGAATCAACTTTCTTTTTTTTAATGAAAAGAAATATTATGTAATATGAACAATGATTGTGCTCATTGTAATTCTAGGAGCAGAATTAAGTACTAATGATGTTTTAAATATTGCACTAAAAAAGATTGAACAATAAGATGGAAAAAAAAACTGAACAAATAGAGAACACATACACACACACAATTTTACTTACATCAGGTATCCTAAGTTGATACTGTTCTATCTCTTGTAACTTTTTACATTTTACCTGGTGAATTTACTTATTTAATAAGCTTTGAATGTAAACTTTGATCTTTAAAAACATTATTATTATAATTAATATGATTATGATGAATTTAATTACTATCCTTTATCTCTTCATCGCACAAATTGTTGTATAATCCTTACATTATTATTATCCATATTACTATTATTATCATTACTATTCATATAATTAATATTATTGTCATCTAATTCATGTTTTCCATAAGATCTTGTTAACTGGTTGTATCGAATAATTTCATATTCCAATTATCAATATTAGTATTAATAATATTATTATTACTTTTGTTAATTATTCGAAAGTTTTCTTTCTTTACTTCAAATACTTTGTTTCTTTCAACGAATTCCTGTGATGATGATGATGATGATATTCTTTTATAAGACAGGATAACAAACAAACTGACAACAGTAATGAATAGTTTATTTGTATTTTTAGAAAGAAAAATGTTTGTCAAATGTATACAACTTCATTTGATTCTATGTGTGTGTGCATGTTTCTGTGTGTGTGTGTGATGTGGTTTTGTTTCAAATGATACCTGCTTCTGTAATCAATTTCAGATTTCTAAAGTAAAATTTATACATCATATGTGTACCATAATTTTATGTGTTAATTAATCATAGTTTTCATGATGGATATCTATCGGGAATAGTTTTGTAGTTGATAGTGTTTTAGTTTTGACCAGAACTTTGTGTGTTTATATGCTTTAGATTTCGTTTGGATGATTATTGACACATTCATTTATGTGATAGATCGAATGACAACTTCAGATTTGATAACGAATATTACTACTGACGCTTGTCATCCCTAGTGGAGGAGCATAGGCCGCCCACCAGCATTCTCCATCCCATTACATCCTGGGCTATCCTTTCCAGTACCTTCCAGTTGTTACTCATCCTTTCCACGTCCGCTTCCAATTCTCGACACTGTGTTCTTTGGTCTTCTTCTCTGTTTCCCTTCAGGATTTCAAGTTAGCGCATGCCTCATGACGCAGTTTGATGATTTTCAAAATGTATGTCCTATCCACTTCTAGCTTCCTTTCCTAACTTCCTCTTCAGCTGAAAGCTGGTTTGTTCTCTTCCAAAGTAGGCTGTTGCTCACGGTATTCGGTCAACGGAAATTGAGTATCGTACGTGGACAATTGCTTGTAAATACCTGTACTTTTTATGGTGGTTGTAGTAGTTCTCCAAGTTTCATTTCCGTACAGTAGAACTGTCTTGACGTTCGTATTGAAGATTCTCACTTTGTTGTTGGTTGACAGTTGTTTTGAATTACATATGTTCTTCAACTGTGGGAATGCTGTCTATGCTTTGCCAATCCTTGCCTTTACATCTACATCATATCCTCCTTGTTTATCAGTGATCCTGTTCAGGTACGTGAAAGAATAAACACCTTCGAGAGTTCCTCCATCAGGTGTGATTTGGTTGGTGTTCTTTATGTTGTTTGAGAATCTTGGTGCATGATGAGGTTTACTGATGAAGAGGCTTCTGTCATACTAGTTGTCTTCATCTACATTTGTTGATGTGTTGATGAGGTTTCATAAGGTTCTCCTATCCACACTGTCAAATGCTTTCTCATAATTAAGGAAGTTGATGTTTAGTGACGAGTTTCTCTCAACTGATTGTTCAACGATGGTCCGTAGTGCTACGATTTGGTTTGTGGACAATTGTTCATTACAGAATTCAAGCTGTTGATCTCTTTATGATGATGCTTCTTGAGACCCAGCACCTAACGCGTTGACGTTAGTACTTTTTTGACTGCTTTGCACTTGTTCTCCATAGTAGTTTCTTCTTCTGTAAGTAGATCTCGTAAGGCTTAGAAACTAATGTTGAAAGTTATCATGAATTCGTTGAGTTTGCCAGTATGTCATAGAAATTCTGTATTTAAGATTTGTACTGCTGCTTTTCCAGTTGTTCAGTGCTTCTCTAGCTTCAGTTTCTTCTTGACAACCACCAGGTGATGATGTGAAACTATGTTATCTCCTCTCATGTTTCTCACACCTCCCAGTGACCTTCTGAATTTTTTAGTGATGGAAATACGATCGATATGAGTCTCTGTAGTGTAGTCCATTGAGACCCTATTAGCTATATGTATGCGTTTGTTTGGGAATATAGTTCCGACTATAACCATTTTGTTGAATGCACATAGAATTGCTAATATCTCATCATACTCGTCACTTTTTTCCACTTCATGCCGTCCCATGATATCTCCATATTTATTGATGTCCATTCCGACTTTGTTGTTCAGATCTCCTTTTAGGATATCATGTAATTTCTTGTTCACTTCACTATGATCGATGAAAGCCTCGTGAAACTGATCTTTGTCGTCACCATCGCTATCACCGGTTGGCGCATAACACTGAATAACATTCATTGTGATTCCCTCCCTCTTTGTTTTCAGGGATGCCTTGATGATTCTGGGTCTATGAGATTCATTTGTAGTGTGGAGCAGTTACCGACCAATGAAATTAGAAGATGGTCGCACAATATCTAGAGCTGAATGAAATAAAACGTGTAAGCCATTGGACGCACGCTGAGAAATCTTCAAGTCAAGCACTCGCTATGAGGCACAGAGATCTTGCGTTCTAATACGCTTATGATAAACACCAATTAGTACTAATCAGTGTGAAATGTTCAAATTCATTCTTGAAATCTAAATATTGTTAGTACCTTTCTTATCTTCGTTTCATGACATATTAACCATGAAATTTGTCACATTAAGCAATAGTCAACGTCTTTTAGATAATTTAATTTGATGATGATACACCAGTTGTCTGTAGAACAATGCTAGTTAAATTAACTTGGATTTCGGATTGACATGAAAGAGTCGAAAATGATTTCGATGATCAATTATTAACATTTGACAGAAACTTCAATTTCCATATGTGTTTAGTACAGAATAAGTAGTCCATCTAACATATTCTACAGTTTATCAAGACAAACTGAACCACCTTGTATCCAATAAATTATAATCTTGAATAAAAGCTTGTGCCTTCTTTAGTATAAATTGCTTATGCTTAACTATGATTTTTGGAAAGTAAATTTTGTCCTAGTTGGGACTTTTCAGGTAGTTGTACCTGTATTCTAATGTTAATACACAGAATGAAATTTGAACTTAATACCTTTTGCTTCAAGTACCAATGTCCGGCGCTTTGTCCGGATTCCAAATCAATGGTGCCTATGGGCTCCAGTATCCTGAGGGAACAAATGGCGTATGAACCAATTGTTGGTCACCGGCTCCCATGGGACTGCATCTCCTGACGTTGCTCCACTGCCTTCTGGATCAGACCTTCACGTCGAAGGCTCGGAGCGTGGCTTCCTAAGAAAACCACCTGATTCGGTTTGGGGACCCAAGCAGTAGTATCACAGCCCTCACACATATCGAATGAGATTTGTGTGGCGCATATGTATTTGGTTCCTCCTTGTACCAATATCTATGTGTTAAAATAAATAAATAAATTCGTTATCCGCTAAGATACTGAGTCCATAAACTTACAAACTTGTATGTTTTTATATCATTATTAGTAAGAGTTTGTATTATCTCATTGTTAATATTCAGAACTGAATTTCTATCAGTCTATATTAACATATGTACATCCGGTGACGATTAGATTCATAAAGCAATTCTAAAGAACTTATGACGTTATGGTTATGTTATGGAAACCAAACATATACTGAAAAAAGACTGTTAAAACGTTTCTTCTAAATATCAATAACTGAACTATTCACTGGGTTACAAATAATAATGTCAATGTGTATGAATTTTATCACGTAATTTAATCGGTTAACTAATTGCAAGTTAATTGAACTGAACACGTCTGTGTTTGTTTTATTAACTAATCAATCATTGTCAGTTGGCTTTAATCATTTAGAATATTTGATTAATAACCAAATTATACAAAACTTATAAAAGTGAGCTAACAAATAGTATCTTTTTACATCATAATGGATAACTTCTATTTGACAGCTTTTAATTGTGATACATTCTATTCATAATGCAATAGAATGTATTTTTATACATAGTACAACAACGTGATATTCAATGGTTAGGATTGCTCAATTTTTCTTAAATATAATCAAGTATTCTTCTTTTTATATTTTTATCATAACAATAGAACCAATATTATCACTTGCAAATCAAAGTATTATCATTTAATTCAGTGGATTGTGAAGAATAATTTATGAAAATATAAATTTTCATCACAAAATGATGTCAGCTTATGAACGATTAAAAACTAGGGAATAATTAAAAACTATTTCAGTATGGGGTTGTGGAGATTGTTAAGCTTAGATTAATATCATGAATGAATCACCATTGATAACCTGGGAGCAATGAATGGCCGTTTCGTCCTAGTATGGGTCTTCTTATTAGTGCGTATCCATGATCCTGTACACAAAATTCGAATCCAGGACCTTTCATTATCATCACAAATATATAAATAAATAAATACCGAGGACCTTCGGACTCGCGCACAAACGCTTAATTTCTTGACTACTAAGCCGGCACCCAACGGTGTTAATGTCTAATTTCAACCAATCCACTATTTCATTCATTTATTTACGTTAAAAATACTTACCATATTGTTGACCAACTTTAAGGTAAATTATCCGGGTCTTAAACAGATTTTATCAGTAAAGTATAGTGCTATGAAAAGTGCAATGATCATCACCGTTAACGATGGATGCTGATCGTATTCTCATCCTAAATTCATTAAAGTCAGAAATGAGAAGCATTAAATTCTAATTCAGTCATGTAAAGTTAACATAATCAACATAATACAGTGTAGGTGTAGTGGCTTCGCTTCGTTAATCTATCACCTCGATAAGATGGCAATGAGAAATGGCAACTACAGTTTATTAGGGGATAGCGTATATCACAAGGCTATGAGCATATCAAACGAATTTGAAGCGAGCAATTAAATAGACAAATTTATAGTCAAATTGCATAAGGGTGCAGCAAGGCAAAGTAAGGACTAATAATAAGATTTGACTGATATTTAGCTGATCAACATTTGAGCTAGTCTGTCATGTGCTCTAGTGATCATAATGGAACAAAGAAATATGCCAATTGTTACTGTCCTGATAACATTGTCTACTAAATAAGTTAACAATAAAAGGGCTTAACCAAAATTAACCATGATCAAAATTGGTTGTATGATAGTTGCTATATGGGATTCGATTCCAATCCTCATGAGGATCGTGATTAGAAACACCTAAGAAGTCCTTAACCAAAACGAAAAATAAACATTTTCTTAGTTCTTATTTATTTTTCATAATTCTTTCACTAACAAAATGAACTAATATAAACTCATCTAAATATTATTAACCAAATAATTAACAAAGACCACAATAAATATTTTCAGAGCTCTAGTGATCAGTGACCAGTAGAGTTCAACCGAGTCAATTATGAAATGGTAACTCACTGATGAAAATGGTGGATGTTTCGTTCAATTTCGTGGATTAGTTGAGGTTGGACATTAACACCAGTGGATGCTGACTCAGTGGTCTACAAGTTAAGCACTCGCGCGCGCGACTTATATGTTCTGGGTTCTAATCCCGAGTGTTGGGATCGTGAAATAGTCCTGCAACAAGACGAAACGGCCGTTTAGTGCTTCCAGGTTTTCCATGATGACCTAGCTTCAACTGACTCATGATCTCAGCTATTGAAATTTTCAAAAATCACTTAACCTTGAAAATATTCTCATCACTGTAATATTCATACTAATCTGATAGTAAACTATTAACAACTAAACGTTCTATATAAAATAAAGTCAACGAACTAACTAATAACAATATTCTTTAAACAGAAATACGTTTATTACATAAGAAGGTTAGTAATGTTTGCTTCATATTAGAAATGTTTTTACTCAATTTTGTTTTTGTTTTAATTTATTTAATAACTGCTGATATTCACTATTTCAGTTTACAAAGTTCAATTTTATCTAGAAACTATCATTGTTTCTTTTGTAAACATTATTCTTTTCTTCTTCACTGTTTTTTAAAAAAAAGAAGAAGAAAAGAAACAAAAGAAAGTAAACGTTTACAAAACTCACATTGTTTATTTATTTACTTTTTTACAGTGTACAGTCACATTCTTCTAGAGTTTTCTGATTTACAAATATAAAATAATAAAAAGAAGAAGAAAAATAGAAGTGAGAAAGACTCGTTATTAATATGAAGTGAACAAACAGGAATGTAAGTGTTTTGTATTAACAAAAAAAAGAGAAAGGGCACTATGATTTAATTATTCATAAAAAAAATTTAAGAAAATAACTTGATATTATTTGTGGTGAAAGAGATGAATCAACCATATAAACACAACAATCAGTGTTATATTTCAATGGTTTAGATCATGAGTCAGTTGAAGCTAGACCATCATGGAAAATCTGGAAACACTGGATGGCCGTTTCGTCCAATCGTGGGACTCCTCAGCAGTGTGCGTCCACGACTTCGCCACCTGCGAGATTCGAACCCAGGACCCACTAGTTTCGCGTGCGAACACTTAGCCAATAGACCACTGATCCGGCATCCAACGGTGTTAATGTCTAACTTCACCTAATCCACGAGATTGGGCGACACATCTACCATTGTGTTCAGTGAGTTACTATCTCACAACAGACCTGGTTGAATTCCAGTGGTCACTACTTCTCACTAGAACTCCAGGATATACCTCTTGAACGCAGTCACTAGCGAGCATATGTTGATTAATATATGATGGGTTTTGTGAATATTATGGTAATTTTAATGGTTAATATCATGAGTCAGTTGAAGCTAGACCACCATGGAAAACCTAATGTTTTATTACTTTCAATAATTCTTTAGTTAATTTCATTCTACATTCAACAACGATATAGACGTATGTGCTTTTTAGTTTCTTAGACACTCTTTGCTTAGCTACTTTACTTACCTACTGAAAATATTACAGCCGAATAATCTTCCGGTTCTATATAGAGTCCTTTGAAGCAAGTAAGTTCATATCTTTACAAAGTAGTATTAATTGACAAAATCAAACTGTAGTAAGCATATGACTTAGGTCAAATGTTTTATAAACCATAAATTCAAGGTTATAAATGATTATACAACGTGATTTATTAGCTAGTTTACTGCAAGAAGTAGTTAGTTATAAACATTTCTATATAATCTGTACAATATTTTCTGATTATGTATAAATGTATTTAGAAAAAAAAACGAGACAAGATACTTTTTTTTCTTGTTACTACAGAAATATACCTTGAATGTGTGGTTTTGAGGTCATACTAATTTACCATAGATTCAGTAATTATAAGATAAATAAGAAAAGTATAAGGAGTTTTGTGGATATTATAATAATTTGTAATAGTTGAGATCATGAGTCATTTGTAGCAAAGGTCACCATGGAAAACCTGGAGGCACTGGACTGCCGTTTAATCCTGTTGTGGAATTCCTCAGCAGTGCGTATCCACGATTATGCGTCGCGAGATTCGAACCCAGGACCTATCAGTCTTGTTCGTGAACGCTTAACCTATAGACCTATAGGTATTTCCTGGAGTTCTAGTGAGGAACAGTGACCAGTGGAGTTCACCCAAGTCTGTTGTGAGATAGTAGCTCACTGAAGACAATGGTGGATGGGTCACTCAGTCCCATGGATTCGTTGATGTTAGACATTAACACCATTGCATGCCGACTCAGTGGTCTGGTGTTTGGGCGTTCGCTCGCGGGACTGGTAGGTCCTGGGTTTGAATCCCACGAGGCGGTATCGTGGATGCGCACTGCTGAGGAGTCTCACAACGAGATGAAACGGCCGTTTAGTGCTTTCAAGTTTACCATGGTGACCTAGCTGCAATTGACTCATGATCTCAACTATTAGATACTATAATATCCACAAAACCCTTTCTAATATATATTGATTGATCTAAAATAATTTCTGTAGAAAACTTATTATCTATTTTTTTGAATACATGATTCAGACTATAATTTTATATCAATATATTATGATATTTAAAAGTGATCGAATGTATATGATAACTATGAATCTCCATTTTGGGAAGACCCAGACTATTCCTCGAATAAAGCCCAAAGGGCACTGAGAATTCTGGGAAACATTTTATCTAGTCTGCGTTGGTTAGAAGTATCTTAGAAGCATCTAGAAAGTGATGAGTCACGTGTCACAATTCTGAATGGATGGTTATCTATCCTGCTGCCATGTTTAGTAGGGTTCGAGAACTTTCCATAAAACCAAGATCATTTGAAATGCTATAAATACCTTTAATTCACTGTTCATAAACTAAACTTGGAGTAAAGCGTCCCTTCCATACTACGCACCTTTTCTATCGTGTACAAGTTGTCGTGTAGAGTTAGTCCAGGGATATTAGAAGGGATTAGAAAACTGATTCAAGAGTTAACTAGTGGTTAACATTTGAATCTAAGACTAGTGTTTAGCTCTGTTTAGGACTTGTCAGACAAATATACCTGGATCTTGAAAGTATTTGTAAAGACAATAAAAAGTAATCAAGGGAGAAATAAAATAATAAAAGTGAATTGAACAATTTTAATATTCAAGTATATTGCTTGGTAAATCAGATTAACTACACAGTTAAGACACTGACAGATTACATAATATGTAGGATCCAAGTTGTATGGAAAAAAACTTTTATCGAAAATACAAATTTTAACAGTAATGATGAAATGATAAGGAAATCAATATCAGCAATAACTATTTGAGAAGACAAGTGCAGTTACGAAAAATATGGGCAGTAATTTCTGTGCCATAAACATTAAAACATAAAACAAATGATCAATACGATAATAATTTCTATCAAAAGGCTATGTTTTCATAGTGTAGGCAACAAACGACTAGACCATATTAAAGTGACTGCAACATAGTTTCGTTGATAGCATGTCTATTCCATAAACCATTATTATTGAAGAGAGGAAAGAAACATTTTTGATCGATAAGTCTGACCAGTTGTTTCGAAATAAGGAAATATATTTCAGCCCATTTGAGGTCAACTTATATCCGAGATCGTTAGAGGGACATGTGGGTATTAAAGAAAAGAAGTAAATGATGTTTGTCAATTATTCAGTTTCGTATTTAAATATATCTCGCTTCGGTAATTGGTTGTTTATAAGAGACCTGAATAATAGTACACGAGAAAAATATGAAATGAAAATGCTTGCCCAATCACCGTTATGTTTTTAGTTAACAGTCGATTTCATGAATCACTAAAACTCCTCTGTTGTTAGTTCGTGATTCATAAGGATCAAATCCCGGGATAGTAGATAACCTTTGTAAGGTTCACATTTCCCACCTTTAGCTAATTCGTTGCACAGCATGAATATCGAGAATTTGGTGAATGATATAAAACCAAATATGTAAGATAATTGTCCACTTTGTGTGTATGAGAAAGATGAAGAATAAATTCGAAATGTGAAGATGACATAAACGAGAAACTAAAATTTTTTTTAGATTAAAAATATTAGAAGGATATATTAACAACTAAATTACCATTAGAAGGGGTTTGTGGAGATTTTAGAAATTTCACAGATAGAAATCATGAGTCAATAGAAACTAGACCACCATGGAAAACCTGGAAGCACTGAATTATGTTTGATCCTTCTTTACTGACATCATGAGCTACTTTCGTTAATTATTATTACCCCTATTTACAAACTATTTCTAACAAACTTGTGAATACTTACTATATAGTTGCACATAGTTTAGCAAACCTAGATTTATTGTAGTCACATGATCATACTTAATGTACATTTCACTCAAATGATAATGGAAGCATTTCTGTGTAAACGACAAAGTTACTAGTAGGAATTTGATGAATTCCAAAACTGTTTATTTACTATCTGAAACATCTTGGTGAGGAATTAAAAATATAAAGGACTAAATAATTATTTCACTTTACTCGTATGTTCGTGGTAGTAAATTCTGAAACTTTGGTTGAAATGTAATAATACAAAATAATGCTACTTCAATTACTTCATGAAATAGTGCAGGAGAGTGTGAACTACTGAAGTATACTTAAGTTGAGTCGAACATAAATTGAGTTTGTGTAGCCAACGCCTAATTTATGGTTTAGGTGTTCGATTGGTTTTCCGTAAATCAATGTGGAGAAAACTGTTTGACGGTAAATATACTCTTCCTTTGTCCAAGAAACTGATACATCTTCTATTTTACAGGTATTTTACTCTGATGAAAGTCGACTGAAAATTCTTGTAGCTTTATGGAGATTTCATACAACAATAAACTTCCGAGTCTTTTGAACTACTTAGTTGTAAAAATATTCAATTGTTTAACTTCACAGAGACAAATTGAATAGTAATATTCAGAGCTTTAGAAGTACGAATGTGTGACCGAAATACTAATGTTCAAGAAACATACATCAGTGACTAAATGTACTTCTTTGATGTGCATTCTAATGAACAGACGTTTGAAATGATTAACGTTCACTTGTAAATCTCATAGATCAAACATCAGAAGCATTATTAAGATTGATTTAAAATGTAACAAAAAATGATTAAAAACTTAAATTTTTTTGATGACCTGAACACAAAACCATCCAGTTTCCCTCTACACATTCACCATCCACTGTCCATAATTAAAATTAGCTCATAGTTTTGTAGAAAATCAATGATGAAATCCATATTAACATTACTCATCAGTTGATTGTTAATACTGATGGCATGTTAAGTTTTTCCATATTGTCTTATAAGATTATCCTTCATGTTAACTGGTCTAAAACTATAGTATAATTCAATAATGTTCAGTTCTAGTCTTATATTTTTCTCAAATAATCACATAATTTATGAATCTAAATAATGATGAAATGCATTTACAATCAGTCATTTAACTTTCTGCCATTCTGGCTGTAGGTCTAAGAATGGTGAAATTCTCTTGACTTATCGATTGTGTGTCAAATACAGCAATGAAGATAACTAATATCGATTAGTGACGAAAGCAGAAAAATAACAAGATTTGTGTTTTCAGTTAAACAATGAAATAGAGTTCTGGTTAATTTTGGCATTGTCTTACGAATTTTTCTTTCTCATAACTAACAAAATACACATAATAATATTAGAACAAAAAGCCTATTTAGTTTTCTTTCTATCTGATCCATATAGCTTGAATATCAAGAGAAGTTAATTAATTAAATATAAAGTTATAAAAATATTCTACTAATGATGAAGAACAAGTGACTACAAGCGACAAATGTAAAAGTTTCATTTTCTCTAATTTTTTCGATATCTAAAATTTGATGAGTTAAATTTCTTAGAAATGGATTTTTATTTTAGTGTAAAAGTATGCAACAATTTCATCAAGAAGATGATGATCAAGTTGTTTAAATAATATGTACATATTCTTTCATGAGGTGGCAGGTGATAGTGATACTCAAGATGACAATAAAAGATCAGTTATTAAACAGTCTAATGCAGAGTATTGAAACTAATCAAATGCATCCATCTCAGCTACAAATCTTCTCGTTTGTTTAAAGGAGCAAATAGTTGATAAAAATTTGGTTAATATTTATGATTACTAAAATTCAATATAAGAAACTCAAACTGAAAAGCTTGTTATGTTACCGTTTAAAGAAAAGGTTATCATTCGATCTGTACTAAGAAGGACTTGACACACATGACATTGATCATCACACAGTGATCAATCAATTGTGACTACATCTCAGTCCTACAGGAGGTCAGTTTCGGCCTGTATAGCCCATTGGTAACATCTCTGACTGTGAAGCTGGGTTACATGGGATCGACTCTGTCAGGGAGCGCCAGTTCTCTCAAGTTTATAAGCACGTCTTGCTAACGAGTGACAAGCAGCACGAAACCCAGGTTCAGGGTTTCCTGTTGGTTACGTCCAACCACCATCTTATCTCAAAATAGTGCATATAATGTCAAGTCACCTAGACTAATGGTCTCATTGCAACTTGGTCGATGGCATTCGATCTGCACTAAGAAGGACTTAACACACATGACATTGATCACCACCCAGTGATCAATAATTCATGGTTCATGTCTATCTGTTAGTCATAAGTACCCTAGAATAATATACAATTCACTGTTTAATTATTTGTTCAAAGAAAAACTCATTCAATTATGTTATTATTGTTGTCACTGGTGAGCCTAATAGAAGCCTAACTTGAAATTTCCTTTAAGTCTCAAAGCAATATTTAGGATCTTCGTAAACAGGTATTATATATTGAATTAACCATAAAGTCTTCTCTCAAGTTTCTAAGACAAACTAATATATTGATAGTCATAATGCTTTGTTTTAATGATAAGAGATACTTAATGGGTAGATCAATTAAACATTGTGAATAGGTTACAATTTAAAGATCCACTTATATTTATATCATTTCTGCATTGTAGGTCTATTGAATACTGAATAAAACAGAATGTCTTTGGAATAATAACATTTAAACTACTGTTTAACGCTAAATTAAGAAATGTAAAAACTTAAGGTTTTTGTTATATCCTTATACCCTGCGAATGTATCACTTGATATAGTGACCAATTAGAACACCGACTTATTGAACGGACGAATGATGTATAAACCAGTACAAACAGCCTAGATTTAATTATGAGTACTTATTAGTCCCCCTAGATAGTACCTTCTCTCCTAACCATACCAGTTTAATCTAGAATGCCAATATCAGCTTCCGCTACATGAATCATGCATTTCAGACATATGCGGTTTATGTATAAGCAAATCAGATCGCATCATACTATAAAATAAAAAATAACAATTATACAAGATCAGGCCAAAAGTGGCTATGATTGTGAGATACTGTAACTAATACATTTGGAATAACTTGAGGATAGTAAATCGTATAATAGTGGTTACTAGGTCAAATGGAAGCTTATAATAAAAGGAATATAAATGTATACATATAACATAGTTACTTAACAGTTAAACAATAAGAATGTATATAATAATATCCCATAGATAGGTCCTAGCAGTTACCACTCATTATTCTTCATCCGCACTTAACAATTTTAAAATATGAAATTGTTTTTATAGTACTCATGAGTAACATGTTGTTGTATTATACCAAATAAAAATCAAGTAAATTTTAGAACATTACGTTTCTCTATACTTAGCTAAGTTTGCCTTCGGTAATTCCGTGTATATAATAGTTGTTTCAATATTACTTCCTTATTTATATGGATTATTAAACTTTTAATATTCGTTTGAACGAAATAGTTAACACTGATGTATTTATATAATTCAATCAGTTGATTTCTTTGTATGATAAGCAAACTTGAGCATATTCTAACGTGTACTAACAAGATGTAATTGTTAATATTGTAGGATTTGATGTATATTCAATAGCTTAGAATATAGTTATTCAGTGAAACAATCTAATATTTATTAATGTTATATAATATTAGTTAAGAATGAGAATCTATTGGAGTGGATAAAGTATACTCAATAGTCATAGGTTAATACATAGAATCATTGATACCAGTTTCAATGAATTTATTCATCTTAAATAGGTTTATTATTATCCTATGTTTTAGAAAACATAGATATCTATTGTAAAGTTATTATACATTCATTTTTTTAAATCGATGAGATCATGAGTCAATTGAAGCAAGACTACCATGGAAAACCTGGATACACTGAAAGACCGTATCGTCCTGCTCTGGGACTCCTCATCTATTAGAACGACTATAATATCCACCAAACCCCTTTTGATATTATTTCATTTTTTAAAATTTATTTTATTAACCTCAAATATAATTTACATTTTGGTGACTTGTATAAAATCATATTTATAGAGCATTTATTTTATATCCCAAACATGTGATATGTAAACAATGACATATATATGTTGTGTATATTACTGCTTTTGACCGTAAGTTTATTTGATTCTATGAAATCAACAATTTGATTTGATGAGGCTTATCATTTATTGATTCTGTGTAGAACAATTATTCAATGGTTAACATCAAATTATAAACTCATAATGTGATATGATTTCATTAGAAAAATATAATTGATATTTCACATATAGTAACCACTCATTTGATATGATTAATATCGATCACAATTGGTTTTATTTAGTAAGGTATTTAGTTAATTGGTGACCAGTGAGATTCAGCCGTGTCAGGTGTGATGCAGTTGTCCGCCGAAGACAATGAAATTTGGTCGCATAATATCGTGGACTGGTTGGTTATATATTAACATCATTGAATGACGGCTTAGTGGTTTAAAGGTTAGGCGTTTGTACGAGTCCTAGATGATGAATCATGGATTCACACTTCTGAAGAGTCTTATAACAGGGCGAAACGGCCATCCGCTACTCCCGGAATTTTAATGGTGGTCTAATATTGATCGGTTTGTGATCTCAATAAAAATAAGCTATGCTATGTAACATTTGTGAAGATAAATTTAGATTACTTTATGCTGTTGTAAAATTTTGTTTGCTGTTTTAGAAATATTTTTCACAGAATGTTGAACGTAAATAAAGTTTCATCTTTTGTTTCTAGTCAAATAATAAATTATCATTTATGAATGGAATATTGTATTTCTTTCAGAATCTTATCACTCTTCATATAATTTGATCGTTTTCAAATTGTTTTTAAATTATACGTTAACTGATTTAGACGTAATACAATTAATTTCAATATTTGAACTCATGAGTCAATCTAAGATAGACCACTATTAAATACCTGTAAGCACTGGATTGCCGTTTTGTCCTAGAGTGAGACTCCTCAGCAGTGTGCGTTCACGATCCCGCACTCGGAATTTGAACCCAGGACTTTCAGTTTTGCATGCAAATGCTCAATTTCTAGACCACTGAGTCAATATCCAACGGTGTTAATGTCTAACTTCAACCGATCCAATTAACTTCGAATTTTCGATTTCGACAACACTGAAAATAACATTTCCATTCTGTTTATGTTTTAGAGGTAACGTTCAACTTTAAATGAATTAACAGATCATAGTATTTCAATTGAAAGATAACAAATTGCCTCATCTTGACAAAATTTGTGACTGTGTTAACTTGAGCTCCAATTTATTAAGTCAAAATAAGCCTAATATAACTAAAAAAAGGTAATCATATATTGAAATTAACCATTGATGTCTTTTTCATTCGCTGATTAAGTTTGAATTTGCCAGTTTTTGATAAAAATAAGCATGACATAAGCAAAATAAAATGAAATCGAACTTGTTTTCGATTATTAATCTCATTCAACATAAAAATACTGGACTAAATTTCAATCAGTTACACGGTTAAACTCAATGATTTTCAGTGGAAAATTCCTTGGAATGCGGTCAGAGATAAGATCTTTTTTTCCTTATGTTGCATGAAATGAAGTTTTCTTGAAAAAACATCATGAGGTGATTTTTCTGGTGAACTAATGATACATAGATAAGATTTGAAGATCAGAATGCAGTTTACTACCAACCAATACCCATGTGACCTCATAAGTCATGATTTCATTAGTATATGATCATAAACATAAAGATAGATGGATCCCGATTTATTATTATGTTCATTGTCATTTTTACATAATGAACTATTTCAAACATGAATTCGATAGTGAATTCAATCGAATTATTCAAATCAACGATTAATCCGATTTACACACCTATACACCACCAATCGCAAAAACGGAAAGACTGTTATCAATGTTAAACGAAGAGTGTAATTTTCTATTGTAAACCCATACATGATCAAACTCAGTACATCAGATCTCATAGCCAGTAATATATAACTTAGTGAATTGGTTAATTGGTTCATAATCAACATCTTCAGACTATTCGCAATATCGTCTCACTATTATTCAAGACGACTAATTGAGTAATTATCTGATTTGATTTTTTTAAAATGACACAAGCGCATTACTTATAAATATAACTTAGAATTACAAACATTTCATGTAATGATTATCAACAAAGGGTGTACATGAAATGATCATGTACGTTTCATGATTTGTTTACTTAGTAATCTTTAATAGGATCGAATTAATCAGCTGCAATATCATGCAATATCATGCATAATAACCTAATCTCATTTGAAAAGCGATTAAATATTATTTACACATGTAGAAATTGTATACATTTGTTGATTAATTATAAAATATAAGTTAAGGTCACTTAGAAATACATGAGGTATCATGTTGAGAAATTTGAGAAATTTCTAGTAGTTGGACATAGAATATTATTATGGTTTAACAATATCGAATGTCCAAATCACAGTTCATTCATTTGTTTATTTATTCCTTGGCTTATTATTCCGACACATAGATTAATAGGTAATTAGACACTCTCATTGTAAATTATTACTACCAATTTCAACAAAATGTAAACAGTTGATTCATGTTCATAACTATTCTCACTGATTATCTGTATCTGTAATGCAATTCACTTGATGACAATAATAAATGTGTTACTGTGTGTTCTGATCAATTTCACATTTCACGTTCATTATGAACAAATTGATAATTCTGTTATAGAGATGACATGGGAAGTAGTGAATGATGACAATTGAACACATTATTGTATATTTTAATTAGGTCGATGAGTGACACTCTCGTAATTGACAGTTATCCAGATTGGATTGAACCAATAAATAATTGTGTTGATTAATATTGAGCATTGATTGTGGTTAACGCAATTACAGTTTACACATATATATGACGAGAATATCAGGTGATTTTAATGTTGATCCACATTCGCATTTTTATCATGTAGATGTTTGATGTTAGAAGTATGAGATTGTTTTTCACTTCACGGTTGCTCACACCACGCAGTGATACATCATCATCATCATCATCTTCTTCTCCTTCAGATATCTGGAATCAGAAGTGGTTTTTTGAATGGTCTTGATCATTTTGAACATGATCACATGTGATCATGAACAATTAATTGAAAACCACCATATACTTTATCTTGGTGATTAGTTCATGATGTTTTGACTTTGTGTATTTTACATCTTATATATATGTACGAGAATGTTTAGTGTATGTTTTGGTTGTTATAACTTTCAGTCGACCTTTTGAATATTATTCTACCTATGCTAGAATTTGAAATTTCTCCAACTGTCATTTTTATTTCGTTATCATATAGACAGAAGGTTATTTACTGAATTCGATTGTTCGCTTCCAACAGTCTTTTTTTCTGAATACTCTACGGGTATCAATAATTGTTTAATGCTCATTCATGAAGTAAAATAATTGTCGTTTTAGAAAATTACCTCTTGTTCTAGATATATTTCGCTGCGTGTTTCTGTTGAGGACGTTAAATCCCCAGAACTCACTTGGAAAAGGTCCTAATTTTGTAATTTTATTCTGAAAATTTGAATTTTATATTTTCGCTCCAGGGGACTCTTAGTTGGCCTACAGTTTACGTTTCACACTCGGAAATCCTTGACTGTCGTTGGTTGAATGATTTTCTTAGTACGCTATTTTATGGCTCTCCGAAGGGCGTTTCTATCATTGTATAAATATGCTTGATTTATGTGCTTAGTGACCTTCTATTTTCTGGGTGCTTGTAGAATACATTCTCTAAGCATCATCAAGATTTCTTGATCTAGTTATTAGGGTCGGGGATAACGGATTAGAATAGCCTATCGTGTCACTATATCTTTGACCGTCGTTCCGTTTACCGAGTCAGGTGAATTCGTAATAGCATTTAAGCATTCCAGTTTCCTGTACACAAATAACAAGTAAACCGATAGATGATCATTGTGTATGAAATCATATAGGTAGCAGAATGTGAGATCTCTAGTGGTGCATCTGTGACCGTTACCGTGGAGACGTCTCAAGAAATGAATATAAAATGATCAACAGTTTAATTGAGCAATATGTTGTCAATTTTGTAAAGCCTTTCCAATTCCTCTATAGGATGAAACGAATGGATTGTTTTAAACTTGAGAAATATTACACTATTTAATCAATTCTGAAAAATTTCAAGAGTTATTATTTAATATGATCGGTTACTACGCCACAACAAATGTGATATGATGTAAATAAATGATGTAAAAAAGATGTATGTTACCATTGGTTAGTTATGAATCAATATGAATATGCAAATCCCACATACTTTTTATTTATTAAATGTTATCAACTACATTTAAACAATTTTAAATAATAGAAAGTTACTTGTTACCAGTGTATCATAGATTTATATTTATTATTATGAAGTGTATGAAACAATAGTTAACTTATCCTTAACAATGAAGGAATCTTGGATTATTATTTCTTTTTTTAACAAAACTTATTATATCACCTGTTATTTAATTGATTCATTCATGGTTTGATAATTAGATAGAAAGAAACCAACAACAACAACAACAAAAAACGATTAAACTATCAAAATCATTCTATTTTACTTTTGTTCTCATGGAAAAAATTCCATTGTCAGTTAAAACGTATTTAATGTAAATGAAGAATTAGTTTTCATCACATTGATTTAGTTGCTATAGTGATCTTTTTAGTAGTAAATAAATTTGGATTAGGTACTTGTTTTTCAATGAAGATAATTAACATGAATATATAATTGGCAAGTAACTATGAGACTAGGTTTTATGGTTATATTTTAACACATGTTAACACATTCAGATAATTTAACATTGAACTTAGAGATATTGATAGGTGTGGTGTTTCATGAGGACTAATTGAAACATGATCGGTTAACTAAGTAATGTCTTGCTTTTGTAGTCATTCAAGCTATATTTCAAGAATGAGTAGTGATGAAAGTTGAATATACTTCATCTGCATATCGTCTGGCTTCATTCGCAACATGTACGTATTAATTACAAGCCTTTTTCCTATGTTACTGAGATTTTCCTATTTTTAATGGATGGCCTATGATGACTAGAAGTATTTGAATTATAGTACAAATTAAGAATCCCAGAAATAACGCAATTGGATCAAGAAGTACTTGATAAGCACGAACGAATGTTCTGTATTTGGAATTCAAAATCAATCATTCAACAAGTACAAAGGAATCATTAGTTCATTCAAACACCAAAATGGCCTCTGTATATTATTCAGGCTTTACATATTTGTAGCCTGGATTATAGAATGTCTGGAATATATTTCTCCTCAAATACTTTCGTATTCAACTTTTTATATCTGCAAGATTTGTTAACAGAATATATATGAAGTCAGATCGGACGAACATATCAATAATATCAACATCACCCGGTCGTTATACAGTCAACAGCGAGTACCAGAGACGCTTTACTAATCCTGTACTTGTGTATCTCACACTGCATTAGGCACTTTTCATGCTTCTTCAGACATCATGAATGAGACTTCTGTGTGTGAAGAATTATTTTCTTCATGACTAGAATAAAGCAACAGCTCTTCTGAAGCTAGTCTTTAATACCCAGATTGTGTTCAATAGGTTTCATTTATTACGGTCAGTTTAGCGTTGTATCTCTTCATTTATACTGCTACTTGAATGGTCATCCTGGTATCCCACATTGTTCAGACATGCGATCACCTATACAAATTGTTTTTGTGGCTGTTAGGAAATGCATTGACCTCGTGATTTTTTGAAGAATATCGGTTCTTCCTACGAGTTTTCATGACTTTTTTAAATGAAGACCATACAACTCCTAGGACAGACTTCTAATAGATTAATCTGTTCTCTCTTGTTAGCGTCTTTTAGAAACGCTATTTTTAACGGGGTGAAGTTCTTAACCTTAAGTCCATCTTTTCTCTTTTACACAGGGTTGGGTACGGGCAGTAACTAGAACACTTTAGGTGGAATTATATTGTTTGTTTCATTAATAATAAAGAAGTTGGTTTGTTATTATAACAATCATTTTTAATCTAGCATGGATTTTTAAAGTGAAGCAATATCATTAAGCAATCTGCCTAAATCAGTACAGTCTAACAGAATTTCTTTAAGGAAAACAACAAGAGTAGTTTATTAAAATTCCTAATTATTCATATACTGATATTCTTCAAATAATACCTACCCTTCAAAAACACTGTACCACACTACATCATTCATTTGTCGTTTATCTGGAACATTGTAGTAGTGTTATAATGTCTAAGCATACAAGGATTTTTGGAGGTCCACTACCTGATATTGGTTTGTAGCTTCGAATTCCTATTACAAATAATGTGTATGAGTGAGATATAAACCACGCGTACATTCAGTTAAAAAATATCACCTCCGTAAACTTCTAACCATGGTGGTCTTATACGAATAAATTTGATAGTTACGTATAACCACTCGGAAATAATAACATTGTTTAGCTTTGTTAACTGTGATAAAAGTGTAATCAACTGTTTTGTGTTTGAAGTTGAAGGATTCTATTATTCTTAATGTTTTAGATAATTCACCCTAGCAGCTTTGTTCGTAATGATAAGTAAATAAACACTTTTTTGTTAAACATGCCCTAATGTAATTTTTATCATATTTTCGAAGAATCGTACTGACTATTGATAATCAGTAGTAATAATATTTTGTTAACAAAAATGTATCACTGGATTTCTAATTTTAACCAGAACGAGTAGACATCCTGACTGAAGTCATTCATGTCATTCAAATATTTCAGGTATTTAAACACATTTTATTGATTTCACAATTATGTCTTATTCATCTCAACAAAATCCACAATATGTTAGTATTTTTGAGAGAATTTCACTATGACAATCAATTTACTTCTAACACAAAACAAATATGGATTTGTGTATTTTCATTGCAAGAAGATAATGAATACAAAAATACACATTCGTGTTTACATGGAACTGAATAATGTTGTGAAAATATAACCCGTTAATGAAGATGATTTTGTGGATGTCATGTATACACATTTCAGGTAACATTGAGAACGTTTGGGCAATAGTTAACTGGTTCGCCTCGGTATGGTATTCCAAAGTAATTCACATTCACCATTTCACCGGGAATGGAACCCTGAGCCTTCAGATTACATGATGGTCGATCAATCATTAGATCAATGATCTCGAGCCCAATTGCACTTATTTCAAACATAAATCATTTCACAATGTTGGGCGGTAGTCGTCCAATCCCATTGTTAACAATTGATACTGTCTCGACAAAGCTGACCTTTATCGATTACTACTTCTCATTAAGATGTCAACAAGGTATCTCGAAGTAAGACTATGGTTAAACGGATACCGAAAATTACATCGGATTATATTGATGAAGTTTGATTGATAATATCAGTGTACACAATTGATGGTTCAGTTAACGTGCATTTCACCTGAAAGAATGAATTTAATGAGATAATATCAATTAGAAGGTTAGTTGTCCTGTTCACATTCTCCATCCCAGACAATTAACCATATCGTATGAGTGTCATTCAGTGTGATTATCTGAACAATCATCATACTATCGAATTGTTTGACTTTGTGAAACACAACCATATATTGGAATAGATAAGTCTACTGATACGAATCTCGAAGGAATAAAGCTGATTGACAATAGAGATCAATTTATTTACAATTAGAAACACTCACTTCATTCATCGTCAAATGTACAGAAATCGGAATCGAATCTACACGCTTATCAGTTTACGCAATAGAAAGGTGGGGTTATGAGTCATAATTTAATGTCAAATAGAAAGTAAATAAAGATTATGTGAATGTAGAGGTTTCATAAATTTCATGATGTTGCGACGATTCCAAACATCATAATTAAAATTGACTTATAGGTACACTGATGAGAAAACTGATATATATTTAGTCAGTTAATAATTTATTTTTAAAGAAGTTAATGAGGTTAAAAAAATGAAAGTAGAGCACAAACAACGACTTCACGTGAAAATATTCTCTGTTGAAATAAATAGTAATTGAACAAAGAAACCTGTTATATTTTAACATAATAGAATGTCCAATTATTAGTTCATTCATTCATTTGTTTATTTGTTCATAGGTATTTCATTCCGACACATAGATTAATAGGTAATTAGACACTCTCATTGTAAATTATTACTACCAATTTCAACAAAATGTAAACAGTTGATTCATGTTCATAACTATTCTCACTGATGATCTGTATTTGTAATGCAATTCACTTGATGACAATAATAAATGTGTTACTGTGTGTTCTGATCAATTTCACATTTCACGTTCATTATGAACGAATTGATAATTCTGTTATAGAGATGACATGGGAAGTAGTGAATGTTGACAATTGAACAAAATATTGTATATTTTAATTAGGTCGATGAATGACACTCTCGTAATTGACAGTTATCCAGATTGGATTGAACCAATAAATAATTGTGTTGATTAATATTAAGCATTGATTGTGGTTAACGCAATTACAGTTTACACATATATATGACGAGAATATCAGGTGATTTTAATGTTGATCCACATTCGCATTTTTATTATTTAGAAGTTTGATGTTAGAAGTATGAGAGTGTTTTTCACTTCACGGTTGTCCACACCACACAGACATACTTCTTCTTCTTCTTCTCCTTCAGATATCTGCAATCAGAAGTGATTTTTTCAATGATCATAATCATTTTGAACGTGATCACATGTGATCATGAACAGTTAATTGAAGACCACCACATACATTATCTTGGTGATTAGTTCTTGATGTGTTGACTTTGTGTATTTTACATCTTACATTTATGTACGAGAATGTTTAGTGTATGTTTTGGTTGTTATTGTTTTTATTCGTCATATTCTAACAACTTTCTGACACTGTGGTAAACCTGGATCTACATTTATGTTTTTTGTTTGATGGAAATTGATGCTACACACCAGTTTTCTGTTTTGTTTTTCAAAGCATTATCTCAGGTTGTTTATTAAATTAATGTGCGATTTAACGTTAATTGAAGTGATAGAAATCGGGCGTAGTTCCAAACGTATGTGAGTTGCTCACAACAACTGAAAACTTTATTGTAATTTCAAGGTGTATGACTAGATACATGAGTCTCAGTAAAAATGTTAATAGTGAGTAAGCATTTAAATCAATATACCTAACAGAATCGTTTTAAGTTTATGTCTATTTCTAAGGTTATAATGGGAAGAGATGATAACAAGTTTTTGACTTATATTTTCTTTTAATAGACGCGAATGAAATTTAGTGGTCAGAAGTTTCATTGTATCCTCGACTACATTTTGTTGGGTTACTTTCCATGGTTCGAGTTACATTTCTGTTCTTCGTCATTAACGGCTACTTATGTAAAATGTCAACTTAAGGATTGGAAAAATTGCCAGCTCTATGCATTTTTCTCAGTCTTTTTAACTGTCTATGAATATTTTTTTTAAAACCAGTGTGATTTATTTCAAGAACTAATAATTGATTGATTAATTGTATAATTTTGACAATTATAAAGTTTAAATTAAATGGATAAAATAGCGACTAAGATCAACTGAATAGTCAATAGAAACTAAGTTTCAGTATCCAGCGATCTTCTAGTTTGAAACTGACAAACTGATTCACGTGCACGGATATCATGCACGATCCTAACTATTTTTGTGGGTGGTCACAATACTCACAAACACATACTCATTTGTTCGACATATAATCAATCGTTTACTACATCTTGGCTTTATTTGTCAATGCGACTTAGCAACTCAGTACTCGTTAGAAGTTACATAATTTCCTGGTAAATTATAAGAACTATACATTTTATACTTCATTTGTAAATTTCCATCATTAATCCTACACATTTTGTATTATTTTTCTAATTCACAATTCCTTTTTATTTCCTATTCTGTTCTCATCAAGTTGGTCTTCTTAACCTTCTGTTGCCAGGTTTTCCACTTCTGTTTGATGTTACATACTACTTATGTCGACAGATATAAGTATCATACACCACACAAACATTATTTTCTGCTCTTGTAAATAATAATACATATTATAATGAGATTTTGTTTGACATTTTATTAAATCAGTATACCTTCATATTGCATTACATATTGAAAAACATTGACGGGATGAAGCACAATGATAATTTCTAATGGGGAAAAAGACAGTTTTACCGAATGATATTGTAAGACATCCACAGTGTAATGAAATTATAGTGCATATTATTGAAATACATGTCAAATAACAACTTGACTATACACTATTTTGTTCAATTATTTGATTCGAAAATACAAAACTTAAGCTAGACAACACAGCAATATATGAACAACAGAGATCAGTGATAGTGATTACCTACATTGTTTGTAAAACTTCAATTGTCACTCGAACTTTCAGATTGAAAACAAATTAACATTGAATTAGTATTTTATGTGACAGGGAAGATAATAATCAACAGATGTTTTCAGACATATTTACTAGTCAGAACTGATCAAATGTTTTACCTATAGAAAATTTCACAGACATAGTTCCCGTAAATTCTGTCTAGTTCAATACAAACTAGGGTTGATTGAAAAGCTATTTAGTAGGATCAATCATTATTTTACCATTCAAAGGCGAGTTTAATAGCTTTGAATTCAAAAGAATCAAAGTTATAATTCAGACATTTTCATCCATTTATAATAGGTGTGTCAACATCCATTTCTGTTTTTGATGATCATATAATGAGGACAGATCGTAATATTGGTCTATGAACAGCTTTCTTAGTGTTATGCTGTTTGGGCCTAAAAGTGGTCTCTGAAGTTCTGGCCAAACTGGAATTCAAATTTTCTTTTTGTACCAAAAGACGGTTTGTGTTTACATTCCAGATAATACTTAGTTTAATTTTTAACATAAACGTTGGAGTAATCTTTTCCCTTACTATCTTTATTGTTTTTCTATTTATATTCGTATAAGTTAATGTGATGATGTGTGGTAGGGTCTAACAAAAAAAGAAAAGCTTTAGCTACTAGCCACTTAAAAATACTTTTTTAAATTATTTTGATATTATTATCGATTAGATGGCTGTTGAAGATATCATATACTGCTATTACTGATTTGATTTGTAGGTTCTACAGAATTACTTGGATATCTTTTTGCATAGCTTATATGTTATTTGGCACGCGTCAGGAAGACTCTACAATATAAATTGTATTTCAACCTATGCATCCTAGTCTGTAGACAAAATTCTGGCCTGAAAGAGTGGTGATTTTAACGTTTGTTTAAATTAAACTATTTTGAAGTATTCATATTTTCATGGAAATCTTTACGACTTGAGGTTTGATTGCAATTCTTCTGTTGTGCAAAATAAGATATGATAGAACTGAAGTACGTTTTCGTTCAACAGCTCGTTGCAACGATTGCACAATTATGTAAAGTCAAAATATATTGACATTTGGAATCAAACCATATGAACTTTCAAAATCCTATCAGTTATACATCGAAAATCAAGTTCTTAAGAATGGTTGCTAAGTTAGAAGACGATCTGATGTAGTTTATTTTATGTCTCTATTGTCAAATAAAATTCCCTTCTTCCAATAATTTTCAAATTCAAATCAAGAAAATTATCAGTTTTGTGTAAATTCTTTAATAGTAAAATATTCACTTAATTCATTTGCATTGTTTTACTTCAAAATAATATAAATCAAAATAGAATCGTAACGAACGTGAACACAACGAGGGATAACCAAATGCATTTGAACACAAGATTACAGAATCTGAAAACCATACAGTAATACTTCATTTGTAAAATATTCATCAATAAACTCAGACTTTGCTGATCGTTCGTTTCCACAATAATCATTTTCTGTTCTCGTTATCTTTTCTTCGATCTTATTAACCTTCTATCGCTACGTATTTCACTTTCGATTGGTGATACATACTACATATATCAGTCGATATCAATAGCAAACACCACAGAATTGCTTTCAATAAAAAATTAAGCGATACAAAACAGTCAGTCAGTCAGTCAGCTACAACGTAGGACCAGGCACATATGTGCATCGGTCCAGGTTGCCATACCTCATTAGCACAGCAAGATGAACACCGGATTCATAGGAGTGGTTAGGTTAAAGGTGGTAATATATAGAAGAAAGATTGCATATAAGGATATAGTATAGGAAGAAAGGATTAGTTAGTAGAAAGAAAGATATGAAGTGATTTTAATCTCCTAGTTTAAGGGAAAACAGAGAGTGTATACACCGACGCCATTGTGATCGATTCTCAGCCATGTCATTAAGAGTCTCCAACCATTGGTTACGAAAGTCACGCGGACTCCAACCAAGTAGTCTGCATCTCCCAACATGGCTCGGACTAGAAGTTAGTGACTTCAAGCACGATATGAAACAATTTTAATATCGATATTATTCTTATTTAATTACGAGAATAGAATATGAATAGTAAATATTTGAAAATCATGTAGAATCGTTTATTTTTATAAATAAGGTTTTCTGCTTACAGCCTAAAAGAATATTAATATCAATGCATGTATGTAAGACATACTTTCTGTTATATCCGGATGAGAAATTACTTATAGATTAATATTATGCAGATATTCGTATCGTATCACTATTAATTACTGTATTATGTTTATATTCGTATTCCTTTCATCATAAGCTCTTATTTAGCCTATTGATTGTTGACATACAATTTACTATTCTTCAGATATTCTCAATATATTAGTCACAGTTTCTTACAATCACAGCCACTTTGGCTTGAACTTGTACAAATGTTATCTTCTATGTTATTGTGATTTGGTCTGGTTTGTTTGTATATAAATCCAGTACGACTGAGATATATTATTCGTATTGTAGAGGCTGAAATTGGCGTTCTGGACTTAACATGAAGGTCTAGACGACAAAAGGACAAATAGGAAGTCTAGGCTGCTCGTACAGGTGTATGCATCGTTAGTTTGGTTGTATTAGTCAGTGTATTTGAATGGGCAATCGTATTTCACAATAATCGTATAGTTAAGGACATAACACTTTTAATAGCATTAAAGACGAAATTTATGAGAAAGGCCGATTACTAAGCTCAGCTGAAACAATAGTACCAGTAAGTAATCACCTAAGTGTTTCGTAAGTTTCTGGAGTTTTTTCTTGCGGACTGATATCAATTCATGTAACCAATGTAACTGAACCTTCATAAGTCCATTGTTTTACTGTAGAATTTATGGGTAGTGTGAAAAACTTGTCCTACATCTGATTAACTCCATAATTTTTTACAATAATTAAAATATCATTGTTTCACTCTGTATTGTCTTCCATTATCATTCATGCTATTTGTATAAATTTCTTTCAGCTATATAATGTTATAATGAGACACCAAATGTGCAGACACACAAGGATTACTGTGAACAAAGACTTTAAATTAAAAAAAATAGAACGGATAAATTATAGAGAAAATCCTTCTTAATCAGATAATTCTTTTGAATGAGATTTTCATGTGAACTATAATCACTGAACGTGTTGTAATAAAATAGAACTATGTCTTATTTAGAAGAAAAGATTATAACCTCTCAACGATTAATCTTGATTCATTAGCAATCAAATCTCATTTTGGAAATCAGTCAAACTATGTGTCAGCAGATCATAATCTTAGTCTAATTGTAGCGATATCATAAGCTTTATCTTCAGCACATATGTTATATTGATCAACGTTGAATGTCTTAGTTGAATTAATATTGATTAGTTGGATAAAAATATATTGTTCCGAACAAATAAGCCTCGACAACTAATTCGAAATATTATGATCATCAGTCGATCAATGTCAGACAACCATTAAAAACCTGGAAGCACTGAACGGCCATTTCTTCTGAGTGTGGGACTCCACAGCATTACTCACCCACCATTTCACACGCGGGATTCGAACCCCGGAGCTTCGGTGTCGCACGCAGCCCCGAACTGATAATCGAAATTTATGAAATAGTGATATTTTATCAATACCTTATATAAATGCAAAAAAAACAGTAAAATATATATACAATAAGTTCATATTCCATCAGTCGTGAGAATATTATCTGATTATTATAATTGACATATTTTACGATAAAATATCAAATACTTCAAATATGTATTATGACTCATAAATGAGTAGCATAATCCAAGTCACAAGATAATCACACGTATTAAAATTTATTTTATTTTATGAAACAAGTAAGTCACTAAACTAAACACTATGGTTATGTGCTATTTTGTAGTAATTGAAAAACTTTCTATACTTTTAATGAATTATGTTGTGACTCCCAGGTTCAATGAGATAAATCATTCAATAAAATGACAATAATTCTGATAATTGATAATAATGTTGATATGATCTTGAGAAACGTTCAATGGGGACTTCATAAGCGACATAATCAGTTTGGTATTAACAATCTGAAATTTTACTGAATAATAAATGAGTTTCTAATAAAACTATGATACTATTTAGTTTCTTAGACTTATACCTATATAGCATGTGCCCCTTGTCTTCTACGCATGTATATATATATATATATAATATACACTAAAAAGTGAATTGATTCACTTTGACAAATCAACAGTAAACTCCTAACCAATTATGACCAAGTACTCGTTGGTTTTTGAATTGGAGGAATATTGCCAGTGTTCTACTTCGCTGTGGAGTTCAATTATGTTAAGTGTTCGATATTTATTCTTTAATTTTCACTAGATGACGTAATACCTTTTCATAACGAGGTTTATTTTGGAAACGCTAACAATTTTGTTTCAATATTGTAGTTTGAGCATTAAATAGATTCTATGAAACTGGAACTTTGTTGGTTCGACTTCTGATGAGTTCATCGGTGACATAAAGTGTCATATTGTGAAAGTCAAAAGTTTCCCATTAATTTATGATTTTCAGTGGATGGACGACTGATAAAAAATAACCCCAGAAACCAACTATAGGAAACTGTTATCTAACCATAAACATATCATACTTATTAATATTTCCTTAAAACACTGAGAAATTGTTTTAATCAAATGTTACTTTCAAAGTTAATCATACTGTATATGAGTGAGTGCACATATCGATTTATGCATCAATTTATGAACAGTAACTAGTTAGTAGAATAGTAGAAAAAAGACAATGAAGATCATTGCTTTCCGATGTTTCTAATAAAAACAATATAGTTTGAAGTAGTTTTGGAAAATAATCATTATTGTCTATACGACGAAACGGCCGTCCTATGCTTCCAGGTTTTCAATGGTGGTCTAGCTTCAACTGACTCATGATTTCAATCTGTGAAAATTTCTAAAATCTCCACAAACCCCTTCTGATAAGACTTAAAGACGAACATGTATAACCTTCTAACTTTACCAATGATGTATGTTTTTTTTAGTAATTAAGGTATAAACAACTTGAAATCCAGTATTTTTCAATCGATATCACCTATTAATTCAACCGTAAGTCAATATGCATACCAGAGCATACTGTTTTATGTAAATCAATAACTATGGATTTATAACCGTAAAGGCAGAAAAAGTTACTGAAGACAATAGTTCGCTCAAACGGTTGTTTTACAACATTGAAAATTAATATTCTTTTTTATTGATGTGAGTAACATTCACTTCTTAAATGTTCTCGGTACAACATACCTGCTATCTTTTACAGTCCCCCGTTTCGCCATTTTCTTCACTTTAATATTTACTTTTATTACCCAATTTTTTTGTCCATACAATGGGCTACTTTAAAGTGGAAGATAACTATAATCACAGATTGTCTTTATGTGAAGAACCAATAAAAATCAAAGAGTAATGAGTAGTTACTTGATGCTAGTTTCGGATATCACGATAAAAATATTCCTCTATGGATTGACTTAGTAGCAGCATATAAATGTATATCGCAGTGAACATGATATTACCTAAGTGCTTAATAGGATAGGTACACTATTGAAAGTGTAACAGGAAGTTAGAACTATGCATCAACTATATCGCGACAGATAAGACTTTAATAAAGGGGGTGGGCGAAAAGCTTTAGTGCTGTATAAGATAGTGAGATAAAGAACGTCTACTATTTAGTCGCATGTAGTTTGTTTAAAAACATGGGTTATTGTTAAAATTGCTAAACTTCACTCTTTGTAAGCTATGTGACAAAACTTGGCATACATTTTATGACTGTCCTTTTATAATCTATCATTAAGAGAGGAAAAAGGCAGCTTTAGTAGAAATGCAAGCTATCCTAAAGAAACGTCTTACTTTCAACACACCATCGGTAAGCCGAAAGTAATCGATTGTTTCAGGATCTTGGTCAATAGCTAAAGGTTTTATAGTTACCACCCATTAATACATTGCTGAAATTCTTGTCCCCAGATTTTCAGGCATATTCACTGTAGTATTTAAAATACTGTCTATATGGACAATAAGTAAACTGAAATTAATATGAATGTTTGAAACTTATTATCAAACAAAGTCCAATACATCCCATAATCAGTAACATCGTTTTGCACTATAAAGTTCAGATTGATCAACATTTCATGATTTGTTAGAATTTTTTGTTATGTTTTGAGTAGTTACTCACAATAGTAAATAAAATCAAGTTATAAAATGTGGTTTGCTGTATTTCAACTGATAAGATCAATGATAATTTAATTTCTAAAGAACGTGATTGTAGTTTATACTAAATTAGATGTAGTATAGTTATGATGAATTAGAAATGAATCATAATAACTCTATTATTTAGTTTACTTGCTATGAACAATTTTACCGAATTGACTTTGTTCAGAAACATTTTGTGATGTCCATTAATATTATCAGACTGTATGAAACTGAATAACATGAAGTGGCATTTAATTCTGTAACCTGATAATTTAAATTTGAAAAGTATAATTATTAAATTAGTTCATTAGTTGAAATCATGAGTCAATTGAAGCTAGACCACCACAGAAAACCTGGAAGCACTGGACGGCTGTTCTGTTCTAGTATGGGACTCCTTGGCAGCGCGTATCCGTGATCCTACATCGCGAGATTCGAACACAGGACCCATCGGTCTTACGCGCGAACACCCAATCTCTAGACCACTGAACTGGCCGGAGTTCAACGATGGATGCGCTCTGCTGAGGAGTCCCATACTAAAACAAAACGGCCGTCCAGTGCTTCCAGGTTTTCCATGGTGGTCTAGCCTCAATTGACTCATGATTTCAACTATTTAAATTACTAAAATCTCCACAAAATCCCTTCTGATAACACTAGATTATGTAATAAAATCCCCATTTAAATTTATTATATCTGAATTATTTTGTTCTATACGAAGTATTTGTGTGGAATTCTATGAATCTTATGTATTTGATTTTAATGACTTAACGTATATCAGGTAGTTTCAGATTTATACTTTAACAATTTTATAAAATAATCTATTTCATAATTCATTTGAAGACTTTTGTCAACCCTCTAAGAAATTCGCTTCCATATCAAAGTTAGGTTATTTAGGTATGATTCAATAATATTCTATTCCATTGAGTACATTCAAGTGAATTGCAATAATTTGAAATTTCATTATAGGCAGAGTTAGATAGTGGTTTATAATGCTTGTGACTTCAAAAAATATTGAGGCAATACGTACAGGTTGCACATATGCCAATAAGAGACTGATTAGTTACGGTCTCAACCATCAATGGGAAGATTCAAACAATCAATACAAAAATGAATAAAAACTTCACCTCGTTACTTAAGATAGTAGCTGTTAGAAAGCACTAGCTAAGTAGATAATGAGATGGCGTTTAAAGTGAACGGTACTGGTTCGAGTCCCCGGAGTGAACATCAGCTGTGTAGTTCGAGCAAATCTAGCTGATGAGTCGCAAATAGGACAAAACGCGCGTTCTGGATTGCACTGATAATCACTATCCATCTTTGCTCATAATGCTTGTGAATATTCAATCAAATAATTCATGCCTCTCACATCTATTGTGGTTAAGTAACTAAATATTTTGTTACTGGAATGATGAATGCTGAGAGCTAGTTCCGACGGTAACATAAACAGAATGAGATTCAATTATCTTTAGTTAATGAATTAGAACTAAGAGGGTAATTAGGACTCCTGATCACTATATCATGTTTACACAAGTAACAATTGTTCTACTTATCAACTCAGAACATAAGTTCAATTAAGAATGAATAATTAATTAGTACTCAATATATTGATACATGTACTTGTTCGTCGCTTATTCAAATGGTGGATTTGAGTTATTCCCCATTATGTTAAGATCAGTATTATTGATCAAGGTATAAAAATTGTAAAATTATCTTGTTACATAATATTTGCGGAAACATATAAGCGTTTGAAACACATTTATTTCATGATATTACATATTATCACTTCATCATGTCATGTGATTGGATGTAGTTGACACAGAATCTTGGATTAAGGGTAAATCAATTACTTAGATTTCAGCACGAAGCCTACATTCATGATTTCTCATTGTCTATCTCTTCAAACATAAAATCTCAGCATAGTAAACACGATATCGAGTAAATTCAACTAGTCATCATATTAAACTTTGTACAATAAGTAGTACTCAATCAAAACTAAATGACCAGACAAATATGTCATGTTCATTGATCAATCAATTGTAATTCCATATTATGTTACCCAAAAACTTTTGATTACATATTCGAATGAGTTAGTTTGAATTCAATTCAGTTTGTTTATAATTTTAATGTCAAAGAGGAAAAAACAACCCCGAAAGCCAATTGATTAGAACACAGTGTTCATTGAATACTTATTCATGATGAAATTTTACGGAATCAAGTATAACAGTAATAATTATCATATTCTATACATTTTGTTGGCAAGCATATTTTACACGTATATAATTCATATTGTTTCTATTAGAAATTAATGACATGTGAATTCAATTTAAAAGTTTTCAGTGAAAAAAAACAAACTTTTTTTGTTGTTGAATAATTGTAAACTTGTAAACGGAATGATAACCATTAAAATGATTGAAACCACGTGTTTAACTATTGTGTATCACAGTGTTTAACAACCACCGCAACAACAACAACGAAAAAAAAAGAATCACTTTCAAGAATTTCATTCTGATGTTTATGTATATGTATGTGGATAAACATGTATAATTATTATTTAATCACAAATCAAATATATATACATATATAAAAGTCAAATACAAATGGTAACTCATCATTGATCATAGGAGGTGTGGTTAACTATTCACAAATTTCAGGTTAAACATTATCATTATTATTACTACTTTCAATCAACTAATAAATATACGATCGAATTCTATTGAAAACAATAAATTATCAACTTCAAGATTATGGAATCTGTAAGTTTTCAATTGTTTATCCTGGAAAATTTAATTCATTTTGTATTGTTTATTTGAATCTTCCTATTGATGTTTTAGAACTACAATTGATCAATCTCTTATTAGCATATATACATTCTGTACGGATTACTTCGATATTGTCTTAAATGTTGTATTCAATATGAGAATAACTACAATAAACTCTTGAAAACATGTTTGATATATTCTTAAGAAGTCACAAGAAAAGGCTTAGTTTTATAAGATTCGTTATTTATTAACAATTTTGTTACAAAGTTAATCAATCTAATTAAAATAATCAATCAAATAGTATGGGTGTATTTAATCGGGAATTATGAAATTTCAACTTAACTTAGTTCACAATAAAAATAGTTTATTTTGTTTCTAAGTTAAATGAACAACATAGTTTTAATCAATATTGTAAAGTATGTTCATACCCTGAGGTTTCATTCAATAATTCATTAGACTGTTCATGCATTTATATATATATACCATACTAATTATAATCATTGTTTACTTAATATGTAAATGGTTTTCTAGTCTATAAAATAAAAAATGAAACCTTTCAGTATCTTATCAATAGTTCGAAGTATCAAGGAATTTTACTTCAATGTATTACATTTAAGGAACTATTCATTGAATTGTACATTTTATTAAATGAATTTCATTTCAAATTTATATTCAATGAATCTTTGAACTATGCAAGAACCATTGGTTATATTATACTAAATAAATGGTAGATATTATTTTCGTTTTTCTTTTTGGTGATGAATTGACTTTTCTTCCAATTAGAAACTATATATATTTTTTATATCTATAAGATTACATGACAATGATTCAGTGAGTGACATGAGTAATGATGTAGATAACTGCATATGAATTTGGCCAGATTTTTCAAATGATCATGAAAATACTAATAGCAAGTTGAAGTTAGACATTAGCACCGTTGGATACCAGCTCAGAGGTCTAATTGTTAGGAGCTCGCGTGGGAGTCTTTTAGGTCCTGGTCTCGAATCTCGCGGGAGGCGGGATCGTGGATGCACACTGATGAGTAGCCCCATATTAGGGCGAAACAGCAATCTAGTGCTTCCAGGTTTTCCATGGTGGTCTAGCTTCAATGAACACATGATTTCAACTATTGAAATTAACAGGAAAGTATTACATTTTATAAGTTATTTATTTGAATACTGAAATCATAGATCTTTCTTATACCAGGAATTAAATGCACAAAATTAGGATGTTTTTTTACTTTCCAAACTGAATCTAATATATATTGGTTTACACCTATAACTAAGTGATTATTCTTCCCAATGTCTTACTCATTCAGTGTCAAAAGTAATGGCAACTAATATAAACGACCGATCAGGGGTTAGTATATCAGTACAAGAATGATGTCATTTATAACAATGGATTCTAATAATCTATTAATCTTTCCTCGATTAAATTATTTTGATAATGAGTGACAGTTAATATTATGTCATGATTTAAAGAAATCATCCTGAAGAACCATTACAAATTATGAAACAGTGTCTGAGAAATCTTGATATTCATACACATTTTATGCTCAATGTCACTTCAAAACTACGTTGAAACTAATTCTTTATGAAACAAACAAACGTTTCAGTTTATTGTCAACTACCTCATTGTTGAATAGTACTGTAGATTCTAGAAATTATCGTAAACATTTTTAAACGAATAATGAACAGCCGTATAAGAAGTCAATAAATATTCAATAGAATATGTTGTCTTTAATGAAAATTGTATTTCTTTCAGAAGGTAGTTTATGATAGACAACATATGCAACATCTGTGCTCAAATAATATTATAATATAAAAACAATTTTGGATTAAATATATCCATAGTTCATTAAGATCGGAAACTATTAGTTATGAAGTATTTAGGTTTAGATGATCAAAGGAAAGTCATCAGTTCAAAAACCTGATTCATTCCAAGTTTCTTTTAGCCTTTGTCATGTCTGATCAATTTACATCAAGGGAATGTTTCATTTTTAAAATTAATATCCATATTGTTAGTTTAAAAGATATAAGAATTTCCTTTCTACAGAAATTCTCATAACGACTTGTAAATTATGACATTGGATTTTCTCAGTTGAATAATATACTTATAAAATAATCATCTATTTCAAGCCAGATTCATTAAAACAATGGATGAAATGACAGAAATTTCAGCAAAAGCTAATAGGTTATGTTGTAATATAATCTCACTATATCCATGCACATTTTAGTTATCTATAAAATCGAATTAATCTTTTATTGTGTAATTCTTTATTGTATTTTATATAAGTTTATGGATTGATAGTTGTCTACGTATCTATGGATTGTTGAATGAACTAACTACTAAGTACCTGTATATTCTTTGCTTGTTTTTTTCTGTGTTAATTATTTTCAAGATCATAATCTTTTTAAGTTGAATTCATATTGACAGTTATCAGTAGTTACCAAAGTGATAAAATATATATACTTTTTTTCAGTTTTATGTTACTAACATAGATAACTCCAAAGAAGTTAGTTATTTCATCTGGATTATTTTATTCGACTTGTTTTGTGTCCATCGATTTGTACATTTAATACTGAATGAGTTTTATGCTCTGCAGATGATGTCAATTTTAATACTTCACTATAATCTATGTGGACAGCTAATTTTTCTAATAGAAAGTCATTCTAAACAGTCTTTAATTTTGCTACAAAACTGACATTTTAGAGCAGATTTATGCTTAAGTCAATGAGGTTTGGGGCAAGCTGATTATATTAGTATTAATGATGATTCTATTAAAATTAAGAATTTGATAACTGTGTATCCAATTTTTTTCACACCACTCAGTTTTATATACGTAGAAATTGAAGGGTGTTACTTGATTCTATTCACAACTTAGACTTACTCTAAAAGACAATCCTGTTAGCTAAGGATTATCATGTCATTAGTTTTTCAATGACTTTAAACTATAATATGAGAAAGGCATCTGTAGACCATACTAAATTTTAACATTGGACAGTTCTTACGAATTATTTATGTTAGTAATCAGAACAAAAAAGAGTGGTACACTCATCTCATATCTGTCATATTTGAAATAAATAAGGTTGTGACTTCATAAATGCCACTGATTTATTATTGCCATTTTTTAAATCAGCCCAGGTTTTCATATTGTCATTTCACAATATTACGTTACCGGTTCGAATATGCATATATATTAAACAAAAATTATAGTGTTTCGTTATCATTCATGTTTGACATTTTCAATTTTGCTTATGAACAAAATGAGAAATATGACAAGTTATAGTTAATTACTTGTATGAATCATAAAGGGAGGAAATATTCTTTTCGATAATACCATTTACTGAAGCTATATAATTGTACTTCTGGTAATTTGACATGCATATTAGTTTACTGGAAAATAGAGAGAAGTTAGGTCAAAAATTATCCTGAAACAATGAGTACCAAATGTTTGTCACTTAATGATCCAATAAACAGTCAGTGATACTAAGAGTGTGGTAGTTTAGTCATGAATGTTCACTTGATTTATAGAAAATGAATGACTGAATGCTGTATTAACAAATAACCAATAATTAGGAAAGTAAAGTTTTCAGGGCACTAACAGCGAATAACAATCAGTTACGGAGATTAGAAAAGGGATTAATACCACAGTACAATGAGAGACTGAATATTTCAATCTAGTATTCTGGGCTTAGGCTTTAACCGATAGATTGGCAAGGTTTCTGCAAAGGATAAGTTTTTGATTTGTACCCTCCCTCTATTAAACCGTATTGATGAATTTGAAAGATGATGATGTGGCAGTGTGTCCAAAATTTAAGAGATGTTTCATACTTGCATAAACCACTTAACAACCAGGTAGCGCAATATCCAGGGAAACGTTTTAAAATAGCTCGCCTCCAAAAGCAAAAATACTGTTATACAGGAGCATGTAAACCGAAAAATGCTCATTAATGTTATGACAGATTATCCTTGATACCTTCAGGAGTCAAAGCATAGCTGAAAATGACAGTACAAATTTGAACAGAATACAAGATTTTTTGAAAGATCAGGAAGATCTTCCTTTCAAGACCTATTTATTGTTCTTGAAGGTGACCTTATTAGTACTGTAGTTGGTCTCTCATGTTACAACGCCGACTTTGTTAGTGCCGACGGTTCTAGGAGGTTAGACATTACTGAAAAAAAACTGTCGAAGTTTATCCAACTAGTCTTTGACTATATCGCCAGTACAGGTTAGTCAAGCTATAGATAAAGGCGATTTAATGAAGTTTCTTATCAACCTCTACTGCGCACAAATTCAAAAGTCGTTGTAGTGGTAGGTTTAGGTTGGCCTTCTGTAAACTGATCTTTGTAGTTAACCATCTGTTATTCTTTTTAGGATATACAGGAATCAAAATTTCAGGTTCCACTATGATTCTTGTGTGAACGTAACTGATAAGTGGTAGCTACTGAACATCTGCACGATATCGCTGATTTCAGTACCTTCGTCAAAATTGTTGGAATTATTCTATATCGGAACCTGTTCTACTAAACTGGCATCTAAGTGTTCATATTTTCAGTCAGTAAGAGACAAGGGACATTTTTAACTATTATCCTCTATGGATTATCAACAAAATCTGAACGTGGTTATGTACACAGGTCACTGTTGTTAGTTAAAGTTGGAGGTAACCAACCTCTAAACACATGAGTATTATTAAAAAAAGATGAATTGTAAAGATTATAATGTCCCGAATTTGAGGGTCTTTAATTTTACTCTGTTGTAATAAAATGAGAAACCAGTTTGACAATTACAAATTTATCACAAGAAAATTTGTTCGTAAAAAATTAATTTCCAAGATGTTTATTTGTTTATTTACATTTTCAAAAGAATAAAAAATTCACGAATTCGTTGGCGCTCTCTGTATTCTTGACGTGTTTAGGATCATCCTTTACAATTGGTTACAATTTAGGAATATTAAATTTGCCAGGAGAGGTAAGTCAATTACATGTATGATGAAGAAAATGACTTTTTAAACATGATACTTAATTATTAAATGATCCGGAGAAATGACTGAAAGGATTCAAAATATTCAGTAAAGTTATCGGTCAAGAATGAAAGATTAAATTGTGCATTCTATTTTAACTCAGTTCATTAATAAAACATTAATGATTGACTAGATATTGAATTGATGTAGTATATACCACTCGTTATGACAGACGATTATCCATCAAATTGTATTAGCATTGACGAATGAATGAATAACCAAAATGAAGAATCAAGCTTTAGACTCATAAGTCATACAAAATATGGAATAAGTGATTATGTTTGTAAGGCGAATAAATTTTTTAGCGTGTTGTAGCGGTGAAATGATTAGCATTCGATCTGCACTGCGAAGGACCTGACACACATGACATTGATCCCTACCCAGTGATCAATCAATTGTGAATATATCATAATCCTACAGTAGGTCAGTCGCGGCTCGATAGCCCGATAGTAACACCATTAACTGCGAGGCTGGATGATACGCTATCGAATCCGTCAGGGAGATTACAGGTACACCTTGCTGACGAGTGCCAAGTAGCAAGAAACCTTGGTTTAGGGTCTCCTGTTGACCACCTCCAACCACTATTTTATCTCAACATAGTGCACGCAATGTCTAGTCATCTAAACTAGTGGCCACATTACAACTTGGTCTATGGCATTCGATCTGCATTAAGAATGACCTGAAACACTTGACATTGATCACCACCCAGTGATCAAACAATTGTGAATTAGTACATAATGTATGTTTGAATAATGGCATAAATCAAGAATGATTATAACATCGGTAATTGTAAGTTCGAATAAAAGGAATAATATTTTTATTAAAAATTTGATCATTATAGGTTGATGTCAACTTTACCGTTCCTCAATGTTCAAGAAACATATTGTATTTAGCACTTCTCATCACTTTATTATCTAGAAAGTGTATGATGACTAAGTATTCAAGTGTAAATTTCATTAGAAACTATAGTTTAAGTTCTAAATTTCAATATTTTAAAGGTTTTTAACCTGGATGCTTGGATGAACTACACTGATATATTAATAACTCATATTTTTGGGGTAAATTCAAAGGTTTGAAACGAAATGTTTACTAAGAAATGTAATCTAATATTACAACAAATGAAACGATACTAACTAGTTAGAAGCTTATTGGCAAGAAAATATTAATTTAAATGTTAGTTACTAAGATGGTGTCAAGTATTGTTAGCAATAAAAATTGAACTAGTTCTGAACTGAAATTTAGTTAAACATTATGTGGAATTATTGAGAACTATGTTGGAAGTTTATCGATTATTTAAATTACAAAAATCATTGTCTCAATTATGTCATCACTATTGATTGACATATTTATGATACCATGGTAATAATCAATTAATAATTTTGCATGGAATCCAGATAATCTGTGTTATTTAATTTTTATTTATAGTTCTTTATCCATTTTATAATAAACAATATATGGAATATCTGCTTCTAATAGCCTCTAGAGGCTTTGTTACACAACCCTAGATTTTGTGACTAAGGAAATATCTTGATTAAGACAAAATTTTTAGTACTAAAGTTATTCTGCTCGACTTTCATGAGTATTTGGAGTATATTCTTCTTGATTATCTAACACTTACTACATGGATTTTAAACCATTTTGTTTCATTTCTACATTTTTACAGCATATTAAAGAGTTTTTATCTCAAACTATGTTGGGTAAAAATGCAAGTGTAGCTGAAGATACAACAAATCTTGTGACACCAAGTTTTTTATATGCTCAAGTTAGCACAGCTTTTGTAATAGCTGGTGCAATTGGAGCTTTCAGTTGTGGTGCTATAGCTGATTGCTTAGGAAGGTAAATAATGATTTAATTTAATTATAGATGATGAGACTAGAATTTTTGGATGAACAATCAGATTTATGATAGCATGTCTTGGATTTTGGCACGAAATTCATTCACTCATTTGGCTAAATAACATTTTAGCATTATAGCTGATATCAGTTCGTGATGAAAACAATAAATCTTAACGTTCAACTGTAAATCCTAATCCTGATTCTTCATACTAATCTATAATCTTCATTTAACCCTAGTAAGTAGGTGAACAATCCAAAGTCATTTTAGCGCTGCATAAAAATTGTCCATAAATTATAGATTGCTAACACTTTATGATGATTATTTGATTGACACTGTTAATAGCATGCATTTAAACGTTCATGTTGATTTAACATACGATTTGCAAATTATAAACTTAAATCATTAAATAAGTCTAATCCAAATGACCTCCTTTATTGATGACTTCAGTTTTACCACTTGATTATTTTGAAAATAATACAGTAGAACCAAATAAAGATTAAATTTTGCATTAGTGTTTTAAATAGGATCAAATGTTCTTAGAAGAAATCTATGTAATGATATATCTATAAGTGGTTAAAACTCAATTCTATTGACGACATCCTGCAGAACATTTTGCGCACTAAATAAATGGAAAAATCACATCTTTTCTGGAAAGTTATTATACTTAAATTGCATCATAGTATAACGTAACACTACCCAGCTTTCATAAGCTTTTTTACGTATTTAATTAAGTATGGCTAGACTTGATAATTTCGTAACATTGCATTATACTACTATTGACAACTCGTTGTAAAAATGACTTATGATTAAGACTGCACAGCTCAAGAAAATGACATCGTCAAGAAAAAAATTTACTTAAATGAAACATCTTTGTACGTTGAATAGAGCAGTGAAACATTTAAACGGCTAAAACTTCATATTTTTCGAATTAGTTCAAAACGTTATCATCCATGTTTATTATTTTGTGTTATTTTTTAAGAAAATCGCTAAAATGGTGTTTTCGTATTTACTTTAATAGACGTAATGGTCTAATAGTAAACAGTTTATTTGCAATCGTTGGAGGAATAATGGTTGGTCCATGTGTAGCATATAGTAAACCTGCATTACTATTTGTCGGACGTGTTTTAAATGGATTTAATTTTGGAATATCAATGGGAATAGCACCAATGTATTTAACAGAAATAGCACCCATATCTCTTCGTGGTGGAATTGGTTCATTACATCAGCTTGCTTTAACTATCGGGATACTTGTATCCTACTTAGCAACATTAACATACACATTAAATTCATCAACTTTGTGGCCCATATCTGTCGCTGTTGGATCAATTCCTGCATTCATTGCATTAATTCTTCTACCTTATTGTCCTGAGAGTCCACGTTTTTTATTTATGAAAAAAGGAAAAGAAGAACAAGCACGTAAAGCTTTTCAGCGACTTAATTGTAAAGATAATATCGATGAAACATTTGATGAAATGAAAAGAGAAATGAATGAAGCTGAAAAACGAACAAAATTCAAATTTTCCAAACTTTTCACTCAAAAAGATTTACGTATGCCAGTATTAATTGCTTGTATCATACAAGTATTTCAACAACTTTCTGGAATTAATGCTGTTAGTTTTGAACCCATTTATTTTTAAATATTTTTTTCTTGATGAAATGTTAGTAATCATAGTAATTAACTTCATTGATAGATATTGTACATTGTCATCAATCACATATTTATGAATGAATGAATCCTTTGGTTAACATGATTAAGAAATTGATTCTCATATTGTATTACATGAAAATCAAAGATATCATGCATGTATAGTCAAGTTAATAGAATGAACTTTGTAATGTTATAGTGTTGTGTTATAGAGTTTTAAACAAGTCATGCTAGTGAACTAAAATATGTAGTGTGTATATAAAAAAAATTAAACTTTTACATCTGTTACGGGATAAATACATCGAAATTGTGTCATTTGTGAATCAAAAAGGTCATTTACTAAAGGTTAAAGTGATTCATTGTAAGGTGTCAAGATATAATCAATGTAATAGCAATAAAATCATATAAATAAAATGCATAGTAGGAGAACTTTTCCTGAACAATGGACAATATTAATAATAATAATAATAATAATAATAAGAGATGTGTTGTCAAAATTATTATGGTAAGAAACGGCCGTCCTGTGCTCCCAGGTTTTCCATGGTGGTCTAGCTTCAACTGACTCATGATCTTAACTATTGAAATTACTATAATATCCACAAAACCCATCTGATATAAATATAAATGTGTAGATTAAGAATGGAACAGGATAAAAATAAAAATGAAGGGAATTGGGGCGGAGTTAAGGGGTTTACAATGTTCATTGACTACCCAGTTTTCAGAGACAGAACATATCTCTTTTGGACACATAAGTAAGGTCTTCAGAGGTTGAAACCGACGACTTCATTTATATAGTGAAGTCGTAATCTTTCTCTTTTAGGAAGATTACTTGAAATCTGGTGCAAAACTGAGAAAGTTGCGTCTTTTTTATTATTATTAAAATATTATTAAAAGATTTCCTGACAACTTTTATCAAATACGCCAATACTTGTTAACAGGTACTCAAGGATAAACGGCTCTGAGTACGGCCTATGTAAGTAAACCTGCAGGAACAGTTGAATTGGTAAGACACATGAACGATGCCATCGATGCTAACTTGTCATCGATTCGTTATGTGAGTAATGATTTATATCTTAGCGGCGTAAAATGTTCTGTTAACAGGTCATTTCAGTTGACATATTAAAATGTTACCTGATGCGTCTTCTTTAAGATCGAGATTTAGACAATGAGTCTTATGATTGACCTTATCGATATTCGGCCTATTTTTTGTTATGATAGATATATTTTGACAAAATCACCTGGATAGCTGCTATTCCATAGTGTATTCTTTAGTTTATACACATATGTATACAATCTGAAGAATAAGAAGTCAACAAACGGTTGCTACTAAACCGACCAAGATATGTAGCTGAAAATTAAAGCAACAGATAATTCACAGAAGGTTAACAAAATAATTAAATTCATTTATTTTTACAAACTTTAAATTCTTTTATCTGGTTTTCTCTTTCAGGTAATCACTTATTCTTCCACAATGCTTAAAACTGCTGGAATTCCATTGATGTATATTCAGTTTTGCGTAGTTGCTGTCGGAGCAATTAATGTGTTAATGACTGTACTTTCGGTATATTTAATTGAACGTGCCGGACGTAGAACTCTTCTTTTATGGCCAGCAGTACTTCTTGCTTTTTCATTATTATTTTTAACAATTTCAGTGAATGTAGCAAGTTCAACAACAGATCCATCAACAGCTCGAACAGCTGGAATCACTTCAGCCGCTCTTATAATTCTATATGTTTGTGGTTTTGCTTTAGGTTTAGGTCCAATTCCCGGTGTAATTGTTGCTGAAATATTTAGACAAGAACCAAGAGCTGCAGCCTATTCTCTAAGTCAAGGAGTTAACTTATTATGCAATTTATTGGTGTTATTCAGTTATCCAAGTATTAATGTAAGTAATAAATTTAATAGAATTAATTTCTAATGATTGAAGTATGATTTAGGTATTTCCTGTTTCTGAATGTATTAAGTTAGAAAATGTGAATTGGAATGAGATTTTGACACACAGACTTTGAAAAACTGGAAAAGTGGTCATATTATAAAATGTCATCACTCATTCACTAACCGTATCCCAAGTTCACTCGGATCATTATTTGAACATTATTACTATGATGTGTTGAATAAGACTGTTGTATACAGCCTAGATAAATAACGTAAATAACAAGTTTGGACTGAATGTATGTGAAAAAAGGCCTATCGAAGATAGGCAAATCTCACTTCTGAACATATTTTATTTAATAAATGATTACAATGCTATTACGGTGTGTACTTTGTATGTGGACAGATATAAGTAATATGTAGCAGGAATAGGAAGTGAAATGCTTTCCAGCAAAATATTCAAATAAAGAGAATGAGAAAGAAAATGAAGTCCAATCGGAATAACAAGAGAATAAGAAGAATTATAGAGTATGTAAAGGACAACTTCAGGAAAACGTGCAATATACGTATTTAATGTATGATTTATATATTTTATAAAGGCACTGTGCGATTATGCATAAAGCGGTAAACTGTTTTCCCTTACCTGAGTCTTCATCCATTGTTCTGTGACATAGTTGAAAACTGTTGTTAGTTTGTAAGGATGAAAATCTTATTTGATTTTCACCTATTTAAACTAATTAAAAGGTATTTATTTTGAAAAAAAAGATAATATGCCAATACTAATCACAAAATTTATTAGGTAGAATGAGTTAACTTAATCATCATTTTGTTATACGTTGAATTTACCGAGTCAAATTTACCAAATTATCAAAACTATACCCAACAAATTAGTATATCCAAATTTCATAGCTTGGCAACATTACAAAGAAAAAAGACGAAACACTTCAATCTTTTGGATCAAAGTACAAACAATGATGGATTAATGTCGGTTAAATATCTTAGTTTGAATAATTTCTGGTTAGCGTGTTTTTAGCTAGTTTGTTTTCTACGGGATGGGGTCGCTAACCTCATGCCCAACCCTCCTCCTTCATCCGGGCTTATGACCGACAGTAGCCCCTGGAGGGACTCCAGACGAAGTTTAAACATCTTAGTATTCGAAATGATTGATTAGAACCGTCGTACTACAACGATTTCATATGTTTGTACCAAATATATAAAACTTAAAACATATCAGTTAGATAATTATAATATTTTATTTTATCAGCCAAATCGTTCAAGGAATTATCATTTAAATAGTTTCCTTGGCTGCTAATTTATAACTGTATCTCATCTTGATGGAAATTAAAGTCAATTTCAGACTATAACATATTGGATAATAGTTATACTCAAACTATATGTATATAAAATAAAAAAGAAATGATTATATACATTCATGAGATAGTACATTTTGATTGATTTTCTGAAGAATAGAAACATTTAAACAATCTTACTAATTTTCATCAATATTCAAAAGTTACGTCAATTGAGTATACGTATTTTCCATAAGATTACCAGTCGATCAGTAAAGAGATAAGATATATTATCAAAAGATGAGTAAAACACTTTTGAATCGGATAGTTTACCTCTTAAAGAATTTAGTAATATTGATTATTTCTCTTATAAATTTTAACGAATGATAAATCTTTTAAAATACAATTCAACTACATAATACATTTTTATGTCCAAAACGGTAGGTAATTTGATTTTTAACTTACTTCATTACATACAACTAGAAAGATATACATTTCTTAAGTATATGAATGTAAATAGTAAATGTCTGAACAATGAATTGTCATATGATCATTTATTGTAATGATGAGATAACTATTCTCATTCTTTCATGGTGTAATTCTATTTATAAATAATGAACGATGTCAATAAAAATTAATCATGGTGTAAAAAAACATGTCAGTTATAAATGACTGATACAAATATGAAACAGACCATTCCCATTGGGGTGATTACAAATATCAGCATTATATAAATGCCACCTAGACTTTTGGAACTTATGTTGATTGTTATTAGCAGTTACTAAGATAGCAATTCCAGTCATACTGTACAGTAATAACGTAGGATTTTCGTTGTCAAAACATGTGATATTTCTCTTTTAAACTAATGAAAGTTGTTCAACTATTCCTGTTTAAAATATGAAATACATTCAAGTGAACACGTATTGTTGAATTTCATAGTTTATATTACGCGTTTGTCTTAATTAAAGAACTATTGAGAACCAGGAAGCATTGGGCAACTATTTTGTCTTAACATGGGATTTGATTAAAACTTTATATTTAGATTACTGAAATAATATTCAATTGTCTACATTTTGTATTCTTGGTATGTTACAACAAACATCAAGTAATCTTCTATAAGAAAATACTATACTTTGAATTTCCTTAAATTTGATTTATGATACATAACCGTTAAATTAATGAACCATCCCATTTTTAATATTATATTCATTGAGCTTATCACTAACACTATTTTTCTCTCTTTTTTCCTTCTTTTTTTTTAAAGGATGCAATTGGTGGTTATTCATTTCTACCATTTTTAGTTATAGTTATTGTCTGTTGGATATTCTTTTATGCATATATGATTGAAACAAAGAACCGTACATGTGATAGTAATGCAAGAGATTTAGCTTCACCGAAAATTGTCGCTTGTCAGCGACCAACAAGATTAAGTTATAAAAATGAAGAACCATTTTATTCAGATGAATAAAATAAATTTATTAAATAAAAAAAAACAACTGATTCACTTCACACACACACACATATTCTCCCACCACCCACCAAAAGAAAAGAAATTGACAATTTTTTCAGATTGATTTTTATTTTATTAATCATTTTAAAACGGTAATTTTTTGGCTTGTTCATCGTTGATTTCTTTCGACAATATACGTTTATTTATTTATTTTTGGGGTAATAATTCATTATTTACATACTCTACTGCATTTTCTTAATCTATTTCTCTTAATAAGATTTAAATGAAAGCAAAAATAGTTGAGATGGTTACACAGTGATAAATAATTTGAATGCTTCGTTACATAACATTGTTTCTACTGTAAATAATAACAATAATTATTATTACATAATAATCAATTATTTTTTAATTTATAATCTATTTCCCCCCCCCCAGATACACATTTCTATTTCAATAATTTTACTGGTTTTATTTTTTATGAACTATTCGATGAAAAACATATTTCACATTTGATTTTTTTAATGTTAATGAATATCACTTTATAAAATGAAATGAAAAGTTATTTCATTTAACCATTTAAGTACTTTTGTTAAGTCATTTATATAAAAAGATATATAAATTGTGTAACATACATATATATTGTAGGAAAAGAAAAGATAACTTAGATTAAAGATAGATTGAATTGATTGACTTTTAACTTTCATAAATTGACAACAAATTATTTAATATAATATGGGTTTTGTGGATATTATAATAATTTCAATGGTTAAGATCATGAGTCAGTTGAAGCTAGACCACCATGGAAAACCTGGAAGCACAGGACGGCCGTTTCGTCCTATTGTGGGACTCCTCAGCACTGTGCATCCACGGCACCGTCCTCCGCGAGATTCGGACACAAGACCCACCAGTCTCTCACGCGGGTGCTTAACCACTATAGCACTGAGTCGGCATCCAATGGTGTTAATGTCTTACTTCAACTAATCCAGTAAATTGAGCGACACATCCGCCATCGTCTTCAGTGAGTTGCTATCTCACAACAGACCTGGTTGAACTCCACTGGTCACTACTTTTCACTAGAACTCCAGGATAAACCTCGTAAAGCCAGTGGTTAAGTGCTCGTGCGCGAAACCAGTAGGTCCTGGGTTCGAATCTGGCAGTGGGCAAGGTCGTAGATGCGCACTGCTGAGGAGTCCCACAATAAGACGAAACGGCCGTCCAGTGCTTCCAGGTTTTCCATGGTCGTCTAGCTTCAACTGACTCATGATCTTAACCATTGAAACGTTATTTATTTGGTTTGAAACAATGCAAACATGGAAATATATTCATTTTTTAAAAATAAATTTGAGTTACGTAAAGAATTAAATATGATTGAAGTGTTTTATTCAAAATTTAAGTAAGAATTATTTGAAACACTCACCAAAATATATAAATTAAACCATTTAAAATCTAACCTAAGGTACCAACGATGAAGATAGAGATCAGTTTCACAAAAGGCTTCAATCGATCATAGCGAAGTGCACAGGAAACGACATGACCATCCTGACGAAACACCTAAACCTCAAACTCCGAATCGACAACACTTATGAAGAAACCACTCGACGACATACATTGACTGAGAGAAAAGAAGGAGAATGTTAAGAGAGTTGCGAATTTATTACCATTCAACAAAATGGTTATAGTCGGAACTATATTACCAAACAAACGTATATATAAAGCTACATGTGTCTCACCGGAGCACCTCAAGTCGTGATTGTCAAGATGAAACTGGAGCTAGAGATACACTGGAAAACAGTAGTACAAATTTTCAATACAGACTTCTTACGAGATATTGACAAACCCAACGAATTCAGGATAACTTTCATCATTAGTTTCTGAGCGTTACAAGATCTACTCACAGAAGAAGAAACTACAATGGATGACAATTGCAAATGGATCAGTGAGGCACTAATTTCAACGTATCAGGATATATATATATATATATATATATATATATATATATATATATATATATATATATATATATATATATAGAGAGAGAGAGAGAGAGAGAGAGAGAGAGAGAGAGAAATTTTGTAGCATACATACAATGTAGAAAAAGAAAATGTATCTTAGATCATAGTTTTAATTGATTGACTTTCAACTTTCATAAATTGGCAACAAGTTATTTATTTGATTTGAAATAGTGCAAACTAGAAAATATTTTCATCTTCTAAATACATTTGAGTTATGAAGAGAATTGAATATGATTAAAGTGATTTATTCTAAATTTAAGTAAGGGTTGTGTGAAACATGTCTACCGAAATTAGTAGGTAATTTGGAATTTATCTATTTTAATAGTTGGTGATATTTAGTTTCATATTGCATAAAGTGAACATTATGCTTCATAGAAGATGAAGTGGAATGATAAGATTTTGTAAAAGTTTTGTTCCATACGAAACAGCTGAATGTCAACTCAATTATAAAGTAATTTTGAACTATAAATCTAAGAGTTTCTGAAAACTCCTCAATAAGAAAACGTATACGCCTGACTTTCTGTTTTTTGGATATACGTACATGTAAACCGGTTTATATAGTTGGTGATAAGTAAAGGTTAATTTCTTGTCTTTATTTGTGCTATTAATCATTGCTTTAAGTATATTGTAGCCAGGTTGACTGCAAAGAATTAAGCAAACGTTGAATACTTAATCGTTTTTTTACTTTAGGTTTGTGAATGATCAGATTTTGATTGTAAAGAACAATTTTTGTTTCTTTAATGAAGGGATATGCAGTTTAACTGAGTGAGTTTGATATAATAAATTGCTACACAGTGATATTTGAATAAAAGTTTTCAAATGATGACGGCCTACTTAATATTGTGGTGTGCGTTACTTATATCTACACAAGTATTATATAACGGTGGTCAGGCATAGAATATATTTCAGTAGAAGGTCGATGAGGAATGAATGGGAACGGGATGCAATTGGGATGAAAAGGCATGAACAATAAAATCTTAGACAATGGATAGATGTTTGCGACAGGAAAAGTCAAGTTTGATATAATGGATTGATAATTTGCAACTACATGGTTTTCAGATTTTATTAAGATGCTCTGTAATTTCGTGTCAAATGCATTCGATTGTCCCCACTCGTGTTCTGTTCACTACAATATTAGTTCAATTTTATCAATGCTAAAACTGAATGAATTAAAAGTAACATTAAACAATAAGAAGCCAATGAACAAACACTGTCTTAATGGTCTAACGTTACCTTTCATCGGTGCTATTCATAAACACTCTTCATATAAACCATCATATTTTACTTAATTATGTCAACACTAGTCATTCACTTTAGTGATGCTTTCAGCTCACCTAACGAATGATAACAGTTTACAAATTCCGTTTACGATTTTTTTATAGATTACACAGTCTCTCACTTATTTCTTTCTTAATTGAGTTAGAGGTATATTATTATAGATAAATTGTTACTTTATGTATGTTTTTTAAAAAGCTACTCTTTTTACAAACGACATTCAATATACAAATTTAATGTTTTTTTATACGAAATTAAAAGGGATCCAGGTCATCACATAGTCTTCATGTGATTTGGCATACAAGATGTTATGACTTTGTCATTGCATGAAATATATCTTGTGCTTAGAAAAAAATCATAGAAATGGATGTTTGAATTCTATCATTCGAATGTATCCATTTATTTCTATATGCATAGTAGAGCAATTAATGAAAAATTGTTATTATATTGGCAGTGATATTAAACTGAGACAATAAAATACAACACTGTAAAGCATAACTATCTTCGTGGTATATGTTTTTCATGAAGATGCTAACGCCTTCTTAATCTCATACACGGGATGATTTATATTTTATGGTTGTTTTGGTGAATTAAGTCTTTGTTTACCGTTTCTACACTATAGTCCAGACAATAGCTATATTTTACGTTCCTTTAACCATAAAACATATTCAATCTTTTATCATAAGAAATGTATGTTCAAAATGGATATAACAAGCTGTTATAACAGATAATAAAGCAAGTTCTGACAGAAAAATGAATATTTTGAATTACCAACATACTATTCGTCGATTTAATTTAAAATTACCTCATCTAACCAATACAAATAATTAACAGTAACTGTAGTAAATGAGATTATACCTTAGTATAAAAATATATAGTCAAGATAGTGACTGACAATTGAAGGAATAATACTAACTAATATATAACTGATTACTACTACTACTACTACTACTACTACTACTACTACTACTACTACTACTACTACTACTACTACTACTACTACTACCACTACTACTACTACTACTACTACCACTACTACTACTACTACTACTACTACTACTACTACTACTACTACTACTACTACTACTACTACTACTACTACTACTACTACTACTACTACTACTACTACTACTATTACTACTACTTACTCCAGTTACTCTTCATGGAGGAGCATAGGCCGTTCAAGAGCACTCTCTATCCATCTCTATCCTGGACAAACGTTTCCAGTTCTTTCCAGTTGCTATTTATCATTTTCATGTCTGCTTCCTATTCTAGACGCAGTGTGTACTTTAACCTTACACTTCTCGGTTTCTTTTCAGGACTCCATATTAGGGCTTGTCTCATGATGCAGGTCGTCGACTTCGTCACTGTATGTCCAATCCACTTCCACCGCCTTTTTTTAATTTCGTCTTCAGATGGAAGCTTGTTTATCCTCTTCTATGATAGACTGTTGCTCATGGTATCTGGTAAATGTACGCTGCGTATCTCTCGTAGACAACTGTTTATAAATTCCTGTGTAGTTTTGATGATGGCTGCAGTAGTTCTCCACGTTTCAGCTCCTTAGGGTAGGACCGTCTTGACAATCGTATTGAAAATTGTGACTTTGATATTGATTGACAGTTGTTTCGAGTTCCATACGTTCATCAATTGTAGGAATGCTGCCCATGCTTTGCCAATCCTCACCTTTACGTCTGCATCAGATCCTTCTTGTTCATCTATGATGTTGTCCAGGTTCCACCTGCTATCAAATTTGATTGCGTTGGTGTTCTCCATAATTAACTTTTTTCCTTATGTACGTCGAGGGTTACTGATGCAGAGGTTGGTGGTACGCTAGTTGTCTTGAGGTGCATTAGTCCGTATATAAGACAGAAATTCAAATATTCTAGTCGCATGCAAGCCTCTCATTGTATTCTGTGCTCCCTCCCAGATGTCGAGGTTTTCATAATCCAGTCAACCACGAGAAGGAGGAAAAAAGTGAGAGAGTATAAATCTTTGTCTGATACCTGTTCTCACTTGAAATACGTCTGTCAGTTCTCCTACATGCACAACTTTGCAGTGCAGTCCGTCGTATAAATTCAGAGTTATGTTGACGATCTTTTCAGTTACTCCATAGTATTGAAGAAGTTTCCATGATTTTCTCCTATCCACACTGTCTAATGCTTTCTCATATTCTAGAACGTTGATGTATAGTGATGAGGTCCACTCAACTGATTGTTCAACGATGATCCGTAGTGTCATAGTTTGGTCTGTGCACGAACGATCATTACAGAATTCAATCTGTTGATCTCAAAGCTGAGCATCTACTGAATCTTTCATACGGTTCATCAACACTCTGTCGTAAACTCTTCCGGGTACCAATAGTTGTGCGACTGCTGTGTAGTTCTTACATTTTCTCAGATCTCCTTTGCTTAGAATCTTGATGAGGTGTCCTTTTCAGTCTGTCGATAAGACTTGTGCTTCCTCCTAAATCTTCCTGTATAGGACGTGGATCATGTTTGCACTTGCTTCTATGTCTGACTTGACTGTTCCAGCTGGTGTACTGTCAGGTCCTGCTGCTTTGCGGCTCTTGATTTTTATGGTGGCCATCCCGTTTTTTTCGATCGTTGTTGGAGTGACATTCATAGGTTGGTCAGTAGATGCTGCTTCGATGTCTGGTGTGTTCAGTGGATCTGGCATATTCAAGAATTTCTAAAACTGTTCTGCCCATCGTTTCATCTGTTCTTAGATTTCAGTGATTGGCTTCCCTTCTTCGTCCTTGACCGGTCTCTCTGGTTTACTGCCAGTTTCTTCGTCGTACCATATAGTTATCTCATGTCTCCTTCTGTTTCAATTTTTTCCGTCGTCGTCGCTATGTCTTCCACGTACTCCTGCCTATTTTCACTCTTTTGTTTGCTTCTGTGTATTCAGAATATACCTTGACTTTCTCTGCTCTTGTTCGACTGTTGTTAACTACTCTCTTCTTTTTTTTCTATTCTTAAATCCTGTACATAGAGACACACCCCTTACGATGATGCTTCTTGAGGCCCAGCACCTCCTAACACGTTGAAGTTAGTGCTTCATTGATTTATTTGCAATTGTCATCCATTGTAGTTTCTTCTTCTGTGAGTAGATCTTGTAACGCTCAAAAACTAATGATGAAAGTTATCCTGAATTCATTGAGTCTGTCAATATCTCGTAAGAAGTCTGTATTGAAAATTTGTACTACTGTTGTCCAGTGTATCTCTAGCTCCATGTTTCATCTTGACAATCACCAGATGGTGATGTGAAACTACTTATGCATTGTGGTTAACTTTGCATTCACATGGTATTATTTGCTTGAATCTTCTGTTTATTGTTTAAGACTGAGATCAGTCTCTTGTTGGTATATGTACACCCTTTGAAAACTGCCTCGATATTGCTTTAAGTCGCAAGCCAACCGTACTGGTTTCGAGTCTCGGAGTGAACATCAGTTCTGGAATGCAGGAGCATTCAGCTGACGAGTCGCAAATAGGACGAAATTGCATCTTGGATTCCACTGCTAAGCACCATCCATCATTGCTTATAAAGTTTTTGACTTAAAGCAATTCACACGGGATATACATATACCAATATGACACTAATCAACTGCAGTTCTAAAAATCAATGGAAAGATTTAAGTAAACAATATCAAGTGATATTTGACTTCATTCGAATTTTTCTTTTGTTAAGATGAAAACTTTATGTGTTCACGTCTGTATACTACTAAAATGATTCAACTTTTAGTAACTTATTTGTTGTTGTTGTTGTTGTGCTTTTTCTTTTACTTCCTGAATATTTATTTGACCTGATTTTAAGGACATGTTCCACTGATTTTTTTTTACTAGAAATATTCTACCTACATTCAAATAGAACTCAAATGACTTCAGTTGAGAATAGTTGTTTTTTTTTAAAAAAAAAAGAAGGAATTATAAGATACTCCATGTTATGATTTTTTGAAATTTAACAAAGTCGTTTATTGTGTGTGTGTGTGTGTATTTAAACTGGAGTAACTTTATATACACATTAGAAATGTTCATTGGTGTTAAACAAAAACAATCTATAAGGTAACTCATCTTTGAAAATTGTTATGTTTAGTAAACCGACTAGAAATTAATGAGTTTACTATATGGAAACGTATTTTTTTTCGAAAAAAAAACAGAATAGTTTCTTATTTGATCTTTCTTTCATTGTTATTATTATTATTTAGTATATTGTTTGTCGCTTTTGTAGGCTTCAATAGACTAAGCCATATTTGTATAGATTATGTAAAGATTATGTAATAAACACAAGAAGTAAATTACTAAATTATGATGTTTTCTTTACAGTTATGATATGCAAAGTGATTACCTGACATTCATTCACTTTCTTTATTATAATAATCAGAAAAAGGGAATATAGAAACCTTAGTAACAATTTATATTTACATTAAGAAACCTAAAGATAACATCAGTTACTGTGGTAGAATAGAATCATATTTTGTGAATGTTTGTAACCATATAGAGATGAATAAATAATGACAATTATTTTAATTACTTTTTGGTCAATGTTATATAAAGTTTCAGTAAATTGAGTTAACAATATTATTGTGATATCAGTTATTATGAGCATAACATTACGCATTAACTTCATGGTAGTTTATAGGACTACTTTGTTGATTTCAAGAGATTGATTAGTTTTACAGTAATGGATTCATGTGTATTTCAGAATTTTTTAAAAAATTTACAAATTGATTCTAATTGTCAGGATCTCTGATGAGTCAAAGTTTGATATCAGCCAAAGAACAATTAAAAAATATATTTAATTTCCTATTATATAGTAACCAAATCGTTATAGATATGTTTGACCAGGAATAATTGTCATTATAACTTGCGAACAGATAGGATTTAGAATATTTAATCATATTGAGTACAGTAAAACTGAAAGTTTTCTTCAGCGCCGAGTGAAATAAAGGTTATGCATTACTGGAAAGTCATATTAAAGACAGAAGAAGTACTCCCTATAACTTGCTTCCGTTATATTTTGATCCGATATACATACAATATACAAAGTATGTTTTTGCAAATCTGAGTTCCTATCTTATGATCTAGAGAGCCCAAAATTTAACGTGAAGAAAACTGACCATAATACGCACTTATTCAGCTGTGAGACTGTGAAATGATTTTCTTAATAACATTAACACGTTGAACTTTCTAATGCATATTTAAAGTTAACCATAAGATAACAAGACACTTATATAGAAGTGTTGAAGAGTTTCAAAATCGATTCATCAAAAATTTATTTCCGAAAGTGCTTTTTTTCACATCGTGAATTTGAATCTTGAAAATGAGTTCTTTAAAGTTATATTTTCCATGAATTAATTCTTCCACATTCGCTTAATTCGTGATTTATAAAATGCAAAAATGAAAATAAGGTTAGTGTCTTTCTGAACTAAGGGGTTAAGTAGACAACGATGGGCTATTGGTTTAAGTCTCAGTATTGAAATAAACATTGAGATACAGTTCATCTAATTAATGAATCTCAAGAAGGATTAAACGCATCCTTCATTTCGTTGGTAGTTACCGTCTGACATCTAAAAAACATTTATTGCTTGTTTATTATATTTTTAACCTACTCGCGAGTAGTCAAAAACAAGTCATAGATTTTACGAATATTTGAAGGAAAAATGTCAATGAAATAAAATCATTAACAGAATGGAGGTTTGTAGAGATGTTAGTAAGTTTTTTAGTTGAATTCATGAACAGATCTAAGCTAGATTATCTTTGCAAACCTAGAATCACTAGATGGTCGTTTTGTTCTTGTACGGAACTCCTCACCTGCGTTCACTAGTGACTGGCTTCTGGATGGATCTGATGGACTTTTGGTGAGAAACTGTGATCAGCGGAGTCAAATCTGTGTTGAGTAGAGACAGTTATCTCCCTCAGACAATGGATGAATGGTTACTCAAGATCATGGATTGATTGAAGTTTTACATTATTCCCGTTGGATGCCAGCTCAGTGGTCTAGAGCTTTAGTGTTCACACGCGAGACCGAAGTTCCTGAGCTCGACAAAAGCATGTAGGATTGTGGGAATAAAATTAATTGTAGTTGTATTTACATGAAATGATACAGAATAAGATATTTAGGTTCTTAATGGCCAGCTATGTAACCGGTGCAGTTCACTTAACATACTTACTTCATAGTGAAACCAAAGTTGGCGAATAGGTGTCAATGACACAATTACAGAGTAAAAGAACATATCACGGTTCTTTAAGTTAGTTAGTGAAAAAAATTGTAAATAAAAGCAGGACGTGATCTGAGGCGATAAGACAGTAATAATGAAAATACGGATAGAGTTTTCAAATTTCAACTTATTTCCTGGATATAATGAATTTTTGTTAACATGATATGTAATTTGAAGATAACAAAGGTTGGGCATGGTTAACAGGAAAACCTGATGATTGATACTTGTTAGCAAAATATATCTGTGTTCTAGAAGGAATTCATAAAACTTGTGAGATTTTAATTTACTTTATATAACTTTACAGTTTCAGACATCAATACTAAGCTACTCAGGCCATGACTGATCTTCTTTGAGACTGAGATATTTAAAATTAGTTGATAATTGTTGTCTAATCATTTAAGTAATAATCAAAATACTAGTATTGCGGCCAAACGTTTAAATGGTATGAATTTGCATGCGCTGTGTTTCGTATGAAGAATATACACAGTTGAACTGCATGGGAAACAGCAATATTAATTAATGGTAAAATGAACATAGTTTTAAGATCATGTATCTTGTATGTATGACTCTACTGTTTAAAAACAAACATAAAATCAAAGTAGTGTACGTGCGACTACAATTTGGTGCAATAGTATAATTAAGCTCATTTGATCCTAATGGTTTACTGAAATGATTCAAGTGTTTACACCAATCAACTTTAGATAAAAACTTTCACCTAGTTTAATCTAGCACGTTTCAAAATTGGCTTAAATAATAATTAATTCATGAATTGGTTTTATTGATAATAATTAAGAGACATATTATCACCCCTGGATAGATTAACATGTACATCCTGGTTAAAAACATTATTCAGTTTCATGAACATGGAAATAAATGTGAACGGTTTAGTTTAGTTCAAAGCGTAATCACTTTATTTGTCATGGATCTGAAAAGTGTTTTCAAGCATTAACGATTAATAGCATTAAACTCATGATGTTAAATTTATTGTAGACATTAGTATCATCGGTTAATAAGCTTCGAAAATTACATTTAGTTTCAACCAGTTATCAACAATAACTCTCAAATGCATCTATTTCAAAGATTTTAATGAAATTCATCTTAAATAAGCGATTATTTCCATTTTAAGCTGATATCGTTTATTGACCAGATAGAAGTAGAAAAAAGGTTTCTTTCTAGAATGTTGAAACTCTTTAAAATCATAATAATATCATTCTGACAGTAATGTACGCTAACAGTGTGAGATTGCCGTAATTCGAATATTCAAAATTTAAATGTTCACATTTCCGACTGCAATTAATTTATGAAACATAGTTCGATTATTATTATCCATACCGTCTTTCAAAAGTTCTCGTCGCTGATCTTAAATTATCAGGAAGAATGATTTTGAGTTTTATGAATGATAGTGCAAAATGTGATGATAAATAAAAGCTCCGAAATCTCTATGGTCATTTATTAAGAGAGTATAGTTTACCACAACCATATGTATCTATGAATTCAGGTACTCCTATAAAGAAAGCCATATCGTGCATGCAGCCAGACAGCTTAACCAATGAGTTATTGAATAACTCTTAAGTATTTATAATCATAACTAATTTGTAGCATTCTTATCTCTTCTTTTTCTAAATAAAGTCCAGCTAAAGATTTTGCTTCTTCTTCTTATTATTATTATTTTTTTATTCTGGACGTCTTTTGTTTGCTTATTTTCCTTCACCCTTTCTCTAAAATATTCTCCACTATCTAGTAATTTCAACACTCCTTATTATGTAATTTTAGTAATATATAGTGAATACTATTAGTTTTCTGAACTACTTCCTAATTTGAAACACTGATTCAAGGCTTTATTATTATTAATATTATTGTCACAACAATTCCACTGTTGTCATCGTAACAATTTTTAAAAAAATTTTTACTTAGTAATTTCATTGATATAATGTAGTTTATTGTTACCATAGTCTCTGGAAATGTCATGATGATAAGAATTTAGTTAAAAAACAATATTGTTCATTCAATTGGTAATGTTTGTTTGAATCTTCTCAGTGATGTTTCGGACTGCAATTGATCAATCTTTTATTGACACATGTACATACTGTGCGTATTGCTTTGATATAGCCTTAATTCACAAGCATTAAATGCAAAGGTGGATAATGGATAGCAGTGGAATCCAAAACGCACGTTTTGTCCCATTTAGTAACTCGTTAGCTGGATGTACCTCTATCTCAGAGTTGATGTTCACTCCGAGGATTCGAATCCATTACCGTTTGCTTCAAACGTTATTTCTTTATCCATTTAGCTACTGAGTCCTGATAGCCACTCGTTTGTACAATGAGGTGACGTTTAATTTCACTTAGTAATGTTTATTTGAATCTTCCTATTGTTGTTTAGGACTGTAATTGATCAGTCTTTTATTGGCATATGTGCATATTGTACGGTTTGTCTCGATATCGACTTAATTCACAAGCTAAGTGGATAATGCGATGGCGTTTGGATTGAACGGTATGTGTGTGAGTGTTACTCAGTTAAGTATTTTCATGTAGTTGATTTCTTCACATGATTTCTAGTTAACTGACTCAGTTTATCCAATCATTCAAGTATGATTGGTTTAACACAGTATAATCCTGATTGTTAAAAAGCTATATATTTCTTCGATAATTTTGATCTTGATTATTACCCTGAAGAAGTCCAGACAAGTTAGCTGTACGAAACGTTAGAATGAGTTAAATTTCAATCGCTAAGAATATTTCAAATATAATTTTCACATATAATGACTTCTCTATACTCGGCGCTCAATTACTGTCAAACTATTCGTTCTAATCTTGACGAATATTTGTATAAAGTAATGAAGACAGAATGTTTCACTTACTGTTCATTTAACCAATAATGTTTTTATGATTTATTTTAATACTTCATATATATAAATATATGGTAAAAGTATTTTTCAAAACTTTGTTTAAATGATGTATTAAATCTACAAACATAAAGTAATTAATTTTAGTAATAAAATCGATTTCAATTAAACCGAAATCTTCTTTTACATCTGAAAATGAAAAATTTGCAAAAAACGTTTTTTTAAGTAAAGAATTAGTAAGTGTTTTTTTATGATTGAGATTATGAACCTATGGATGCTAGACCATCATTGAAAACCTGGAAGCCCTAGACGGCTGTTTCGTCCTACTGTAGGACTCCTGAGCAGTGCGCATCCATGATTCCGCTCGAGGGATTTGAGGGATTGATTTATTGATAAGAAAGGAAGTTGTATGCTTTATTTTCTATTGAAATGACCAAACATTAGTTAGATTAAGGATAAGCATTTTATTCAGATTCAAATACCTAATAGTTAACGGGAAGGGGATTGTTTATTATATTAGATCAGATAGCAACAGCTTAAGAATTGAAACCTTCATTGCCGTCATTCGGCCAATAATAAGTATTTGAAGATTGTGAGATTGTTATGTGAATTGTTTGAATTCGAAACTTTCATTTCAGTTTTAATGAACTGAGATTAAACAATGAAGACTCTATGTCACATAGTTACTTGCAGAATTAAAAAGCAGTCACATATAATGTAAGACTATCAGATGAAACCGTGTAAGTATATTATAATTCTACCAAATTGAACCTATGAACAAGAAGTTGAAATTACTGAAAATCTAATTATCAAGATTGTATGAAGAATAGTATGACAACCCAAATATTTAGTAGGCATAGATTAATCTATATGACTTCTAATCACACTCTAAGCACGAAGGTTAGTGATTACCCAAACTGAAGTGATAAAGATAGGTTCAAACCTGTTATTTAGTGCTTGGAAATCAAACACCTTAACTACCAAGTGATCGCTCTTCTGTGTACTTAGTTCCCGACTTCATGTAGTGTTTATTTCACATATTTACAACTATTCATGTAAAACATTTTATATGAGACCATTCAAATCTCAATTAAACGAAATAAAGGATTTAAGCTTATTACTTATATTCTTGCTTCATAAAGTTTCATATTTGATGTATTCAATAAACGTCTAGTTTAAATTTGGTTGTTTTTCTATAGTTTATCATTTATCATAGAAATATTACGAGAATGTTCGATACTAAAAGTGTATCGCTTACATTTAAGTTGACCGTATCTGTTTTCATAGACACATGTGCATTGTCTGAAAACAAAATGAAAATTTAAGGAAACAAAGCATAAATTTACATTTAAGACTCATTGCAAATAGTTAAAGTTGACATCAACGATCACAAATTGACTGACATATATAATGAAATCAGTAAATGTTACGTAATCAGTTTGATACTCAAAAGTTGTAAAAAAAATACTACGTTGAAGTAAAGGAATGAAAGTCTGCAAAATGAAAAGTTATTCACCCAACTGAGTATTTGTTTCGTTTTGCACGAATTTGTTTCAGTAAACTATCGTAGTGAACGGGGACGTAAACGGGACAACCAAATGTATTTGAACAAAGAGTTACCGAGTTATTTGTTTATATGTTCAATAATTCATTTGCAAATTGTTCATCAATTGTCCTAGACTTTGTTATCCCTACGTTTCCATACCAACCACTCTCTGTTTCCGTACTGTTCTATTCAATCTTTTTAACCTTCTACTGTTAAGCATTCCACTTTCGATTTAATGTTATATACTACTTTTATCTGTCAACATAAGTAGCACACAACACACCATCAATACTGAATAAATTACTTGCTTCGGTTGTCGCTTATGAATAATAAATGTCTGTTGTAGTTACATTTCAATATGTTAGATTATGAAGATCTAAAATTATCGTTTCGTCATAACAGACAATAAACAGTCAGAATTTCTGGAAATCACTGTTTCTTCCTTAACATATACCTATTTATCCTACAGTTCTTTCTCAAAAATCGTTCATAAAAATGTCAAACTAACCAGAATGATACTTATTATGGTAACATATAATCTATAGATATTAGAATTTAGTACAATCAGTATTTATAATTACTGACATTCTTTTATTAAATAAAACAAAAAAAATATTTAATGGTAAAATATCATATTACCCTATTCACTATTAGTAATGATAGTGCTATAGCGGATAAGCAGCAATTATCATAACCCTACAGGGTTTATGTGATCTAATATCATGTTTATATGTTGGCTGTAGGTACTTATTCAAACGGAATAGTACGAATATAATTATATATATATATATATATATATATATATATATATATATATATATATATATATATATATATATATATATATATATATATATAATGAGCAATAAAATCATTTATGATACCTCAGTGTTAGTTATGTATCATTCAGAAAAACTATCCATCTGTAGATATAAAAAACGCTAATTACTCATAGTGATTGAAATTCTTGTAAAAGTGTGTAAAATAGTTTTTCATTCTTTTTAAATATGATTTAACTAAGATTTGTGTTCAAGTAAAAAAAATGTTCAATGTTTTCATATTATTTTTAAAAAAAATAATAAATTACCATACAAGCCAAATCTGGATCCATGCTAGAGATTGTATCAATGTATTTGTCAATGAACATTCCTCCTAGAAATGAGCACTGAAATATAAGAAGAAAAAAAATACAGATCGCGAATATTTTATTATGCTATTTAATCAATAATAAAGCTTTTGCTTCAGATAATAAATTAGAATAGACAAACCTAAACTTCCTAAGCTACACTAATAGAAAGACAATTAGATATCTGTGTTCATTTAATACTTTCATTCCTAAATAATATAAAATGGTGAAGTATTAAAATATTAAGCAGTTTCACTTTAATCATACATTGAATGTCAGTGAAATATTTGAAACTATGGAGTTGTTTTTTGTTACTAAGTACTTTTTTTTGTTTTACAAGGTTTCATGTGTTTCTTTCATCTTGGAATGAGCGATAAACTGATGTTTCGTAAAGTTTTATATTTGAAATCAATTTACTCTCCATGACTGCTAGTGTTAACTTTAAACGAAAGTGACCATAAAAGCCAATCAGCAAAATGATCAGCTTAATTACGATAAGTAAAGTGATCAATTAGTCGAATTACAGATTTGATTTGAATTTGTTCTCAGTTCATAAAACGCAAAAAAAAATGAAATGTCTTTCTGTTTCATCTTTGAATAATTAGAAATGTCAATTAATGGGATTTGAATATATTAGATGATAGTATGATGTGAACTATGTAAATGCAGTCTTTGTCTTTGAATTTTTCTTATACTGCTAACAATTCGAAGATACATTTAACAGTATAGGGTTGTGGAGTTTGTTGAATTCCAGTTGATATCATGAACCAATGAATGAATGTTAGACCATCAAGTTTTCAATGATGGTCTAACATGAATCCATTCATGATATACTAAACAGTTGGAATGATGATCTAATTATGAATCAGCATAAATTTTTTGGATTTTACTTTATTTTATTTTCAAACTGAATGTATTTACTAATTTTTGGTAAATATTTGTAAACTATTGCAAGTTAAATCATTAAGTGGTTCTTAAAATACAATCACTGTGGTTAATATACTCTCTTTCCTGATTATTTCCATGAAAAAATATTGATGTTTTTTTTGAATTCATACATCAAATACTTTCTGTAATGAAAAGAGATGTCATGAGAATAAAGTAAATCATGAACATTTGTTAATGAATTTGAATGATGACTGGTTATAGTTTAAGACTTTTGAACATATTTCCTATTCATTTACAAGTTAGAGATCATACAGTGGGGATGTTTTTTTCACATTTTTGTAGTATATAATGTTCTTAGATCTATTTCCTGCAATCAAACTCATGTTATTAAAGAAGACAAGTATTATCATTAGTTCCTTTCAAAAAAGCCACACTGGGATTTCAAACAATAACAAGAGAAATATAAGTATATATTTTGAAAATTAAAGACAATTACTGAGTCAAGATCCAATGGTGTTTATTTATAACCTCAACCAATCCACGGAGTTAAGCGTTAATTTGCGAGACCAACGATCCTAGTTTCGAATCACGTGACCAGTGCCGTAGATACGCACTGCTGAGGAGTCTCATAATAGGATGAAACGGTCGTCCAGTGCTTCCAAGTTTTCCATGATGGTCTAACACCAATCGATTCACAATCTCAATCAAAAACTTTATAACCTCCACAACCCCATACTGATAAACAGACAACCTTAAATTGCATCGTATCCGAGTGTTAGCAGATTCGTCAAATAACAATCAAATATCAAGCAATTTTTATTTAAATAAATGAATCAAAATTAGCACAGGAGGGTGTATATTAATGAACAAAATAAATCATGTAATTGGTTCAACGGAAATTTTCAACACGTATACCTTACAATCAAACTAAATAAGTCAACCATGCACAAGTGCTTAAAATAGATGTAACACAGATATGAAATAGATTTCGAAGTCATGGTGTTTAAAGTTAGCCGAATGAGTACTTGATTTATTCTGTTAATAACCTAATAATTATTTTACATCATAGTGTAACATATATTTTGTATAAAAATATCTGGAAGAAGCTGGAAAGGATTGCCCAGGACAAAGTTGGATGAAGAATGCTGGTGAGCGGCCTATGCTCCTTAACGAAGAGTAACAGGCGTAAGTTATTTAGTAGGTAAACTATCTCTGGAAATAAATCTAACAGTCAATAATAAGTATTATATATACATAGATTGAAATCATACAAATACAAATCAGTTCACCTGAACTTGAAAAGATCCAGTTAATGAACAAATTTTATCAAGAACTTGATGTACAAGTGATTTTGCTTCTTCAGATTTGCTGAACGTTTTCAAATATGATACAGCCATTTCACATGTTGAACACACTGAAATAAATATCAGTATACATGTATATTGTGGTAATGAGTTACAGACATGATCATAATTTATCTGATGAACTAATAGCAGAGTTTAGATTGAGATATCGTTGTAAATTCGATTTTTGGAGGGGACTTGTTAAATGATCAATGTATACGAATTTCGCGAACTTTGAATGCGAAAACGATAGGTCCAAGCTCTCATCCTTCTTTGGTCTTAATTCCCTATTGTAGTTTGTTTCGTTTTTTTTTCATTTTTCCGTTTTTATTTTTATTAATACTACTGGTTTTTTTAAAGTAGTGTTTTGTAATTGTAAACAATAATCAGTTATTATTATAATCAGAGAGGAATTTTGTGGATATTACAGTAATTTTAATAGTTGAATTCATAAGTCAACTGAAGCGCACCACTGAGGAGTATTACGATAGAACGAAACCGCCGTCGAGTGCATCCAGGTTTTCCATGGTTGTCTAGCTTCAATTGACTCATGAATCCAGCTGTTAAAATTATTATTACTTTTGAACAAGTTTTCTTGATTAATATTCAGTTTTTATTATTATAAATTTTATATTTGTTGTTTTTCTTCATATCTGTCGATTGGACATTTAAACGACCAATAAATTATTTCCATCCTTATATTCTTTCCGAACCCCTTGATTATTAGGTAACCTTATCTGATAATAACAGTCTCGAATCAATTTATGATGTAATCTTTTCTACCCTCCTATAGACAAATATTTTCTATATATCTATAGATACGAATGTGCAGCCTAAGTAAGTGATTTTTCCGAAAAGAAAAGAAAATTTACTTCCTTGAATTCTCTTTGTTTTTATACGAATTTCAAAATAACATTAGAATACCAGTTATCCATGTTTTTTGTTTTTCTACCTATTGTTGTTATACAACGTTGATGAAATTCATTTTTTATGAACTATATATGAAGATAAATGAAACATTCTAATTATGTTATTAATTGAGATCATGAATCGATTTATGTTAGACCACCATTAAAAACCTGAAAGCACTAAACGGCTGTTTCGTTCGACTGTGGGACTCCTCAGCAGTGTGCATCCATGATCCCACTCAAGGGATTCAAACCCATGGCTTTCAGTCTGGCGTGAGAACGCTTAACCTACTGGACCACTGAGCCTTCATCTAGCGGTATTAATGTCAACCAATCCACGAAATCACGCAACCATCTTCCATTGTACTGTACCTGTGTCTACCCGACAAAGATTAGCTGCACTGGTCACATATAACATCAATCGGTACATGATCTCGATTAAAAAATTATTAATCTCCACGACCTCTATACTAATAAGTATGTTATATTGCTATCAACTTACAAAAGCTGGAATTACCATGTTGAGGTGTTTCCAATGTGGATTGACACCAATTCACTACCTAAAAAAGGTAAAAATTGGCTACATTAACATTTTTCATTAAAGCACACAAAATAAGCATTACGTTGTTCTAATAAACAATAAATCAAATTTAAAATATTTTACACAACTTACTGTTTTGAAACGATTGGATTCAACGAATTCAATGAAATCTTTTAGGAGTGTTTTTGTTTCACTAACCATTGAATGTTTGCACTTGAATAAAAACAAACAAATAAACACCATTAGAAAACGTAAATAAAATATTCAATATTTTGTTAAATGATTTTTAATATAATATATTATGTATAAATTAGTTATTACTACCAGTTATTCTTGAACTCCGCCTATCGACCGAATCTGTCAATCAATATCCAAGTCACAATCTTCAATATGAACGTCAAAACAGCTCTACTGAATGGAGTTGAAAATTGGACATCTATCACAGCCATCATGAAAAATGTACAAGTATTTATAAACAATTATCTACGAAAGATATTTAATGTCTGTTGACCAGACACTATGAGCGATGGCCTACTATGGGAGAGAACAGACTATCTTCTGTCCGAAGAGGAAATTAGGAAAAGATATTGGAAGTGGATAAGACATACATTTCGGAAATTATCAAACTGAATCATGAGGCAAGCGCTAATTTGGAATCCTGAAGGGAAACGGAGAAGTGTAAGGCCAAACTACACACTACATCGAGAATAGGAAGCGGACATGAAAATGATGAATAACAACTGGAAAGAACTGAAAACGTTTGTCCAGGACAAAGATGGATGGAGAATACTGGTGATTGGCCTTCACTCCTCTACGAGGAATAACGGGAATAATTAAGTAGTCAGTCATTCTGCATAACATGAACATTCATAAGAGAATTTTACTAAAACAGGTTTTTTTTCACATCTGTAGATAAATATGTAACTAATATTGTAAGAAACTTCATTCAATAATCCATTAAATAATGAAACTTATTAACCCTATTGTTTATTGTATAAACCAAACAAATGAGAACAAAATTGACGCTTGTTAGGACCCGAGAAACATAATGAATAGTAACTTGGGATCCTTTTATGAACCAATACTATACTTATTTTTTTATCGTATAATTACTAAGTAACTAAACTATGCATATCATATTACTCTTATTATAAGCTTTATTTTGACCCAGAAAGTAGTATTATACGTCTTACCATTCTTGAGTTATACCCAGTATATTAATTACTACCTCCCACATTCACAGCCACATTTGGCTAATTCATGTACAAATGTTGTTTCATATTTTGTTGGTACGTTGTGGTCTGTTTGATTGGTATATAAACTCGGGATGTTTGAAACATAATGATTCATATCGCAGAGGCTGAGACTTGTGTTCTGGACTTAACTGACTGGGCTAAGCAGGAAGCAGGGCCAATCAGGACTCTAGGCTGCTCGCACGTATTTTACGCATCCTTGGTACGATCGATAAGTCAGTGCTCTCTAATTAACTGTTCGGTAGGAATAGTTTTAATAACTGTTAGAGCACAATAATATGAATTTATTTTATTTTATCATTTCTCTTTAGCTGCCTATAAGCGTATTGTATAATAATAGATAGTTGACATTATTAATTCACTACTATTCATTTTATCTGTTGTCATCTTCAATCGTATGTATGTACGTGTGGTTTATTCATATATTTTTTTAAACACCTTTAATAGTGGTAACCATTATCATTCTATTATTCTATTATGTAATATTATGTTATACAAACACATTTGTACGTAAGAAAAAAGAACGAAGAAACCATGAAATCAAATCAACCTGTAACATTCTAATTCAGTTGTTGCTCTGATTATAGTGAAATTCATAAAACGAATTAATGGTGGGAAAATCATTCATTGATAATGCTGTTTGCAGTTATTTATCCATTAGAAACATAAATTTGAACAGTGACTAAAGTAAATATTGTTTCAGTAAGTATTACCTATTGTATTGCTTGTTTACGAACTAGTTTGAGATTTTGATTGAGATCATGAATCGATTGATGTTCAACCACCATTGAAAACCTGGAAGCGCTGGACGGCCTTTTCGTCCCATTGTGGGACTCCTCAGCAGTGCGCATCCATGTCGGTTGAAGACAGGTATCTACACCATTACAATGGAAGATGGTCGCACAATTTCGTGGATCGGTTGAGGTGAGACACTAGGATGATTGGGTTCCGGCCCAGTGGTCCAGTAAGATAAGCTTTCTCACGCCAGACTGAAGGCCATGGGTTCGAATCCCGTGAGCGGGATCGTGGATGCACATTGCTGAGGAGTCCCAAAATCGAACGAAACAGCCGTTCAGTGCTTTCAGGTTTTTGATGGTGGTCTAACATCAATCGATTCATGATCTCAATCAAAAACGTAATAATCTCGGCAACCCCTATACTGATAGTTTTAGTTTTAATAAAATCAGTTACGAACTTGAATATTATTTGATTCATTAGATCTAGATTAATATATAACTCCGCCTGGAGTCCCTTCGGGGGCTACTGCCGGTCCCAAGCCCAGATAAAGGAGGAGGGTTGGGTATGGGGTTAGCGTCCCCATCCCGTAAAAAACTAACTCGCTAAAAAAACTCTAACCAGAAAAAATTATTCAAATCTTTTAACCTCTGCCCTGGGAGTCAGAAGGTCTTCATTTGGAAGAACTATGACGCCTCATGATGAAAGCCGAATTCCTTCGGAAGTTACGAGGCCGATGCCCCTTCTGACAACCAGAGCGACCATTTATTTAGGTACATGGAATGTTCGTACAATGTGGGACACCGAGAGAGCCTTCCGAATTGCTGCAGAAATGAGAAAATACAACCTAGAGGTGCTTGGGATCAGTGAAACACATTGGACGCAAGTTGGACAACAACGACTAACTTCAGGAGAGCTTCAGTTATACTCCGGCCATGAAGAAGAAAATGCCCCACATACACAAGGAGTTGCACTGATGCTGTCCAAACAAGCGCGAAATGCGCTTATAGGATGTGAATCTCATGGACCAAGGATCATCAAAGCCTCGTTCAAAACAAAAAAGGAGGGCATCACAATGAATATCATCGAATGCAATGCGCCTACCAACGACTACAATGAAGACGCTAAAGAGCAATTCTACAATAGGCTGCAGTCAATCGTCGAGAAGTGCCAAACAAAGGACCTGACCATTCTGATGGGAGATTTCAACGCCAAGGTTGTAACGGACAACACTGGATATGAAGACTTCATGGGACGACATAGACTGAGAGAAAGAAACGAAAATGGTGAGAGATTTGCAAACCTATGTACCTTCAATAAACTGGTCATAGGTGGCACCATATTCCCACATAAACGCATTCACAAAACCACATGGACTTCACCGGATCGCACCATGCAAAACCAAATCGACCATATTTGCATCAACAAAACGTTCAGGAGGACTATAGAGGACGTGAGAATCAAGAGAGGAGCTGATATAGCATCAGATCATCACTTGCTGGTCGTCAAGATGAAATTGAAACTCAGGAAGCACTGGACAATGGGGCGAACAATATCACAAAAGTTCAATACGACCTTTCTTCAGGATACTAACAAACTCAACAAATTCAAGATAGTCCTCAGCAATAAGTTCCAGGCCTTTCATGATCTACTCAATGGAGAAGGAACTACTGTGGAGAGCAACTGGAAGGGGATCAAAGAGGCAATCACTTCAACATGTCATGAGGTCCTGGGTCACAAGAAGCACCGTCACAAGGAATGGATCACTGTTGATACACTGGATAATATTCAAGAAAGAAGGAACAAGAAGGCAGCAATCAATACCAGTCGAACAAGAGCAGAAAAAGCCAAGGCACAAGCTGAATACACAGAAGTAAACAAACAAATGAAGAGGAGCATCAGAATCAACAAACGTAAATATGTGGAAGACTTAGCAACGACGGCGATAAAGGCTGCAAGAGAAGGGAACATGAGACAATTGTATGACACGACAAAGAAACTCTCTGGAAATCGCAGCAAATCAGAACGACCAGTAAAAAGCAAGGAAGGCGAGGCAACCACCAACACTGAAGAACAACGAAACAGGTGGGTAGAACAATTCAAAGAACTCTTGAATCGACCAGCTCCACTGAACCCACCCAACATCGAAGCAGCACCCACGGACCTCTCAATCAATGTTGGTCCACCAACAATTGAAGAAATCAGCATGGCCATCAGACAAATCATGAGTGGCAAAGCAGCAGGACCAGACAACATTCCATCAGAGGCACTGAAAGCAGACGTAGCGGCAACTGTAAGGATACTCCACATTCTCTTCAATAAGATTTGGGATGAGGAACAAGTACCAACTGACTGGAAAGAAGAACTTCTGATCAAAATACCGAAGAAAGGCGATCTCAGCAAGTGTGATAACTACAGGGGCATCACTCTTCTCTCAATACCGGGAAAAGTCTTCAACAATGTATTGTTAAACAGAATGAAGGACTGTGTAGACGCCCAACTTCGTGACCAACAGGCAGGATTCCTTGCGGATAGATCGTGTACAGACCAAGTCATAACTCTACGGATCATTGTGGAACAATCAATTGAATGGAATTCATCACTCTACATCAACTTCATTGACTACGAAAAGGCATTTGATAGAGTGGACAGAACAACACTATGGAAGCTTCTTCGACACTACGGCGTGCCTCAAAAGATAGTCAATATCATACAGAGTTCATATGATGGATTACACTGCAAAATCGTGCATGGAGGACAGTTGACAAAGTCGTTCGAAGTGAAGACCGGTGTTAGGCAAGGTTGCTCATTCTCACCCTTTCTCTTTCTCCTGGTGATCGACTGGATCATGAAGACGTCAACATCTGAAGGGAAACACGGGGTACAATGGACATCTAGGATGCAGTTGGACGACCTGGATTTCGCAGATGATCTGGCCCTTCTATCCCAAACGCAACAACAAATGCAGGAGAAGACGAACAGTGTAGCAGCAGCCTCAGCAGCAGTAGGTCTCAATATACACAAAGGGAAGAGCAAGGTTCTCCGATACAACACAGCATGCACCGATCCAATCACAATTGACGGTGAAGATTTGGAAGATGTAAAAACCTTTACATATTTGGGTAGCATCATTGATGAACATGGTGGATCTGATGCAGATGTGAAGGCGCGGATCGGCAAAGCAAGAGCAGCATATTTACAACTGAGGAACATCTGGAACTCAAAGCAACTGTCAACCAACACCAAGGTCAGGATTTTCAATACAAATGTCAAGACAGTTCTACTGTATGGGGCGGAAACCTGGAGAACTACGAAAGCCATCATCCAGAAGATACAGGTGTTTATTAACAGTTGTCTACGCAAAATACTTCAGATCCGTTGTCCGGACACTATTAGCAACAACGTACTGTGGGAGAGAACAAACCAGATCCCAGCGGAGGAAGAAATCTGAAAGAAGCGCTGGAAGTGGATAAGACACACATTGAGGAAAGCACCCAACTGCATCACAAGACAAGCCCTCACATGGAATCCTCAAGGCCAAAGGAAAAGAGGAAGTCCAAAGAACAATTTCGCCGAGAAATGGAAATAGACATGAAAAAGATGAACAAGAATTGGATGGAATTAGAAAAGGAGGCCCAGGACAGAGTGGGTTGGAGAATGCTGGTCGGCGGCCTATGCTCCATTGGGAGTAACAGGCGTAAGTAAGTAAGTAACATTAATATTACTGCTGCTGGATTTAATAAATAAAAAATAGATATTTAAAATTGGATCCAGTTTTAAGAAAGAATGAGTTCAAATTCTTGTGAAGTAATGAATACATATTTTATGAGTTACATCACTTATGAATAACTTGAATTCTAATAAATATGAAGATAATTTAGCATAATTCATATCATAAACAATCTTCTATTAAACGAAGATGGATAATGGCTAGCAGTGGAATCCAGGACCCGCGTTTCGTCCCATTTGGGACTCGTCAGCTGGATAAACTTGCATCACAGAGTTTATGTTCACTCTGAAACTCGAACCTAGTACCATTGGCTTCAAACGCCATCACGTTATTCACTTAGCTACGGTGTCCTGATAGCCACCTGCTAGTGCAATGAGGTGAAGTTTAAATTTACTTGGTGTTGTTTTACCCGTAATTTCCACTGCTAACCATTATCTATCTTTGCTTAAAAAGCTTGTGACTTAAGGATATATCGAGGCGATCGGTACAGGATGTACATATGCCAACATGAGACTGATCAATTGCAGTCCTAAATAACAATGGGAAGATACAACAATTCTTGCATCCGGCCTAAAATGACATTTGACGTATTTCACAGATATCATGAACTAATCTAATATAAATCACAACCAAAAACTTAGAAGCACTGCACGGCCGTTTCATCTCAGTATGGGATTCCTCACAAGACTTCAACCACAACTCCAAGTGTTGGGGGTCGAATCCAGGATCTTCGATATCAGGCTCGAACAGTTAACTTCTAGACCGTTGAGTTGGCACCCAATGTTATTTCCTATTTTTTTTGGTGTTATGTGGTGTAATTTGTATGTATATAAACCCAGTTTGTCTGAAATATATGCTTCGTGTCATGGAGGTCAAGATCGGCCTTCCGAACCTAACAGGTATGTCTAGACGGATAAAGGATCAACCGGAATTCTAGGTTGTTGGTACTAGTGTATGCGTCATTAATTTAGTCTTATAAGTAAGCGTATCAAAATTCGGCAATTGTATTTCACAATAATCGTGATATAACAAGATCAGTTCGTAACTTCAAGAAAATAAAACACTCTTCACAACCTTTTACCGATAACATCTATTCTGTTGTATCTACTGACGTTACTCGGTCAACTAAGCTAAAGTAAATGAAATAACATTCAAACATGGGATTTATCGGTTGATAAACAAATTTTTTGATCAATATTCAACTGCACCAAAGCAGTGTACTTAATAAGAAAGATTATAAGTTGACTGTAGTTCGTGTACGATTTTATGAGCATATTATAATGTCTTATAAATATTTGGATATATCTAACTAATAAGGGTAGGTAGTGGGTAGCAATGAAATTTAGGACGTGCGTTTCGCCCTAGTTCGGACTCGTCAGGTGTATGTACCTGCATCTCAGAGTCGATGTTTAATCCGGGACTCGAACCCAGAAACATTCGCTTCAAACACCATCGCGTTATCCACTCAGCTACTAAGTCCTGATAGCCATTTGCTTGTACAATGTGGTGAATTTAAATTTACTTGATATCGTTTTGCTTGTATCTTTCTATTGAGGTTTAAGACTACAATTGATCAGTCTGTTATTGGCATATGTGCAATATCGAGGCGATACACACTGTAAACTCTATTGTTCTCATTAATTTTAGCAACTGATTACAAGTATACCAATGTTTCTTCAATCAATAATTGAAAGAAATAAAATCAAATCATTGACATACCTGAAGTTTTTTATTCAAATCATTCATATTTTCACATGTTATTGACAATATATATTCAATGATATTCTTGGTGAATTGTTCTTCTTTCATAATTTGTAAACTTTTCTCTTGTGCCAACTCCAATAGGTTGCATGCTATAGAGTTGTAGATAGATGTAAAATAGTTTTTGTTTGTATATACGTTAAGTAAGTAGTTCACTAATATAATTACTGATTAAATCCTTTAATGTTTCTAACTGGAATAATGGAATATGTAACTTTCTATTGAACTTCTATAGATTCAGTCATTATAAAACATTTCATGTTCACTACTAGTGACAATTGTATATTATCAATGATAGTTTGTCGGTAACTTTAAAAAGTTCATTGATAATGTGCAAATTCTGAAATATTACTTATTCTTAGTTTATTATAAACTGAAGTGAATTTTTTTCTCGTCAGCTTTGATGCTTAAGAATGAATTGAGTAGCTTTCTGGTTATAAATAAAACAAATATTCCAATCCTATATTAACCATGCTATAGCTAGCGATTATCGTTGCACACATGTTTCTTCTTTTTAAGGTTTTAGTTCTATAGAACCTTAAAAACAAAAGTGATGTCTATGGTGACTGTTAAACTACATTGATGTTCAATAGGTCGGTGGCTTTGATAACCTAGAACCCACGTACACTAAACCAACTAAAATGATATATACTGAGTGTAAATCACAGTTTGAATGACTCAGATGTAAATATATTCCACGTACAAAAAAACTGCTGCCTTGAATTTCATATCACATCCCTAATTACAAAATCTCAAAAACTTCAGTGACATTTCTAAGCTGCATAGGCATCAAATGAAAAATATGGTTTAACAGATGCCAGAAGTTTACTTAACTTTATTCGATTAGAATAGTTTGTCAAAGATTAACATTAAACTTGATATTATGTACCACAATAAGTGCTATTATTTAGTATTTTCACTTCAATTATGAATTATGAATGACTTATAGAACCCTGTAATGCTCATTCATCTAAATAGAAAAGCATTAAAACGTTGTTCATTAAATCAAAATTTGAATAATTTTATAAAAGCTTGTTAATGTATATGCAAAATACTTCAGATCCGTTGGGTAGATACTATCAGCAACAATGTATTATGGGAGAGAACAAATCAGATCCCAGCGGAGGAAGGACTCACGAAATAGTGATAGAAGTGGATAGGACACACATTGAGAAAAGCACCGAACTACATCATAAGGCAAGCCCTCACATGGAATCCTCAAGGCCAAAGGAGAAAAGAAAGATCAAAGAACATATTATATCGAGAAATGTAGACAAACATAAAAAGAATGAACAAGAATTGGATAGAACTAGAAAGAAAGGCCCAGGATAGAGTGAGTTGGAGAATGCTGGTCGGCGGCCTATGCTCCATTGAAAGTCACAGGCGTAAAGAAGTAAGTTGTTAATATTTACTTAATTATTATACCTACAAATATAGACTTTTATTAGTATAAAACATAGTGTGATGAAATGTACTATCTTCGTCTAGCTTTCTCGTTACGTAATATAATTTCATATGAGAATCTTTATAGAACGTCTTCACTTCTATTGAAGAAATTCACCAAAGTTAAATATGGTATACAAATTTACATTTAATTTACAGTTAATTAAAAAGTTCTATTTAAACAAAAACAATAGCGATAGTAATTCAACATTTAATTAACCAACTTACCTACATCTTTATAGCCAAAATTCAACTAAATTGAATATATATGTAAAAAAATAATAATATCAGAAGGGGTTTTGTGGATATTAGAGCAATTTTACTGGTTGAAATCATGAGTCAGTCAAAGCTAGACCATCATGGAAAAACCTGGAAGCACTGAGATTCGAATCACACTGAGAGGAGGGATCTTGTATGCTCACTGCTGAGGAGTTCCACAATGGGACGAAACGGTTGTCCAGTGTTTCCAGTTTTTTCATGGTGTTCTAGCTTCAGTTGACTCATGATCTCAACCATTGAAAAAATATTAATTAACTATTTAGTGAAAAGGATCTTATAGAATCATTGAATAATTTGCAATAAAACAAAATGCATATCGTTATTACATTAGAATTATAAATTCGGTTAACAATATAGATTATATAATTAAGTAGTCTTGAAATACTGGAACCTGGTAGACTTCTATCGAATGGAGTTATATGGATTAATAATTATATTATTTCGTAATACAATTGCAGAAGACTGTAATATAAAGAATCTTTTATCGTTTATTCAATGAACTCATTGCCTTAATAGAATTATTTATTGTACCTACCTATAATCATAAATGTAACTTTATACAATGAATAACATTACCTCAGATTGCTTGATCGAAGTAACTAAACCTAGAATAGATTAATATTATTATTATTATTAAGTAGTATATACTTGGCTTACCTGTTGTAAAAATGGTTAATATGAAAAAACTAAACATTTTTGTTTGTATTTGATTTCGAATAAATTTAAAGTAAGATAAAAATAAATGAATCACTTTAAATATTATTCTTATTTATTTTTTGATTATATTTTATTAATGGTCAAGTAGTTTAGATCATATTTTAAGTTTATAAACTGGAACAAGGTTCATTTGACGGGTACTTTACCTTCAATAATAATAGATTTTATATATATAATGTTAATGATACTTAATTGAGCCTATGATTCTAAACAATAGTTAATTGTATACTAAATCATAAAAGTATGATCATTTTACAAATTGTAAAACTCTTTGATAATGAACAGTTGTGTTTTTTTCTTCTAAGTGTTACTAGCCTTTGAGATTGCAGATTCGATAGAAAAGAAAACAACAACAAAACATCATGTGAAGTGATGGTAATTAGTAATAAGTTTAGGTTTGTAAAAACAAGATTACTGAATAATGAAAAAATCTCATTGAGTATATTAGTGAACACTGTGAAATATGTTAGGGATTAAATTGTAAAGATAAAAGAGAATTTTCACAGATTTATATCATGAGTCAGTTGAAGCTAGACCACCATTGAAAACCTGGAAGCACTGGACGGCCGTTTCGTCCTAGTATGGGATTCCTCATCAGTGCGCATCCACGATCCCGCATCACGCGGGGCTCGAACCCAGGACCTACTGGCTTTGCGCGCGAGCACTTAACCATTAGATCACTGAGCCGGCATCCAACGGTGTTAATGTCTAACTTCAACCAATCCACGAAGTTGCGCCACCATATACCTTTGTCTTCAGTGAGCTGATATCTCACAACAGACCTGGTTGTACTCCACTGGTGACGGCTTACCACTAGAACTCCAGGAGTATCTCTTGAAGTCAGTCACTGTTGAGCAGATGATTATTATCCGAAGGGGTTTGTGGAGACTCATGATTTAAATCTGTGAAAATTTCTAAAATCTCCACAAACCCCTTCTGATAAAAGAGAATTATTTAAAGATCGCCAGCATATTAAATGGTTAATAATTTGAACGACATCATCGGGAATTTGTACGATGGATTAAAGTATAAAGTAGTGCTTTGAGGATAGCCTACAGATGTAAGGAACGGGGTCAGAAAATTCTGCTTATTCTCTCCCTTCCTCTTCTTCTTTCTTCTGGTGGTCGACTGGATTATGAAGATCTCCACATTTGGAGGAAAACACAAAATACAATGGATAGCTCGGAATGAATCAGAAGATTTGGACTTCGAAGATGACCTGGTCCTTCTATACCATACACACAAACAAATCCATATGAAGATAATTAGTGAAGCAAAAGCCTTTGCATCAGTGGGCTTCAACATACACGAAGAAAAAAGCAATATCATCAAATACAACATGGAGAACACCAACCCAATCACATTTGATGGAGAAACTCTGGAAGAGGTGGATTATTCCACGTACCTGGACAGCATCATTGATGAGTAAGGAGGATCGGATGCAGACGTTAAGGTGAGGATTGCCAAAGCAAGGACAGCACTCCTATAATCAAAAGACATATGGAGCTCAAAACAACTGTTAAACAATATTGAAGTCACAATCCTCAATACGAACGTCAACACAAATCTACTATATGAAGCTGAAATGCGACGAGCTACCACAACCATCATCAAGAAGGTACAAATATTTATAAACAAGATACGGCATGTCGCATGATCACATACCATAAGTAACAGTCTTCTGTGAGAGACACCAAACCAGCTTCCGTCTGAAGAGGAAATCAATAAAAGACGTTGGAAGTGGATAAGACATGTATTACAAAAATCACCAAACTGCATCATGATGCAAGCCCTAACTTGAGATCCTGAAGGGAAATGGAGAAGAGGAAGGCCAAAGAACACACTGTATCAAGAATCGGAAGCAGACGTAAAAATGATAAACAGCAACTGTAAATAACTTGGAAGGATTGTTTAGGACAGATTTGGATGTACAATGCTGGTGGGCGACCTATGCTCTTTCACGAGGGGTAACAAACGTAAGTAAACAGTAACGAAAAATATCTTTTTCGATAAATTCTCTTCAAGTTCTACGATTATCTATCCAAATTAATAATTCCAAAAATGTCCATATTTAGGGCAAAGTGTATCGTTTAAAGTTAAAACATGTGAATTTAAGATTTTCCATCAAAATATATTTTCAATCGCTTCTCCTCCCCTGACTAACCTCAAGACCAATTAACCAGTAGTAATCTTAGCTATTGAATGGCTTAATTTGACTATCGTAATTACAACCTTTCGTAGTCAAATGTAATTGTCTTTGTTATCTTTATTCACAAATCATTGTATAATAATAATAATAATCATAATCATGTATGTTTAGTGTAATCATATACCAAAGAGGAAGAATGTATTTGTAAAATTGAAGTAAACCTAATATTTCGCCTGTCAATCTGATCCAAGCTGAGGTTTTGCAAATAGATTCTTCTTCATTGATGTCTCAAATTAACTCGGAGCCCAAATGCAATAAAACTATTTAATCAAATGTAGACGAAATTTCTTATATAATCATATCCTGTTTTATGTTTTATCAAATATTTCAAGAAGAAGAGAATTTGTTTTACTTAACTGAAAGCGAATGAATGACATTATCTGTTCATTTTTTTTAAAAATAATGATCTGACTATGTCAACTTCTGTTCGTAAACAGAGATGAACTTACTCAAACTTGTGGTATTTAATTATTAAATCAAGTTTCGCCATTACTTAGTTAAGAAAATGTATCGTGATCATTGTAAACAGGCAAATGATAAAGAGTTGAGTAATATTTATATTATAAGTAAAGAGAATTCATATTTCTAACTTCATTATATACAAAGATCTTCAGTAAGAGTTGATTGTACTTATTGTACTCACCATTAGAATAATATCTTAGTATCTGAGAATGCAATTACATTAAAGGAAATAACACTGTGGTGTGTGGTACTGATGTTGACAGATATAAGTAGTATGTATCATCAATCGAAATTAAAATATATGGCGGCAGGAAGTTCAGAAGATCAAAAAAACTGAAGACAAAGGATGATTGATGTGGAAACGAAAGAACAATGAAGAATGAGAGGATTGTTTGAACTTTCGCAGAAGAAACAGTCAACTTTGAGACAATTGATTGACATTTTGCAAATTAAGTATTAATTGTATGATTCTTAGATTTTACCAAGAAGTACATTCGATTGTCCCCAGTTGTGTTTTCGTTCACCACAACACTAATTCAGTCTACTTTCAACGTTACTTTAGAAATAAGAAGTGCTATTGATTGTAAGTTACTTGACCATCAAACGATTATTGTAAATTACATGTTATCGGTCCTCCTTTAATAGGTTTATCTTAGCCTATGTAAATATTGATGCTAAAAACAAATATTTTTAGTGCAATATGAAGTAAACTGGCAGCCACATGTTCGAAGCTTTCTAATTTGCAAAGAGTACGTCTTTAAATTCTTTGATGTATGTGACCGAAAAGCTTCCAGAAAAGCAACATACTTAGCATAATTTTGTTCTTTACTCAAAGCCTACCGGTAAACTGGTGTTCAGTGGGTGCTTCCACAGATATTTAATGATGAAGGATTTACACATGGAGCGGTCCACGAGCTGTACATAATTTCATCTTGATGATTTAAATGTATTATTCCAGTTTGCTCAAAACTGAAACTCATTTATTTGTAGCTAAACAATTATTGTTGTCATTAATACAATCTCTTATGTCTTGGTTTCTTCCGTAATTTCTCAAAGGTTTTCTCCACACGAGTATGAACGCATGGATAAACGAATCATCTAGTTTAAAAAATGTACCAAGAGAGATAAATTATCAAACAAGCTCATCACTTTGTACACTTAATGGTAAATCAGATGCATCATAGTAAAGATTACTACTGAATTCCTTGGATTCCATAGTACTGGACATAATTATGTTTGGAAAGTTGTTTTTATGGTGTAATTACTAGATAACACTTAGTTGTAGCAAGAGAGGGTAGGAAAACTTGATTATTTGAAATGTGTGAGTGCGAAATAAATTTGACGGTAATGACACCATACATATTCACCTATGTCGGACGGCTATATGTTTCACTGAATAGTGCAGTAGGTTACAATAAAACGATGTTGGTTGATGAAAGTTTAGGGACATTTTATAAGTCTTCTAAAATCTATCTCAGATTATTTAACGAAGGACTTAGTTCTAGGCATAGATACTTTACATAACATACATTAATTATTACTTTTCCTAGTTTTAGACACATCTATTAGATACTTCCTTATTTTTGAGGATTTTTTCCCTTTGTATTAATAAGTTAGAAATATTACCATTGCTTTTTGCTTTTTTATATTATTTTAAGTAATTTACTTCATACATTATCAGTCTTCTTTAACGTGATATTCAAAATTATGACAAGATAGATCAATCTTCCTGTGTATCATAGTTGAAATGTAAATTTAACAATGTCCTACTTTATAACATTTTAGTAGTAATTATTGAGTGATTAAAAATTTCAATGTTAATTAAGTAAATGATCAGCTTCTGTTAGCTTTCATTGTAATTTCTATAAACGTAACAGAGTAACTGCCTATTGAATCTGAGTACTTTTTTGTAGGAAACGATAGAACACAGATTTCTTCAAAAATTTTATTTATATATATTATCACAATGTTAACTGAGCATATAAGACAAATTTTCTAGTTAAGTAACGACTGATCGATCCTGTGGTCCAAAATAATAAAAGCTTAGTCTATATTTCGTGAAGAACATCAACATTAGAGTAAACATTAAGCAGTATTCAGGCTACATGACAAGATAAAATGTAAAGGGAGTATTATGAAAACTGTTAAACTTTTATAATTTCTATTACAAACATACTTCAGTAACCATGTCTAGCATCTGACAATAACTCACCACAGACAACTGAAGGCGGTCATGCGATATCAGGAAATAAATGATGTTCAACATATACATCATCATTTCTAGATTCAATGATCCAATGATTAGCCGCTTTCTGCGAGACCTAAATTTTGTGGGTTTGATCCATGGTGAGCTGAAGGATGTTCACTTGTAGTGTTAGTCATAAGTTTTATCCCATAATATATCTTATTCTAGTTTCCGGACATTCCATTCTATTCGTTCTACTTGAGTCATATTTTGACTTTGTCAATTATTCGCTTATTAGCCTTGACTGTTTTTTATATGAGCGTATATGTGTGTACACTTCATGTCCCATCACTCATCACATGTCTGTCGTTTATTTTGTCTGCCTATAAATATTGAGTAATGCCTAGCTTGAAATGGATTTGGCTTCCCAGCCATCCTCCCTGCGCGTCATTTTGCTCTGTTCCATCACATTCGCTTTACATATGAAATATATGTATTCAACATCCCATTCTCGTTAGTTGACTTATTTAATTCCGTTATTGGATAACGTGATTTAAGTCGACGATTATATACAAGAATAGGTGATAGCAATCATTTATACGATCTAAATTGGAACCAGATCACGGGCCACAAAACACTGATGAGAATGAAACAGAATTTTAAGGGTTTCTACTCTCCATAGCTTGACTAACTAATATCAGTTCTTGATATATACCACAGCACGAACAAACTGAACGTTTTTTCCACACTAATTGCTCTCTATTTTCGTTCTCTTCTCTTCGATCATCTTAGTATTCTACCGACGGGTATTTCACTATCGATTATACTACTTATATCTGTTGGTAGCACATACCACGGTAGATGGTGAAAATAATAATAATTGAAGTTTAAAAATCATGTGAACAAAAATGCTTCATAATCATTAGAAATAAATTGACAACAGGCACTTATTAAATATGGTGATAAATATTTGTCCACCAATGTTTTTTAAAGACTTTATAAAATCAAATCTTTTCAGTTTGTGTAAAACGGTCTCAGTGCATCCGCCACACATATCACCTACAGAAATTGACTTGCTAGAAAATAGAAAAAAATATTTGAATGAAAAGTTAAATAGGAATTGAATACTTAGTTTTGTCTTTGTGAATATCATTTACTAAAAACTAAAGTATAATTTTAGGTAATGTTTAAAAGATGTCAACTTAGTAAGTATACTGTAGTTTCCACTACAGGCTTACTCCTGCTACGAAACAACTGAAAACCAAGGTACACTATTAAAGTGTTTTTCTCAAGGTTGGAACAGCCTATAAACGCACACCGAAAAAGTACTCTGACACTCAGTAGTCGATAAATGTCTCAATTGTCAAGATGACTGAATGGTACATGTACTACTCCACATGGGTCATCAGTGTTCACCATTAAATAATCTCTAACTAGAGCAAAATGGCTGTTTAGTGATTCAAATTCTTGCTTGTCCTCTAGGTTATCTTAGTATATTTTGAGAAATATTTCAAAACCCAATGAATTTCTTAACATAACACTCAAATAACGTGGACCTTCACTTAAGTTATGTTAAGCAGTATGCTATGTGTTACAAGAAGTAATGAAAATACTGATAGTAGGAATTATATGTGAATGTACCTAACACAAACCTATAACTTGACTCATTGGACCCTGTTAACACTAAAGCAGTAAGTGTCTCTAATAGAGTTTCATTCCCTGAGTTTGAAATTATAGTAAAACTTTGAAGAACCTTTTACGATTTCTTGCGTGATTACCGAGTCGTTTTCATATATTAGATTAAAACAATGTGTTATTGTGGAGGTAAAAGATCTTCAACACTGAAAAGATTTGCAGCTCAGTTCCTTTCTTTTTTTACCATTGTGTTTTGAGGGCTCATCAAACAGTCTTAATATTCTATCAGATTCATTGGTGTTCACTGATGCATACGTTAAGTCAATGCATGTATTACATTTAGCAAAACATGTTTTTCTTTGGTTATTAACAACTGTTTTTTTTTTGTAATAGATAAAGTTAGATGCATGATGATTTGATGAAGCTTTTACAATCAACCTACTGACCTAATGTTAAGTGTTATATCTTTTATTTCATTCACTCATAATAATCTATTTAAAATGTTCACTTACTTCGGTTCCATAAAGCAACTGTTGTATTGATTTACCGCTGTGTATTTTTCAGGAAATTCAATGATGAAAGGTTGTTACATCACAACTAGTGTACAACTTTCTTAAATATGTAACCTTATAATGTTCTAATAACATTCAATCCAAAATCTTATTTACTTATCTTTATTGAATAAATAATCAAATTTGTATGTATATACTAACTGAAATTGTTCAATAATCATCATCATCAGAAAATACCATACCCACCATACAAGTATCCAATGCTTCAGTTCTATTGAATATTATCACATAAGAATCAACTATTTGTGAAGCCAAATCATAACACTAAGAATGAAAACAATGAATGAAACAGTATCATATAGAATGAAAGAAAAACTTTATATTAGTGTCTATTTATAATTTAATAAATGAATATTTTATTTCATCTGTACAGAGTTGATGTTTCTAAGCAAACAGATCTGTTATGTAAGGATTAATTGTAATCAAGGATAAAGTTTTATTTTTGTTTTGATGTAAAATATACACATTAACAAATGTTGTCATGAAAGTTTCAATGTACTGAATTTACATCATATTAAACGAAAGTCTTTAATTATTGAATAAAATGTTTCTCGTTTTATACAGAAAAATCACATTACTCATAGATAATGCAGTAATTGAATTATCTTCAGTGAAGTATTTGAAACCATTTGAATGATTAGAATGAACCAAAAGATTACGTCTAGTTTATATGTAATGAAGAATAAAAGTAGGCAGTAAGGGAAACTGCAGTTTTGAAAAAAGTTGATCAAGTGATTTTCATCAACTTACTTACTTACGCCTGTTACTTCTAATGGAGCATAGGCCGCCGACCAGCATTCTCCAACCCACTCTGTTCTGAGCCTCCTTTTCTAATTCCATCCAATTCTTGTTCACTATTCTCATGTCTATCTCCATTTCCCAGCGTAATTGTTCTTTGGTCTTCCTCTTTTCCTTTGGCCTTTAGAATCCAATGTGAGGGCTTGTCTTGTGATGCAGTTGGGTGCTTTCCTCAATGTGTGTCCTATCCACTTCCAGCGCTTCTTCCTGATTTCTTCCTCCGCTGGGATCTGGTTTGTTCTTCCCCACAGTCGGTTGTTGCTAGTAGTGTCCGGCCAACGGATCCGAAGGATTTTGCGTAGACAACTGTTAATAAACACCTGTATTTACTAGATGATGGCTTTCTTAGTTCTCCAGGTTTCCGCCCCATAGAGTAGAACTGTCTTGAACTCCGCCTGTAGTCCCTCTGAGAGCTACTGCCGGTCTCAAGCCCAGATAAAGGAGGAGGGTTGGGCATGGGGTTAGATACCCCGTCTCGTAGAAACCTAACCCGCTAAAAAAACGATTTTCATCAAGATTAACTATTATTATGATTTCTTTAAACTGGGAGTTGATCATTTATGGATATATTGTCAAGCGTTTGAATACAGTTTTCAAGTTCAGCTCTCTAAAAAAGTACTAGTTTAGTTAAGCTTTAGGATAAACTTTGCCGATACTGAACATTAAATTATCTAGATCTATAGCGAATTTATTAGGTATCAAATGAAATTACTTGACTCGTTAGGTAAATATTGTATTTGAATATATTCATTCTCACGTTCAAATACTTTATTAGATTCTTCAACGTTTGGTTCACAGAAATGTCCAAAACACATTAGTCATGCCATTTTAACACTTCAGTGTTTCATAAATAAGAAAAAATGGTAAACATTTATGATACCAGACCTAAGTAAACGTCAGATTATTAGTTGGTAGTTAAAATAACTGTGTGCATTCTATCAAGCATGATATAAAATGATAGTTGAATCATTAACTTTTAACTGTAAGGTGCCTGATAACATGATAAAATGTTTTTTGAAAAAACTCGTTAGGCTTTTGTGAAAATAAAATTTTGAACTCTCATTATAATGAAACATCATATTGATATTATCAATGAATAAATGTCAGATCACGATTGAAAACATGAGGGCACTCGACGGCCGTATCGTTGTAGTATGAGACTGATCAGCAATGAGCAACCACAATCCCATACGTCAGGCAGTTACTCACTGAAGATAATGGTGGATGATAGCGTTTAAATTTAGATATTTAAACCGTTGGATTTAGGTTCAGTGATCTAGAGATTGGTTGTTTTCGAGCAGGATCAGGTCTGGGTTTGGGTCTTAAGTGCGTGGTCGTAAATGATCACTGGTGAGCAGTCGCATACTGGGACCAAACGGCCGTCCAGTGCCTCCACGTTTCCAATAGTGTTCTAACATTGATCCATTCATTATATCAATCTAAATTCGACAATCTCCACAATCCATATACTGTTAAGTATCATGAATGTTTAACCACACAGCTGATTAAAAATCAAATGCTTTTTGAGCTGGATTTGTTCTCTACTTAAACGATCTTTAAATTACCTAACAAGCAATGAATTTTCGAATATCAAAATGAATATACTATACATTTCTTGAGACTTTTATAACAAATGGTAGATTTTGCGAAGTGTATTAATTACAGTGTCTAACCACTGTATAAGCGTTTTAATACGATTAAGTATTACTGAGTTCTATTTAGGCAGTGTAATTTACGAACGTATTCAATTTACTTTTGCTCGTAATTTAAAATTACTGTAAAAATATCTTTTTTATTTTAAAGTAGCCGTTCATTTATGATTCTTTACTAATATTGTCATGAGCACAACACGGGTGGGGACAATCGGACGTATTTAACACAAATTACAGGAATTTTTAATAAAATCTAACAATCATAAAGTAAATGCTTAATTTGCAAAATGTCCACCAATTGTCTCAAAATGACTCAGACTTCATTGTTCTTGCATTTTCATACAAATTACATTTTGTTTTCATTCTTTACTGTTCGATTCTCTTGACTCTCTGCTGCCAGACCTTCTGTGTACTACTAACATCATATACTACTTATGTCAATATAAGTAGCGCACACCGCAATGACATATTTTGTTATTAAACACGATGACATAATAAATAGTAGTCACGGTCATTATTTTGTCATGTGTATACAAGTATATACTGATAGACGAGTTAATCCAAAATGTTAGTATATTAATATAATACGATCGTTGAAATCATGAATTGATTGAAGCTAAACCACCGTGGAAAACCTGGAAGCGTTCGACGGCCGTATCGTCCTAGTATGAGATTCTTTCACAGTGCACATCCACAATTCCTCCACGCGAGATTTGAATCCAGGACTTTCGGTTTTGTGCATAAACGCCTAATCTAAAGACCACTGAGACCATCATTCAACAGTTTTAATATCTAACTTCAATCAAACCACAAAATTTAAATGATATGACAAAACAAAATATTCATTAAATCTTACCTCTACTGTATGATCTTCAACTACAGAGCACATTTCATGAATAATTAAATGAATCATTTGAAATGTTGAAAGTTTTGTCATCATTTTTCTAATTGCATTAACTATTATTTTACAAAGTGAACATTTTATTGTAGATTGATTATTTCGAAGGTATATTAATGTATAATCTGTATTTGATCTATTTTGTATAGTTTCTATTCTATATTGTTTATTGTTTAACTATTATATAAAAGAATTTTGATGAATTAAAATGATTTACCTGAATACCATTTATTGTTGTATGAATTAAAACTAATTGGATTCAATTATATTAATATAATAGAAAATTACTTGTAATGAATAGAATAGTAATATATTTATTCATTTGTATTCATTCATACAGAATTCTAATTATAATCATTTAAGGTATCAAATAAATGAGAAGAGTTTCAAAGTCCAATTGTTTGTTGAAAAGATAGATGATTACATAATAATAAGTTACTTTTTCAGATGAAAGATATAAAATATATTTCATTTTGAATTGAACGACAACTCTGGGATACTGATGAGTCCTAATTATTTACTTACGCTTGTTACTCCTCGTGAAGCAGCATTGGCTGCACATCAGCATTCTCCATCTAATACTGTCATGAGCAATCCTTTCCATTTTTGATTCATCCTTTTCATATCTGATTCTATTTCCTGACGTAATGTGTTCTTTGGCCGTCCTCTATTCCGCTTCCTTTCAGGATTCTAAGTTATGGATTGATTAGTTATATAGGATGGTGATTTGCGTAATATATGTCCCATCTATTTCTATAATCTTTTCCTAATTTCCTCCTGCGTTGGAAGCTGCTTTGTCCTTTCCCACAGTAGGATGTTGCTGATGGAATCCGGTCAACGGATGTTGAGTATCTTGCGTAGATAACTATTTATAAATACTTGAATCTTCTTGATGATGGTTGTAGTAGTTCTCCACATTTCAGCTACATACAGTAGAACTTTCTTGACGTTCGTATTCGGGATTATGACATTGATATTGGTTGGTAGACAATTGTTTTGAGTTTCATATGCTCATCAATTGTAGGAATACGGCCTCTGCTTTCACAATCCTCGCCGTTACGTCTGCATCCGATCCTCCTTATTCATCCATCATGCTGTCCAGGTACGTGGAAGAGTCCACCTCTTCCAAAGATTCTCAACGAAGTGTAATCGGGTAGGTATTCTCTGTGTTGTATTTGATAATCTTGATTATTTCTTTGTGTATGTTGATGCCTACTGATGTAGAAGATTCTGCTCCACTAGTTGTCTTCATATGGATTTGTTGGTGTGTATGGGATAGAAGGACCGTATCATCTGAGAAGTCCAAATCTTCTGATTCATTCCGAGCTGTTCATTGTATCTCATGTTTTCCTACAGATGTAGAGATTTTCATAATCCAGTCGACCACCAGAAGAAAGAACAAGAATAAGGGAAAGAATAGGCAGAATTTTCTGACTCCGTTCCTTACTTGGAATGCAGCTATCAACTTTTCTCTATGCAAGACTTTGCACTGTAGTCGACTGATTGATTGACGAGTCTTAAATAGTACGAAACGCTCGTCCTAGATTCCACCACTAACCACTACTTAACTTTGCTTATCATACTTGTGAATTAAGTCAATATCAAGAAAATTGACACAAGATGCACATATGCTAATAAGAGGCTGGTCAATTAAAATCCTAAATAACAATGGAATGATACATGCAAATAACATTGAATGAAATAAAAAGCGTAGTTTTAATAAGTTACCATTAACAGAATATTTAAATTAAATGAAAGCATCCATACTCTAATTCTACAGCATAGATTTGTAAACATGTAACACTTACTTCTGAATCAGTAAACGGTAAATCTCATTAAGAAACCGTCATAATAAAATGAATGAAATTGATATTAATTTATTTCGAATCATCGGTCATATCAATTATTTCATAAATTTCTCTTCATCACGTTTCATAGTTTTAAGGCTACAATTTGTATATTCCGTGATTTTATATTCATAGTAATTGTTTTCTAATTTAAATTCATTTTGTATTGTTTGTTTTAATCTTGCCATTCGTGTTTAAGATTGCATCCTGTTTATTCTGTGTGAACTGCATTGGTATTGCCTTAAGTCACAAACATTATAAGCAAAAATGGATGGTGGCCAGCAGTATAATCCTGAAGCTAGTTAAAACGATAACTCAATGGGATTTGAAGCGAATGGTACTGGGTTCGTATTTCAGAATGAACATCAACTCTGAGATGCAAATACGTCTGACTGACGAGTCCCAAATAGGACGAAACACGCGTTCCGGATTACACTGATAGTCACCATTCATCTTTGCTCATAATGTTTTCTAGATTGAAATAACTCATTGTATTAATAATCCTATACAATTTATTATCATAAGTAGCTTTACTCAGTATTATATTTTTAGTACAATATAGAATAAACAGCAAAAGTATTTCAATAAGTATCCTTTTCTTGATCAGTCTTTAAGATAAATATTGAGTGGTTTCCAGTTATATGTTAGCGATTTAGGAATCGACAACTGAATAATGTTCATTTATTTTAATGGATATTGCCAGCAATCACAATGTCTCTGATTGTGTTCTTTCTCAACTTGTACAGTGAAAGGTCGTGAACTTTTCACAAACACACCTGCATAGGTTATGCGACTAATAGGCATAATGATATGCTAAAACAAACAAGAAAACAGTTAACTTGTCGAAATATCCAGAATGCAGGAAGTGATAGCTCCGATATTCGAGCACACAGCCTTAAAGTCTTTCAAAATAGTCTTTTGTTAGGTTGAATGATAAATACATTATTAAACTTCAATGTTGAATTGATTTATTATATTGTACATATTTGAAAAAATGATATATGACAAAAGATTCATAAAAGTCTTTTAACGATTTAGCTTGAATAAAACGTCAAGTATTCATGTTGCAGTACAAAGATTTTGATATTGGTTTTATGCATCGAATGTATTAATTGATCATAATGTAATACGGATAATAATAATCAGCCATCATATCAGACGTACATTTATTCTTTTTAAAGGCAAATTTACTGTATTTGAAGCTTTTATTAATATTTCATGTCTATAGTCTTTAGAAGAAAATGAATACAGCTTACATATGTATTCCGTTACTAAAAATGTATTGTACGGGTAAAGCAATTCATTTGTAACTTCTCATATCGTTACACTTGTTGATATCAGTTAGAAATTAATGTGATGAAAATCAAATCAAGATTGCAGATACAATTTGATAGGGAACCTTTGGCAGCAAAAAACTTAGTTTCAGGCCATCATATAAATTTCTTTCTATTGAGTAATACCATAATACTTTATGTATAATTGACAAACAGTAAGAATATTACATTCATTGCAAAGAACGGTGAAGAAAGTAATGTTCAGTAAAATTCCAACTTACATAATATAAATAGGGATTTAGTGATGAGTTTGGAATTCTAACTTTCATTTTACCTGTCAATCCTTCCTTCAACTGATTGGACAACACTGCTTAACTTAAATCAATGTTTCTACTATGAACTCTGCGAATGCATCTTAATGTAATAATGAATTCTATGGAAAGGCTTAGGTTTATGCTTATATTCTTCGATTTATAGTCAACTTATGTCAAATATTAAGAAAGTTTAGACTTTCTTAACATAAGTAAACAATGTTTTTATGAGTAACTTGGTTATATTTATCGCGAATCACTTTTTTTTCAGATTAGAAAGTGAAACCATATTTAATAACAAATTCAGATGTGAGCACAAAATCTTAACAACAATAACTTGTCTGCTCAAAATGATTTATTTAAATGTATTAAAGTCGCTGAGTTGATTTGTGAAAATCATCTAATATATTGAAACTAAATTAAAACACTTCATGGAAGTCTATCACTTGTATGAAACACATGAAAAATATTGGTACTGAAATATAAATCTGAATTAAGAAACCTCTACTAATGACAAACCAGTTTTCAAAAGTGTCTGTCGACACAACTTTGTGTGATGATAGTGATACAAATAAAAAGGATGCAAGGTCATATTGATGAAGCTATAATAATAATAATAATAATAATAATAATAATAATAATAATAATAATAATAATAATAATAATAATGAGACAAAGCTTCAACATAACTTTAAACATTTTGTGTGAGTCCCAGAGTGAACATCAACTTTGGGATGCAGGTACATCCCTTGATGAGTCTCAAATAGGACGAAACGCGATTCCTGAATTCCACTGCTAGTCATTACCCATCTTTGCTTATATAGAAAATTATTATACGAATATTTTACCATTTGATAGAAATGTAAAAAAATGTCTTACATGAATAAAGATGTTCATGTAGCTTATCTATGGAAACAATTCTATGAGAAATGTCTTTTCAGTGAAAGTTAATATGAGCCATCTGATGCATTTTTGATCTATAACAAGCTTGTAAGCAAAACATCCAGATTGTGATAAATATGTTTTTAGTATAAGGTTATAGAGATTGTTGAGTTTCATTCATATCATAAACCGATCAATGTTAAACCACGATTGAAAACCTAGAAGCTCTGTGTGGCCATTTTGTTTTAGTATGGGACTACTCAGCTGTGCGCATCCATGATTCTCCACGTAAGACTCGAACTACGGACCTTTGGTCTCAAAAGAACACTCAAAATTTAGATCACCAAGTCGGGATTTGACGGTATTAGTATCTAAATTCATGATTTCAATGAAAGCCACAACGCTATACTGATAATCATCATGTACCCACTAGTGACTACCTTCGATAGGTAATTCTCGAATTTCTAGTAAGAATCCGCATATAACAAATTAAAGTAAGGTGGTCTGATATTTTTCAAAGCTTATATACTTGGTAGGTGAAAGCAAATGGACAACATTCAACGCATATTGTTTAAGGGAAATGAATTGAAATTCGATAATCCTACATGAATATATCATAAGGAATGATTAAGGATTGATTTCGCTTTTGAAATAATGTTACATGAATTCTATCGGATTGGAATCTGAACATAATATCATATACTAGACATATAATATTACATATTACATAATCAATCATCACATTCTTGATAATTTTGTAGCTTTGGATAGTGAATGTTGCTATGAATAAATGCAAAAATGTCATTCGGTTTTTCCTCAGTTACACAAATCTAAGGTTGTAGTGAATAAACTATACATTTATTTTCTTGAATCTTCAAGTTCATCATTACAGTTAGAGTGAGTGAGGATCTTTGAAAGAAGTCTTTAGAATCATCCTCATACTACTACTATCATTACTACCAGTACAACAACAACAACAACTACTACTACTACTACTGCGCCTTTTAATCCCGGTGGAGCATAGGCCGCCGACAAGCATTCTTTAACCTATTCTTTCCTGAGCGTTCCTCTCCAGTTCTATCCAATTTTTTTCATTCTTCTCATGTCTATCTAAATTTCTCGGCGTAATGTGTTCTTTGCACCTCCTCCCCTCCTTTGGCCTTGACAATTCCAAGTGAGAGCATGCCTTGCAACACAGTAGGATGCTTTCCTCAATGTGCGTCCGATCTACTTCCAGCGATTCTTCCTGATTTCGTCCTCTACTGAGATATGGTTTGTTCTTTCCCATAGTAGGTTGTTGATGATAGTATCTGGTTAACGGGTCTGAAGTAGTTTGCGTAGACAACTGTTATTAAACACTTTTATATTCTGGATGATGGCTTTCGTAGTTCTCCAAGTTTCCTCCTCATACAGTAGAACTGTCTTGACATTTATATTGGACATTTCGACTTTGGTATTGATTGACAGTTGTTCTTCAATTGTAGATATGGTGCTCCGCTCCTTTACATCTACATCAGATCCCTCGTGTTCATCAATGATACTAACTAGCTATGTAAATGTTTTTACATCGTCCAAAGCTTCTCCACCAACTGTGATTCGATTGGTTTATTCTATGTTTTATCGGAGAATCTTGCTTTTTCTTTTGCATAACATAATATAAAAAAGAATTAAGATAGATTCAACAAAATAAATTATAGTAGTGAACACCAGTTGGAACAGAGTCATTTGGTAAAATAAGAAAACTATGCTATAATTCTTAATTTGCAAAATGTTCAATAATTGTCTCGAACTTCGTTGTTCTTGCATTTCTATACTAATTGCTTTCTATTCCCGCTCATCCTTTCTTGATTTTCCCCATCTTCCGCTACCAGACATGACATTTCTGACTCGCATCATATACTACTTATATCAATATAAGTAGCACGCACCACAATAGTACACACTGTATTTGGTAAAGTACAAAATATAAATAAAACAATAATCGAAATTCTTATGTTATGTTTTTGTTTTCATATGCCTCATATGCTATTTGTTAGATAAAGAACAAAGTTCTAGTTTCTAATAGAGTTTTGTTTCCTTGGAATAAACAATTATGTATCGGATAACACTTATTATAAACATTAAAAACAATAATGATTAACTCTGAACTTAGCAAATTATCAACAAAACACTTGAAATATTAAATAAATAGAAAAGAATTAACCATAGACAAGACACCTACATATATGAATTATTTTAATCATAACAAGTGGAATCTTTATTATGTTCCATATTAATTGTATCGTGTTAACCTTATTAACAGGTAATATTATTTATAACACTTAACTTATTACCATTGTTTGTAGTGTTTTTATGGCAAAGTGATGGAATTAATGTAAGTATAAACTTTGTAAGGTGTTATTATAATAAATTATTTCCTATGTATTTAATTAAGTGTTCAGATTCGACCGTTTAAAAGGATTATAGAATTGATTGATCTGTATCTTATATTATGAGTAAATCTTTGTTATCTCAGGAAATAAACGTTTTTAATTTTCCATTCGGATAATGACTGGGTTTTTAGAAAGGAAAGATAGTTCTAGTACTTAAACAACTTGATAAAATTATCTAATCTATAATATGTGTAACTTGAGTTAGGTCGTAGAAGGTCCAAATGAAACTTTCGGATAACTTAAAAAACATTGTTTACAAATTAATGAATAATGTAAGCGAATATGGATAGTGACTAACAGCAGAATACATGACGAGCGTTTTGTTGTATTGGGGACTCGTCAGTTAGATATAACTGTATCCATGTGTTGGTGTTCACTGTTGAACTTGAACTCAGTATCATTCGCTTCAAATACTATCACATTATTCACTTAGCTACTTAATCCTTATAGCCACTTCCTTGTGTAATGGAGTGAAGTTTAAATTCATTTGGTATTGTTTACTTGAATATTCTCAATAATATTTAAGATTGTAATTGATCAGTATCTTATTGGAGTTGCTAGCCACTATCTATATTTGATTATAACTCTTTTGAATCAAGGTAATATTGACGCATTATGTACATTATGCATGTATGTCAATAAGTTAATAATCAATTGCAGTACCAAACATTAATGAAAATATATAAGTAAACAATACAAGGTGAATTCAATCTATAATGTACATGCAAACATTTTGAAATAGGATGACTATTGTTCAGCGTATATATAAAATAAACAAACACATACCTCACTTGAAATGGAAAACTTAACAACTAGCTGATTTCTTTTATTTAGTGTCTGAAAAAATATCATCTTGTTTTATAACAGTATCAATGTAGAAGAATATTTATTCAGCAATAGTGGAACTTTTAATTAGGAAGTCAGTGCAACTAGGCATATTCTGTCTATAGATATTGCAAATAGTTAAAATAACCCATTGTGTCAATGAATAAAAATAAAGACTTTTGAGAGAGAAAGTTTTATTTTGAACAAAATCATTTACATTTGTGCTTATTGTTGTATAGTAAATACATCAATAGAAGGATAGAAAATAATACATCATGAAGTGATTCTAAACTCTAATTATCAAATGAGGTTGCGTAATAATCAGAGGCTTAGATAAGATTAGAGGGATGGAAATGATGTACGGGTCAAAATTATGAAACATGATTGTCCTCTTGACAAATATGAAGAAAAATAAAGAAAAATCTACACGATCAAAGAAAGTGGATTAAGGGGAGGATAAGTCGAATATTTATGCACTACTGAGGCGTTGGCAATCTGCCAATTTAAGACTGAACTCTGATTGCAAATACTATATGCACAACCTCTCATCTATGACCTTAATTCCCTTCTGTAGTATCTTTTTTTATTATTATTTTATAATTTTAATCCCTTATCATTTATCATCATCCTTTAACAATTTTTCATGATTGTTATTATTATGACCCTTGCGTAGTTTTTTTGCTTTTTTTCATATCTGAATGGGGATTTATAGAGACTGTAGTCATTTTAATAGATGAATTCATGAGTCCAGCTTTTCAAAGGTGGTCTAGCTTAGATCAACTCATGAATTTAACTACTAAAATTTCTTCATATTTTTCAAGCGAACAATCATCTTCCATAATTTTCACCCATACATCATTTTAATCCTTCTCTTCTTATCTAACCCCCTGATTGTTACAAAAACTCATTTGATAATTGGAGTCTCAAATCATTGCATGATAGGAAGCTTATATATATGTGGAATTAAGTGGGATTTTTTGCATAAATGATTTCGAATATCATAAAATTACGATCTATTAGAAACTATACCATGCCGTTTATTAAAATCTCTTGGATTATTTATACAACATTCAATGATGTTTCAATTCCTGTTATGTATTTCTTGTCTAGGCCAAATCATCTTTGAACATACATGCTAACGAAATAGGTAAGCTAAAAGTTTGTCATTTGTAACTAAACAATATGTTTATCGTTAGATTGTGATATATGTATGGGAGTAGTATCTCTTGGAAAATTGTTTCTTGTGTCACCAATTATGGATAGTTTAAAGAAAATGCTTCTAGAAAAATTATGTTCATTACCCGGGATTATAACAAAAAGAGTAAGTTAAAATTATTTTAATTCTAGACATGACTAGTCATACATAATTTCAAGTGAATTAAAGAAGATGGTTAGAGATATTTGGCTTATTTATTAGTATGTCAGTAATTACTATAGGAGATTAAAGCGTAAAAATTCGATAATTCTAATCTAACAGAACTAGCTGTTGTTTTGTACATGTTTCCGAAACATCAGTAAAACTTCATAAATTAATTACTTTGAAATGATCAGTTGTTAGATGTTAGCGTCTACCACAATTAGTTTGGGATTATTTCACATTTCATCATTGATTAACTAGCTATCATAGTAATAAGTAGCCGTTAAATGCATTAAATCGTGTCACTGAATTTATGATGGTTAACCATTAAAATTCAATATAAGTTTGATAATTTCAATTTACTACCTAAAAAGTCTCTTTTTCTTTACATTAAATATTTTTATCAAAATTCAGTATCAAAGAAGTATATACTAACCATTGTGTAAAAACTATTGAATTTTTTAATCTATGTACCAGAAAAAGTGTATCTCGTTTCTAATCACCCTTGTAGAGTTTTGTTTGGTAATCCCAATGTTATAACTTGAGACCAGTGTTCCCTGTTAATGTATACGTAATGATACCAACAATTAGAAAGCAGTAAATTATCGATCGGATCAGGAACGCGTAAAACCCGTACGAGCAGTCTAGAGTACTTATTGGTCACGCTTCCTGTCTAGCCTAGTTAGTTAAGTCCAAAACACCAATCTCAGACTCTGCGATATGAATCATTTATTACCAACCAAATAAACCACATGGTACCAATAAAATAGGAAACAACATTTATACAAGATTTAATTAAAAGTGGCTGTGAATGTGAGAGATAGTGATTGATAGACTGGGTATAAATCAAGAATGGTAAATCGTATAATAATATTTCATAGGTCGAGATAAAGCTCATAATAAGAGGGACATGAATAAGTATAATTTATTCATGTAGCAGTTATACGATAAAAATATACATATGGTATTGGTTCATAAATGGATCCCAAAAGTTACCATTCATTATGCATATCTGGACATAACTGCCAATAAATATAAAGTTTAATTTGAACGAGGAAATTAGCATAAAGACTAAGAATCCATTAAATAAACTGCTTAACAACATGGGGTTGAAAACAAATATATTCGAAGATTGAAAAACATAGGAACTAACATTTTTATGCATAGTTTAAATGTATGACAAAAAGGGGAATGAAATCCTTGGTATCTTGCTATATTTTATAAAATTTACCTGTTTTTATAAGTAAACAGTAATAGGACAAAATATTAGCTTGATCCCTTTCTAAAACAGTGAAGTTTCAGACAATTAATTGTATTAGGAAAAATATCATATTGGGAGAAAATGTCAACTGTTTTCATAATATTTACTAACTCATATTCATTATTTGTAAACATGTTTAATAATTTCTCTTGTATTCTAGTGTATTCATTGGGGATATCATCAAGTAGACGAAATAGTCTTTCATTTCATAAAACAAAGTTCATCGAAACCATGCAAAGTAAGTTCTATTTATTAATGTTGAAATTAATCTCCTTCATAATTCTATAGAAAAGTATGAATAATTTATAAAACCAGATCATAAATTTGTACAGAATAATTAAGATATGTTGGTTAAAAAACCACCGAAAGCCACTAAGCTTTATCTGATTTTTTGGCTGTCGTACATTATTGGAACGATTTTTTTTAACCCTTCAAAATAATTGTCCTTTAATAGAGTATCTGGATATAAATGGAACTTTTTTTCGTTTTACCAGTGTTATCAACTGAATATATTCACAGAATACAGAATATATAACTTTCTTTACTGAACTAAATTTTATGGAAGCATTTTATTGATATCAAAAACTATAAAATCATAAGCTGAAGCTTGTGGGCACTTTAATTATACACAATGTTCACAAATCCAAAATGAATATACCTCTTTCAATGAAATCAAAAACACTATATTGGTTAAAATCATGTGATTATTTCTTAGGAAGCTTAGTAATGACTAGTAAACATTGAATTCGTACAAGTCAAGACCAGTTCTGTTAAAATTATGATGATAATCTTTTTCCTAATAATTTTATAAATATCACATCTTACTGTACCTAATACAAAGACTATGATCTGTTCCTATTTATTTTTCTCTGAATAAAATGAGTTTGAAAAAAATTAATTTCAACAATCAGTATAGGATTGTGGAGAGTGTTGAATTTAAATCGATATCGTGAATGAATCAATGTTAGAATATCACTAGAAATTTAGATGAACTGGACGGTCATTTCATCCTATTTAGTTAAGCATTCTCACGTGAGACCGAAGGTCTTGGGTTCGAGTTTCGAGTGCAGGATTGTGGATACGCACTGTCCTAAACTAGGACAAGAAGATCGTCCAGTGCTCCCAAGTTTTCAGTGGTGGTTTAAAATTGATCCATTCATGATATCAATATAATTTCAAGTTATGTGTATTTTCATGTTATTTTTATTTCTAACTACAGTATTTTTCACTGTGTTCAAGAAATATATCTCAAACATTAACGAGTTGAGTACAAGTAAGTGGATAGTTAATATTATTTTCTTAGTGTAAAAGAATTGTTATTATTCATATTACGTAATCTAGTATTATAACCTTTTTATTAACTGTGTTCACATTTCCTCATGGAATTAGTACTTTTACAAAAACAAAAATCATTTATACAAACTTATTTCCAAAAGACTTACCTTTTTTACACATCAAGTTAATACATCTCGTTAGACTATTGTTGGAATTGACACTCACTACTTTCCTAATATTATATTTTGGTAAATTAATGTTTTCTTGATGTATATGTATTTTAGCTATCAAAAGTATCAAAATTAAGACATTAATATTTCCAATTAAATACTGTTAAAAAAAATCATTCACAGTTACTAAAAAGTATAATTTTGGTGTGATACTGATATCGACAGATATAAGTAGTATGTATCATCAACCGAAAGTGAAATGCTTAACGGCAGACGGTTAAGTGGATCGAAGAAAATAGAACGGGAACAGGGAATGATTATGGTAAAAACAAAGGGACAGTCAAGTCTGAGGTAATTAATGGATAATTTGCAGATTAAGTATTTACTGTATAGTTAGATTTGACCAAGACGTTCTGTTAATTTGTGTTCAAATATATTTGGTTGTCCCCATATATGCTCTCTTTTACTACATAATCAACATACAGTCGTATAATTCACGTAAGATATTAATATGATGAGTACATTTAATGAACTTACTTATACATCCTGAAAAGGTAGACTAGCTTAAAATTTAATAGGAACAACTATTTTCACTAATAAATTATTATAACTTGTGACTGCCTATTAGAGAGCAGTGAATTATCGATAGGAACAATGACGCGTAAACCCGTATGAGCAGCTTGGAGTTCTGATTGGCCCTGATTACCGCCTAGCCCAGCTAGTTAAGTCCAGAACAGAGGCTGAGGCCTCTGTGATATGAATCCTTATATTTAAAACATACTGGGTTTATATACCAATCAAACAGACCACAACGTACCAATAAAATAGGAAAAAAACATTTGTACAATAATTAGCCAGATGTGGCTGTGAATGAGGGAGGTAGTATTTAATATACTGGGTATAACTCAAGAATAGTAAATCGTATAATAATAGTTTATGGGCCAAAACAAAGCTCATAATAAGAGGGACATGACAATATATAGTTTAATTATTTAACAATTATACGATAAAAATATAAGTATAGTATTGGTCTATAAATGGATCCCAAGGTTACCATTTATTATGTTTCTCGAGTCCTAACATAAATATATTTTTGTTATATCTCGTGACTTAATGATGTCACTTCTTCAGAGTAAATAATTCTTTAAATATTTTTTAATTTATTCTGAAGACGTTGCTTACACTAAGTCACGAAATGTCAGAACTACAATTTTCCCACGCATTAAGATAAAACAAAAATATACATTTATTAGTTAGTAACTCTCTATCCAATGTCCAATTTATTTGAAACTGTCAAGCCCAACCTTATTATTGATACTTATAAGCTATTTTTACATAAAATGTTGTCTACATTATCTGTTTGTAATAAAATTAAAAATATGAAAATTTTACAATGATTTAACTTTCTTAGTCATTTCTAAATGTATACCAGATTAGGTAAAATAGTTAATGTTTCTCATTTTATAGCGAAAAATTACTGGCTTAAATAAACAAAAATATATATTCTATCTACAATTTGGTTAATTTGAAAAAAACATTATTAGAGAATGGAAAGAAATGATCTCTAACCAAAATTAAGGTCTTCTACATTGTATGAACATTCCATGTACCTTAATTGTTCTGGTTGTTAGAAGGGGTATCAGCCTCGTGACTTCTGAAGGAACTCGGCTTTCATCACGAGACGTTATAACTCTTCTCAATGAAGACTTTATAACTCTCAGAGCAGAGATTAAATGCTTTGAATAATATTTTTTGATCATCGTTTTTTTGAACGAGTTAGTTTTCTACGGGATGGGATTGCTAACTTCATACTGACCCTCCTGCTTTTTCCGAGCTTGCCACCGGCAGTAGTTCCAAAAGGTTTTCAAGCGAAGTTAATAAACTTAGGAATTGTTTTTAAATTACAACTATGCTAATATCCCTGAATCTGGCTTACCAAAACACTGCAATGGTTCACTTCCTGGTTCTAATTTGTAACTAATTTTAAATCTTATGAAAATATACTTAGTTAATTTTTGTATTTATTTATTTTGTACAGATAGATCATTCAATCACTATCAAACAATTTTATTGACTTTGTTTTATAAACTTTATAAAATTAATCATTTAAAATGTGTTTGACATTCCCCTGTAAAAATAGAATTCATGATCAGTGAAGTTCAACAGGGTCTGTTGTGAGATAATAACTAACTGATGACAATGGTAGATGTGTCGCTCAATTTTGTGGATTAGTTGAAGTTGGACATTGAAACCGTTGGATGCCAGCCGGCTCAGTAGTCTGATAGTTAAGCGTTCGCGCGCGAGACTGATAGATCCTGGGTTCAAGTCTTGCAAGGCGAGATCGTGGATACACACTGCTGTGAAGTCCCATACTGAGACGAAACGGCCGTCCAGTGCTTCCAGGTTTACCATGGTGGTCTCATGAATTCAACTATTAAATTAATAATAATATCCACAAAACTTTACTCCGATTAAAAATACAATCATTAAATTAATCTACATTCAACATGTAAAACATTCATTGATTAAAATTCAAAAGAATGAATTTAGCTGTTCATTTTTATGATCAGTTTTGAGTGCTTTTAGAGGTATGAGGGCAGTTATCACTTTCCAGTTGCCCACACCGTGTAAGGGTTCTTCTGAGGGCACCTGAAAAAGAAATTCGATTTGAGATGGTCTTAGTGACCTGAGAGCGTGACCGCAGTGCCCAAGGGACAACTGCTTCAGGTTGGTCACACACGATCTTTTTATGAGTAATTTCCGTGTTAGCTCAGTACTTGTTGAGACCTTATCGTTGGAGATGGACATCCGTGGGATAAGTCGAGTTGTGCATTTTTATGGTCGATCTTTTCCAAGCCCACCCCTCATTGTCGGAAAGCAGCATCGCTGTCATGCTAGTCGTCTGAAGGAAACACCTTACTGTTGTCACACCTCTGAACAGTTAGCAGTACGACTTCGCTTTCGGATCTTGAGTTTGTTGCTTTTAGTCTTACCGCTCATCAACCGACCTGTCTGACATGGTAGGGCCTTGAAGAACAGTTGTTCCAGCCAGTATAGCTCGGTTGCTTCATCACGATAGGCAAGCCCGACCACCACGTCAAAGTAGCAACAACTGTTGGGATAAGTCATGTAATTAATACTTTATACCATAGAGACCTAAGACAACAATAATAACATTATACGTTAACATTGTTTACTAATATAAAAAAACTTTAAAAATACAGTCAATTGGGGGCAGAAATTGATAAGTTTTATGGAGAGAAAAAGGACACTTAGATAATTATGTTTTATCGAGTGTGCTCAGAGTGAGCTTAGTGACAGTAAAATTCACAATGGAATTATTTTTTTCAATTTCACATGACGTTTTTCTTTACTACTTTTCTTTATTTTAAATGTTCTTTTTCAGAGGAATGAATTTCAGTTCAATCATTTTCAGTAAATAATTTGATATTAAGAAAATGGAAATTGTTATCACAAAAGTATTTTTTAACTGAGATGTTAATATTACTGTAGATGATTAAATGTCCACATAGTACAATAATAAGCCTATTTATTTGTCATTATGGGAATTAGTGAAGATTGTAGTATTTTTACAGTTGAATTAACGAGTTCTAGTGAGAATCCGTGATCACTGGAGCCTAATTCGTGTCGGGTATAAGATAGTTATCTACTGCAGACAATGGATCAAGGGCTGCGTTAGATCGTGGATCGATTGGTATTAAACATTATTACTGTTGGATACAGGCTCAGGGGTCTAGAGGTTAGGTGCTTGCGTATGAGATTGAAGTTTTTAGGTTTGAGTCCCGTGTGTGTGATCGTGGATGTGCATTGCTGAGGAGTCTCACGATGGGACGAAATATTTGTTCAGTGATTTCAGGTTTCCAGTGGTCGTCTAACCTAGAGCTATTTATTTGTATTCATTTATGTTTGAATGCTTGAAGTGAAGTAAGTAGCTGAAATAACAATTTATAGTCTGTCAGATGGTCAGTAGGTTGTGAGTTGTATTTCCAACGGTACATTTGTTGACAATTAATAATCATGAAAAATGGGATTTACTCACTGTCGATTTTGTTGTTACGTCAACCTAATTAAGAATATTTCATTACTACATTTTCTGTACACTGAGTATTGATCAACGTCTTGTGTGTCAGGTTCTTTAATACGTTTCAGTTTGAGGTTGTGAAGGTTGCCGAATTTCATTGAACTTATGAACTGACTTAAGTTAGACCACTGTTAAAAACCTGAAAGCACTGGATGTTGAATTATGAAGAACAACATACCTCATTCAACCTCGTCTACACTACAGTTTAATGCTAAGTGTTTGGAATTTGTCGATAAGATACACTTCAGTGGTTGGCTGATTGACCAGAAACTTGGACCCATGGTTATACACTTATCTTCACTCACAATGCAGATATCACATTATCAATATCGGTTATATGAAACTAAGTTAATTCAATGTTGAGCACAGAGGATAACGTTCATGTCAACTGAAAAGAGAGATTAATTTCTTTGTACAGAGACTCATAGTGAATGAATACTACTTAAAATATCCAACACTAACAAATAAAACCTTTTCTGTTTATACAGTTTAGTTATAGAAATGAAAGTAAACACCGAGAGAGAAAAATTCCAAGTCAGTTACTTTATCAAAGTTGTAATCAAATAGAAAAAGCTCACTTCAAATGAGAATATAGAACTCATTGAAAAATATACAATCAAAGGTTTAAACAGTAAAGTACACGTGAAAGTTAAACAGCAAGAACAAGAAAACAAACTAGATAACCGACTCGTTACAATAAAAAAGAGTGACCCCCAAGCAATATAAGGAATTAAGCAGATTCAATATAGATAAATATCGTACTGTGTTGCTAACCAGCTCAATCATATTAAGAAACTGAATTATAAGTAAGATAAAACAAGGCAAAATTTCCTGAATTTCCTTTTTAATTCATGACAACAATAGCTTGAGGTCATGGAATAATTGTAACGCTCTTTAATTTGTAGATGACACTTTGTGTGCATTAGGCGAATTTCAGTGGAAATATTTTAAAAAAAAATCTAAATTCATAATTTGTGTAACGGGTTTGTTAATATATTTATTCTCAGTATTATAAAATGTCATACATATAAATCAAGATGGAACAAATTCAAAGGATAAAGTAAATCCATCCTACTTCAGCTGCAATCAATCATTAGTTAAAGAGTAATGTGATTGGAAATGTTGGTCTCAAAAACTTTACTTAGTGAGATCATGTTGGAAGCTAAAATATGATATGATATGATATCAAGCAGAAATTTAGTTGCTGTGTGATCTGATTCTAGATCAGAAGGTTGCCTGTTTGAATCACATCAGACTCACCACTTTGGTGACTTTTTGTTGGGATATTCAGAAAAATATCCCAAAAACAATTATCCGGTTAAGTCTAATGCTACCCTTGAACGTTAATGGTGTCATTTCCCTATTGGTCGTTTCCCTACTAATCAATATTTTTTCGCGTGTCATTTCCCCATTGGTCAATATTATTTCACGTGTTATCTTTCTGTTGGTCAATATTTATAGTAATCCTAACTGTATAAATATGCATTTGTTTGTAAATCATTATTCGGCTCCTGACCCCATAAACAATTTTTCATTTACGGTTCGTGTTCTGATATATTGGAGATTGGGAACAGTATTGGGGTCGAACTGGGATATCTGAAGCTGGTCAATCGGTAGAAATTAGAGTAGCCGCCTCGCGATTCACAATACTTTTATGCTGAGTACCTGTTTAAACGAATGAGTGACTATATCATAGACATATATCTTCCGTTTAACTCCGTATATTACACCTAGTCTAATCTCGTTTGAGTGACAATGTTAATAAGAAACCAAATACGGATTAAGTTGGATAAATTTATTTCATAATCTAGTTTACTGAAACACACATTAAGAGGCGAAGCGAAGCGGAGAAGCCAAACATCCTAACTCATTCGTTCATTCAAATAGGGAGTGCAATCATGGGCCGTCAAAAAACAATATAAAGTATTTAAAATAGTTAAAACATGACACTATGTGTCTAGAAAAGATAATCAAGGTTGTTGAAGTTCATAATTGTATTGGTGAGACTACCTAATCACAAGAATAAGTATAAACATGTAAAAGAATAAAGACCATATTATCGTATTGGATACCAATAAGATTATGTAACATCAAATTATTTAATCACAATTACACCTATGACAAAGAGAGGCTTATCAGTTTTACATATAAAGGACGTAGGTTGGATGAGGAGTGTTTGACCTTAACGGATTCTGTAAAGCGGATTAATAGTAACTTTGTTAGTTGTTGATTATTTTGAACGATATAAGGATATCCAAATTTGTAATCAAAATCTTTAAAGTGCTTGATAAATGCAATTGCAAAATCATTACTCTCTCTTAAACACATAATTCTAGGAATTTGTCTGAAAACACAGTTAGTAAATTGAACGTTGCTTCCAATCAGCTTACTACTTTAAGTTGATCAGGCAACCAAACGTAAGAAATAGAAATTTATTAATTCGAAATGAACTAAGTAATCCATAAAGCTTTATCTATACAGATTTAATTTCACAGCAGTTCATAAAGGTGGGGATGTAGTTTATATTAATACAAGCATTCAAGCCTTTTCATCACAAGTAATACTGATCACTTGAATAGTTTCCAGTTTGTCTGTTAACATCATATGAAATGTATCCATATTAATAAAACGGAGATAACAGATGTCGAAAATACTTTACGATACTTCTGAATATGTACGTCATATAAATTGAGAATTGAATAACATTACAAATCAATTGTAAAGTTTGGTTTAACATGTAGCTTGGTGTCGAGTCGGGATTAACTGTGAACACCGCTACCAAGAAGCTCGTTCCAAATGACTCCATAAAAACCCCGAGAAGCCAAATTTCAGAAGGCAGAAAATGGACCAAATCAAGATTTATTCACTGGCGATCTCGTGGTATCGAAAGGATACCGAGATCGTGCCAGGATACAAGCTTGGTTACAGAAGGTAACCGAATTCGCGCGAAATTACAATCGAAGTGTAAGAACAAGAATGGAAGCCCAATATAGCTGTCATTAGCACGGTCAAACAAAAGCACATTAAAACAAACACCGGTACAACTGTTTATAATAATAATTGTTTTTATTGAACCAGTCGTGTTCTCGTAATAAACGTGAGTCACTACAAACATAAATAAACGTTTTATTTGTTTGCTGATTAGTCTTTGCTGTTTTCTTACCTGGTTATCTTTGGATCATACTTACCAGGGTAGTTATCACTATTTCTGTGGAAAAATTTATTTCATAAATATATATGTAGTGTACAATGAATTCATCTAATTTTGTTATACTAAATATGAGTTCCGAGACTAACAGTTCTGTATATAAAAACTCAGACAAAAGTGGTAGTATAAAACCTAGAATATGATGAGAGCTTCCATGTATTTCGACTTCTTTTAAAATGAAATGATTGTACTATAAAAAGAGTTTTAGAGTTTCTCCATCAAACAATTATACAAGGCAATGTATGAAATCGCATATAACTGTCAAGTGAATTAAATTCACACTTCACATAGTTGACTGCTCCCAAACGCCTTGGTATGTCCGAGGGTGGGGAGAGTCCATCCTCCCTCTCGAAATACTTTCACATGACCACGTGTATACAGCCATTGTCAGGGAAGTCCTACTCACTACATTTCGCGGTGGGCGTGTTGTTTACGAAATTGAGAGGATAAAAAGTAAATGTCCCTTGTTTTTACCGGCTCGGTGGATATGAAGGATCCACTCATGGGAGTTGGAATACCTTGATTCCAAACGAATGGTGCAGATAGGCCCCAGGGTCCTGAAGAGATAAATGACGTATAAACTATTGTTGGTCACCGACTACCATGAGATCACATCTCCTAACGTTACTCCACTGCCTTGTAGATTGGATCTTCACGTTAAACGCTTGAGGTTTAGTCGCCTAAGCGAACCAACTGCTTTAGTTTGTGCACCCGGTAAGTATCACTGCCTTCACATAAATCAATGATAACTACTACTGGTCTGATTGTTACTGTGTAGTGCATATTTATTTGATGCCTTTTCGTACCAATGTTTATGTGTCCAAATAAATAGCTGACTTAATTAGTTAAGTTACAAACAAAAAAATGTTTGAACTTTTAGCGACCCTCTCTGACTCCAGTTAAATTGCATGTTGATTGAGTGAATAAATTGGTTTGGTCAAATGCTAAAATAGACTATATGATCTTGATATAGTACTAACCACTACAAATTAACCTGGTAGTATATTACACGTGTTTGAGAGATCAATCATTTCTGATGGGGAATAAATATGATCTTAATTTTCAATGAATAAAATAAACATTTCTTAAATCTGTAATAACAATACTTTAAGAATACATTGATCTTATTTTAATGTATAGTTGATATAAATGACCAGTTATATTAACTTCAATTTGGTAGTAATCTATTAAGATGATAACTAGAAAATTATATCATTTTATATTTATGTAGTTTATACTGTTTAGACCTTTGATATCAGAATTATATTCAAGAATCTATATAAACTTGTTATATGGCCAATGTATTCATGAACTTTGTACTCGGCAATATTAATAAAGGCCTAAAGCTACTCAAAATAACCAGACTCTGATCATAATTTTTAAGCAAACTGAATATTTCTAATATAATAAACAATAATATTATATTACACTAATATTTATTTCAATCGAGATGTTTACAAAGATATTTATTTAAGCAACTATATGCTTCCAGGTTTTCCATGGTGGTCTAGCTTCAATACACTCATGATTTCAACTATTGAAATTACTAAAATTTCCACCTTTTGAAAATAGAAATCTAATTTATAGTTGATATTTATTATTTAGTTTCAGAGTTTATATTAGATTCATTTTAAGAAAAAGTAAAATTTTTATTACTGATAATATTTTATAATGTCGCGAGTGTCCACTTAATAACCAGGATCAAATGAGGGTTATAAAACTGTGTGAAGAATTAGAATTATAATTTACAGTTGATGATTAAGGTTAGAAATCAGATTTAGGGTTTTCATCACGAACTGACATCAGCTATAATGCAAAAACTCTGGTTGTCCAGATGGATGAATGAATTTCGCGTCAAAATTCAAGACCTGTTATCTTATACCTGAATGGTTCGTCTATAAATTATGGTCTCACTATATCTTTTCTTCCCTTGGTATCTTCTCATTGATGTTTAGGAATAATATTAATTAGTCTCTTGTTGGCATATATGCATTCTGTGTGGATTGCCTCGATATTGTCTTAATTCCTAAGCACTATAAGCAAAGATGGATAGTCGCTAGCAGTGGAATCCAGGACACGTGTTTCGTCCATTCAGTAACATAAGTTTTCAAACGTGGTATATTAAACCTCGTCTCAACTGTTCAAAAGATAGAAAAGGAATAACATAAACTATTTATGATAGTATATCCTGTTTGAATAGTCAGGTATTAAGCTCATGAATGATTATAAGCTTTCCATGCCTGCTGAGGCTCTAATCGAAAATAATATTGCTCGCTCATATATGTTATTCTAAATCCATGTCATTCAAATGTACCGGAATATTCACATAGTTGAAAAGCAGGTGATTCAGAGATTAAGTAATCAAAACGAGAGAAACTGTAACTTATTCATCTATGCCTGTTTTCGGCACTTTTTTTAATGCCATCGTTTTTATATACCGTATCCAATTTATTTATAATGTTTATAACAGTGATAAGTCTGTATGAACTCACTGTACCCCTATCCGTCCGCTTGATCTGTTTGATCATATATGAAAAGCTATTTATAACCAATTTTCTATTGCTGTAGTGTTCAGTTTCTTTCCAACTTTATATGAACAGTAATTTTTTATTCATCTACATTTTCAGCCGTTTTAATCAGCTGATGAAATTCCTCAAAATGTGTTATGTCTGATGATTTCAATGAAACAAACAAGTAAAATACATTATTGCAAATTAATCGTAAATACATAACCACACACAAAATGAGTTGTATTAGTTGGCATATTGAAGAAAGCTAATAAAGGAAAATCATAAGTAACAACTAGATACGTTTTATTTTTGTTATAACTTGTGACCGCCGATTAGAGGACAGTGACTTATCGATCGTACCAAGGACGCGTAAAATACGTGCGAGCAGCCTAGAGTCCTGATTGTCCCTGCTTCCTGCCTAGCCCAACCAGTTAAGTCTAGAACACAAGTCTCAGCCTCTGTGATATGAATAATTATATTTCAAACATACCGAGTTTATATACCACATCGTACCATAAAATAGAAAATAACATTTGTACAAAATTTGGTCAAATTTGGCTGTGAATGTGGGAGGTAGTGATTGATAGACAGGGAATAATTCAAGAATGAAAAATCGTATAATAACAGTTCATAGGTTAAAATAAAGCTTATGATAAGAAAGACATGAATATGAATAGTTTAGCTAATTAACAATTATACGAGGAAAGTATACGCACAATATTGGTTCATAAATAGATCCCAAAAAATTAGCACTCATTATTCTTATCGGGACACAACCATTTTTAACCGCGTATTAATTTCTGATTGTATTCAAATTTGAAATGTTTCCTATTTGGAAGCTATACAGAAAGAACAAAATGTTACGCTTACGTACATCAAAATAGATTTTGATGCATTAGTCAAAATATCTTTGGATTTCTTTCTTCTAGAAGAGGATGACACATGATTCAATAAACGGACTATGTTTACCCTGTATCATTCATACAAGAAACAAATATGTTAATTTTTAGTAGTTTTGATCATGAGTCAGTTGAAGCTAGAAAATTATGGAAAACCTGGAAGCACTGGATGGCCGTTTCGTTCAATTGTGGGACTGCTCAGCAGTGAGCATGCACGACCCCACCTATCGGGATTCGAACCCAGGACCTATTAGTCTCGCGCCTGACGCTCAACTAACTAGACCACTGAGCCGGCTGGCATCCAACGGTGTTAATGCCTAACTTCAACTAATTCACGAAATTGAGGGACACATCCACCAATGTCTTCAGTGAGTTACTATCTCACAACAGACCCGGTTGAGCTCCACTGGTCACTACTTCTCACGAGAACTACACAAAATCTAAAAAACCCTTCCGATACTAAATATGTTAATGATGCTCACCGACGCGATAAATTTAGTCTAAAAAACGTTACACGTTTTCATTAAGTGTTTATTCAAAAAATTCATCCATATAATATTCGAATAACATTTTAGTTATTAGTAAAGAATTCACGTAACATCAAAATAAATTTTATGAAGAAACTATATTGTCTATAACATTTTAGAGTTTGAAAGCATTGAGTGAGATTAGTTTTAGCCTAACGGAATAATTAAGGCTTCAGAGAGATCATTATTATTCATATCATTCATGATGATGGTTGATTCTGTAAGCCACAATGATTACCGTTGATGGAATACCTGTTTAAAGGATACCAAGTGAAGTTGAATACGGTGTGAAGATATCATCATGCTATATTGTTATAAGTCATTTATTTCTAAAGTATCTAGCTTATTATTATCCTGCTTGTTTGCTTAACACACTTTGATAAAAACTTAAGGCATAATGATATACAAGTTATAAATATAACTGTAAATAAAAAAAATGATCAAAAAGATGTGAGACGATGTTATTCTTACTTGTTTGTATTACTGTGCTCTTTATAATCAAGAATAAATAAACAACACATGTACATTATTATCACACTCTTTGAACAAATAGCTATTCATCTGAACATAGTAATTCAATAGACAACTCATTATTGTTTGAAACGATTCTTATGTCAATTGAATTTCTGTGCAAATATTCACGCTGTTATGCTAATACACACAGCTAGGAAATGCAGTGTAAGACGAAACATTCATCTAGGATTTGATTACCGGTCGACACCGAAATAAATCATAATACCTTTAATATTAACAATCAATTAATGATAATATCTATTGGCGAGAAATTCAAAGTCATCTGTCTTAAACTGATCAAAGCACATTTCGTCACCAGTGCAGTAGAAAAGAGAAAATAAGTCATAATTACATTTTACGTTTGTAAGAGAAAAATACAAAACATTGAGTGAATTGTATATAGCTTTATGTATCATGGATTGGTGGGTTGTAATTAAGTAAACAAATAAAAGACGAAGTGTTTAAATTAATGATATAGACTGAGATGAGATGCAATGGGAATCATACTCACGTGAAATAAAGATTTCGTAAAAGTCTAAAAAAGAAACAGAAAGATTCAATTTTTCTGGCCGTTTCAGTGGAACCTTTTATCAAGTACTCGTAAATTTTAAGTTGTTATCAAAAGCCGGTATTTGTCAGTTTTTGATAAAAAATGTTTTCAGTTTGTTTTAAATAGCAGTGAATTTATGAGGTCAATATAATCTGGCATACTTGCCTCTTAGTGACTTATTTGTTTGCAGTGAGATACTACACCCTGTTATTAGCAAGTGAATTATTTACGCCTTTGGACCCCCAGTGGGGGAGCATAGACGGCCCACTTGTATTCTCCATCCATACTCTCGATAGTCTTGTAGAATTCAGATAGTATACATAGGTCAATTGCCTGAGCGTTAGCCCACTACTCTGTATTTCAGGAGACAATCTTCTGAAATTATCCCTTTATACTAGGGATTTTCAACATCTTATCAATAAATGCATGAGCTACGACGTGCTTCTGACCAAACGCTTTACGATAACCAACTCCTGGTGCGAGCAATCAACAGTGAACAATAATAGCCTTGACTTCACCGTCCCAATACTGAATCGAATAGCTTAACCTAGTTCGGCATCTAACATTTTCACCGAAACAGTCTTTGAAATTCCGTATGAAACTCCAATAGTTCATAGGATTACCATCAAACCATTACTTTATTAGAACATGCCGATCTCGATAATTTATAGAATACATCTTTGAAGATTTATCAATGTGCCAGTCGTTTCTCTGACTCATATCTTACCATAAAGATGCTTTTGACAAACAGTGAGCTGATCTACGTAGTTATTTGGTTGATTTGACATCTCTCAGTTTAAGTGATATTAATATAGATGTTTCTTCAAGTTTATCTCTTGCTTTTTGTCTTAACATAGTTCAGTCCAGACGTTTTCCTCAAAATTAACCATAATAGCTACATAAGTGTCTTCTTATTGCTCGATTGTGATTGAAACTATCATCTTCAGAATAATAACCAGGAAATATTATAAATCAGTGAGTCAAGTTATATTGAGAATTGTTGAGTTGAGAGTTTTCTAACATTTTAAATGTTTGAACTTTTATCATTTTCATGATGATGGTTATATCATTATTGATGAAACTGATTGGTTGGAGTTAGACATTAACATTGTTAAGCGTTCACGAGCGAGACTGATAGATCCTGAGTTCAAATCTTGCAATGCGCGATCGTGGATGCACACTGCTGAGGAGTTCCATACTAGAATGAAACAGTAGTCCATTTGTTTCCGGTTTTCTATGGTAGTCTGGCTTCAATTGACTCATGAATTCAATTATTAAAGAACCTGATACTGTTGTGTGTTTTACTTATGTCGATAGATATAAATGGTATATAATACCAGTCAAAAGTGAAATGCCTTATGGCAGAAATAGAATGAGAACAGGGAATGATTGATATAGTAACTAAAGAACAATGAAGTCAGAGACAATTGAAAGATATTTTGCAAATGAAGTATTACTGTATTGTTGTCAGATTTTACTAAGAGATTCTGTAATGTTGTACTTCTGGTTGTCCCCCCCCCAAATATGTTTTCATTCACTACAATACCATTAACATAGTGAATAATTGTTATACATTCATGTGTTGGACTTTATTGTTCATTATTCTTAAATGAAAGAAATATGATTGTTATGTGATCATTTTTAAAATTTATCAAACATTTTCTTCATAGAAATTTGATCAGATAAGCTGTGATCGGATCAGGTAGAAAATGCGTCACATTCATAAATGTTTATTTTTATTTAAAAAAACGTATTAACAAAATATTTTTAGTGAATTACACTTTTCGTTTTTATTTGCCTACGAAATACTTGAATTAACTTTAAACAGATTAGTATATAAAAATAATAAACAATTAATTACATATTAAAATACATTACCTAATATAGAAGTGAACGAGATTGAACTTCAAACTATATTGTGTATAATAATATTGAATAATGTAACAAGAAAGATTCTGTATGAATATAAATGTCAGTTATATTTTATGCAAAATAATAGAAACTATTTTGTAGCAACATGAAATACTTTATCTATGTTATAATCACTATGATAAGTATGATTATGCATATTTTAAAGTTGAATAATGATTAATTATTGTTTTGCTTCTTATTTTTTCAAGTTGGAGTTACCTTATCCTACACTATCAAGGTAAACCTTTCTGATAACAGTTTATATATACATATACTGTGTATTATATTATTCTTATTTCAATCCTCATTACTCTGGGTTTTTTTAGTCGTTTATTGGGAATCGAATTTATTTCAATAAAATGGAGATAATAAACGGCCATCCAGTGCTTTCAGGTTTTCCATGGTGGTCTAGCTTCAATTGACTCACGATTTCAATCTGTGAAATTTCTAAAATCTCCACAAAACCCCTTCTGATAATAATCATCCGCGCACTAGTGACTGACTTCAAGAGATACTCCTGGAGTTCTATTGAGAAGCTGTTACCAGTGGAGTTCAACCGGGTCTATTGTGAGATATCAATTCACTGAAGACAATAGGATAAGGTGGCGCAGCTTTGTGGATTGGTTGAAGTTAGACATTTGCACCGTTGGATGCCGGCTCAGTGATTTAGTTAGTTAAGCGCCTGGCGCGAGACTGATAAGTCCTGGGTTTGAATCTCGTGGGGTATGGGATCGTGGACAAAACGGCCGTCCAGTGCTTCCAGGTTTCCCATGGTGGTCTAGTTTCAATCGACACATGATTTCAATCAGTGAAATATATAAGCGTTAAAAACTAATAATCGAAATCCATTCAAGCATCTTTAGTATTGGATTTTCTCCTATGAAACTTGAGTGTCTTGTATTTTAAAATAAGTAGGGTTTTCTATGAACAATCATATGAATGCAAAGTAGTAAACAATAGTAATCCTTTGATAATCATACATTTCACTTTACTTCGACAAAACAAATATATTATTGAATTTTTAAAATGTTATATTTAGATAAACAATAAGATTTCGACTAGTATCAGTGAAACACATATGACAAACAATTATAAATCTTCAGTTATCAATTGTAATAATTAATCAGACTTATGGTATTAAAGTGGAGAAATATCTCAAAACTAATCAAAGCTGTTTAATATATCAGCGGACTTTCTTTTATCTATGTACTTGTAAGATCTATTTCCATATAGGGTTCGGAACTAGATAATAGTTTTATTTTGTCGTACAGAAACATTTAGGTTCTGTTCTCTTCTCTTCACTTCGTTTCTCTTATCGCTTATCTGGATCAACCATTGTATGAAATGTAAGTATTCAAAACTTCGTTCTGGTATTTGACTTATTTAATTCCGTTATTTGTTGACGCTAGTTAAGTTGATAAGTATATGCGAAGATTGACGATATGTATAAGTCGGTAATGATAATAACACGATTCACGACCACTTGTCATGATTAAGAAAACAATTGATGAAATTGTTTTAAACATCTAAATGAATCGAAGCTCGATTCAGGTGTATATTACACAATACTTCTATCAAAATATTTTGGTCGCAAATGTTAAACGTCATTTTGTGCATTAGGATGTCATGATGATTGTTAAATAACCAGTTTTCATTCTAAACATGAATAAAATAAGTGATCTTCTACTTTTGACTATGATTATTTCAATATTTACTACATAACTTGACATTTAACAAATTGTAGATAGAAATATAACAAGCACAGGGTCTCACTCTTCACAGTTATTTATTTTACAAATTTACATGTTTTAGGATGTGGATATGTCGAACATAAAAGAATCGGTTAATTACCAATCAAACGACAATTCTAGTAAGCCAATTTTCGATCAATGAAAATCTGTCACTCTCTTACTTAGCTTGTTCTATGTGTATACAATATATTACCAAATGGCAAACATATTTAAACTCAACTTCAGTGGATGAACAGATTGAAAAATATATTAAATCAACTTGTGCATTTTATTTATTTTTCAGACATCAGGTAAACTAAATTTTGTTGTTGTTGTATTTATTCAGTTTTCATGAAAAGACTTCTCAATGTATTAGTCAGAGTCTCTGACAGTCACAGCCACTTTTTGGCTTGAACTTGTACAAATGTTATTCTCTGCTTTATAATGTGATGTGGTCTGATTTGCTTGTATATAAACCAAGTATTTTCGAAATATATGATTCGTATCTTGGCGATCGAGATTGACGTTCTGGATTTAATAGACAGTATTAGACGGACAAAGGACCAATCGGAACTCTGGGCTGCTCATACTGGTGTATGCGTCATTAGTTTGATCGCATAAGTCAGCGTATCTAAATTGGCAATCGTATTTCATGATGTCATATAGATCAGATCATAACAATTAGAGCTATAATTCAATATATATAAGAATACCTTTTACGTTAGATTTGCCATAAAAGTGATCTATTAATTACGTGTTCGAGTCGTTCCTAAAAGTTTAATTTATAAACGTTTAAATTCTCAAAATGTCTATTAACTTTATAGCATTATGATAATTATTTCCAAAGGTGCATTCATTACTTTTGTAAAATGTTTAGTTTGTCTTAGAATTTATTTGATTATTTTATTTTTGATTTCAGTGTGAGAAGATGATGGAAAGATGTTTGAATAAAACAATCGACATTATACAACATACCAATGCTACAACATTATGCAAAGTAAGATAGATGCAATATAGTGAGTTGGTAAATAGCTGAAATTATAAGTTTTCTATTATTGAATGTACATTAACATGGAGCATACCTTCAGGTGCATGGATGACAGTTGACAGATTCGTTCCAAGTAAGGAACGGAGTCCGAAAAATTTTGCCTATTCTCTCCCTTACTCTTCTTCTTTCTTCTGGTCGTCGACTGGATTATTAAGATCTCTACATCTGGATGAAAACACGGAATACAATGGATAGCTCGGAATGAATCAGAAGATTTGGACTTCTTAGATGATACGGTTCTTCTATCCCATACACACAAACAAATCCATATGAAGACAACTAGTGAAGCAGAAGCCTCTACATCAGTAGGCATCAACATACACAAAGACATAATCAAGATTATCAAATACAACACAGAGAATACCGACCCAATCACATTTGATGGAGAAACTCTGCAACCATCATCAAGAAGATTCAAGTATTTATAAATAGTTATCTACTCAAAATACTCAACATCCGTTGACCGGATGTCATCAGCAACATTCTACTGTGGGAAAGGACAAACCAACTTCCAACTCAGGAGGAGATCAGGATAAGACGTTGGAAATGGATGGGACATACATTACGGAAGTGACCAACCTATAGCACGAGTCAATTCCTAACTTGGATTCCTGAAGGGAAACGGAGTAGAGGAAGGTCAAACAACACATGACGTCTGGAATCGGAAGCAGACATGAAAAGAATAAGTATCAACTGGAAAGAACTGAAAAGGTTTGCCGAGGGCAAAGTTGGATGGAAAGTGCTAGTGGGACGCTTATGCTTCTCCACGAGGAGCAGCAGGCATGAGTAAGTAAGTATGTAAGTCATTAATATTAACAATCTTAAGCGATCAGTATCTTCTAAACTTTTCTATACATATAAGTGTAATGTAGTAAGAAAAATCGTGACACAACATATACTGAATGCTTTAAAAAAATATTCAACTCAATGAGGCATCATTCTTAATTTTTCAGCTAAGCGATAAAAAATCCAACTCTAGAAGATGACCTTCAAAATTAACCTGACATATACATATTTAGGTGACAGAGAAATACGAATTTACGCTAATGCGGCTTGTAAGGGTATTATTTGAATCACGTCAGGCACACCATATGCCGTAAGATTGATACTTTTGCATAAAATAAAAGACAAAGTAATATAAACAAAATACCTAGTCTTCGTATTTATCATAAATTTGTACGCCTTTCTCATTACCCTGAACATCTGCTTAATTTTATATATTCTTACAAAATTTTGATTACTTTAATTATTCCTTTTATTCATACTTATATAGTCATTTGTTATTGTCTACCCGATTGACTAGTTCACCCAGTTATCTTCTTACTAACTTATAACTATTTCTGTAGATAATACTAAATGTAGCTAAATGCTGTTGATTGACATCACTGTTTAGTTATTCTGGACTCAATATTCAAGAATAAAATTCATAATAACTACATTAGACGAATGATAAGCAACTAACCTTAAACAAGTTATTTCACTACTCTGTCTGAAATCAACGGTCTAATTATACTACTAATAATCATTGTTAAAGCCATTACATAAGATTGTTATTTAAATGAAAACATAAACATCAAGTTATTTCTTTTAAGCCTTCAAATGACTAATTTATTTTTCATTATTGTTTTTTTTTTATTATTTATTTTTCAGTTCACTCCTTTCTGTTAACAATGGGTCGGGGTAATTATGATCTGACTATTTACATTATTATGTAACATTAATTAAAGTGAAAATATATGTGTATTAATCAATACCATTTGAGTTCATTTTTAAAAAAACATAATATTACTAGGTAGTGATTATAATGTTCATGACTTCTCTGAAGAAATATCTCATAGCTATCAATTTTTGTTACCGGACGTTATATTTTGAATAATCCGATTAAACTTGAGAAATTATTGAAATTCGTATATATAAATATATTAGTGTCAATGAATGTATAAACAAATGAAATATATAACCAGTTAAGTCGTTTGATCTAATCATTTTTCATTTCTATCACTGTCTTGTTTCGTTACGGTTGATTTATGTTTGCCAGTTATTGAGAATGTATTAGATTTGAAATGATTTATGTATAAACACTGGTTCTATGTCTGCTTTTTCTCCATTGTGAATGATGTAACATTGTTTGACATAGTACACCACTTGTTTTTATCCATCTCTTGTGTTTCCAAGTCCAATGATGACGTATCATCGTCAATTGACTGCATTATATACGCAGAACTATTTGTAATGGTATTCTCATTACAATTATATTCATCATTGTCATTTTGTAAATCATCGTACTCTTGAGTAGTTTCATTTTCTAAATTTGTCGACCAAATTTTAGTTTCATCATGATGTGAAAATAATATTTTATTTCGACTCATATTATTATTTAATTTATCAGGCTTACAACACTTTATAAGTAATATAAGAATAAATAAAATTCCAATAAACAAACCAACACCTGGAAGAATTCCTTTAATTTGAATTGATCTGTTATCAGCAACACTTGTTGATTTAGTAGTATTAGTAAAAGAACTGAATTCTTGATGTTCACATTGAATACTCCACAATAATGAATATGAAAGGAACAAACAAACGTAATTGAACATAGTTTGTGTTAAATTACTAGATTTCCAATGAAGAATCTTGACAAATAAATGATGAAATATTTATGAATATAAGATTTTAATCAAATATACTCATCTCCTTTAACAATTTAATTATTGAGTTTTAATTAAAGTGGAAAGTAAACTATTTATATCATATCACCCAATAATAATAATAATAATAATAATAATTATAATTATAATTATTATTATTATTATTACTATTACTATTACTATTATTATTGTTATTATTATAGTTTATTTCTTATTAAATAACTCCTTATCTATCTATACTCAATGGTTATTGGGATTATATTTATAGTTTAATATTATTTATTTATTTATTTTTTTAAAAAATTTATTTACCATCATTGTACTTCTCATGATTGTTCATCGTAGACAAATAAATAAAAAATTTAATAAATATTAAAAACAATTGGTGTTTGTTGATAAATTATTTACATCAAATAGTTTATATTCAATGTTGATAGAGTTTTATTCTCTGAGCTGGATTAGTTTAATCGTGGAGCATTCAATATATTTGTACCATATTATTATTATTATTATTATTATTATTATTATTATTGAAGAAACAAAACAAAATATTCATTGTTAGATTGACCTTCATTAGTTTTGTTTGGTTATCAAATGATCCATTTATTTTGAATAAATATACAATTTATACAATATGGGTATATTTTGAATTTTAAATAACCATTAGATCAGTATTTAAAACTGTAGTGAACAAGAACATGAGTGGAGATAATCAAATGTGTTTTGAAAATGAAATTACAGAACATCTCACTAAAATCCCAGCTTAATACAATAAATAGTTCATTTGAAAAAATATTAATCCATTGTCTCAAACATTGACTTTTTCGTTTGCAAATATCAGTCCATCGTTTCAGATTTCATTGTTCCTGAATTTTCGTACCAATTGCTTTCGTTCTCGATCTTCTACTGAAATACATTTTATCCTTGACTATCGTTATATACTACTTGTGTAGCACTCATCACAAAACTTGTGATTAATCATCTATATTTCATATTTATTATAATATTGCCTTGCAATGTTATCAAACATAATATTATGAATTCTGATTTATTTACTTATTTAGTTAGTTGCTTACTTAATTACTTAATTGCTTAGGCCTGTTACGCCCAATGGAGCACAGGCCGCTGACCAACATTCTCTAACCCACTTTGTCCTGGGCCTACCTTTCTAGTTCTATCCAGTTTTTGTTCATTCTTCTCATGTCTGTCTCCATTTCTCGATGTATTGTGTTCATTGGTCTTCCTCTTCTCCTTTGACCTTGAAAAATCCATGTGAAGACTGGGCTTGTGATGTAGTTGGGTGCTTTTCTCAATGTCTGTCCTATCCACTTCCAAAGTTTCCTCCTGATTGCTTCCTCCGCTGTAATCTCGTAGAAAACCAACTCGCTAAAAAGACGTTAACCAGATTTCTGATTTGCATAAAATTATTTAAGTAAATTCCTTGTTGTATATTTTATTGGTGAACAAATTTACAATATGCGTTCTAATCACTATTTCACTGAAGATGAAAGTTCGTATTTACAGATTTAGCTTCAGTTATTGTAATACTTAATTTTACCTTTCGTATTAATTTAAAGACTGATTGAGCTCAAAATATGCCGATCATATCTACAAAAATCGTACATGTGATTGCAGACATTTTATTATAAAACTACATCGAAACTATTTGTGATAATAAAACAGAACTAGTTCACTTCAGTTTATAAGCAGGAGAGTTTTTGGTGTATTTAGTTATATGAATCTAACCTTCGTTACATGGTACTATATTAATTAATTAATCAAAATTAAAGCGTTCTGAGTAACCAGAGTTGCAGACCGTGACAAAACTGAATGAATTCAGAAAAACTAATTTTTCAGTAACAAAGATAAACCTGAGCAAACAACGTTCTCCGTTCTAGTATCATTGTCATGAAATAAAACTTAGTTTCTCAACAGTGAGACGCAACAAAATAAAAAATAAGTACGAACAAACCATAGACCAATCCAATCACATTGAAGTTTTAGTCGTCAGTTCTCCAGAATTTCATCATTCATGGCCTCCAGCCACAAAATATTGCTTTAATAAGTTTTCCAGTGTAGTCCTCACTTCATGATGATCTGATTTTAAAATACCTGCTTTCGTGCCTATTTTTTCGATCATTGTTAAGATCTTCAATTGAGTCACGAAATTGTCTGCTGCAATATAAAAGAAAATAGCGCTTCTCATTATTCTTGTATAATACTTTCATATATTTTTAGTAATGTTGTAGCTAGCCAACTTCATAGAGTGTAGAAGATGACATTTTGATTCACATACCATACCTGAAATATCCTACGTGTATGTAAACATTCCTTCGACATACTTTCGGCATGACAACACTTTTGTTTAAATGTGAATTCAATATTATAGCTCTTAATCTCCTCAATCACATGTGTAAAATTATATTTAGATTATGTGAGATCGTTTTTTCTCTTGTATTTACAATTTTAGTGCTCAGTCGTTTTTCTGCTGTCATATGAAGTTCCTTCAGCTGTCTCAGATCTTACTTTAATCAACTGTTTGCTGAGTATCTAGGTTTTAGCTGATTTTTCGGATTATTTGTGTAAAGAACACCGTTTCTCCTATGCCAAGAAACATTTTCTGGTTTCACAATTGCCTGAGTTTTCTTACTTTTAAATGTGTGCTTTCCATATCACATATTTAATTGAACACGGCTGTATGGAGGTTTCTTAGATTTATCTATTACATATGTATATATGTATATTACATATCACATTTTCACATTTAAATAGTCAAGTGTATATCATGAAACAATTATTATTCGTTTTCCTTTATTGAAATTACGGGTTAGAAGAATTATTGTTGAGATAACACTATAAGAAAATTGAGGATCGCTTGTTGCTCCGTATGCTTTCCTATATCATCGTCACTCAGACTGTTATCCATCATAAACATTAACTCATTTCATGTAACAGCACGTCTACTATTAACAGTGCGCTTGAACTAAAGGTGTTGATTATTGACCTAAAGTCAAACAATGTAATCTGCTTGACGAAATAATTCATGTAAATTTGCCAACTTTGTCTGCGATAACGCTACTATCCTCTCGGTTAAATTTCAACAGGTCAACTCAACATCACCAATGTTGTAGGTTTGTAGTGACCTACTTTTACCAAGAGAACGCGATTGTTTAATTGAAACAATTGTTATTATAACCAATTGTACTAGTGATAGTTTTATTGTGCTCGTTTGTTTAACTGTACCAAAGACATCCATTACTCCTCCATTATTCTTCTGTTGATTGTGGCCTTGTACGCTCGCACATTTGCCCACTGATTCCACTTGTATTTCCTTTGGCACGATCCCGGTATACTTTCGATACCACGAGATCGCCAACGAATAAACCTTGTTACGGCTTTCATCTGCCTTCTGATTTTCTAGTACGCGCTCATCTTGTAGTGGTGTGGTGGACCAAAATGTATAATAACCAAAAATTAGCAATAAAGTTATTACGTCCAAACGTTAATGTAACAATAACAATTTATAAATTAGTAACACAAAATAAAAGTTCAGGGTCATTACTTAAATCAGCTAGTTGTCGCGTATTCCGCTGAGTTTTGGTACCAAAATCCACAATTATAAATGAGTAATTACTCCGATGAGATAAATGTGACTCCAGTAAGTTTCCTTGACGTAGGATGTAATAGTAAAAGCACAACAGTCTAAAATGTGGATAATATTCGATTTAGAATGCGTTTGGCTCGATAACGAGTGAGAATAGAACAGGGAGTGTGTAAGTAGTAGTGTATTTGTTAGCCAGCAAGAGTGTCACGCTATGTGGTTGTACAACGGCAAAGTGTGTTCAAGGTCATTTACTAAAACAACAGTTACAGTCATTTAATGTTAGATATACATACAGTGAAAGGTTGACAAAACAGATACAAATAATATTAAAAATTATTTACAAAATATGCTTGTCAGTCATATCTCCATATAGCTCCCCCCCCCAGAGTGTCCGGAGGTAACACTGGTTATAATAACAAAAAAAGTAAAAATATGATATATACATGTATACACAAATAATATTTACAGTTATAACTAACAAAAGTTGTGGAGATGGATATGACATAAACGTTAGTAAGATGCAGTGTGTTATCGTTTGAGAATACCGATGATATAATATAATATAATATTAAAAACTATTTACAAAATAAGCTTGTCAGTCATATCTCCATAGTGGTGTTCATAGGTAACAGCGACTCGACTCCACGCTACAGGTTTATCTGTACACTCTTAAATATTCAAATGACCACTCACTGTTTCCAGCTTAGAAACAAGTTGATGTCACATCAATGCCGTTTTGAAAGTTAAACCAGGGTTTCTATTTAGCCATCTTCTTTGTTGAAATTTGAACAAATCGAGGTAAGCTTTCAGTTTCTCCTTCTCATATCACAATGGGTTCATTATTATTAAGTTTTTATAGCCCTACTTGTTGATTTGGAACAGTGTTAATTTGAAGTATAGCATTTCTTAACAAAACTTTAACATTTACATTCTTGTCACTCAGTGACACAACATAATGTCTTTGCTTCCTGTGACCAACCTGCTCAGTAATATAAACCATATATATAACCATTTTTTTTATTTACCGCATTGATGATCATGTTGTGGAAGAAAGTTTAATCAAAATTTCTTTGTAAAAGCTGTCTTTCAAATTCTTTTTCGGAACCTTGCAGATACCTTAATTCATCTGAGCGACCAACAAAAAAATTAGTTTTTCTAAAACTCAACGTGGTGTACGATGCGCTTCATGAGTTGTAAATCTAGCATGAATGAGTAGGCTAGTGCATCACAGACCACCTATAAATGGCTCAGACTCAAATCACATCACACCAATAGAATATCATATACTGTTCATTTTCCTTCAATTATCTAAAACAGCTTCGTCTTCCCTATACCAAATATGACTAGTAATTACATCATCTATAGCCATGTTTCGGCAGGAAAGTACAGTCAACTTTGTGAAAAATTGCATCTCGTTCTTTTTTCACTGATATCAAGTATTCGAAATTACGGCGTCTGTATGTCGGCATCAGTACAACTCCGTGTCACTGTGCCAACAGTCTTTAGTTTTCTCATTTGTAACGTTGATATCGTTCAATCTCGAATGTTCCCCTTCGTAAACAACGTAATAATGTGCTTGAATCAGTGTAAAGTATAAGATATTTTAGGGAATTACCGATCTAATATTTGAGTGCTTTCAACAGTCAAGACCAAAACGCTTGTTTATCATTGTGATACAGAATGACAACCTGGTTGTTATTTGTGACTTTTTGTCCTTCAGTACGGTAGATAGTTGTGTTACTAACGAAGCGCGAACAGTTATAGCCATCTGAAAACTGATGGCAATCAGTAAAGTAAAAGTTTCTATCATTTGTCCATAACCACAACTGAAAACATGTACACAGAGATATGGCGGCTCTTTAATTTCAAGCAATGACCGACTATTGTGTTGTCGACTGAAATATTGTAAAACAAGTTTTTAAAGTTCATTTGATGAAACTTGAGTTTCGAATATTGAAACGAAGAGCCAGACCTAATTAGGATTTAAACAGAATACATGGGATAAAGAATGAGGTTAAATAAATGAGTTAAATTAACACAAATTAAAATAATACAAAGTAAACAATTCAGAGTATTCTTAGAACATTCCAATGCCTAATAGGCTTAATTATGCCAATGCCAAGTGATTGGTCATACCAATTCGCTTGAACTAAGAACAATAAATCACGAAACGTCAGGAATAAAATTTCTCTACTTATTGGGATATGACAAAAAAACATGTATCATTAAAACTCCACTGAATGACAATTCATTCAAAACTATCAATTCCAACCATGACATTGATACCTGAAAGGATATTCGTTTGATCTACGGCAAACAAAAAAGAGGAAATAAAAAGAAGAGGACTAACTAGCGAAAATGTCTTTTAAGGTGAAAGTTATAGTCAATTATTTGTAATGTATACCATTCAAAGTTGCTACTTGTATTGATAATCTTCTTAACGACTCTATCATATATGGTCAATAATAATAATAATGGATCGGTATTGATGCAGCAAACAACTGTTGTACAGACGATATCAGGGTTCATTCCTTGATTATCACAGATTTTCGAACATAACAGGCGACTTACACACTTCAAGGAGCTGACGTCACGCATGAAAGTGCATGCACTGATCATTTATTTGTGGGATCAGATTGATCCTGTCAACGCTGATGACGACTTTTAAGGACGTGAGGCAGCAGCTATTTCATCAAATATCCTCAGCTATCAAAACCTTTCTCCAATTCTTGTTAACGCACAGACTAAGTGGTATAAGAGTATATTTCACGGAAAATCTCTCTTCTGCTGATGTAAGTGCGTTTTGACCCTCGGTATTTAGTAGTGAGTACATGTCAGAGTCCCTTAACAATATCTATTGTTGATGAGTGCGGACATTCGATCCTTCCAAAACAGTCATCGAGGCAGAAAATACGATAACTTTAAAGATATATATTAGCCGTTAAACACGTGAATGAAGTCTTCCAAAAGTCTTGAAAAATAACTCAATCTGGATGTCTTGGCTTGATCATCCAGGATTGGTCATTCTGTGTGCGTTCCTGAACTTTATGTAAAATACATTATTCTACTGCCATCAAGAATTCATCGTGTTACGGTTATTTATAAAGCGCACTGCTGACTGATATGACAGAGGAGGGTAGTGTAGACGATGATGGAGCTTCCTATGAAATACAAATTCACATCATAGCTATTCCATAATACTTGGTCGGTCTGCTATTTCAGTAACGTAGATAAATGGTCTAATACCAATCAACACCTAAAACATGTAAATGCACCACCTAAACAATGTGGTAATCGTTTTCCTGTAATTTACATTTCTACTAATAAGTACTTTGCTTCCTCATCGATTTATTATGAATCTGAGACTAGTAAGCTAGTTTCTGATTTTCAAACTTCTTTCAGATTACTACTGAACAGTTGGCTTCCATTAAGTCGTTCTTTGAGAATTTGTCTCTTATTATAGCAAGGAACTGCTTTGTAAATGCAATCATGTGTATGCTTCGTATAAATTCATGAATGTAGATCTCAAGTATAATGCTCATTCAGAAGATAACTGGTTTGCCATCAAATTTCAGACGCTGTACTACTATTATGAATTATAATTACTTGCACTGATATTCATTAAACGATTTATGCACAGTTAAAGGTGTACTTGTTTTGCTCGAAAATTAGCTATCTATGATTCAATTAACTTGACACCTTCCTCTGCCGGGAGGATGTAGAAAAAAGACAAGATTAATTGTTTAACTCCGGTGAATATGATAGTGTGGAAATGTACGCTGGAGGCCATAGAGAACGACTGGAAGCAATTTAAAGAGACAATTACATTAAAATGTTTCGACAAGTATATGTGTTTGAAACGCAAAATGCAAATACAATACACTTTTCAATTCAACGCCATCTCACAGTGTTTTTTGAAATTTAAAAAAGAACCAATTGCGTTCGATCTAATTCTGTGGACTTGCAATGACACGAGTATCTAGCTTTTAGGTTGTTCGTTGAAGTGACATCATCGTCTATATTATCTGGTTCAACTATGATAATCAGTTGTATGCATTTTGTCTTTTTGGGCGGATATATTTGGGCTTGGAACAGAACTGTATCATTAACGTAAGTAGGACGATGTTAGATACAGTAATCACGCCTTTATGACTGAGCAATACCGCGCCGATTTAGTCGTAGGCCATCTGTGTAACCAATCTATATGAATGATTAGTGTACTACTTAAGGTCAACAGGGACGACGTTATTTACTCGGTGGGTAATATCTGAATTGGATTGACATCTCGTCGCAACAAGTTCCTATAGTTGCCTTGATGACCAAACAACATTATTACAGACACGCATTTGCAGGAACAGGTATAAACAACAATGTACAACCGCCTTGTATTTCGTTGTTATGCAACGGTCACCCTTTCCACTGACAATGGTTGGTAAAATGTTCGATATTCATTGACTTGACTGTCGAATTATTTGGTTTGGGCCTGAGGGCGTTTCGCTGGCCTTAGTAAATGTTCTCATCTTCACCTTTTCTGCAAAGTCTCAATCTTTCAACGCCTAATGTATCTCTTCTCGGTTATTACATATTCAGCTCCAATATTATGTGGTTGGGAACCAGAGCTAACACAGATCTGTTTATCAATCATATCATTGTCGTCCAGTACAAAACTAGTCAGACAAAGGTCATTAGAGAGTACTTTGTTTGTAGAAGGTCTGCCATTTCTGAATTAATTCACTAAATGTGGCGGATGATGAGCATAAGTGTCAGAATTCTATAGTTACCTAACTGGACAGGATGAGACTCGATCGGAGAAACTTATATACATATCAAATGTGTGAATTTCATCCAAACGCTTATAACTTACTGTAATTATTAATGATGAACAACTATGTTCAATAAAACGTCCTAATATTCGGTATTAAGGTCAGATTCAACTGTATATCACCACATTAAACAATGACCTATACTAATCCTTGAGACTAAATCTCAAGGAACAATGGCTGCTATACTAGCTAAATCAACCTTTAGAGGACTTCATTAGTGTCACTGATAAAAAAGCATCGTATGTACGTATAAGTAATAAACCGTACTAATAGTTAAGTCTTGGAATCAGCTACAGCATGAAGGAGTGCCGGCAACGACCATGAACTTAGGGACTGCAAAAAGCATTTGGCTTTGACCTCCCAATGCTTTCTTTAATTCCGTTTGCTTCAACTGCCGAGGAAAAAATACAGGAGAACCCACAGTGTGTTGTTACTAGATTCAGAAGCCCGTTTTGTAAAAGCTTAGGAAATCGACTAAGTGAGAACTGTAATTTTAAAAGGCAAAATATGACGTGAAAGAAATACTTCAAGAACTCGATCTCATGAAAGTAGTTAAAAGATCAAAGTTTTTAAAGCAAGTAACTAGTGTTTCTAACTTCATAGATGCTTATTTCATTCTTGAATATGTTTGACTTGATCGAATTGCACTAACTTTAACTCACGCGAATTTAAGTGAGTAACTTTTGATGTATCGTTAGTTGACTATGAGAGTAGGCTTTGTAGGGAACAGTCATAAGTTCATGAATGTGTTAGGTAAGATCTGTATTTTTTACGTAAGGATCTGTACTTGGAGTTCCGCTGGAAAAGCTGTCTCAGACTGAAAATTATTTAGTGTGCACATTTAGATGTTCAAGTAATTACTTGAACTTACTCATCGACCATGATTATATTTTGACAACTGTGGAATCTCTCTTAAAATTAACTTAAAACATAGCATTTAAAAATCGATGAATTTTTTCTTTCCCTTTGTCTGTGGCGAGTATAATCCTGTATTACCAGATAAATTCCATGTCAACTTTCCATCACATATCATAGCTATTCAGCTTAAATAAAAACAAGCTACTTTTTACCTGAGTGATATGATGTCGTTAAATATACGCCTACCATTTATAGTGAGCATTGAGATTTTATCATGTACAGGTTCTAAGAACTTTTATTATGCTTCTAATACTCAGAAGATAAACCTGGGAGCACGCCTTATTTTTACATAGTATAAAGGAAAGTTTCCATGAGGATTTTATAGGAAGATGTAAAGTATAACACTTGGGATCATAGCTTTGCGGGTGCACATACTTTATGTATGAAATGTATACAATGTCAAATGACGACTATGAAATCGAACCAATTTCTAATCAAAGACATTATTAATAGTTGGGTTTCAAAATTGGAAAACTGAACGGTTTCGTGTGAAATAAATAAAATAATTATTACCTGCCTAGTGAATTGTCACATTCTTCTTTGTGACTGACCATATATCTTGAGGAAGTTGAGATGAAATAAGTTGATGCACTGAATGCAAGGCACAATGTCAGTACATTGTCATCACTAACGTCAGGGCTAAATGTTGAGAATCTGTTGGGCTTCAGACAATGTTTATGTTCACTAAAGTCATCACATTGAAAAGTGGTTTTGAGACTATAGAAATTTAATAATCTAGGCTAATTGTGTGAATCTTCTAACTTTATCTTTTGATCATGATGCTCATTTTCTCATTCTCTGTGAACGGCAATATTTTCAAGATTTACCAACGTTTCCTTGATTCGACTACGCCTTCAAGCAAAACCTGACAAATGGTGATGTGTTTTTCCTAAACTTGCTTGAATGTTTTTGATCGTAGTCGAGTTTTGGCTCATACACTGATTTTGTACACGACTATTGAAATTAGCAGCTAACCAATGCTTTCGAACGATGATAACTGACATGTAACATTTGTGATTAATCAAGAGAAGAGAATGTGTCCCACTATTATTAGTTTCATTTGGAAAGCGCTTAAAATCATAACAATCATTAGTACTATTTGCACTTACCGAAACAGAACTTGTCAAATACATTTAAAACAAATTCCAGTAGGTTAGTATGGAAAGGAAGGCTTTTGACACACAAAAATGTAGTTTATTGAATTAAATGAATAGAGTGAATATTTATAAACAAAGCGCAAGGTTGACTTGTTTTGATTTGTGCTCTTAATTAGAATTTAGGAACAAGTTCCTAAGAAACTCTATTAAAAACTCGCAGTAGATAAAGCATTACCTAAAGTCGAATCGGAACTATCTCGAAAGGCAATATCTACTAGTTGGTGACTAATACTCATTTGAGTCAAGCGTACTAGCAATAGGTGATGGTTACGTTCCATTTTGACTGAAAGACATTCGTCACGAATGATTTCGAATTATTCTGCTGCATAAGAAAGGAGAAACACAGAAGACAGATTGTAAATAAAAGTGATAAGCAGTGACTAAAAGTGTGAATGGTAACCAAGTTTAAATAAAAGTGGAAACACTTATATAACTCTATGACACAATTTTTATTTTTATATTATATTTAAAGAAATTAAAGAGTTAATCTACTCCTTCCAGATATTTTGTGTACATGAAGCTTCTCTAAAATCAAATGTCGAGAAACAGTCAAACAATTTCAAACAGTCAAGAGAGATGATTCAAATCAAGCATTATTACACAATCGTTGTTGTATAGACTTTTTGAGGTTCTTCATTACATAATGATTATAGCCATAAAAACGTTTTATGAGTGTGATTAGTTGTTGAGTTTAAAGGTTGTTTGTTTGTCACCACGTCTTGTATGCATAACTTCAGAAACAGCAATTTGTAGGAATAACTACCCTGATTCTTGTTAAGCAGATTAGACTTAAATCTTTATTCAATTATGACCTTTTGATTAAATATCCACTTTTATTATAAGTAGACTAAACATAGGACAGTGTCAAAGACCAACATTAAAAACTAAACAAGTTATACAAATATGGTCTGTGAATGCATAAAAGACGTTAACAACATCAGTAAAAATTGAGAAATCTTAATAAATTTATATTAAACTCTAAATAATGTATGTCAAAAAGCAAATGTTGTAGAGCGTAAAATTACGCACTATTGTTTAACATAGCTCTAATTATCCGGTTTTATAAAGTGAGAATGAAATTCGTCTTACCAAGTAAACGTACTTTCAGTATATTATTTTGTGTGCTGAAATGACATATTTATCCCACGCCATCATTTTCTGCTCTCTGTAAATGTCTTTACAGATTAAATAAAATTTAAAACTGGTTAGTTTTAGAACATATGTCTGAGAATTGTGAAGAAACCGATTATGAATTTTCCCGACAACCCTTTCCAATACAGAAGTAAGTAATTGACTTTTTCCATAACTTAAAGTAACTTATATATGTTATATTGTACACTGCGTCTTCATAATTCATATTTTAACATGATATCTGCAAGGATGCGTTTACAGGATGATTTCTTAAAGTTTAATATCAATTTAAATATTCTTTTACAAAATAGGTCCTTAAATATGCAATTTGTCATTTTAGTTTTACGATTTTATGTTTCAAAGACTAGTATTTCCAAGGATGTTACATCACTAAATGCGTTTTAGGATAAATGACTAATACCCAGTTTGCATGTTATTAGGGTACCTGAAGTTCGAAAAAGGTCAGCAAGAAAAATAACAAACCCCCTTAAAATACGTTTTATTTTATTTGTATATTACGTGTGTAAATCTCGCTGGACAGTGTGACCTTCTAAGTGTGTGAAAAATTGGGTCATTATGTCAATCACGCGTTATCGAAACATGTTAAGATATACTAAAGAAAACGATGTTGAATGTTTCTATTTTCTTTGATGAAATTTATATGAATGGAAGCGGATATTTTGACTAACTGAATGCGTCAAAGTTACAAAATCTCTGTACACAGCTGAGGTTTGGCTCAGAAAAATGATTAAAGAGATTTCTTTTAAATAATCGGTGTTAATGTGTGCTAAAATCAGTCCTTAGAATAATCATAAAACGTTTAAGTAGATTATCTTTTACACTTCATTTTGAACTAAGTTTAGCAAATAATGTGGTTCGTGGTCGTCCATATGTAAAAAACATGTATGTGAAAACAAGTCGAACATATGAGCTTGGGACTCTTTAAAAACAACCAGGGCTAGTGTGGATTTATTTTATGAAGTATGGATTTTATTTGCGACATAGACCTATTAATTTACCCTAATCATAACTACTTGTTCACTTAACTTATTCAATGTTTTAAGAAATATGACATTCTCAAGACGTTAGCTAAACTGTCGATCAATCAACCTTGTTCAATGCCTACCAGTATCATTTTTATATTAAAAAAATGAGTGTAGATTAAAAAGACACCGTAAGAATGGACCTCTTTTTTATAACTAAAACATAAATTTGAACTTAAAAGTTACAAAGTAAGGCATTTCTCAGGTCATTTAAATGGCTCATGAATTATATAGACATATACTTTAGAAGGCATAGTATCTACCATGTTTACAATTTATGACCTTTAGGAAATGAACCTGACAGAATTTGAAGGCTGTTTGTTTAATCGCTTATTTACATTAGTGTATTATAATGAAAAACATTTTCTCTGAATTTTTAAAAATAGACGAAAACACTTATTGGTCAAGTTTGCTTCTAACATCAAAATGGGAATTTCCAAAACATAATGACGGTGAATTAGATTTGCTTTTATTCCCTTAATTTATTGTGAAAGCTTTTCATAAGTCATATTCACAATACTTAGAAACAGATTAACTTCCCATCTCATCACTGCAGTTATTCTTTCCTGTCCTCTTAGTTGATTACTTAATCATACTACACGTGGACAACAACCCTACTATGCATTCACATAGTTATTATTTGACTCAAAGGATAATACTAATTTACAAAACAACTCAAAGACTATAGGTTCTGACCAGTGAACACAAAAGTATCAGAATAAGTTACGTAAAAAGACATTTCTTACTGATCTGATGATAGTGTAGAATTCGAAGTTAGTTTTCTAACTAAAGTTGCATAAATTGATGAACTATTTCAAATCAAGAGGATGCTATACAATAAGTTCGACATACTTTAAGACTCTTCAATAGTTCACAGCAAAAACTCTCTCTAACATCGAACTCTGATCCTATATGTCCGACTGCGTGTGAAACAGATCATTACTGGGTCCTACATTTAGACTACACAATGTCTGGATCTCTCTTGTCTTAGACGATCTCTTACCTAACGTTAGTCCTCACACAAAATCTTAACTCAAAAATAAATTTTTAAGGGAAGGAGAACAGTTCAAACTTTTGTTTTGCACATTTATTTTACCTTTACATATATTTTTCACTATTCACCTAGTGAATCATATTTCTAAAATAAACAAAAAACAACTTCATTTCAGTAAAAACAAGCAAATTAAAAGAAATGTGAATATTTAAAAAGAAAAAAAATCCCTCTGTCATCCCTGTTTCTGTGAATAAATAAATAAAAAAATTTGTTTTTCCTAGCCTGATACAACCTTTCCCCCCCCCCTTAATTTTCTCTTCAAATCATCTGATTGATTTTTAAACCAATAAAGTATTGATTAAAATCATAATTTGATAGTTGATAAATATAGTTCGAAGAAAATACTGTTATATTTCAGTTAAAACACTTCACTGGCTTATACGAACTTGTTTTAATTGACGTTTAATAACCAACTAAACGTTTTTTTTCTAATGAAGTAACAAAGAGTGACCTTAAATAGTAAAATTATAAGCTAAAATTGCATCGGTACAATATTTTAAGCCAAATTGAGTGTACAAAATATATGCTGTTTACGTGTATTCTAGATAATCAGTCTTCACATTATTGATCTCATAATCAGTAATATTTAGATGACAATCAGTTTGGCGAACAGTCACATATCTTACAGCAAATTGAAAGCGGAGTGATCATAAAGTCCATCTTTTTTTTGGATAACGGCAAGATATAATGGTTATGTTATGATAGCCAGTTGTTAGTCGAATAAAAACACAACTAAACATCTATATTCTGAGTTACATTATTTATAATTATAATGTCTGTTTCTAAATTTATACGATAGTTAGAAATAGGATTCACCTATTGAATAAATTCCATTTTAAGCCACAATTCATTATGAATAGGAAAATGATTATACCTATTAAGTTCTTAAAATTAGATTTTTATCTAGAAATGTTATATTCCCAGTGTATGATTTACAAAAATGATTTTATAAAGTTTATTCAAGCATCAATGTTAAAACTTTGCAATAGTTAGTCACCAAATAGGAATAACATTTTATAATTTTATTTAATATATGTCTAGTTTAAAATAAACAAATATATTGGTTTATTTAATGCTTTAAAAAGACATTATTAATAAAGCGTATTCAATGAGAAGTGATTCTTCGGAAAGGGTAAAATAACTATTGTGAAAACGAGTTAATGTTAAATAGCAGTGAAAAACTCGAACGTGTTGGAGAATAAATTACTTTTCACTCGTTTTGAATATACCATTCATATACGTCTTTGAAACTATACTTAAAATTGTAAAATGGTATTTGTGTTCATTCCAAGGTGTATCATATTATATTAATGATGCTATTTTGTATTGTGTAATAATTGACAGTCTATTTATCTCTTGGTTACATGTATATTAGAATTTATTACTGATTGCTAACAGGCATACTTGTTACCTATGATTTCTATTTTTAATATAATTAAAAGGTATATTATGTGTGACAATTGCTAGACTCATACACACAGATGGTTATATGTTCACCATTTAGCTATCCTTCTGGTCAGTTGTAAAATGCTAATGTATTAATCATAACACTTAGTGTTCAAACAGATCTTAAATAATGTGCATTTAAAATTAATATCGTTTATGGCCATATAAACTGAGTACACAGTAATCTAATGTATACTTTATTTGAAATTAGGCTCATACACAAAAGTTAGATCATTCAAGCTATACAAATTTATACAGACTTATGAATAATTTTATATATTCTGTTTCACTCACTTCCTTGTTCATTCAATCGTTATTCATATTGATTCTAAAGATGATAAACACTGGTTGATAAAGATTGATTAGTATGACAGTAGAAGCAATGTGGTATACGAACTGACCAATGAGGTATGGTCTTTAATTCGGAGGATTGATCAATATCTAATAATTAGGTCGGACTATGACAAATGGGCCAAGTGATGCTAAATGGTTACATTTGATTGGCAGAATACTACAAATTTGGGTCACATAGCGGTTTCACTGAAACTAATCCACTTATCAACTATTTAATTTAAATACGAAAGATTTATAAATCGTTTGTTTAAATGAAACCTATGCAAATTTTCATCAATTAATTTTTTAGTGTTAACCAAACTGGTCAAAAAGAATTCTAAATTATGCACAAATATAAATAAAATGATTCTGTTAGTTTCTGAGCGATACAGAATTCATCCTGTTTCTAACTCATAACCAACCAATAGACCAGTTAGTTTTCCTTTTTTTGAATTTTATCCAGCCGAGTAAACCTAATTAGTAAGAAGGAAATACAAGGTAAATGAAATAGTGAAATAAGGCAGAAACATAATTATTACCAGAGACTATCGGACGGAACGCAACAACGATTTAACAAAGTATACAAACAATTACTTTAATTTATTATTAAACATTCAATCTCTAAGCAATTCTTTTTGTATTTTTCATTTCAGTTCATATTCTGTTGGAAAAACATTAAATGAAGTAAAATAAATAATCATGATTAATTAAAACATTGTTTGTCCTAATCTATGACTCATTGATTTACATTAATGATCGATTTTTGGAAATCAAATCTAATTATTGATCAGTTTATCATTCTATTTAATTATTTGGCAGTATTTTTAATTAGATTTTATTGATTTAAACTTATGACAAAAATCGGAAATCAAAATTTCAGTCTACATAAGTCCAACTTGATTTCCTCATTTTTAATTCAAGGAAACTATGTGACCATAAGTACTACAAGTACCCAATGAACTTTAGCTTTATTAGAATAGTTAAAATAATATAACTTTTAAATAGATTAAGCAATATAGTTTGAACCTTAAACATAATATGATTCATAAGTAAGACTGACTCTTTATCTGCTGGTGCATAATTTGAGAACTGTAGAATGTGACGCAAGCTTATTGCCTAAAACAATCAAAATTTAAATGTCAATAACTGAGATCATGAGTCAATTGAAGCTAGACCATTATGGAAAACCTGAAAGTACTGGACGGCCGTTTCGTCCTATTGTGAGACTCCCCAGCCCTCGTTCGCGAGACTGATAGGTCATGAGTTCGGGTCCCGCGTGGCGGGGTCATGGATGCACACCGTTGAGGAGTCCCATAATAGGACGAAACGGCCGTCCAGTGCTTCCAGGTTTTCCATGATGATCTTGCTTCAAATGACACATGATCTCAGCTATTGAAATTACTACAATCTCCAGAAAATCCCTTCTGAAAATTTAAATGTATTTATTTCATCTGTATAAAATAGGGATTGTTGACATGCCTATTTTGTAAATGGAATCTTAATAAGTTGATATCATAGCGAATTGCAATGTCACATATAAAAAAGAAGAAAAACACAACTTTCAATAAACGTGTGTATATCCCCAGGCTGCTGAATTATACCAACTGTCTCTTAATAAAAGAGTTCAACATGGAAATCATCCGACTGTTAGGAGTATTTAAGATTAAGTGTTTAACTTCATGGTATTGATGAATGTTATGATTGTTGAAGAGCAAAATATTGACAAAATCATATGACTTCATATTTTACAATATTTCAGGTAACTTTTAATTAAATTAATTAGTCTTTATTTTTCCATGAATGCATTACACACTACTGAAATGTTTGATACTACAATGAAGCTGTTCTTCATTTACGCTAATCGATATAAATTTGTGACATGTGTTTTATCGTGTTGCATTCATGTATAATTCAGATCATTTTTTTCGACCGTAATTTATATTTGTAATAAAACTTGAAGTGTATCTATTTTACAAACAATACAATTATAACTGTTGTTCATCATAATACTATGTATATTTAGGTTCAGACATTCTGTGTTTGCAATTTATAATAGATCGAGATGAAAACTGTCAAGGTTGACAGGTCAGATTGAATCATATGAATAAAGTAGAACGTAAACAAAGTTCATAAACTGACACCATAGCTGTCGTACGATGATCAATACTTTTCTGAAAAACACCATTTTAAGTATTAAGATGTTAAATTATTTATATCTTTATAATTTTATTAATGTAACTTGGTGTCTTGAGAAAATATGTCTAGTATGATGTTATCTTGTATCATGAACTGACAGTCATTAACGAAGTATTGAGAACTGAACAACAGTAAACACGTATTAAGTCCTAGCCTCTGTCTTCTCATCAGAAGGTATTCAGAATTTAAAATGACTGGAGGGATTAATCAAAGTGTTATGTAGCCGCTAACTCATTGATAATGTTGGTTGGAGATCACTCTGTATTGCAAATTTATTTCAGTTTATTCATGTAGCATGTTGTGCCTTCTGTCTAGAATGAAATCCCTCAAGATTGTCTCAACTGAATCAATAGACATGTCTTCTTGATAAGTACCAAACTATGGCAAATTAATTTGATTATTATATCTAAATATTGATCAGCAATACATACCGAATCTAAACTGATCTTAATACTGTACTTTATCACAATATTTTTGAATCCGTTCCAGTCAATTTATCATGCATCTATGTTTAGTATTACTAGTTGTCTCTTTAATGGCTAGATGTTAAAATTAACTCAGTTTTGGATGAATTTGTATTCACTTATAACATTTTGAATAAGATGAAAATGTAAACATCAAAAGAAAGATTAAAAGACTTTCTGACAGAGATCAGTAAATGTATAAATACCAACATAGAACTAAAAATAATGAACATTACCGAAAAGTTATTTGTCAATATAGAAATTGGTCAGTTTCTTGTGATTATTTACTGTGACATTATTGTCTACTACTTTTTTTTATCATATAAATTTCATTCTGATCTGAATGTAAGATAAAGCTTTTGTTATAATGAAACAAGGTTTACACAAAGTTTTACAACAACCGACTTATATTATGTAATATTAGTTAACAATTTTAATGATCCAAATTATAACCAACTAGGAATTCACTATCACATCCACTTTACTTAAAAGGTACCGGTTCGTAATAAGCAAAAAGTATAATTAACTATTTTTGTAAATACCAGGTTATTGTTCCAATCAAATAGTGAATTTTTTTACATTTTACAGTGCTTTTCTTGTATATATACTGGTATATGTTAGTAACATTAATGACGTCCGTTAAGACATTCTTAACGTATTATAACACTCGAAGGTTAAACATTGATAAATTAGACTTTTCACATCTCATTTAATATATTTACCTTTGTAGTCGGTCATCATTTATTACGATAATTATAATTCTCATACATTTTTAAATCCAACATTTTCAATTTTAGAAGGGAAGTTTTCCTGAATATATTATTTATTCGACTGAGAAGTATCATTCTAATCATCACGAATAAAATCAGTGGATCTATTTTTCTAGATAAATTTTGATCATTAACCGAATGAGGAACCATTTAAAATTCTGTAACTAATGAAATAGAAATATTGACAACTGTTAACAGCTGGTAAAACTTTGATCAAAGCACCCTACCAACACCAGTTTTTTCAAATAATTCAACTAATAAATAGTTTATTACATTTTCGTACAAGTCGTTGATAACTATACTTAAATATCAAATAACTCAGCTTGTTTTCAAATAGATTACCTTCTTTTATATCACATAAGATTACAGTAACAAATTAGATTGTTTCATTTTGTTATTTTTACATCAAAGTAAAATTTCCATTTTTTTTCTATAAGCTACAAGGATAGTTGTTTACAGTAGTTTTATTTCAAAAGCATGGAAGTATGACCGTAACAGTTGCGGTTTACTAAATGCCTATAACAATAATTATATGTTATTGTTTGTTCCTTTATGCATCATTAAAAATATCGATCATACAGTTAAATGTACAAAAGTGTTCTAATACTAACCTAAATACATAAATTACATTTTCCTAATGTAAGTTTATGTTAGAAATAAAATTAGACAAAATATTTCACTGATTGAATTTTCTTATTCATAGATCTGTTGAAAAGAACTCGATATGGTTATGATGGCATAAAACAAAACCAGAACACGTTTTTTTCTTAATTCAGTGTGATCGTTGGTGAATATTACTTTCCTTTTTTAATTCAGTGTGAAAATGATTCAGAATAATATTCGTTTAATTTCCAGTATAATAATATGCTCAACGAAAGATTGGTTTCATTTTCAGTGTTATTTTTAACAAGTATGATATTCTTTGTATGAAATTAAAGTAACTATGCACAGCGTGACACGTAGCATAGGATTTTTTAATAATTTTATGTATGTGTCCTTTATTTAATGTATAATCAAGTGAGTGTATTTTCGGCTAAGGTCGTCACGTTTTAGTGTAAATGATTCTTCACTTGTATCAGTTCTTGTGTTCTTTGTTATCAAGCAAAAGTATTAAGCGACCAGAATCTAACAGGCAAATTTGATCACGTCAGAAAATTCACGCATAACTGATTACATGTAAATGAAATGCCAGAAATATGAATCAATATTAATGCAGTCCAGTAAATAGATGGAAAAACTAAATATTTACTTGTATTTCAATGTTTTTATGCAGTAAAATGATATTCAGAAACACATTTCAAAACAAGGATTTGGGGGTGCTTATGAAATGACATTAAGATTCATTTACGTTTTGTAGATTTCGACATTAACAACTTACGTATACAGATATTTAAGTCGGAAGACAAATTGTACGCAATTATAGTATATATATGTAGATGATCACAAGTGAATTATTATTACATTTTAATAACTCTAGTATCACGTCTTCGATAAGAAGCACCTTTACATTTCTGAATTATAAAATTCATAGTCATCAAGCAAGAAGACAGCAAATGTTCTCATGAAATTGTTAATTTTGATGAAACATATTAAGAATTAGATGGATTAATTGATTTAGTTTAAGGTTTTAACATTAGATCATTTAACACTGAATATTAACATATGTTGTAGACATAAAATAAAACTTTACCACTCTGTTGTATTGATCTCAAACTGTCTTGTTTGATTCCGATTCCAGAGTAGGATTCTCACAATGTAAGGTAACTAAGTTATTATATTTCACTTCTATCTCCACTGTTTATAAAATTTGTAACAGTTGTAAGAGGAGATAGTTAAAAATTTTCTAATGAATTCATTTGTTTTTATTATTTCATCGTCTATTGCATATTTACTTGTTTTTCTATCAAAATACACCAAACAATCGACTGTTTGTGTGATTGTGTGTGAATACATCAGCTATTTTCTTAATTCTATCTTATGTAGATTTATTTGTTTTAAATGAGAGAGAATTTCCACTTCATTTACAAAAAAAATACACTGTATAGTTAAGTTAATGTTCTATGCCTTATATTCATTTATACAAGCGAACAAATCTTCAATGTATCTATCGGAACCATATTTCTTTCCTATCCACTTCGAAATTCGATCAATTTTATTTTATTTAACTCTATTAATTAAAGTGTCGTTTTCGAGTATATTTTTAATTATCAACAGAATTTGTTCTACACTTAAGTTCCACTTTGATAGTTGCTAGGATTACAATGTGAGATAGTTGTTATAATAAACTCTTCCCACTTATTAGTTATTCAGACCAGTATTACATTAAATGCCGATTTTTCCCCTGAGTTTTTAAGATCAAAATACTATGTCATCTGCGTCATGAGCATATACACTAGGCTACTAAATTATTCAGCATTATGTGGTTGTAAGCCGTATATCTTTGAAATGTAAATTGTATAATGGGAGTTTTAAGTTATTAGAGCTACATTTTTGTGCAAAACATCTCATTCAAAGCTTTAATTCATTATTTTAACAAATCAATAAATTTACGATAAAAGGCAAGAACTACAAATGTTGTCAATCAAGCTATCTCTACTAATTGTGAATGCATATTTATTATTTATCTCTTAGATCACATAAATATTGGTACCAAGGGGCACCTAATACATATGTGCCACACAAGTCACTTGATTTGTGTCTAGGCTATGATACTGCCTGGGTGTCGAAACCGAAACAGATGGTCTCCCTAGGGAGCCACACCCAGAGCCTTCGACCTAAAGGTCTAATCCGTGAGGCAGGGGAGCAACGTTAGGAGACGCGGTCCCATGGTAGCCAGTGACCAATACCTGGTTCATACGCTATTTTTTCCCTCAGGATCCTGGAGCCCATGTGTACCATAGGTTTGTAATCAAGATTTCCAGCCCCTTAGGTGAATCCTCCATATCCACCAACTTGATTAAAGCACCAGACATTCACTATTCCTCCTCCGAGTTTCGTAAACGAGAGCCCTTGCCACGAGGAGGTAGTGAGTAGGACTTCCATGGCAGTGGCTGTGTATTTGTGATCATGTGAGAGCATTTCAAAACGTACCAGGAAATTTGGGAGCATATTTCCTATTCTTTAGTATCTCAATGTTAGTATATTTACCTAGTTGGATCCCTTTTACATTCCTTATGTACGAAAAATGAACGTGTAATAATTTATCAATAGTTTCAAAAACTTTGTTCAACCAAATAGTAAAATAATTTGTCTGTTTCCAGGTAAGATGATCAAGTAATAATTTTCTTATATTAAATTAATGACTGAAATTACTGAAAGTTCATATATGATTTATAGTTAAATTAGTCGCATGTTTTAATATAATTGATGATATTAGCCTTAAATGTTTTAAACATTAATTTATCTGTATTAAGAGAAGATTAGTGTTATCTGTAGTGTCTAGTTTTGCAAAATATATACAGAATAACGTCAAAAATGATTTTTAGAAAAGTAAGTTTTACTCTTAACAATTCCATATTCATATATAGTGCTACGAAGCAATATGTTTATTGGAATATGATACTTGGAACATTTTAACTATTGTTAAACGCTAATAAAATAATAAATGTTTCTATAACCTTGTAATGTCGGTTATAATATTAAGCTCATATACCTTATTCTAGCCTTCAGACAAGCCAATCTTTTTATCTTTACTTGCTGTCATCGATAATCATATGTATTGGTAATGTTATCATGCCTTAGTACGGTTTCTTAACAAACGAGGTCAAACGGATATCCCTCAAACCACACAAACCACTCGAAGCTTCATGACCATATAGGAATACGACTCTACGTATCTCATCTCTGCAGTTACGATTCTGTTCCTCTGGTCATTCTAGTCATATTTAACGATAACTCGATGCATCTCGCATAACGCAATTGACAACGAACACTGACTTCGCATTTTATAATCATCAAGTGCAGTGCAGCAACGAATATCACCTGTCAATATAATATTATTTCATTGCTTGACTATTCTTATCCTACGAACTGGAACTTTATCTATGTAAATTCGAATCCTTTCATCGTTAATCGACACTATTTACTCTGCTGTGGCTCATCAGAAAATGTTCATATTTCACTATTCTGTCAGAATCGCAGATCAATTTCTATTGTATTCTATCCTACATATCATGACGATTTACTTCGCTGTCATACCCACAAACGATTTATTACTATTTTCGAAATATTTCGAATCGCTCATACGAACGTATTATTTCATCGTTCAGACAGTCACAGCATAAGTGTATGTTAACTTTTTGTACGCTTATTGATTCGCTCATAACCACATGCTAATGTTTTCATTTTTGTCAGCACCTTTACGATATTCATGTATTCTTTTACATATGTATGACACTTTCGTATAATACACTCGCCCCTCATGTGACACTGTGCTTTATCGGGTGGAGTACAATTTGCGCTACTTATTTTTAACGTTAACCACATGCCCCTACAGTATTATTTTTGAAAACAGACATTTTTTCAAATGTGCTATTTTCCACAAGGGGCTATTATAGTGTCCGTTATTATGTTAAACCCATATGCCTTATTCTAGCTTTCGGACAGGCCAATCTATTCATTCTACTTGAGTCACATTCTTACCTTGTGAATTATTCACTTGTCAATTGTGACTGTTTTTATATGAGCGCACATGTGTATGCTCTTCTTATCTCATTCATCACTTGTTTGTTGCTTAATTTTGTGACTATAAATATTGATTAACTCCTGACTAAATGCAATTAGCTCACGAGCCTTATCCATTGCACGTCATTTCGCTTCTCTCTCTTCTCATAGCTTCATTCCTGATTGCCTGTTCAAATAAATGAGTGCATAAAATATACACATTCGAAATCCATTTTCCCATTTGCTTATTTAATTTCGTTATTCTTTAACGCGAACTAAGTCGATAATTATATATGAGGATTGACGATATGTTTATCTCAATAGCAATCAAAAATTATCTCACTGGAGTCAAATTTCGGACCACTAAAATTGCATGAAATACTTCAAATGTGGCAAATTTTATAACTATCTGCTGCATGACTGAAAGTTGCCTGTACAATAGAAGGTTTAACAAACTATCTGAATTAAATTCAAGCATAATTTCACGTGAAAGTTAAGCAAGATGAGACTTAGAATATATTCTGTTAACTGTAAGCAGTTTGGCCATGTATGGTGAGACAGGTTGTATGCATATAATACCACATTTACGTGGTTGTCATACTGATAAATGTGACGTTATTTTTCTTGGGTGAAATGTAATACGTTTTTATTATAATACGAAGTGCAATTTTAGATAATATCACAATGACTGAACCTATCTTCAATTATTTATTTGGCTTTAGATGGAGTTTTGTTCTTCGACCAAACCATCGATCTCAGAGAACAAAACTTCATCAAAATCATCCACCTGAACTACAAATCTTCTCCATCTTATTTGGCTTTATTTTAATCGAATTTGTGTTTCTGCTTTTGGTATAAATGTGTTTCAAATTAATTTCAAGGTTTTCTTAAACCACGTATTTCAGTCACTGAATTTATTCGATATTTTATTTAAGTAATTCAGTTTTCTAAGTTTAACCTTAATTATCTCTCCGATCTTGTAAATACTTCGAATTACAAAAAAATTCAGTATCTTAGTGTTTGAATTAATTGTAAGACCTATCTGTAGGATATACAACTTGTCATTAAAACAAACATATTGTGGTGTTTGGTCGATTCGATTGCTTTTCAGTGAAACATAACACCGTTGATTTATACTATTATGAACTCTTTGTCAACAGTTTTGCCTAACTAACAGTAATTTGTAAGTACTTTTTAACTGTTTTCTGTATTACCAAGTCACTATTAATATTTACTCGAATAGTTTCATAAATAACTTGTAACTAATTATGCATTATGGTAACAATTATTTCTTGATGGATTTAACTTCAATCAATTAATCCAAAACAAGCTCAGTTTTGATGTCATTTTGTTTAAATCCTTAACTAAAAATAATTTTCCATAACATTATATACTACTAAAAATTTAAGTAGTATATAATTGAAAGACTAAATTTCACCAAAAGTCAATGGAATTATTCAAATGGAGTCTACTTATTTGTATTGAAACATTTATAGACGATTATATTTTAATTGCATGTTTGCTACAATGTCAAAATCTATTCATGAATAACTAGGTATATGTTCTTTAGTGATGAAATAAATTTAGTCTGGTACTGAATAGTAATTATTGGATAGTAGAATGTTTGTATCGTTTTATTGCATTTTGAGTTTGTAAAACCATATAAATGAGCATTTGTTATTTAACCGGAAAGAAAGTGAAGTTGTTTATTCGTTTTTAAAAACGTAAATTGTTTAAATGCAAAACTATTCGTATCTTTTGTTTATATCACTTTTCTCTTTGCTCATTTTTATTTTTAATCTTACCAGATGATTTATTTTTAGTCAATTGACGTATTACTAAAAATAAATAAAGCTTAATTATTTAGGAAATAGATTCATAAAAGGTATATGTATATGTGTGTATACGTATATAATGAAAATATTTTTATTTATTAAGTAGTTATTAGTAGTATCTTCATTTTGACAAGAACTATAAGTTATTATTTATTTAATAAAATAATTTTTAAGTAGGAATAATAAAAACATCTATAATTTTATTACTTGCGATCATATATATGGTTCGAATATCCTGGATGTGATAATTTGAAACTGAATTTTCGAGCTTTTCAATGATTACAGTTGAGAGCAATAGTTATGTGAATTGATTGTATTATTCCCATAAGCAAATTTTCATGAAACGGTAACCATTGCGGTATAAAAAATTTGTATCGGTTAAATGAAAAAAAATACTGAGCTGTTAAGGTAAAGCTTCGATGTTTATTTATATTTACCCACTCTGTGTGTGCGTGTATAGTTCAGAGCTCAGGAAGATTATTTATTGACATTTTGTACTAAATACATATTGCATATGCATATACGAATATGATATCAGTTTTCTGTACTTATTTGAAGTTTGATTGAGTGCCATTTCATTCAGCAAAACTATATTCATAAACCTAAGCCTCATGAAAACATGCAAGGCACAAATAGCGAACAACATATTTACATTGACTCAGCTATTTATTGTATATATTAAACTATAGAATAAAATAAAAATTTAATTTCGTTTGATTTACTGATATCTATGATTTATTATGTTATCAGTGGATCAACCATTTCTGTGTTGATTAGCGTTTGTAAATTATTGGAAAACGTTTAGCTCAAATATATTTTTATCAATGACTTATAGATTTCCAAAGTCAATAATGATTCAAATTTTTATAAAATTTTAAAGGATGATTTAACACGTTCACCAGTATGGACATTTTGCCCCTTGACAAGCCAAATTGAACTACACAAGAACATTAGAATAAAATTGAAGGAAAATTGACAGTATATCAAAAGGTAAATAGTAATTTAAACCTTTTTCATTAATAATAATAGTTTTCTAGTATGCTGAATGATAAATTTGCATCATATCACACTTTCTTTATTATATTTTGTAGTCTTAATCTATTATCGCAGTATCTAAAATATTAAGCATCAAATTCGAAACGTTTTCGTTGTAAGGATACTTCATAAATGTCACTAACCGATAGTATAGGGCGTGTTATATATTTTTTCTTGTTAAATTCACATAACTGAAATCATTGTTTTTCTGTTTGGCATAAAATCTAGACATCATGTGATAATACTTGTAATAAAATATAAAACACTAAAATCTCTTTTCAAACATTTTTCTTTTGTGAAATATTAGTTTCATTAGTCTAAAAAGGCTACTTTTAAAGTTATTAAACTTTGTAGGTTTACATTTCGATAGCTTTTCCACGTTGAAAATACAAAGGAAAAGTCTAGTTATGGGTTCTCAAAACTTGTAAACTTAATTGTTTTGTTTCTTCACTTAAGATTCAATCTTTTGCTCATATGCAAATATTATATAAACTTCCTTAGAACATGTTGAACAAACATTATTTTTTAACTTCAAAACACTGATGGACAAAATCAGTCAAATATGTTGCAGGTTCTGCTTCATAAAATAAAATGGATTTCTATTTATAACTATTTTATACTTAAATTTAAATTAAAACATAATGCAGAGTAAACAAGTGTCGTTTTTATATTTTGTTCCTCATACGATTAAAAGTGTATTGTATCTTACTCTTAAATCATAGAACAGTGATAAACAGGAGTTTAAAATATTGCTGTAGATGATCATGAACATATCATCGACCATACACGACAGTATGGCTTTAATCAAATACATCGAAACGTTCATATTTATCATGAAAAAAATGGCAGATTACTGGAAAATACCCTCCATATTTGAGGTTAGACATTAGTACCGTTGGATGCCGGCTCAGTGATTTAGTGGTTAAGCGTTTGCGTGCGACACTGAAGGTTCTGGATTCGAATTTCGCAACAGGAGTCATGGTTATGCACTTCTGATGAGTCTCATACTAGGACGAAATGGCCGTCCAGTGCTTTCAGGTTTTTAGTGGTGGTCTAGCTCAGGTCGACTCATGAATTTAATTAAAAGTTAACCATGATCTCCACGATCCCCTATTCCGATAGCTTGTCACATCTGTTGTTACCGTGTAGTAAGAGTGACTTGTAAATAGTTAGCTGGTTAGGTCTGGTGAATTTGGATAAATTATAGAATGAATGTATATGGTCATCTGGAATGTACCTAAGATTGTACAAATCTGACTCAGTTGAAGAAAATATTTAATTGTTTAGTAAGTTGAGTGTGAATCATGACTACTTGACACTATCACAAGTGGGAAAAATGTAAAACGTTCCAGTCTAAAATTTAGGTCAATTGATACACATAAGTATGTTGCATTAGTAACAAATCGAAAACGTTCAATTTCATGTAAGTACCTTTCTTGTAGTTGAATTTAATATTTTCTGTTCCAAAACATCTTATCTGCATATATGATATTAAATACGACTGTTTGAAAATAGCATATTCGTATCACGATTCAATTGTTGCAAAGTTCCATAGAACTTATAAAATGTCAATAACATGTGTGTTATATGTGCTTCACTCCATTTGTTTAATATGCATCATAACATAATTTTGACGATTATTATTTCCAGTAATAAATACATCATTAAAATTCGGAAATGTTCAAAATCTGTGATAACTATTTGTACTTTTATTTGGAGACTGTCGAAAATTTGATATAGATATTGAATTTCATTACAACTGTTTAATTCTACCATGTTGATCAATATCTCTTTATTCATAGTTTGTAATACCTGCAGAGATACTAATGTTGTCATGAACATTTACTTAGTTACTGTAATATTAATAAAAGGTTTATACATTCAAAGTCATATCTCATTAATCTATCTTATATCTTCTTAGACTATTTTACGTAAGATATTATGCAACATTCTAAATTCTAGATTTCAATAAGTTTCTTTTATATAAAACAATATTCTAAAATATATTCCAATTATGTTTGAAAAATTGAACTGAAGTTTTGTTATTTTGTTTCATTTGAAAAAAAAAATAAATTAAAATAAATTTTATGCTCAATTTTACCAATTGGATACATTTTATCAGACAGTCTAAGTCTATATACCTTTTAATGTTTACAATTTAGTTAAAATATACATCTCATGTATTATGTAAATAAGTACAAATATATATATATATATATATATATATATATATATATATATATATATATATATATATATATATATATATATATATATATATATATATATAGTTGTACCTTTCCCTTTATACACATAAAGTAATTTAGATATTAAACATTGTTTAAAATGATTAATAATTTACATAGTTGATTTCAATTGAAATGAATTATTTTATTATTATTAATAAATGAAATAGGGAAATATTAGATCATAAATAATGCACCAATAAGAAAATGTTTATTAATTATACATATACATATATAGTCTAAAACTGAAATGCAATAAAATACTCAAAAATCACGGTAAACTTACTTGTGTATGTAAATCATATCCTACTATCAGCATATATGATATTAAATACGACTGTTTGAAAATAGGATCACAATTCAAGTGTTGGAAAGTTCCATAGAACTTATAAAATGTCAATAACATGTGTGTTATATGTGCTTCACTCCATTTGTTTAATGTGTATCAAAATAAAATTCGGAAATGTTTAAAATCTGTGATAACTATTTGTACTTTTACTTGGAGATTGTCGAAAATTTGATATAGATTATTAAATTTTATTAAAATACTCAATAATCCCTAGAAACACATAGTTGTGTATATAAATAATAAGATAGAAACAAACTGTCAGTTTCATTCAATTTTTTTACAAAAATATATAATTAAGTAAACATTTTAAAAAAAGACTAATGGTCAATAAGTTTTATTTATGTTTAATTGGTAAGTAAATGTGCTGAACAGTAAGGGAATGATTTTTCATTATTTTCATGAATTGTTTGGAAGTAAATATATATTCGCCTGATTCCTCTTTCACAATTTTGTTGAAGGAAATGACACGTGAAATTAATAATTATTATAATTTGACATGGAGAAACAATACGGTCAAACACAAAATATAAACTAAAATTATGATAAATATTTGTTTAAGAAATAATTATCCAATATTTTCTTAGTCTATGTAACTTAAATGATTTGAAGTTATTTGTTACTTAGCATGTGCACCAAACTGGTGCTGTTCGCTTATGTTAACAGTCAAAATATTTTAATTGAGCATGAAATGATGTTTAAGCTAAAAGATTAAATATGATCTTTAAAATTTTTAATTGTTTGGACTGAAATAATGGAATTCATCAGTAAAATGTTTACCATGGAAGAGCAGATGTACTCATTTCCATAGTCTTCCATATGTATCTATTAGAACATAGTACTTTGGACAGTTTAAAAATTCATTAAAAAAACAACCAATGAGGATTTGTTATTACTGTAGGGAGTTTGCAGAGATTGTTAACTTGCATAGTTTACATCATAGGCTGATTTTAGTTATTCAACTATTGAAAAACAATAAAGCGATAGACAGATGTATTCCTCGTAACAATGCTCATCCACAACACAGTGTTTACTGGTTTACATTGGTTATCATTAAGTCACATGTCGATGGCATAGATTTTTCCACTTAATTATTTGCAACAAATATATCATTTCTTATTATCAGCAACTTATTTAATATTCAATTTATTTCAAATTATCATAGTAAACCTTATTAAGTAGAGAAAGCTTGGTATTGATATTTGATGATAATGTTTATAAAACACATTTAAAAAAAATTAGTTGAATCAATCAATGTAAACATATATCATATATATGAGTTGATCGAAGCTAGACTACCATTGGAAACCTGGAAGCACTAGGCGTTTTGTCCTAGTATCGGACACCTCAACAGTGCATATCCACGATCCTACATAAGGGACTTGAATCTAAGACTTTCGGTGTATCATGCAAACGCTTAATCTCTAGGCCAGCATCCAGCGACGTCCACAAATCTCTATTCTGGTAATAATCATGTGCTTACTAGCGACCAGCTTCAAGATGAATCTCCAGGACTCCTAGTGACGAATCATGACCAGTGGAGTCAAATCCGTGTCGGGTGGAGACAATTATCCGCCACAAACATATATGTTGTTAATATGCACTCAAGCCAGTTTCTATGATTTTTCAAAATTATTCTTGTATGCCGTGGAGTTACAATGTGAAAAACAGAAATTGAAAAATTGATATTACTGAAACGTGAATGATTTATGGCAATCAGTAATTTTCAATTAAAAACTAGGTAATCTAAATGCTTGAAAAAGTTGTGTGTGAAATACAAATTTAAAAAAGTTAAATTTTAACAAATAAATTTATAGCTGCATCTCTTAATAAAGGTTATTTTACAGATTGAAATCATGGGTCAGTTGAAGCTAGACCACCAGGTTTTCAATGGATGTCTAGCTTGAACTGACTCATGATTTCAATCTGTGAAATTTTTAAAATCTCCACAAAACCCATTCTGATAAAAGTTATTTTGTATAAACCGATTACTTGTTTGAAATACATCATATGTTATTAACATTTCTATTGGATCGTGTTCAATCTGAAAACAAGAATTTAGTCCAGTGATC